>CAWUFW010000971.1:1700000-2900000 GCA_963921515.1 Calotriton arnoldi
TCTGTCCGGCAGGCCATGGGGTGCTAGAGCCCCCCCGTCCCGCAAGCCGGCCCAGGGTCTGGGTGCTGGAGACAGAGGGTCCACCGGGGCCCGGGAGGCTCGCCCGGCCTGGCCGGGTGTTGGAAGCAGGGACCGGGCCCGGGGCTTGAGCTCCGTCCGGCAGGCCATGGGGTGCTGGAGCCCCCCATCCTGCAAGCCAGCCGAGGGTCCGGGTGCTGGGGACAGAGGGTCCATCGGGTCCCGGGGAGGCTCCCCCCCGGCCTGGCTGGGTGTTGGAAGCAGGGACCGGGACAGGGCTTGAGCTCCGCCCGGCAGGCCATGGGGTGCTGGAGCCCCCCGTACTGCAAGCCAGCCGAGGGTCCGGGTGCTGGGGACAGAGGGTCCATCGGGGCCCGGGAGGCTCCCCCGGCCTGGCTGGGTGTTGGAAGCAGGGACCGGGCCCGGGGCTTGAGCTCCGTCCGGCAGGCCATGGGGTGCGGGAGCCCCCCCGTCCTGCAAGCCAGCCGAGGGTCCGGGTGCTGGGGACCTGGGTCCACCGGGGCCCGGGGAGGCTCTCTCCAGGCTGGCTGGGTGTCAGAAGCAGGGACCGGGCCTGGGGCTTGAGCTCAGTCCGGCGGGCCCCGAGTGCAGGAGCCCCCGTCCTGCAAGCCAGCCCAGAGTCCGGGCGCTGGGGACAGAGGGTCCATCGAGGCCCAGTGAGGCTCTCCCCGTCCTGGCCTAGGGTTCGGAAGCTGGGACTGGGACCGGGCCCAGGGCTTGAGCTCCGTCCGGCGGGCCCTGGTGTGCGGGAGCCCCCCCATCCTGCAAGCCAGCCCAGGGTCCGGGCGCTGGGCACGGGGGTCCATCGGGGCCCGGGGAGGCTCTCCCAGGCCTGGCCTAGTGTTGGGAAGCTGGGACTGGGACTGGGACCTGGCCCCAGGGCTTGAGCTCCGTCTGGCAGGCCCTGGGGTGTGGGAGACCCCCGTCCTGCAAGCCGGCCGAGGGTCCGGTGGCTGGGGACAGGAGTGGTTCCACCCGAGGCCCGGGAGGCTCTCCCAGGCCTGGCCTAGGGTTCGGAAGCTGGGACTGGAACCGGGACTGGGGCTTGAGCTCCATCCGGCAGGCCCTGGGGTGCGGGAGCCCCCCGTCCTGCAAGCCGGCCGAGGGTCCAGGCGCTGGGCACGGGGATCCATCGGGACCCGGGGAGGCTCTCAGGGCGAAAGCTCGGGGCGGGCAGATTGGCATCCTTTTGGTCCCGGCCATCTGGTCGCACCTATCCCCTCGGCCATCTGGTCGCACGCAATGCTTTCCAATGGGGCGACTAGATGGCCGGGCTGGCCTGGAAGTCCCGATGAGGGCTCATTTGCCTCCCCGATCCCAGCCAGGGCTACAGGAGGTCGGGTACGTTCGCGCCTTGGGTCCCCTCTGTCACCCTGTGCGCACGGATTACAAGAAAGGGGGGTGTTTTTCCTCCGGATTACTAGGGACAGGGTACTCCGGGACACCCCTCCCGGACTGGAGGTTCCCAGCCGGGGACCAGACGGGCTGGGCCCGGACAACACCTCCCCAGCGTCCGGGGCTCCCTCCTCCGGCCCGCGGCGTGGCAAAGTGCCCGGGACGGGCTCCACGGGTCCTGGGCAGTCCTCCCCAGGGAGCCTGGGCCCCGAGAGCTCCTGCGGGCCTCCCCGTGCCTAAGGCCCGGCCGGGGTCCCCGAGCCCCCGGGAAGCGGAGCCCCCGAGCCCTGCAAGGGCAGGCGGGAGCCCTACCGCGAAGGCTCGGGGGGGGGGCGGGCGGATGGGCGTCCTTTCGGTCCCAGCCATCTGGTCGCACCTATCCCCTCGGCCATCTGGTCGCACGCGATGCTTTCCAATGGGGCGCCCAGATGGCCGGGCCGGCCTGGAAGACCCGATGAGGGCTCATTTGCCTCCCCGATCCCAGCCAGGGCTCCAGGAGGTCGGGTACATTCGCGCCTTGGGTCCCCTCTGTCACCCTGTGCGCACGGATTACAAGAAAGGGGGGTGTTTTTCCTCCGGATTACTAGGGACAGGGTACTCCGGGACACCCCTCCCGGACTGGAGGTTCCCAGCCGGGGACCAGACGGGCTGGGCCCGGACAACACCTCCCCAGCGTCCCTTCTTAATTTGTGTACCTCACTTGTTAGTCCGGTGTATGGGTTGGATGAGACTACTTTATGCCCTGATTTTGCACTTAAGGTTGGAAGGCCGTTGGATACTCTGTAAGAGGCTAAGCAGGCTGGAATCCTTCCCCACTCCATGTGTGAGTGGCAGATTGTCATGCTCCCCAAGCCTGACAGAGACCCCGAGGACCCAGCTGCATATAGGCCATTGTCCATGCTGGGAGTGGATGCCAAATTACTGGCCAAAGTTCTGGCTCCAAGACTGCGGAGAGTTGTGAACTCGTTGGTGCACGAGGACCAATGCGGGTTCATGCCAGGGAGAGGAACTCATATGAACCTACGTAGATTATCACATGTTCTGCACTCGGTAGCAGACACGGACCTCAGGGCGGCAGTAGTCGCCCTGGATATTGAAAAAGCCTTTGATACTCTCCGGTGGGACTACCTCTGGGAAGTACTGCGGAGAATGGGGTTTGGAAGTGAGTACATGGCCTGGGTCGAACTGCTATACCGCAAACCGGTGGCCAGAGTGCGGACTGGGAGGCATGTGTCGGACGTTATAGAGATTGGGAGGGGCACAAGGCAGGGGTGCCCATTATCCCCGCTACTATTTGCTCTGGCCATGGAGCTTTTGGCGGTTCAATTGCGCAGGGATATGGAACCATGGGGTAGAGAGGTAGACGGTCGTACACATGTGGTCTCCATGTATGCAGATGATGCTCTCCTATATGTGTGCGAGCCGGAGGGGGCGATCCCAGCGGCTCTGGAAATACTGAACTCGTTTGGGGCTTCATCTGGCCTCCGCATCAATTGCCAGAAAACAATATTGTTCCCGCTTGCTGCATTGGCGCGGGGGGCAGCTCACGATCTCCCTGTAGTTGGCATGGATTGGAAGTGCGATTGCTTCCGGTATCTCGGAATGCAGATTGCTGATCAGCTGGAGTCCCAATATAAATTGAACATGGGGAGGGTCCTCGATGGGCTGCCGGCATCAGTGATGTTTTGGAACAGGTTACCACTGTCGGTTATGGGGAGAGTGACCGTATCAAAGATGGTACTTTTGCCTCGCTGCCTCTACGTACTTCAGAACTCCTTCTACAAAATCCCTAAGTCTATGTTCGATACACTGAACGGTCTTTTGACTTCCCTGGTTTGGGCTGGAAAGCGGAGCAAAGCCAAGCTGGAAACACTTAAACTTGACATGGACGGGGGGGGCCTAGGTTTACCGAACCTAAGGCTCTACTACATGGCTGGCCTGATGCAATATGCCGCACAATGGTGCATGGGGAGCGTACGATTGAGACAGACTACCTAGGACGATGGAATGAGGGGACGCAATTACAACAGTTACTAATGATGGGCTCTAGGATCCCTAAAGATTGCCCGCACATAATTCGGCGGGTTACGGAAGTTTGGGAGCAAGCAGTGACCCTGGTGGTCCGAAAGGCCCTATATGCTAGTGCACTACCTCTACGGTGGCTGAAGGGTTTCCAGGATATTCAGGAGGTCATGGATATCTCGAAGTGGTACGAGGGGGGTTGTGAGACCACGGGAGATCTATACCAGAACGGTACATTCATGACCTTTCAGGAAGCTCAGGACTGGTTCCAGGTGCTGCTGGGGCAATTTTTACAGTATGCCAAAATATCACGCACTGTGCGAGAGATGTGGACAACATTTCCTGATGAACCCAAAGAGTCCTGTACATTGGTAACATTGCTAGACCCAGGCTCTAGTCGAGGGCTTATCTCACGCATATATAAGACATTAAAGGAGGACCGGGAATCGAATCTCGACATGATCAGGGCAAGATGGGACGACGACCTGCCCGTCCCACTGACAGACGGCGAGTGGAGGAGAGCTTTGGCGCAGGTAGCAGAGGCTACAAGTAATGCACGGTTCAAGCTAATACAGTTTTATTACCTACACAGGACATACCTGACCCCACAGCTACGAGCGCGGTTCACCCCTAGGCTGTCTTCTGCGTGTCCGCGATGTGGCATGGACCCCGCCACGTTTCTGCATATGACTTGGTATTGTCCGCGCCTACAACGGTTTTGGAACCAGGTGGTGCTGTCCCTTAGTACAGCAATGGCAGTGCAAATTGACGTCTCTATAAAACGCTGTATCCTGGGCGTGCTTCCGACACCCAAGAAAGGGACTAGGATGCGCTATAAGTTTGCGTTATTAGGCCTGGTCCTGGCGAAACGGCGGATAGCGATCCACTGGATACACCCAGCACCGCCCAGATGGGAAAAATGGAGGGATGATTTGCGGGAGTGGGCGGTAGCTGAGGAATGCCGCCTCAGAGCAGTACGGTCTGATGAGAATGCGGAGAGTGATCTATTGGAATGGGGACAAATGTTGACTGAAGTGTCCATGGCAATGAATGAGAGTGAGAATGAGAGCATGCATAGTTCACCAAGCGTTGGGCCCACCTTATCACCAGCTAATGCACTGCCACCACCCATGCCCTCTTGCAACATGAACACATGAACCATAAACAAGTTACGAGTGCACCGCCAGATTTTCTATACTAGAGGTACTGCGCCGCCTGCCTGTCGCTGCCAAGGGGGTGGGGGGAGGGGGATGGGGGTTGGATACGGATGAATCTAGATTCCCTATTTTGGGTATAGTGTTATTATATTGTTGTTTTAGGGCGCAGACCCTACTGTTAACAAAAAATGTACTGCTGCTCAAAATGAGAGTAACTCAGCTCACGGGCAGTGAGATCGAGCGAAACAGTGAGATGTCATGTTCGAAGTCTTGGAGGTACGATGACCATATATGTTGAAAATGTACATGTATGTCCTTGTTATGGATAAGCTGAAAGCAGTGAATAATAAAAAATAAGTTAAAAAAAAAAAAAGGTTGGAAGGCCTGCAAGAAAGTAGGACCATGCTTTTATCCAGTTGGTATTCCCTAATACCGACTCAGCAAGATGCTTTTTCATTGTAAAGAATTGCTGCAGAGTCGTTCCGCTTGACCATTTTAAACGTTTTGAGTTTGTAATGTTCAAATTACCTTCCTGGCCTGTCGCAGTTTGCAGTCTTGGCAGAGTCAGAAAAAAAAACAATATGTTAGATTGAGTGATCACTTATTGTGGTGTACTCTATGTAAAAATGTGCAAGGAGCGGCATTAATGAGAGCGTTATGATCGTATAGTCCAGTGTCGATTGAGACCGTGGGCCATGATACGTATATTTTGGTGGGGTGTCTTCTTCAGATCTTCCATTAGCTGTCGGCCGAAGGGATCTTTACGAGTATGATTATTCGAAGACTGTTGCTTTATGCTCCAGTAAGTATTTTCAGCTATCAGGTTTTCGTCTTCGTCAGGAGTATAAAGTAGGCCCTATATAAAACCCTGACTGCTAGGCTGCGAGTAAATGGCCTTGAATCAGAGAAGATATCTATTTCAAGGGGAACAGGACAGGGCTGCCCTTGCTCTCTGTTATTATTTGCACTTTATATCGATCCATTTTCGACTAAATTGGAGAGAAGCATGATTATTAAACTGGTAGTTCAGAATCAGGTAGAATATAAGGTGTTTGCTTAAGCCGTCGATGTAGCAATAGTTACTCGCGATCTAACCACTGCTCTCCCAGAAATAGAAAAGCTAGCCAAGAAGTTTGGATCACGGTCAGGTGATAAACTAAACAGTGTTAAAATGCAGATAGTTTGCATAGAGCAGGCCTATATTACGGATGCACTTTACTTGGACATAAGAATTACAGCTGCTTTGGATCAAATGGTTGAGATTAATCTAGCCCCAGTGATTGATATGACTCGATCCAAGCTGGACAGAATCAATCACTTGCATCTCTCATTAATAGAGAGATGCAATGTATTGAAGACGACTATCCTCCCCAAGGTGCTATATTTATTTTGTTCAATTCCATTGTTAATCGGCAAGGAGTGGTTGACGAAGTTAGAATCATTACACTTTAGATTTTAGATTTAGATTTTTGTGAGGATATCAAACGCCAAGGAGAGCAGGTCAATTCATGACCCCGCCAAAGCTCTTGTATTATTGGACCTGCGTTCTGCAAAATATGACAATCTTAATAACCAGGGGATCTCAAGAAGTAGATTTTACCGAGACCCCAACAATCTACGAAATGGTCTTAGGAAAGGAGGCTGAGAGATGTTATAAATGTAAAGTGTTAAATGCGCGGGCTCAGGTTTAGAGCTCGGTAAGATTCCTTTTTATACATTCCTCAGTTTTGCTGTCTTCTACTTTTCAAGGGGCTGTTATGGAAGAACGGAGACAGAAAGGTGTTACTATAATAGGTGATTTTTATGATGAGGCCCAGCTCTAGTCTTTTACTGAACTGCAGGAACCTTTTGATCTACAGATGGCAGACTTTTTTTAAAGTATCTACAGATACAAGATTTTCTATTTAAAAAGATAAGAGATGTAGAATTCATGATTACGGTTCCTTTTACTGAGGCTATTAGACAAAGACAGAGAATCAGCCCTATATATGAATTATTGTTGCAAACACAGAAGGATGATTTAGAGGTGCAGAATAATAGATGGAATCTGAGGTTGGGACTTGAAGGTACATATCTCCAAGAATTTTTGTCTGATAAGATCATTTTAACGATGAGTTTGAAGACCCCGCATTTTAAAACGTTTTTTAATCTTTATTAAATTTAAATAGGGGCGGGGGTGGGGCTCCGATGGCAAATGCAAACAATGTGGCACAGAACAGGCAGATATTATACATATGTTCTATGCATGCCCGAAATTAACACCCATGATGCAAGGGATAGGCGGATTTGTGAGTTAGGAACCGATTGTTGTTACCCCATTAAAGATGATGCTAGGTGTGGCAGGGATAGTGAGGAAGAAAATAAATGAACAAGAAAGCTGTATTTAACATTTATGGAATCTTTATATCTACCATAAAGTATGCTGCTATTAAGAACAAAGCATTAGCACTTTCATTATATTACAAGTATCTATTTATGTATGATAGTGATTGAACATCTGAATTTGAAGTAATTAATTCAACTTTTGAATTTGGCTGTATTTATGAGAACTGGAATCTTGTTTCTTTTTCATCCTGTCTTGAAATGCAAAATATAATGTTTCAGAAAATCCCAAAAAATAATAATGAAAAAAAAAGTTTACGTAAAATCTTACCCTTTACTGAATCCATGAAGGTCCACGTTTTCATTTCAATTGTTTCTAGAGTATATAAAAGGGTTGGAAGAATTTTGAAACGATATATCATCAATGAATAACCAAAGTGACGCCGGTCTAAAACTTTATAAAGGTTCTTAAACCATTACCATGGGAGATTGCTTTATTAGAGATATGTTGAATATGTTTTTTATCATTTAAGTTGCTAGAGAAGACTTTCCCCAGGTAAGGGTAGGATTTTCCAATTTCTAGAGTTTTATTACCAACTTTCCAAGGGGGTTTTCTTCCTATAGCTTGTCCCATTAAAGATCAAGACAGTGCTACTTTCTCAGAAATGCCGTTATCACTCACACTTTCTTTAACCATCTCCTGCAGTTCCAGTTTGAAGTGCGACCAATTTTGTTTAGGGGCAATATGGATGAACAATTCTATAATATCTTTAAAAGCATGCTGCTTTTAAATAATGTAAAATCTTTGGTCTAGTAACTCACAAAAAAAAGTATCTGTTTCCCGAATTTCCCATTTTTCAGTTACGCAAACTCTTTGTATAGGAATTGTTTTACTCCGCACCACAAACCCCATCTTCAGTAGACTAACTCAGATCAGAGGTGATTCAATAATTTGATGTCTAGAAAGAAGCATACGCATCAAGTTTGTGTAATACTGGTTGCAGAAATACAGGTTAGGATCAAATTGATATTTTGATGGTGGGCTAAAGTAAGGGAATTCTGCGAACAATTCAGGTTCATTCTCCCACATTGGTACGGCATAGTGTTCCCACCTATAGATCCTAGTGGTATCTGAAATTAGCAAAAAGACAGTCAGCATATTTATTGTAGCCATACAAGCTGCAATATTTTTCTGTCACAAGGTGAGAATCAGCATTATACATTGAAGTATAGGAGTGAAGATCAGCAAGCAAGTTCTTCATGGTTTCTTGTCTCAGTAGCTGGCGATAAGATGTCCTCCAGGTTCAGGTGAAAGGTGTGGGGCACTTGTGTCTGCTGGTTCTATAATCTGGTAAAGCAAGTCCTCCCAAACTACACCATCTTGCAGCGGGGTGGCTATTATCTTGACTGTGGATTAACTCAACAGACTCCTATTGACTCTTTATAAACCTCCCTTATTGCCGCGCTGTTACTGAAACCTGATTCTCCGACTCTAAAATGTATTTCCAAGCACCATCTAAATGAGGGCACCACTCTGGGTAGACAAGTTATGAATGAAACCAGCATCCAAGGTTAGTGTAAGTCACCACTGCTCGCCTCAACTCTACTCGTCTACTTTTTCAACAGAGTTTTTAAAAATAATAATTTGAAATCTGTAAGTTTGTTCATCAGCAGTTGGTTGCGCTGCTCACACTCAGACAGTTTAGAATTGATGTCTGATGAGTCTCGCTTCTTGTGTTTAGTCTCACAGGTGTCAATGGTAGTGCAGACAATGTCATTGCAGCATTTGTAAGCATTAAAGTGCCCAGCGCTTGTTGATCTGCGCTTGGACCTGAACTTTTCTTCTTTTCAATTGTGTTGTGACTGCAACACACCCTGTGAGGTTCTTGTCAGTGGCGCAGTTTGCAGTATTTCCAGAAGCTGCACTGGTTGGTTATACAAGATGGACCACACAGTACAGCTGCTGGGTTTCATATTGTGGACCGGCTGAAAGCCCCTGCTGTCCCTGAATATCTATGCTGAAAGTATCACCATATACAGAAATCAGGGAGAAAACGAACAGAGTGAGAGAAAGATGTTCTGAACTGGAGCCCGCTCTCAGAGATTTCATCTGTCTCAGGGACACCACTGTAGGTAAATCTGACCACATGGAAGCCAGAGGGTATACTGTAAGTAGAATAATACCAGCTGAGCAGCAAGGAACAAATAACTGAAACAAGGCCTACTGGTTCCAGCAGCAGATGGTGCTATGATATGCTGTGAGCCGACCTAAATTCCGGCCAAGGCCCCTGATAGCTGCAGAACATGTACCACTAACATTCTACAAAGAAATCAGACAAGAGATAGCGCAACCATCAATACAAAGTGAAGGGAAGCAAAATCAGTGCAAACTATAGTAAGCATCGGAAAGCCAATGCAACCATGCAACACATTTCCATGCACACAACTAAGTTCCTATGGGCTGTAAATAGGGCTGTACCCCTCTTGGCCCCTCTTGACCCCTTTTGACTCCAAAGCAGGAAGGAGTACATATGAGTCACTGTTAGCAGTCTAGTGTTCCCATCTGTCTCAGCTTCCATGGACCCATTCTTCAACATCTCTAGCCCTGTGTGTCTGTCGTCTAGCCTGAATCCTGACTGTAGCCCCCACACCCTCTCCCGGAAACACAGTAAGATCCAACTTTTAATGGCTGCTGTCTTCTCACTAATCTGGGTGCATGGCCGAAGTCTGCGGGTACCCATGATATTTCTGATACAATACCTTTGGCCTGCAAGGGATATAATGTAACTGGCCTTGGAAGACAAAGGAATCTATAATTTCCTTTACTTTATACTCTGTTGACCCATCAATCAAAACTGGAGAAGGCTTACTGGCTACATTTGCTACAACTGGTTTGACTCTGGTGCATGGAACACTGGGTGATTATGCCAGTGAGACTGGAGTGCTAGCTGTACAGTGGACTTCTCTAATGATAGTGAATATGCCCACAGATAGAGGGGTAAACATAGATTGAGACTCTGGAATGGTCAGGAATTTGAACAACCAGACCATGTTACTCACATAATAAATATAATGCCTTTCTTCGTGTCAGTCTGCAAAATGTTTGTAATCAGCCTTTGCCTTTGATAAAGGTTGATGAATTTCTTTCTGTATGGCATGTCGATTTCATAGTAGAATGGTTCCAGAAGGAACTGATGACCGGGACGCTCTTGGGAAATATCTGCAGATGCAACCCATGTGAGCAGAAGAACGGTTAACTCAGAGAGAAATTTACAGAAATATTGTAAATATTTTCAGCAAATGTAGTCCTTCGGTACCAAGGACTAGGATGGTCCACAAGGAAACAACACAAGTATTGTTCAAGGGATTGGTTTAACCGTTCAGTTTGGCCATGGGTCTGTGGATGGTGACTCGTAGATTTAAAGTGCTTGGTACCAATTCTTTTAATCATTTCAGTCCAAAAATGCGATGTGAACTGTGTCAAATTGTCAGTGATAAAGCCTTTAGACAGACTATGAAGGCAAAAGATGTGAACAATGAAAACGTCTACCAGTTCCACTGCTAAATGTTTTCAGTGGACTAAAATGTCCCATCTTTCTGATGTAGTCTATTACTACCAATACTGTTGTATAGCCCTGTGATGGAGGTAACTCATCAATCATGATTATGTTCCAGGGATGGTGAAGTGTGAAGAGAGGCTGAAGAACTCCAGCTGCAAGTCTGTGAGATGTTGGGGGCGCTAGGTGGCGCACATCCAAGATGGCCGCACACCCGTGAGGCTCTGGCGGTGTGGCGGACAAAATACTTCAAATATCCTATACTGCCACGTCAAACCAGCATAAAAACCAAGGGGTCTGATTTCCCAGGCCGAGCTGCGGCGACGGTGAAAAAATCCTGATTCCCCGCTGAGGGGTGAGGCAGTCGGAGCGAGATACAGGCGCTGGGACCCCTGGGCGCTGCCGATCTGGTCCTCTCAGGCGGCGTACTACGCAACTGGAGCCCCGCGGACTCCACGAGGTGACCGGGCCCTGAGGCCTGCGTGGGTGGTATCGAGCGTGCAAGCCAGACGCGGAGGCGGCAAGGCAGGAAGAAAGGAACCGCCGATCGGGCGTAAACAGAGCGACTGCACTGTGATCAACGAGGGCACCAGAGACGCCATATTTTCCCCGCAGATTGCGGTGCGGGCGGCGAGCCTTTGCGGGGGAGCGAGGAGGTCCCGTGGCAGCTACCGCGACCCCCTCTGGTGAGTAGGAGCACATTGAATGATCCTGAGGAGAGAACGCTAGAAGCGCCCCACCGAGTGAGTAAGCGCTATTTAAGACTCGGCAGGACCCCCCCCCCGCTGCAACACATCACAACATCGCCTACTGGGCCGCGCCGAGACTGCGGGGGGCCGATCTTGCTTCTCCGCCTGCTGTAGATTGCCGTGAAGAGACAAGGGACGGGACCCATGCCCCTGCGCCAAACCGAGAGAAAGTGAGTGCGGGCGGCTGAGATCGGGTCTGCTAACGCGAGGCTCACGCAGCTGGGGAGGCCTGGACGCCGGCGGGCCCGGGCGCGGCGAACTCGTCCGCAATTTGCGGATAAAATGCGCTCTACACATCGCGCATTTACACAAGGGGCATAGTCGGATCGGCGCAGAGGTACAAGGCCACCAACTTGAGATATTCTCCCTCCCTCGCGTCCACGCTGCTGCAAAATCCGCCCCCCCACCACACGAAGAGGGGCTACACGCAGGTCAGGAAAAAAAAACTGGACGGAGGCACAAGACACAACATTAACGGGCGGAGGGAACCACAGTGGATTACAGCTGAGGCGTGCCTGTTGATTGCGAGTGGGGCGGGAGCCTGGAACCAATTCCTTTCAAGATGGGGAGACCTGATGGCCGTCAGCCCCGCCTTACATTTGACAATAAGAAGACATCTACTAGGTCCACATCGGTGGACTCCGGCTCCACCGGCGTGGACCAATCTCACGCCTCCCCACCAGCCATGGAAGACGATGTAAAATCACTACTCCTTGCCATGAAACACAGTCTTAGTGACCTGTCCGGAAAAATGGACACTATGAATAATAGACTGGACTTCCTCGTGCAGAAAGTTGACAAGCACGATGGGCAACTCAAAGAAGCGGAACGAAGGATATCAGACACGGAGGACGCCACAGCCGAGCTGCAAAAGCAGGTATCGCATATGGACAACGTTTTGAAAGTTATAGCAGCTAAGAACGAGGATTTGGAGGCCAGAAGTCGCCGAAATAATATCCGCATTCTTAGAATACCAGAAAGTACAGGCACTGGCCGTATGGAGGAGTTTGTGGAAAGGCTGCTATGTGCCACCTTCGGAACAGAATCATTCTCGGCGCATATGGTGGTGGAAAGGGCACACCGCTCCTTAGGGCCCCGGCCCCCCCCAGGGAGTACACCGAGACCCATCATAGCTCGGTTGCTCAACTACCGAGATCGTGATGCGGCCCTCAAGAAAGCTCGAGACCAGCAAAAACTGCAGTTCGAGGGAAATGAATTTGCCGTCTATCCGGACTTCACGATGGCTGTGCAAGAAGCGAGAAGGAAATTCCTGCCAGTCAAGCTCAAGCTACGCAAGGCCCAGATTGATGTACCCCGCAAGGCTTCGGATCACACACAACGGCAAACAGATTATCTGCACCACTCCTCAGCAAGTGGAAGACTTCCTTAAGACTACGCAGCGAAGGTCGCCGCGACCGGATCGCAGGTCTAGATCCCCATCCCCGACAGAAGAGTAGCCAGATCGTGACACCAATTTCATGCCCGGATGAGACTGAGAGAGATACCGGTCCTATTCGTGGAAGGATGACTGACAGCCTATGTTGGGCCGCTGCGGTCCAATCGCCCGGACCAATACAGAGAGAATACCGGAACTGCTTGACACTTGCCACCGGGCGATACAGACTCAAGAACTGAACACCTATGAACAGCTAAGTGCCCTTCGGGCGATCTGGGTTGCGCATATGATGTGGTTATGATCGGGTAGATTCTTCCTTACAGACCCCTTCTGTCATTCCAGATACAAGTGGTGGCCGTACTAAATTAATCGACGCCAGGCCCCCTTCCCTTACCGCTCCTCCCATGCCCCCACACTGGGGGAGCTGGAAACGGTGAGGCAATGGAGCGGGACCACGGGGAGGGTTGTTGTTGCTCACTGGCGCCCCCCCTATCTGGGAGATCCCCCTGTTTGGTGTATTTCCACCTTAATTACTATTAGAGAGACTTCACATACCACGGTGTCACGGTTTGACACTACATAGTATGTTTTTTTTGTTTGGGTGGTTGGGAGGGTACCTTTGCACTGGCACGATTGGGGTGCTGATGTGGGAGGGGGTGGGATGGGATGTTGACACTCGCCCAAATGGCGACTTACGGGGACAAAGTTGGTGGGAGTGGGGGGAGGGGACAAGAATTTTCCGATTTGCAAATGCTTGCCAAGAGACACAATTTGTTCGAGAAGTCTGATTTCTGCGGAACAGTCGTGCAGAAATTACCCAAGGTCACACACGATACCACGCATCACTGTCCATCATTTTTAAAACACACAGTTAAATACTGTCGACACATACTTTGAATGCGCAAATTAAACTCCTTACGTGGAATGTAAGAGGGCTGGAAGACCCTCGCAAAAGACGCCATGTATTGGCGTATTTGGATAGGCATAACATACAGGTAGCGTTGCTACAAGAAACACACCTTGACCCCCACCGCGAACCGTTTTTTGGCAGTAGATGGGCCTCCGTGAGGGTGTTTTCTTCATACTCCACATACTCGCGGGGCACACTCATACTTATCAAAAAAGGTACACCCTTCATACCTGGCGGCACCTACAGTGATAAGTGGAGAAGTGTGGCTCAATGGTTAGAGCGGCAGACCCTGATGCAGAGATCTGGCCCGGGACCAGGGTTCAATTCCCGCCTCGGCGGGTCTTGGGCTCAATTTCCTCGGACCTGATAATTCTCGCCTCGGTGCCTATTCTAATCATGGGTCCCACTCTGCAACTCTGGGCAATAGCTTGCTTAATCTCCACAACGGCCCCAACAGCGCTGGGATGCCTGGCTTCACCCTGGGGGTGCCCAGGAGTGGACATTTCACAGGGAAAAGCCAGGAAGGGTTCCACAGCGGAATGCGTACAGCACCAGGACACCCCTTTGGGGGTATAAGTGCGCTTTACAAGTACAAATTTCATTTCATTTCATTTCATTCCTTGGGACGCAGCTGCCTCCTCTGGGGCACACTTGGCACCCAGTCGGTGACTATCGCTTCGTGTTATGGGCCAAACATAGATAACCCAGATTTCTTCTCCACTCTATGGGGACAGATCATCAAGGTGGGGTCCACCCATATAATCTGGGGAGGAGATTTTAATGTTGCACTGCAGCCCACCATGGACAGATCCAACCCCCTCCCGCAGCACTATAATAACACACATGCCACCCTCTCACAACTCTTTTTAGATCAAGGACTCATAGACGCCTGGAGATATGCTCACCCAGCAGATAGAGAGGGCACCTATTACACGGCGGGCCATCGCACCTGGTCGCGGTTGGACTATTGGGTCTGCTCCAGAGGGGTTGGCACATGGATACACTCGGCCGAGCACATGGCACGTACATACTCAGATCATGCGCCTGTATGCCTGACAATACTACCCCCCAGTTTAATTGCGGCTCCACGATGCTGGAAATTAGTACCGGAGGCACTGCTGGATACAGTGTTCCGGGCGGAGATAGGCGAGGAGATAGACGACTTCCTTACCAGAAACAAAGGCTCGGTTACATATGTCCATACAGTGTGGGAAGCTTTTAAAGTAACTATGCGGGGCACATGCATGTCTAAAAGTTTTGGGGTGCTCCGTGATTTAAGACGAACACTCCACAACTTGGAAATAGAAATAAAGGCACTGGAACAACACATGTGGACGGAGGCGTCGGGCGACCGACGAGCTCTCCTACGTGAGAAAATATCTGAATATGGGGAGACGGCAACGCGGGAGGCTAGGTTTAAAGGTAAATATTTCATGGCCCGACGATATGGCGAGGGAGAGACTGGGTAAGGCGCTAGCATCGGAGATAAGACCACCCCGCTTCTCCAATCATGTGCTGGAGGTGGTGAGGGAGGACGGGGCACGACATAGAGACAGCCGGGACATCCTGCACGCCTTCACTGAGTTTTAAACGGAACTATACACCTCACGCCAGAGGGCGCCCCCTGATTTATCGCAATATCTTGCAGATGTAGCGCTGGGATGGCTAGGGGACGGTCAGAGAGAATTCTTGGAGGCCCCATTTGAGGATGATGAGCTTCGTGAAGCCATCATGCAGATGGCGTCGGGGAAGGCTCCCGGGCCTGACGGCATCCCTATAGAGTTTTATAAAACCTACATTGACCAACTTCTTCCAGTTCTGAAAGAGGTATTCTTGGAGGCCCAAGAATTGCAGCTCCTACCGGAATCGATGAGATAGGCGCGTATAATCTCACTGGTAAAACCGGGTAAACCAGCAGATAGATGTGAATCGTACCGTCCTCTTTCGCTAATAAATACAGACACTAAGATTCTTGCTAAGTTAATTGCCAACCGGCTTAAACTTCTTATGGAGAAGCTGGTTCTGCCGGACCAAGCTGGCTTCATTCCCGGCAGGGCTACCACCCATAATTTGCGGACGTTGTTCTCTATACTCCAAACTGTGGACCCCAATATGGCACTAGTGGCGGTCTTTTTAGATGCCACGAAGGCCTTTGATTCAGTGGAGTGGGGCTATCTTTTTGCTATACTACAAAACATGGGACTCCCCAACGGTTTCATGACCTATATCAGACTCTTATACACAGCCCCAACAGCCACGGTCCAAATAAATGGATTGCTCTCGCCTCCGATAGCGCTCACCAGGGGCACTCGCCAGGGATGCCCACTGTCCCCCTTACTATTTGCTCTCGCAATGGAGCCGCTAGCCGCTAAAATCAGACAACACCATGCTGACAAAGGGCTCCGGTGTTTTTTGCGCCCTGTCCTTATATCACTATACGCAGACGACGTCACGCTCTATGTGAAAGACCCACGGAACAATCTGAACCCACTACTCAGGAGTTCGTTCGGTTTGGCGGCCTATCCGGGATCCATATAAATTGGGCTAAATCCCAGATTTTCCCACTGACCACAGCTGCCACAACCTTTGACACAGATTACCCCATAGAATGGTGCACAGATGAGGTGCGCTACTTGGGAATTATGGTCACGACAGACCGGGAAGAGCTGATGCGACTAAATTACGGGCGCACACTGGATCATGTTACTGGATGTGTGACCCGCTGGAACGCACTCCCACTGACCATGGCGGGCCGCATCTCCCTAATAAAGATGGTCATTTTACCTAAATTTTTATATTTATTCTTAAATATCCCGTATGACCCGGGGAGACACTTTTTTGCTAGCCTCCGCGCCGAGCTGATCCGGCTGGTATGGGGTGGCAAACAACCCCGGATAAAATGGGACACATTAATGCGCCCATATGCACAGGGAGGGTTTGATATTCTCAACTTTGAACTATACTACCAGTGCGCTCAGGCACATTTTGCCCACTTCTGGTTCAACCCCCCTTGCTACACACCGCATGTAGCAACTGAACATTGGCTCGCACACCCCACCCCGCTAGAAGGCGTGATACTCTCACACATCAAATCTCGAGAACCACGGCCCACATCGGTGGAGTGTACACTCAAAGCCTGGCATTATATAGCGAATAAAATACAAATACCAAGCATATATTCGCCGCTGCTTCCACTGGTATATCATCCACGGATGCCTCTGCTGCAGGAAGGAGTGTTTAAAAAAATGGCTCGGATTCGGAACATACGGCAGTGGGGGGATCTCTACTTGAATGGTAAATTCTGCACCCTACATCAATTCTTTCAAGATCCTCCACCTACCACGATGGAAACATTCCTTTATACACGCTTAAGGCATGGGTTGAAGGATTGCACACCTGACTACCCAGCTGAACCCGAGACACTTATGCCACTACACCATGTCCTGCGCGCACCCACAGCCGCACACTTAGTGTCCGCCCTATAGCGCGCCATATACACTGATGGTACATACCCCATATGTGATGCCCGACACAAGTGGTCAGCCGAACTGGAACAACCCCTCACTGACAAGCAATGGGACTTTTGCTGCACGCAAACTGAACTTGTCTCCTCAAACAGCCGACTGCGCATTCTTCATTATAAATTCCTTCAGCGGAGTTATTACACACCAATGAAGTTACACAAATTCGGATTGCGAGACACGAGTAGATGCGATAGATGCAAGGCGGAATCTGCTGATTTTCTCCACCTAGCGTGGGCGTGCCCAGGGGTGTATGAATACTGGACTGCGGTCTTAAATGCGTTAGATCGCATGATATCTCTGCAGGTTCCAAAATCTCCTCAGGTGGCTCTGCTTGGCTATACTGAGCAGATCCCGGCACAACACCGCAGGTTTGTGTCCTTTGGCCTCATGTTGGCGAAGCGACGAGTGGCTTGTCGATGGGGTCGAGGGAGGGCGCCTAAATTCAAGGAATGGCTGGGGGACATGATTTTATGGCAGGATCAGATGGGCATATATGCTGGACTACTCCCGGTAACATCACGCCCACGAGACATATGGGGCCCGCTCCAGGCATACTTGCTGACAAGCCCGGACACCGAAAACCAGGATGCATCCATATAATTCACTGTAGCAACCCTCCTCACCTTCATGCAGATACCCCCCCACCCCACAGGGACACAGGCGGCAAATGGGCAAGCCCTATCATGCATTATACAAAGTAAGCTCCACGACTTAGAATACTAAGCGCAGACCACGGGTGAATCACATTATGCTTTACTGCACTGTGACCTTATATAGAAAACGCTGTAAGCTGTTCCCATGCACAACGATGGGTCTCTTGCATGTACATGTGAAATTCTGTATGTATTAATTTTCGTTCAATAAAACCTTAAAAAAAAAAAAAAAAAAAAAAGTCTGTGTGATGTTTCGGCCTTTGCACAATAGAACATGTTTATATAGTCCTTGAAGGTTGTCCTCTTGGCCTGGCCGCAAAAAGACTTTTGAGACCAGTTCTAGCCCTGTTTTCTGACTAGGATTGCCTGATGCCAGAGAGTCATGGTACGACTTTAGCCATTTAAACGGCACTGCTCTGTTAGGAAGTTACAGGAAACCGTCCTGATACAACCAGCCTCTATGAACTGATCGTTTTTGCTGTTCCTGTTTTATCCATTTCAGGGCTGAACTTGCCTAATGAACTCACCAATGTTTTTTATTGAGTGTGGCAGAGAGTCCTAAAATATATGGTGTTCTCTTTTTTATCTCTGGCTACGCATCTTTTTGGCGAGGTAGTGCATTAGCATTTCCATGATAGTTGCCTGGTCGGTAATGTAGGAAGCTGGCTCTGTATATACTACACCAAGGTGAGGTATAGTGTACACAGAGTCCAGTGGAACCCCAAAGGTAGGCAGAGGCAAGGTTAGATAGAACCTAACTCTCCATTTGTGGAAATGTGGTTGAGCAGTAAAGCAGTATCAGAGGACAGTGTTAAGCATTTGTTGTACACACTCTTTCAGCAAATGAATTCGCACACTCAAAGACTGAACTTCAGACCAATTGTTTTTGTATAAAAATATTCTTTTAGTTATTTTATGTCTAGAACCAAGCAAGTCTGGCACAGGTAAGCAATGAATTCTTTGCAGTAGTAAATGCTGATTGTAAAACAGTTCAATTGCAATTGTAAATGTACTATGGTTTGAATTACAGTATTGTTTCAGAGAAATACAATCACTTGTAAATACAGTACATAGACTTGAATGGGATTTTCAGTAAAATAGCAGGTAAGTTACTTTTGGATTACTTTTCTTACTCAGTGCTGTATACCTAGATGCAGCACTGGGACATTTCCTGTAAACAGGTGAGTAAAAGCGTTTTTGTTAAATCGTACAATTTTAAAGAATTTCTTTAGGTTTCAAAACTCCACACTTAGAAACTTTTTCAGGAAAAAGTGTCAATGTTATCCTATGGAGGAAAATATGGTTATCGGTTTTTAGGTAAGTAATCGGTCTGTGGAGTTGAGGTTCTGGGGTTAGACTCAGGGGTCCCCCAGGGTCAGTGATGCACTCTTGTTACACCCTCAGCGGCACTAGGGCGGCCGGGTGCAGTGTTGAGGCCCAATGTTATCCAATGGGGGATAGGGGACCTCCGGTTGGTGGCTGCTGGCAAGCAGGCCACTGGGTTTTGGGAGCAAAGCTCCTAGACTTTAGCTCAGGGCAAATGGGGAAACAAATTAGCACCAAAGGTGCACCCTCAGCGGCACTAGGGCGGCCGGGTGCAGGGTGCTGTTTCGAGGTCGGATGCCCTGTTGTTTCCAATGGAGAACCTCCGGTTTGCAAAAGCACTGCAGGCAGGGAGACGAAGGACTTCTGGGTGCGACCACCACTTCGAGAGGTAAGTTGGGAAGTTAGGGGTTGGTTAGGCACCATCAGTTTGGGCACACAAGGCCGTGGGGCATCGGGTGCAGGGGTGCCTTTTGGGGTCGGATCTTCTTACCAGCTCCTGGTCGCGGTTAGGGGGGCCTTCTGGATTTAGGCTGCAGGCGTCGGCTGGAGGCTTGAGGCAGGTCAGGGGTTGCCGGATCTCGGTTCAGAATCGCCGGGGTGACCTCCTCGTGGTGTTTGCCCACTCGAGCTCGGGCTGTGGACGGCGGGTGCAGAGTGGGGCAGATCCGCGGTATCCGGCCGGAGCCTGAGGTTGCAGTTGAACAAATCCGGTGTTCACGGGAGAAGCAGTCTTTTGAAGTGAAGGCAGGCAGGTCCTCCGCGGTTTTTGAGGTTGCTGGCTGCAGGACTGTTGGAACCGGGTTTACCGAGTCCGCCACGGTAGCATGGCGCGAAGCGGGAAAGCATGCGAAGGCAATGTGTAAGGCAGTTGTGCAGCACACTCTTACTTTGACTCAGAAATGCGAACGCAATAACATGACACCACACCAGGCTTTTGTATTTAAAATCAAGATCTTTTATAAATAAATTAAGTTGGCATCAGATGAGGCAGATTAATTCAGATCTACATTCAAATTCATTGCATTACTCAACTGGTGCACATTTTAAATAAAGCATCATAGCTCATCAACATTGTAGGCCACTAAGAGGCCGCAGGAATTATCTCCTACACGTAGCACTTAATAATGATCTCAAGGTACGTTAATAAAACAGGGGCCTAGACATGCAGTTCACTTTAGCATATTCAATTACTTAAAAGAAGGCTTTTCACTTTACATTTAAATAGGCCTGCATTAATCTAGGCGCGCCCACATTCAGTACAGTGGGCGTCGCAATTCCAGTACACCTGTAACATAAAACACTTCAACTCTTGGCGGTGTACACTTCAGCTCAATTCAATTAAATACTTTCCCCCTGTGGTAAAAGACTTCGCAGTTAAAAGCATGGCCTAGGCAGTAATTACAATAGGCATCTGCAATAAGTTATTAAATACTGTAGGGAACCCCTCAACATGTCCAGTATCCTGGGGCTTCTATGACCCTTAGGGGTTAACTCTAGGCTAGGCCCACTCCTCTCCGGGGCCTCGCCTCATGGGGAAAGTGTACCCAATTAATTATAGGGTTAATGGTGGCCCCCGGCCCCCAGTGGCGTTTTGTGGGCCCTAGGGGCCTCCTGGGCTCACCTGTCGCTGGTTTGTTGGTCGCGCTTCCTTTGCGACTGGCACTCCCCCAGGCCCGGCCCGTGTTCTGGAGGGCGGGGCCCGGTCGGGGTGCTTCGGCTTTCAGGCCGGACTGTCGGGACATTGCGGGGGCCGGTATCACCTTCCTCCGGCCCCCGGGATCAAGGGGATGCAGCTGCGGCACGTTGCGGGGGCCGGGATCACCTTCCTCCGGCCCCCAGGTTCAGGTAAGGTCTGTGCGCAGGCTCAGGGTCTTGGGGAAGGGAGCGGGAGCCGGCAGTCCTCTCCGGCTGGCTCCCCGTCTCCCTCTGCACTGCCGGGGCTCTTCCCGGGCTTCCGTCGGCGCTGGGGGCGTGACCGGGGCCGGCGCCCAATCGTTGCGCGGCCTTCCTGGGGTCACGCCCGGCGACCCCGGTTGCCTGGAGACGGCGTCGGCGGGGCCTGGAGGCCTCGTTGATCACGCTGGCGATTTCTTGGGCCGCGATGGCGGCGATGACAATTTCTTCGGCCGCGACGGCGGCGATGAGGGCCCAGGGCCCAGTGGCAATTTCTTCGGCCGCGACGGCGGCGATGGGGGCAATCTGTGGAGGCTTCGGTGAGTGCGCGGACGGCGCACCTCACCACAGAAACTCGAGGGGCTTCCCTCACCTCAGCGCTCCCTTCGGTGAGGGCGCGACGGCGCACCTCACCTCACGGCACTTCTCCTCAGGCGGCGACGGCCGCGGCGGTGATCTCCATACAAGGTCAGTGACCTGAGGGGTGACAGAAAACAGGGCGCACCAGCAGCCTGTGGGCAGGGCTGACTGGAAAAGTACTTGGGGGCAGCCCAGCAGCAGGCAGGAATGAAAAGGGGGTGAAGGTCTAGCGCTTCAGGGTACGGCGCTTTACCTGGTGATCCCCAGTTGGGCAGTTTAGGCTTCAGGCCGGGCAGGACGGTCAGGCCTCCTCAAATTAAGGTGTCTTGCGACTGCTCCAGCTTGGTTGCTTCTTAAGCGCTTCTGGTTAGGAGTTTCTTGTCAGAAGTTCCTTATTATAAGTTTCTTGTCAAAGTTTCTTGTCAGAAGTTTCTTGTCATGAGGGGGGGGGATGAGTTGGTGGTCTGGGAGTGCTTGATGTTCCTCCCCGCACGCTGAAGGTGGTTCCCTGGGTCCCCTCACACTGGGCAAGGTCAGTGGGTGGTGGGCGTTCCTCAGCTATCTTACTACAGCAGGGCCTCAGCCCTGTCAGCAGCAGTAGTGTAGGTCTCCCCCTAGGCCCTAAAGCCTATACTCCGGCGGAGGTTCTCCCAGGTTCAGTGGTGCCTCATCAACTAACTCCAACTGACTAAAAGTTTTCCCTCCAAGCCTTTTATACTCCTAGGTCAGGTGACTCTCCCAAAGGCGGCAAAACATAACTCCTCCCACAGCCCGGAAGGTTCTGGAACCTTCTACATGCCTGGCTATGTGGCCCAGAGGCGGGGACGGAATGGATACTGTATCCCTATACCCCAGCCTGACCCTGGCTACTAGTGTGTATGCGTGTAAGGCCCCTCTGCAGTAGCAGGGACCTGTGGCAGCCATCTTGAGTGAGTTTCACACATGGTAAAATGGCTAGGGGAAAAACGAAAAATTTCTGGGAAAAAGGGCCACGTCCAACACAACCCCCTCCCAGCCAAAAGCCAGGGTAGACCGATCAATGCCTTGATGGGCTTCCCTGCTTCGGGCGAGAAAACTTGGACGCGGGCCTTTTCCCCAGCTGCAGGAAGGTCCTGCAGGTCCTTCTTCACTCTGGAACCCGGTGGTTCCCTCTCTCAAACCTCCCTGGACCAACGAAGCCACCCCACTGGCGCTCCCTAATTGGCTGCAGCCAGGACCGGGCGCTAGGCCGTCCAGATGTCTCTGGCCCTTGCGGTCTCACAGAGCGGGGGGCAGTAGCCCCAGGCCCGTTGGCCACTCTCCTTCTCCTCCTTGCAGTTCCAAACTGCCACTGGTCCACCCACCTGGGGTCCGTACCCTCAGGCTGACCAGCAGTCAGGGGCGAGGCTCTCCACCCCTACCTCTCCTTCTGGGGTTCCGCCCTCTCCTCCTATGCGGGGCACCCTCAGACCACCACTCTCTCACTCTTCCAGGGCCGTGACCCTGCATCCGATCCACCAACCCAGGGTCTAAACCCTTAGGTTGCCCCGGTGCCAGAGGCGAGTCCTCCCTCCCTCTGCACCCCCTCCCAGAGTTCCGCACCCTCCCACCTGGAGAAGCACCCCTGGGAGTCAGCTCCGGAGGGACACTGCTTTCAGACATCCCTCCCGCCAGGTCAGGCAGCCCCTGAACCTGGCACCCCAGCCCAGGATCTAAATCCTGTGGCTGGGCAGACCCCAGAACCCCTGGAGCTCTGAATACATACACCCCGGGTTCTCCTGTCACTGGGGGATCCCCTTCCATGGATGGCCCATCGGGACAGCCTAGGCTCCCAACCTGGGGTTCCCTTATGGAACTCTCCAGGCCCTGAGACTGCGGTTGGGGCACCTCGGGACACCTCCCCGTCTCACTCCTTCCTATAGATAGGATGTGAGGCCCTACAACCCGCTCACTATCCTGGGACCTAGCTGGGCTATTCTCCACCTCTCCCACCTCGCTGGGTTGGAAGATCCCTGCACCACTCCCTTCAGGATCACTCCCCCAACTGGCTATCACCTCTCTTGGTAGATAAAATTCGGGCTCCTGTGGAACCCCAGCAGGTACGCTGCCACCATTCACTTTGCCCTGCATCTCCATCTGCAAGGCTCGGAGCTCTAGTTCCTTCAGGCTAAGCTCATGTGCAAGCTTCCTTTCCTCCATGGCTAGCCTTGCCTGTTCTCGCTCCCTTTCGATCCTAGCAAGTTCTAATGTTAATCGCCTCTGCTTCCTTCTGTCCTCAAATTCCTCTGCCGACAACCTCCCCCCTGTCGCCCTACTGCCTGCCCTGGAACGTCTTCCTGGCAACACATTCTCGCTAACATCAATGTGCAGTAGGTCCAGTTCTCCTGGGTTGTCTGCCTCCCCCTGCTCCTCATCCCCTCTTCCCTCCGGGTGGGCCATTACCCATGCCCTCAAAGCTTTCTGATTTACCTCCTTCCTGGCGCCTCGCTTGACGGCCACCCCCCTCTCTAGGCAGAACTCCTTGAGCTGTGTCACCGTATACCTTTCTAGGTTGGCTAACTCAAACTCCATCCTCCTAGGTGGGGTCCCAGACAATTTAAGGAAGGGGTTCTAGACTGTAGGTAACAGGTCTAACGCAGGAATGTACACAATCGGCAATTACCAAAGAATTCCTAGCACTCTCATTACAATAGGTGTCTAATTGCGGCGCACACTGAGTCACTGTAGGGTGCTGCACAAACACCAGTCCTTATCCAACCGCTGAACACCAAATGTTGGAACCGGGTTTACCGAGTCCGCCACGGTAGCATGGCGCGAAGCGGGAAAGCACGCGAAGGCAATGTGTAAGGCAGTTGTGCAGCACACTCTTACTTTGACTCAGAAATGCGAACGCAATAACATGACACCACACCAGGCTTTTGTATTTAAAATCAAGATCTTTTATAAATAAATTAAGTTGGCATCAGATGAGGCAGATTAATTCAGATCTACATTCAAATTCATTGCATTACTCAACTGGTGCACATTTTAAATAAAGCTGCATAGCTCATCAACATTGTAGGCCACTACGAGGCCGCAGGAATTATCTCCTACACGTAGCACTTAATAATGATCTCAAGGTACGTTAATAAAACAGGGGCCTAGACATGCAGTTCACTTTAGCATATTCAATTACTTAAAAGAAGGCTTTTCACTTTACATTTAAATAGGCCTGCATTAATCTAGGCGCGCCCACATTCAGTACAGTGGGCGTCGCAATTCCAGTACACCTGTAACATAAAACACTTCAACTCTTGGCGGTGTACACTTCAGCTCAATTCAATTAAATACTTTCCCCTGTGGTAAAAGACTTCGCAGTTAAAAGCATGGCCTAGGCAGTAATTACAATAGGCATCTGCAATAAGTTATTAAATACTGTAGGGAACCCCTCAACATGTCCAGTATCCTGGGGCTTCTATGACCCTTAGGGGTTAACTCTAGGCTAGGCCCACTCCTCTCCGGGGCCTCGCCTCATGGGGAAAGTGTACCCAATTAATTATAGGGTTAATGGTGGCCCCCGGCCCCCAGTGGCGTTTTGTGGGCCCTAGGGGCCTCCTGGGCTCACCTGTCGCTGGTTTGTTGGTCGCGCTTCCTTTGCGACTGGCACTCCCCAGGCCCGGCCCGTGTTCTGGAGGGCGGGGCCCGGTCGGGGTGCTTCGGCCTTCAGGCCGAACTGTCGGGACGTTGCGGGGGCCGGTATCACCTTCCTCCGGCCCCCGGGATCAAGGGATGCAGCTGCGGCACGTTGCGGGGGCCGGGATCACCTTCCTCCGGCCCCCGGATTCAGGTAAGGTCTGTGCGCAGGCTCAGGGTCTTGGGGAAGGGAGCGGGAGCCGGCAGTCCTCTCCGGCCGGCTCTCCGTCTCCCTCTGCACTGCCGGGGCTCTTCCCGGGCTTCCGTCGGCGCTGGGGGCGTGACCGGGGCCGGCGCCCAATCGTTGCGCGGCCTTCCTGGGGTCACTCCCGGCGACCCCGGTTGCCTGGAGACGGCGTCGGCGGGGCCTGGAGGCCTCGTTGATTGCGCTGGCGATTTCTTGGGCCGCGACGGCGGCGGGGACAATTTCTTCGGCCGCGACGGCGGCGATGACAATTTCTTCGGGCGCGACGGCGGCGATGAGGGCCCAGGGCCCAGTGGCAATTTCTTCGGCCGCGACGGCGGCGATGGGGGCAATCTGGGGAGGCTTCGGTGAGGGCGCGGACGGCGCACCTCACCACAGAAACTCGAGGGGCTTCCCTCACCTCAGCGCTCCCTTCGGTGAGGGCGCGCCTCACCTCACGGCACTTCTCCTCAGGCGGCAACGGCCGCGGCGGTGATCTCCACACAAGGTCAGTGACCTGAGGGGTGACAGAAAACAGGGCGCACCAGCAGCCTGTGGGCAGGGCTGACTGGAAAAGTACTTGGGGGCAGCCCAGCAGCAGGCAGGAATGAAAGAGGGGGTGAAGGTCTAGCGCTTCAGGGTACGGCGCTTTACCTGGTGATCCCCAGTTGGGCAGTTTAGGCTTCAGGCCTGGCAGGACGGTCAGGCCTCCTCAAATTAAGGTGTCTTGCGACTGCTCCAGCTTGGTTGCTTCTTAGGCGCTTCTGGTTAGGAGTTTCTTGTCAGAAGTTCCTTATTATAAGTTTCTTGTCAAAGTTTCTTGTCAGAAGTTTCTTGTCATGAGTGGGGGGGGGATGAGTTGGTGGTCTCGGAGTGCTTGATGTTCCTCCCCGCACGCTGAAGGTGGTTCCCTCGGTCCCCTCACACTGGGCAAGGTCAGTGGGTGGTGGGCGTTCCTCAGCTATCTTACTACAGCAGGGCCTCAGCCCTGTCAGCAGCAGTAGTGTAGGTCTCCCCCCTAGGCCCTAAAGCCTATACTCCGGCGGAGGTTCTCCCAGGTTCAGTGGTGCCTCATCAACTAACTCCAACTGACTAAAAGTTTTCCCTCCAAGCCTTTTATACTCCTAGGTAAGGTGACTCTCCCAAAGGCGGCAAAACATAACTCCTCCCACAGCCCGGAAGGTTCTGGAACCTTCTACATGCCTGGCTATGTGGCCCAGAGGCGGGGACGGAATGGATACTGTATCCCTATACCCCAGCCTGACCCTGGCTACTAGTGTGTATGCGTGTAAGGCCCCTCTGCAGTAGCAGGGACCTGTGGCAGCCATCTTGAGTGAGTTTCACACATGGTAAAATGGCTAGGGGAAAAACGAAAAATTTCTGGGAAAAAGGGCCACGTCCAACAAGGACACACCGGGATTTCGCAGGAGCAGGTTCGAGGGGGAGACAGGCCGGGGCCAAGTCAGTGGGCGTCTTCCCCTTGTTAGCTGCTGCACGGCTGTTCGGTCCTTCTTCTTCTTTTCTTCTTGTTTCTTGTCTGGATCTGAGGAAGCAAGGTTCAGGGTGCCCCCTAAATACTAGATTTAGGGGCGTTACAGGTAGGTAAAAGGCAGGGACCAATGGGTCCCTTCCCTGGGGTGGGTACACCCCTATTATGCCACCCTCCAGTGGGAGGGGGCATGTGCCTGTCCCTGGTTGGATGAGTCCCCCATCTTCAAGATGGCGTGGACTGAGAGTTGTGCTTCACCTCGCCTCCCCCACCTGAGGGGTGGAGTTGGCAGAGGTGGGCACACCTCTCTTCCTCACTTGTTTTCCCGCCGGTTCTCCCGCCCAAAGTGGGGGTCAGAACCAGTGGGGACCAGTTGCTGAAAGCAGCAAGTGGCCTGGGGAAGCTCACAAAGGCGGCAAGCCTTTGAAGCTTCCCTTCGTGAACCCTGCCCATCCTGGGGGAGGAGGCTTGGCACCTCGTCCCAGGATGTGCATTGTTTCAGGCCCCAGAGAGCAGCAGGCTCTCGATCCAGGGGTCCAGAAACATGTCTGGTGGTGGCAGCTTAAGGCAGCCACTCAGCCAGGACACTAGAGGTGGGTTAGTTTTCAGGGGGCATCTTTAAGATGCCCTCTGTGTGCATTTTTCATTAAATCCCACACTGGAATCAGTGTGGGTTTAATGTGCTGAGAAGTTTGATACCAAACTTCTCAGTTTTCAGTGTAGCCATTATGGTGCTGTGGAGGTCGTAATGATAAACCCCCAGCACCATATACTCTTAATGGCAGTACTGCACTTACAATGTCTAAGAATGGACTTAGACACTGTAGGGGTACAGGGCTCATGCCCCTGTACCCTCACCACTGGTATAGTGCACCCAGCTAGAGGGGTGACTGATCTATGCCAGGGCAGTGGGTTGTAGGCATGGCACACAGGGATGTGTGCCATGTCGACTCTTCACTTTGTTCTGCACCAAAACACGCAGCCTGCAAAGGCAGTGTGTGAGTGTCAGGGTACAGGACCTCTAAGGGTGGCACAATAAGTGCTGCAGCCCTTAGAGGCCTTCTCTGGTCACAGTGCCCTGGGTACCTGTGGTACCATTTACCAGGGGCTGACCTGTGGCCAGAGATGCCAATTGGGTTTAGGCTTCAATGCAGTTTTATGGAAAGAACATAAGCCCTGGGTACCTGATTAGCAGGAGCCCAGGGCACACTCAGTCAAAGTACATCAGCAATTCAGCAAAAAGTGGGGGCAACCATGCAGAAAGAGGGCACTTTCTCACACAACCCCCCAAACGAAAGAGGATGAGCCTAACCTTTCCCTAGAGAGTCTTCATTTTCTAAGTGGAGGAACCTGGAAAGTCCATCTGCATTGGCATGGGCAGTCCCAGGTCTGTGTTCCACTACAAAGTCCATTCCCTGTAGGGAGATGGAAAACCTCAACTGTTTAGGATTTTCACCTTTCATCTGCACTAGCCATCTGAGAGGTCTGTGATCAGTTTGAACTAGGAAGTGAGTGCCAAACAAGTATGGTCTCAGCTTCTTCAGGGACCAAACCACAGCAAAGGCCTCCCTCTCAATGGCACTCCAACGCTGCTCCCTGGGGAGAAGCCTTCTGCTTATAAAAGCAACAGGTTGGTCTTGGCCTTCATCATTGGTCTGGGATAGGACCGCTCCTATCCCTAGCTCAGAGGCATCAGTCTGCACAATGAACTGCTTGGCATAGTCTGGAGCTTTGAGAATTGGTGCTGAGCACATAGCCTCTTTCAGGGTGTCAAAAGCCTTTTGACAACTAACTGTCCAGTTTACCTTCTTGGGCATCTTCTTGGAGGTGAGTTCTGTGAGGGGAGCCACAATGGACCCATATCCCTTCACAAACCTCCTGTAGTACCCAGTCAAGCCAAGAAATGCCCTGACTTGGGTTTGGGTTGCTGGAGCTGCCCAGTCCAGGATGGCCTGAATATTGGGCTGTAAGGGCTGTACCTGGCCTCCACGAACAAGGTGGCCCAAGTACACCACAGTTCCCTGCCCTATCTGGCATTTGGATGCCTTGATAGTTAGGCCTGCAGTTTGCAGGGCATTTAAAACCTTCCCAAGGTGGATCAGGTGATCCTGCCAGGTGGAGCTAAAGACAGCAATAACATCTAGATAAGCTGCACTAAAGGACTCCAATCCAGCAAGGACTTGGTTCACCAGCCTCTGGAAGGTGGCAGGGGCATTCTTTAAACCAAAGGGCATAACAGTAAACTGATAATGCCCACCAGGTGTGGAGAATGCTGTCTTTTCTTTTGCTCCTGGGGCCATGCCAATTTGCCAGTACCCTGCAGTTAAGTCAAAGGTACTTAGAAATTTGGCTGCACCCAATTTGTCTATCAACTCATCTGCTCTTGGGATAGGGTGAACATCTGTCTTGGTGACAGAGTCGAGCCCTCTAGAGTCCACACAAAACGTAATTTCTCTCTTTCCACCCTGTGGATGAGGTTTGGGGACTAGAACCACTGGGCTGGCCCAGGGGCTCTCAGAGGGTTCAATAACCCCTAACTCCAGCATCTTGCTGACCTCAGCTCTGATGCTTTCCTTGACTTGATCAGACTGTCAATAGATTTTGTTTTTGACAGGTGAACTGTCACCAGTGTCCACATCATGGGTACGCCAGTTTGTCTGACCAGGGGTCAAGGAAAAGAGCTTAGCATACTGCTGCAAGACTTGCTTGCAATCAGTCTGCTGTTGGGCAGAGAGGGTGTCTGAAAAGACAACTCCATCCACTGACCCATCTTTGGGGCTGTAAGAGAGGAGGTCAGGGAGAGGTTCACTCTCTGTCTCCTGATCCTCATCAGTCATCATCAGCATGGTGATGTCAGCCCTGTCATGGTAGAGCTTCAGGCGGTTCACATGGATAACCCTTTTGGGTGTCCTGCTTGTGCCCAGGTCAACCAAGTAGGTGACCTCACTCTTTTTCTCTAGGATAGGGCAAGGGCCACTCCATCTGTCCTGGAGTGCCCTTGGTGCCACTGGCTCCAAAACCCACACCTTTTGCCCAGGTTGAAATTCAACCAGTGCAGCTTTTTGGTCATACCCGTGCTTCTGAAGCTCCAGGCTGGCCTCAAGATTTTTGGATGCCTTTTCCATGTACTCAGCCATTCTGGACCTTAGGCCAAGCACATAGTCCACAATATCTTGTTTGGGTTCTTGGAGAGGCTTCTCCCAACCCTCTTTTACAAGACAGAGTGGTCCCCTCACAGGGTGGCCAAACAGAAATTCAAAGGGGGAAAACCCTACTTCCTTCTGTGGCACCTCTCTGTAAGCGAAAAGCAGACATGGTAAGAGGACATCCCATCTCCTTTTGAGTTTTTCAGGGAGCCCCATAATCATGCCTTTCAATGTCTTGTTGAATCTCTCAACAAGGCCATTGGTTTGTGGGTGATAGGGTGTAGTAAACTTGTACTGCACTCCACACTCTTTCCACATGTGTTTTAGGTAAGCAGGCATGAAGTAGGAACCTCTGCCTGAAACCACCTCCTTAGGAAACCCTACTCTGGTGAAGACACCAATGAAGGCCTTGGCTACTGCAGGAGCTGTAGTAGTCCTAAGGGAATTGCTTCAGGGTACCTAGTGGCATGATCCACTACCACTAGAATGAATTTGTTCCCTGATGCTGTAGGAGGTTCAAGTGGACCCACTATGTCCACACCTACCCTTTCAAAGGGAACCCCCACCACAGGTAGTGGTATCAGGGGGGCCTTTGAGGGGCCACCTGTCTTGCCACTGGCCTGACAGGTAACACAGGAGCTGACAAACTCCTTTACTTTTTGGTGCATCTGGGGCCAGTAAAAGTGGCTAACTAGCCTTTCCCAAGTCTTGGTTTGGCCCAGATGTCCAGCTAAGGGAACGTCATGAGCTAAAGTTAGGAGAAACTCCCTGTACTTCTGAGGCACTACCACTCTCCTAGTGGCTCCAGGTGTGGGGTCTCTGGCCTCAGTGTACAGTAGTCCCTCTTCCCAATAAACTCTGTGGGTACCACTGACATTTCTTTTTTCCTGGGTAGCAGCTTGCCGCCTCAGGCTTTCAAGAGTTGGACAGACCTGCTGTCCAAGGCACAGCTCTTCCCTAGAGGGTCCCCTGGGCCTAAGAGTTCAACCTGGTAAGGGTCAAGTTCCATGGGCTCAGTTCCCTCTGGGGTGTCCAAGTCCTCTCCCTGAGGAGAGGGGTCCTGATCCTTTTGCTGTACAGAAGCTGGTTCCCCAGTTTTCTTACCTTTTCTCTTGGAAGGTTGGGCCATACTTTCAGGCTCCAACACTTCTTTTTCACCCTGCCTTTTGCTCTGTGCTCTTGTTTTTACACACACCAATTCAGGGATATCCAGCATTGCTGCATGGGTTTTTAGTTCAACCTCAGCCCAGGCTGAGGTTTCCAGGTCATTGCCAAGCAGACATGCAGCTGGTAGCATTGGCGAGACAACTACCTGTTTCAGGCCAGTAACCCCCCCCAGTCTGTCACCATAGTCATTGCATGGTTAGTGGTAACACTGTCAGCATTGGTGACTGGGTAAGTTTTCCCAATCAAGTATTGCTCAGGGGAAACCAGTGTGTCTCTCACCATAGTGACACTGGCACCTGTATCCCTCAGAGCTTCTATCCTAGTTCCATTGATCCAAGGGTATTGTAAGTACTTTTTTAAGTTGGGTGGCCACACAGCTACAGTGGCAAACTCAACTTCCCCTTCTGAAACTAGAACTGCTTCAGTGTGCAAACCCGATTTGCTCTTGGCACACTGTTGATCCCATCTGGAGACTTACTACCCCAGGAGTAGCTGTAGTAGGACTAGGGGCCTTCTTGGTTGGGCGAACAGCATCTCCAGTTAAGTGTCCCAACTTCTTACAGTTGTTACACCGGGCCTTTAAAGGATCAAAGTTCTTTCCCCTGTACCTATTAATGGACTGGGAAGAGTTTTGGGACCCACCCCCCTGTGCAGGTTTTTGGGGCCCTTTAGAAGACTCAGGCTTTTTATCTTGGGGATTCCCACCACCTTTCCCCTGGGGAGGTTTTGTAACCCCTTTCTTTTGGTCACCCCCAGTGGTTGTTTTTGTCACCCTTTTCTTGACCCAGTGGTCTGCCTTCTTTCCCAATTCTTGGGGAGAAATTAGACCTAGGTCTACCAAATGCTGATGTAACTTTTCATTAGTGCAATTACTTAAAATATGTTCTTTCATAACCAAATTGAAAAGTCATTGAAATCATGCACATTGTGTCCAGTTAACCAATCATCTAGTGTTTTAACTGAGTAGTCTACAAAGTCAATCCAGGATTGGTTTTGGGTCTTGTGAGCCCCCTGAATCTAATTCTATATTCCTCAGTTGTGAGTCCAAATCCCTCAGAGTTCTCTTCATGAGGTCATAGGACCCAGCATCTGCCCCAGAAAGGGTCAGGAGTCTGTCTCTGCAGTTACCAGAGAACAGTTACCAAAGGAGTGCCCCCCCAGTGTGACTTCTTCACTTTTCTCATTTCACAAGCCCTCTCAAAGGCTGTCGACCATTTTGTGATATCATCACTCTCTTCATATTTAGGGACAATCCCTTTGGGGATTTTAGGATCATAATATTGCTCTTTATCCTTATTTAGTAAATTGCTGCCACCATTGATGGGTGCTAGGCCCATCTCTGCTCTCTCTCTTTCTAGAGCCAGCAACCTGGTCTCTAGATCCAGTCTTTTGGTCAGCCTTACTAAAAGGCTGTCCTCCTCATTGAGGCTGTCCTCAATATCCTCAGTGGTACCTGATCCACCTGTGCGGGCTCTAGGTACTGAGAGGTTTACTCTTGGAGTCAAGGGTACTTGAACCCTTTTCTCCCTAGGAAGTGGAGGGGGTTGATCTACCTGGTCATCCCCTTCCTCTACTTCCTCATCTGATTGGTCTTCACCCTTTTCAGATGGGTGGTCCTTAGCATACCCAGCCAACAGCTCCTGGAGCTTTTGTTTTGTGGGATGGGAACCCATGGCTATGTTTTTAATTGTACATAGGGACCGTACCTCCTTGAAAGTCAAGTGAAGGTAAGGGGTGAGGTCAAGCTCCTCAACCAAGTCCTCTATGTCATTGTGGTTATTTTCACTAATAGCTTGGTTCTTATTTTGAGACATTGTACAAAAAACTTCTAGCCCCTCTAACCCTGGCTAAAGTGACTTTTTATTTTCTAAAATTCTAAAGGGACTTAACCAAGGCCCTAACAAGACTTTTAGTAATTTTGCAAAAATGCCAATTTGAAAAATCTGAATTCTAAAGACAATTTAAGAGTTCTGTTGTGTGATCAGGTGGTAACCAAGTAGTCCAACAAATGCAAAGTTGTGTATCCCACCGTAGATCCACCAATGTAGGAAGCTGGCTCTGAATATACTATACCAAAGTGAGGTATAGTGTGCACAGAGTCCAGTGGAACCCCAAAGGTAGGCAGAGGTAAAGTTAGATAGCACCTTACTCTCTATTTGTGGTAGTGTGGTCGAGCAGTAAGGCAGTATCAGAGGACAGTGTTAAGCATTTGATGTACACACTCAGTCAGCAAATGATTTCACACACTCAAAGACTGAACTTCAGACCAATTGTTTTTGTATAAAAATATTCTTTTAGTTATATTCTTTTATTTCTAGAACCAAGCAAGCCTGGCACAGGTAAGCAATGAATACTTTGCAGTAGTAAATGCTGATTGTAAAACAGTTACAATGGGGAGAGGAGTTGGCCTAACGGCTAGGGCGTTCGACCTCGGACCTGGGGAACTGGGTTCGAGTCTCGGTAATGACGCTGAACATCCTGTGATTCTGGGCAAATCACTTAATCTCCCGTGCCTAACAAAAATGAATGTGTGTTCTCATGTAACGTAACTGGTGCTATGTAAAGCGCTCTGATACCCGGTTGCGGGTCAAGTTCGCGCTATATAAAACTCTGCAAAAAAAAAAAAAGTTCAATTGTAAATGTACTATGGTTTGAATTTCAGTATTGTTTCAGAGAAATACAATCACTTGTAAATACAGTACATAGACTTGAATGGGATTTTCAGTAAAATAGCAGGTAAGTTACTTTTGGATTACTTTTCTTACTCAGTGCTGTATACCTAGATGCAGCACTGGGACATTTCCTGTAAACAGGTGAGTAAAAGCGTTTTTGTTAAATCGTACAATTTTAAAGAATTTCTTTAGGTTTCAAAACTCCACACTTAGAAACTTTTTCAGGAAAAAGTGTCAATGTTATCCTATGGAGGAAAATATGGTTATCGGTTTTTAGGTAAGTAATCGGTCTGTGGAGTTGAGGTTCTGGGGTTAGACTCAGGGGTCCCCCAGGGTCAGTGATGCACTCTTGTAACACCCTCAGTGGCACTAGGGCGGCCGGGTGCAGTGTTGAGGCCCAATGTTATCCAATGGGGGATAGGGGACCTCCGGTTGGTGGCTGCTGGCAAGCAGGCCACTGGGTTTTGGGAGCAAAGCTCCTAGACTTTAGCTCAGGGCAAATGGGGAAACAAATTAGCACCAAAGGTGCACCCTCAGCGGCACCTGGGCGGCCGTGTGCAGGGTGCTGTTTCGAGGTCGGATGCCCTGTTTCCAATGGAGAACCTCCGGTTTGCAAAAGCACTGCAGGCAGGGAGACAAAGGACTTCTGGGTGCGACCACCACTTCGAGAGGTAAGTTGGGAAGTTAGGGGTTGGTTAGGCACCGTTGGTTTGGGCACACAAGGCCGTGGGGCGTCGGGTACAGGGGTGCCTTTTGGGGTCGGATCTTCTTACCAGCTCCTGGTCGCGGTTAGGGGGGCCTTCTGGATTTAGGCTGCAGGCGTCGGCTGGAAGCTTGAGGCAGGTCAGGGGTCGCCGGATCTCGGTTCAGAAACACCAGGGTGACCTCCTCGTGGTGTTTGCCCACTCGAGCTCGGGCCGTGGACGGCGGGTGCAGAGTGGGGTGGATCCGTTGTATCCGGCCGGAGCCAGAGGTTGCAGTTGAACAAATCCGGTGTTCACGGGAGAAGCAGTCTTTGGAAGTGAAGGCAGGTCCTCCGGGGTTTTTGAGGTTGCTGGCTGCAGGACACACCGGGAATTCGCAGGAGCAGGTTCGAGGGGGAGACAAGCCGGTAGGGCTGGGGCCAAGTCAGTGGGCGTCTTCCTCTCGTTAGCTGCTGCACGGCTGTTCGGTCCTTCTTCTTCTATTCTTCTTGTTTCTTGTCTGGATCTGAGGAAGCAAGGTTCAGGGGTGCCCCTAAATACTAGATTTAGGGGTGTTACAGGTAGGTAAAAGGCAGGGACCAATGGGTCCCTTCCCTGGGGTGGGTACACCCCCTATTATGCCACCCTCCAGTGGGAGGGGGGCATGTGCCTGTCCCTGGTTGGCTGAGTCCCCCCATCTGCAAGATGGCGGGGACTGAGAGTTGTGCTTCACCTCTCCTCCCCCACCTGAGGGGTGGAGTTGGCAGAGGTGGGCACACCTCTCTTCCTCACTTGTTTTTCCCGCCGGTTCTCCTGCCCAAAGTGGGGGTCAGAACCAGTGGGGACCAGTTGCTGAAAGCAGCAAGTGGCCTGGGGAAGCTCACAAAGGTGGCAAGCCTTTGAAGCTTCCCCTTCGTGAACCCTGCCCATCCTGGGGGAGGAGGCTTGGCTCCTCGTCCCAGAATGTGCATTGTTTCATGCCCCAGAGAGCAGCAGGCTCTCGACCCAGGGGTCCAGACACATGTCTGGTGGTGGCAGGTGGGTTAGTTTTGAGGGGGCATCTCTAAGATGCCCTCTGTGTGCATTTTTCATTAAATCCCACACTGGCATCAGTGTGGGTTTAATGTGCTGAGAAGTTTGATACCAAACTTCTCAGTTTTCAGTGTAGCCATTATGGTGCTGTGGAGTTCGTAATAACAAACTCCCAGCACCATATACTCTTAATGGCAGCACTGCACTTACAATGTCTAAGAATGGACTTAGACACTGTAGGGGTACAGGGCTCATGCCCCTGTACCCTCACCACTGGTATAGTGCACCCAGCTAGAGGGGTGACTGATCTATGCCAGGGCAGTGGGTTGTAGGCATGGCACAGAGGGACGTGTGCCATGTCGACTCTTCACTTTGTTCTGCACCAAGACACGCAGCCTGCAAAGGCAGTGTGTGTGTGTAAGGGTACAGGACCTCTAAGGGTGGCACAATAAGTGCTGCAGCCCTTAGAGGCCTTCTCTGGTCACAGTGCCCTGGGTACCAGTGGTACCATTTACCAGGGGCTGACCTGTGGCCAGAGATGCCAATTGGGTTTTGTTCTCAATGCAGTTTTAGGGAAAGAACATAGGCCCTGGGTACCTGATTAGCAGGAGCCCAGGGCACACTCAGTCAAAGTACATCAGCAATTCAGCAAAAAGTGGGGGCAACCATGCAGAAAGAGGGCACTTTGTCACAGGTAAGTTATGACATAAACAAAGCGAGAAAAGAACAGACTACATCAGGTGTTTTTTGAAAATTAGCACATTCCTTGTTGTGAGTTACAAGATGTTTTTGGGATCTGTCCATACTATAATTTTATTTCAAGCTCCTTCAAGACAATGTCTCCAAAGCAAAAATGCCTATTTAATTTCCAGGACTTCCCGGTCATAAGTGGTGTAGTTGTTCTCCGTTTCAGTCAATAATCAGGAATAAAATGCCTCAGGATGTAGTTCATTGGACTTGAGATCTCTTTGTGACAATAGAGCTCCAGTGGCAAAGGGCGAGGCATCCATTTTCATGGCAAAGGGTATTAAGTAATTGAAATGACTTAGGACAGGTACAGACGTGACAGTATCTTTGAGTTTGATGAAGTCTTCTTCCCGCTTTAACCCAGTAAAAGAAAAGTCCTGATTTCTTGCGTGGTTCTCATTCGTCAACTGACGGAATCTTCTGTGATCCCCCAACTTGCATGGGTTCTTAGGTTGGCGCTGTAATCTCACTGTCCACAGACCAGGAATGACGAGAATATGTTTGTCGCTCAGATTGTCCGAGTCATCGTGCATCGATAAATCAGTGCTGAGGATATGATGGGTTAGTTCACTGCTAACAACAATATCTGCGTCCGGGATAAAATGCTGTGGCTCCTGACTTGACATCAAAGCAGCCTCAGGAGCCAGCTGTTGACACTGGCTGGCACAACTCACTAAGTCCTGACTGCCTGGTTTGCGAGTCAGCCGGCTGTGTGAGTTGATTTGGTTGTATGTCTGTCTGTTTCTAAAAGTAGCTGTACTTTGCGCCATGAATGGAGTCCAGCTAGATAGCACCGGACTCTCTTTCAAAATAAATAGCGGAGCCCACATCAAAGCATCTTTACCAACATACGAAAGTCCAAAAGTAATCTTTCTGTGATCATCATTAAATAGCTGTGGTTTTGCAAAAAAAAATTCAATTGACATTGGGCCAGACGTTTCTGAAACCTATGAGGATTTCCTCCAAATTTGTCGAGATGGGCTTAGACCAGATTAGAAGTGACCGATGAATTATCACTCCATTACAACTCTAATCTTCTGATGTCACCAAAGCACGCCCCGAAAGGGTGACATTATGTGGCAAGGGTGGTGTAGCATTACTTGAATTAGGAATTCATAGATTTTTTTTTTTTTTATCTCTTTATTGAGTTTTGCACATAGGACAGCTTAACGTAACAAACGAACATTGCCACTCGACAGTTATTGCAATTCTCAGTATCCAAGCAGACAATAGTGAAATAGCATTAGCACATTACATTGATTAGCATCGACATACCCATGAGTGTAAACAGTATAGTGCGACATTTCAGACATAGCCGGGGCCAGTGAGAGGTAAGGCCAAATCTCGTGTGGAAGCGTCAGCATCCCTCAGTCGGAGCGTCCGTGTCAGTGTGGGCAGCTTGTGCCAGTAGGTACGTCTGGAGAGGAGACCAGATGTCACGTGGGCGGGAGGAGCTCAGCGTGGGTTTGCAATTGATCTTGGTAAAATATAAGGTCATTCAGCCAATCTTTGAATTTAGGCACCCTCCCTCTGCCCCACCTACATGCCACTCGCCGTTTGGCTAGCAAAAGTGCCAAGGAGATATATTTCCGAGTCGGAGCAGCCAGCGCCCCTGTGAATCCCAGGATCGTGACAAGTGGGTCTTCAGGGATATGTTGCCCAGTCATCTGTCCCAGCAAACAAATGATGGACGGAATGCTGACAATGCAAACATTCTCCCCCAGTCAAAAGATCTGGCTTAAATCCATCGTTTTTTTGCCCACTACGCCACCCCAGTTTGGACCCAGCCATATGCAAATCAGTCTTGACCCTGTGCCCCATGGGAACAGTCCAGACCGAACTGCCAGGCCAGGTCCTCCCTGGACCGGAAACAAGCATCCTAGGACCGGTTTCAGGGTATGTCACCCATCTTCAGCCAGGCTAGCTTGAATCCAGTGGCACAGTGAGCAAGGGACCCACGTCTGGGCATACCCATTCCACTTAGGGCAAAAAGTGTTACAGCAAACAAATGATGGACGGAATGCCGACAATGCAAACATTCTCCCCCAGTCAAAAGATCTGGGTTAAATCCATTGTTCTTTTGCCCACTACGCCACCCCAGTTTGGACCCAGCCATATGCAAATCAGTCTTGACCCTGTGCCCCATGGGAACAGTCCAGACCGAACTGCCAGGCCAGGTGCTCCCTGGACCGGAAACAAGCATCCTAGGACCGGTTTCAGGGTATGTCACCCATCTTCAGCCAGGCTAGCTTGAATCATCCAGTGGCACAGTGAGCAAGGGACCCACGTCTGGGCATACCCATCCCACTTAGGGCGATAAGTGTTACAGCAAACAAATGATGGACGGAATCCTGACAATGCAAACATTCTCCCCCAGTCAAAAGATCTGGGTTAAATCCATCGTTCTTTTGCCCACTACGCCACCCCAGTTTGGACCCAGCCATATGCAAATCAGTCTTGACCCTGTGCCCCATGGGATTCAAGCTAGCCTGGCTGAAGAAGGGTGATGCCCTGAAACCGGTCCCAGGATGCTTGTTTCCGGTCCAGGGAGGACCTGGCTTGGCAGTTCGGGCTGGACTGTTCCCACAAGGAACAGGGTCAAGACTGATTTGCATATGGCTGGGTCCAAACTGGGTTGGTGTGGTGAGCAAAAGAAGGATATGGATTCAAGCTAGCCTGGCTGAAGAAGGGTGATGCCCTGAAACCAGTCCCAGGATGCTTGTTTCCGGTCCAGGGAGGACCTGGCTTGGCAGTTCGGGCTGGACTGTTCCCACAAGGAACAGGGTCAAGACTGATTTGCATATGGCTGGGTCCAAACTGGGGTGGTGTGGTGAGCAAAAGAATGATGGATTTAACCCAGATCCTTGTGACTGGGGGTGAATGTTTGCATTGTCCAGCATTCCGTCCATCAATTGTTTCTTTTGCATATGTCGCCCTAAGTGGGAAGGGTATGCCCAGACGTGGGTCCCGTGCTCACTACACCACTGGATTCAAGCTAGAATGGCTGAAGAAGGGTGATGCCCTGAAACCCGTCCCAGGATGCTTGTTTCCGGTCCAGGGAGGACCTGGCTTGGCAGTTCGGGCTGGACTGTTCCCACAAGGAACAGGGTCAAGACTGATTTGCATATGGCTGGGTCCAAACTGGGGTGGTGTGGTGAGCAAAAGAATGATGGATTTAACCCAGATCCTTGTGACTGGGGGTGAATGTTTGCATTGTCCAGCATTCCGTCCATCAATTGTTTATTTTGCATATGTTGCCTTAAGTGGGAAGGGTGTGCCCAGACGTGGGTCCCGTGCTCACTACACCACTGGATTCAAGCTAGCCTGGCTGAAGAAGGGTGTTGCCCTGAAACCGGTCCCAGGATGCTTGTTTCCGGTCCAGGGAGGACCTGGCTTGGCAGTTCGGGCTGGACTGTTCCCACAAGGAACAGGGTCAAGACTGATTTGCATATGGCTGGGTCCAAACTGGGGTGGTGTGGTGAGCAAAAGAATGATGGATTTAACCCAGATCCTTGTGACTGGGGGTGAATGTTTGCATTGTCCAGCATTCCGTCCATCAATTGTTTCTTTTGCAACAGTCATCTGTCCCAGCGCCTCCAACACCTCCGCCCAATATCGGCGGACAGGGGCACAGTCCCAGGCCAGGTGTCGAATGTCCGCCCCCTCCCTCCCGCAGCGTTCACAGCGGTCAGTGTCTCGCAGATGAAGGCGCATCAGTCGTGCAGGTGTATAGTAAAGCCGGTGTAGGAATTTATAGTGAATTATACGCAGCTTGCTACTGGCTGAGATTCTACCAGTCTGCTGACAGCAGAAGGACCATTGTTCGTCAGTGAGGGGGAGTCCAGTTCCTCCTCCCATCGCTCTCTGGCCAAGGGGGGTGCATAGGGGCTATCCGTTTGGGTGTGACGGTACAGCAGCAACACTGTGTGTGGAGGTGTCCCTCTGGAGCCTGGCGTGTAGTGGAGTCATGATCGGGGGTTCTTGTGGAAAGCATGGGGTGAGAGCCCTGACATCCTGTCGCAGTCGGACATAGAGGAAGCGGTCCAAAGGGGTAAGCGGAACGTCACCAAAGAACTCCTCACTGGTGCGAAACGTACAGTTAATGTATAGTCCTCCCCAAGTCTGGATGGAGAGTTTCCGGAGGAGTTGGCGACACCCTCCTCCTCGGGCAACCGGGAGGTCGAGTCTGCCCTGGAGAGGTAACAAAGGAGAGTACATTATGGTTACCCGGTGGCGGCGGGCCAAATCCCTCCAGGCGCTGACAGTGCATTCCACTGTGGTCGAAGCTAGGTGTCTCGGGTGGCTGGTAAGCTTATATAGGCTGAGCTCGGGGTCGGGTTCATGTGGCCATCTTTGATCGCTAGGTGAGGCATGTAGGGGTGGGGGGGTCCATCCAGTATGCCGCATAGTGGGCCTGCGCACAGCTGAAGTATAATTCCAAATCTGGAATTTCGAAACCGCCTGCGCTAAAGGGTCGAGTAAGGGTGTCCCATTGCATTCTAGGTTGCTTCCCTCCCCAGGTGAGGCGAATGAGTTGGGTTTTTAAGGCTTTTAAAAAATGCCTGCTGGGGGCATAAGGGATATTAATGAAAAGATAAAGCAGTTTGGGCAGGATAACCATCTTTATCAGTGAAGCTCTGCCCGCCAGCGAGAGCGGCATGGCGATCCACCTGGTGATTTTGTCCGTTAAGAGGCTCAGTGTACGCCCGTAGTTGGTCGCCATCAAGTCGTTCCGGTCGTGGGATATTACTATTCCTAAATAGGTGACTGTGCCCTCACACCACGTGAGGGGGTAGTCTGGTGTAATCTTTGGGGTGGCGTCCGTGAGAGGAAAGATTTGGGATTTCCCCCAATATATGTTTACCCCGGAGAGGCGTTCGAAGAGGATAAGCAGCCCGAAGAATTGGGTTAAGGCTGTCACCCGGGTCACGAAGATAAAGAGTGAGGTCATCAGCGTAGAGGGAGACTAAAATGTATCTCTCGGGGTATATGAGAGCATAGTCTCGGTAATGCTGGCGGACCTTGGCCGCGAGAGGTTCAATCGCCAGGGCAAAAAGGAGGGGCGACAGGGGGCATCCCTGCCTGGTACCTCTGGCGATTGGGAAGGGAGAGAATCGGACGCCATTGATCAATACGCTGGCCCGCAGGCCGGTGTATAGTAAGGGGATCCACACCAAGAAGGGAGCGGGAAAGCCCGTACGCCCCAGCACGAATCCCAGATAGTCCCATTCCAGGGAATCAAAAGCTTTGGTGGCGTCAAGAAAGACAGCCACAGCATTCAAGTCTGGTTCAATATCGTGAAGAATGGCGAAGAGGGTGCAGAGATTGTGGGAGGTTCCCCTACCAGGCACAAACCCCGACTAGTCGGGGAGCACTAAAGCGGTCATGAGGAGACTAATGCGGTTTGCAATTAGTTTGGCTAAAATTTTGGCGTCAACATTAATCAGGGAGAGCGGCCTATATGAATCGCACTGTGCAGCCGGTTTCCCCGGCTTGGGCAAAGATATAATAAGGGCCTCCCGCATGGTTTGCGGAAGGATGCCCGTCTCCCTGGCCTCCTCGTAAACCTGACGAAGGATGGGAAGGAGGATGGAACGGAAGGTTTTATAAAATTCGGCTGTAAGGCCATCAGGGCCGGGGGCCCTGCCTGACTGCAAAAGAAACAATTGATGGACGGAATGCTGGGCAATGCAAATATTCACCCCCAGTCATAAGGATCCGGGTTAAATCCATCTTTCTTTTGCTCACCACACCACCCCAGTTTGGACCCAGCCATATGCAAATCAGTCTTGACCCTGTTCCTTGTGGGAACAGTCCAGCCCGAACTGCCAAGCCAGGTCCTCCCTGGACCGGAAACAAGCATCCTGGGACCGGTTTCAGGGCATCACCCTTCATCAGCCAGGCTAGCTTGAATCCAGTGGTGTAGTGAGCACGGGACCCACGTCTGGGCATACCCTTCCCACTTAGGGCAACATATGCAAAAGAAACAATTGATGGACGGAATGCTGGGCAATGCAAACATTCACCCCCAGTCATAAGGATCTGGGTTAAATCCATCTTTCTTTTGCTCACCACACCACCCCAGTTTGGACCCAGCCATATGCAAATCAGTCTTGACCCTGTTCCTTGTGGGAACAGTCCAGCCCGAACTGCCAAGCCAGGTCCTCCCTGGACCGGAAACAAGCATCCTGGGACCGGTTTCAGGGCATCACCCTTCATCAGCCAGGCTAGCTTGAATCCAGTGGTGTACTGAGCACGGGACCCAGATCTCTGTACTAGGTTGAATGTATGACATTGTTCTGCATTCTGTCCATCAGTTGTTGTTTTTGCATTTGTCACCCCGAGTGGGACGGGTATGCCCAGACGTGGGTCCCGCGCTCTCCATGCCACTGGAATCAAGCTATCCTGGCTGAAGAGGGGTGAAACCCCAAAACCGGTCCTAGGATGCTTGTTTCCAGTCCAGGGAGGACCTGGCTTGCAGTTCGGGCTGGACTGTTCCCATGAGGCACAGGGTCAAGACTGATTTGCATATGGCTGGGTTCAAACTGGAATGGCATGGTGAGCAAAAACGATGGATTTAGGCCCAGATCTCTGTACTGGGGTGAATGTATGACATTGTTCTGCATTCTGTCCATCAACTGTTGTTTTTGCATTTGTCACCCCGAGTGGGACGGGTATGCCCAGACGTGGGTCCCGTGCTCTCCATGCCACTGGAATCAAGCTATTCCTGGCTGAAGAGGGTGAAACCCTGAAACCGGTCCTAGGATGCTTGTTTCCAGTCCAGGGAGGACCTGGCTTGGCAGTTCGGGCTGGACTGTTCCCATGAGGCACAGGGTCAAGACTGATTTGCATTTGGCTGGGTTCAAACTGGAATGGCATGGTGAGCAAAAAACGATGGATTTAGGCCCAGATCTCTGTACTGGGGTGAATGTATGACATTGTTCTGCATTCTGTCCATCAACTGTTGCTTTTGCATTTGTCACCCCGAGTGGGACGGGTGTGCCCAGACGTGGGTCCCGTGCTCTCCATGCCACTGGAATCAAGCTATCCTGGCTGAAGAGGGGTGAAACCCCGAAACCGGTCCTAGGATGCTTGTTTCCAGTCCAGGGAGGACCTGGCTTGGCAGTTCGGGCTGGACTGTTCCCATGAGGCACAGGGTCAAGACTGATTTGCCTATGGCTGGGTTCAAACTGGAATGGCATGGTGAGCAAAAAAACGATGGATTTAGACCCAAATCTCTGTACTGGGGTGAATGTATGACATTGTTCTGCATTCTGTCCATCAACTGTTGTTTTTGCATTTGTCACCCCGAGTGGGACGGGTATGCCCAGACATGGGTCCTGTGCTCTCCATGCCACTGGAATCAAGCTATCCTGGCTGAAGAGGGGTGAAACCCCGAAACCGGTCCTAGGATGCTTGTTTCCAGTCCAGGGAGGACCTGGCTTGGTAGTTCGGGCTGGATGGTTCCCATGAGGCACAGGGTCAAGACTGATTTGCATATGGCTGGGTTCAAACTGGAATGGCATGGTGAGCAAAAAAACGATGGATTTAGGCCCAGATCTCTGTACTGGGGTGAGTGTATGACATTGTTCTGCATTCTGTCCATCAACTGTTGTTTTTGCATTTCTCACCCCGAGTGGGACGGGTATGCCCAGACGTGGGTCCCGTGCTCTCCATGCCACTGGAATCAAGCTATCCTGGCTGAAGAGGGGTGAAACCCCGAAACCGGTCCTAGGATGCTTGTTTCCAGTCCAGGGAGGACCTGGCTTGGCAGTTCGGGCTGGACTGTTCCCATGAGGCACAGGGTCAAGACTGATTTGCATATGGCTGGGTTCAAACTGGAATGGCATGGTGAGCAAAAAAACGATGGATTTAGGCCCAGATCTCTGTACTGGGGTGAATGTATGACATTGTTCTGCATTCTGTCCATCAACTGTTGTTTTTGCGCCTGACTGCAGCTGCATAATTGCAGCGGTAATCTCCTCGTCTTCAAAGTTGGCGAGGAGGAACTTCCTTTGATTATCCCCGAGCCAGCCGATCGCCGTGTCCTGGAAAAAGGGGGTGAAGTCTACAGGCTGAGTCTGCTGTGATGTGTACAAAGTGGTATAAAACCTCTTAAAGGTAGCAGCTATGTCAGGAGTGTTTCTGTGCGTTTGATTATTTTCGTCAGTGATTTCAAGAACGGTATTGGAAAACCTGGGTGGGCGGATAAGAGCCGCGAGCGCCTTGCCCGGCCTCTCCCCCTCCCCATAGCGTAGGGCTGGATGGTATTTACCCCTAAATTTGCATTCCCGGTCTGCCATCTCCTGGTATTCGGTGAGTAGTTCTCTCAGCCGCGATTGCAGCTCAGAGGTGGGCGTGGCTTGCATCAGTGTTTCGACGTGTTTGAGATCAGTCTCCAGCGTGCGGAGCGTGGTGCGTATATCCCTCAGGATCCCGCCCCCTTTGGCGATGCAAATCCCGCGAACAGTGACTTTGAAAGCCTCCCAGATGGTGGAGTAGTGTGTGACAGAGTTTTCATTGCGAGGGTAGAAGTCAATTATTTCTTGCTCAAGTTCGGATTTGAACACTGGGTCTAGTAGCGCTTGTGTGGGTAGCCGCCAGGACAGGTATGGTGATTCTTCGTGAGGAGGGGCAAGCATGAGGAGCACTGGGGAGTGGTCTGAGTAGGTGCGCCGGAGGTGGGAGACGTGGGTCAGCCACGGTGTTAGTCCTCTGGATATGAGCCAGCTGTCAATGCGCGACCAGGAGGAGTGGGCGGCAGAAAAGCAAGTGCCTGCTCTGTCATGCGGGTGAAGGAAACGCCAGGCGTCGACGAGGCCGTATTCTGCAGTAATGTGAGTGAGGAGGCGCTGCGCATTAGAGTAGTGGTGGGGTTGTTGGTGTGAACGGTCCAGCCCTGGGTCCAGGGTGACGTTAAAGTCTCCGCCCCATACTACATGTGCCGACCCAGTGTCGAAGATCTTGCCCCAGAGAACGCGAAAGAACTCTGGGTCGTCCGTATTCGGGCCATAACAAGTGGCAAATGTAATGGACTGGGAGGCCAGCCTACCCCATAGGATGCTGTACCGGCCTAGTGGGTCGGCGTAGGAGCCAATGGATGTGTATGGGAGCGTGCGGTTTATTAAGATGGAAGTGCCGCGCGCATAGGAGGAGTACGAGGAAAAGCAGCGGTAAGTAGCCCAGCGTGCTGCGAACGAGGTTGGAGTGGAAGGGCCAAGGTGCGTTTCCTGGAGCATAGCGCAATGCACGTTATGTCTGTCTAGGTATGCCAGGATGTGCCGGCGCTTGCGGGGGTTCCCCAGACCTCTCACATTCTATGTTAGGAGGTTATAGTTGGGGGGGTTAGGGCGGCTCATCATGGTGGTCTGTCTGAAATTTCACTAGGGGCGTCGAGGTCGTATCAGATGGAACAATTATGGGCGCAGGGTATATGTGCGTCTGGGTGCCGCTAGAGTGGCAATAAGTAAAACATCTCCCCCACCTCCCACATCAGCAGCCCAATCCTGCTGTGTCGTACTGCCCACCCTCCCTTCCCACATGTCCCAAGTAACAAACTCCCAAGGGGGGAGAGTAGAGATAAAGTTACTCTAGTAGTAACCGGAAACAGTGTAGGGAATCCCTGATGGGTAGAGGCTAGAGGGCGAACCAGGGTCACCTCGCGGACCCGAGGGTGCTCGGGGAGTCATAGAGAGACTCATCGCGCCAAGTGTTCAGAGGAGATGGGCTGGAGTTCGGGAGTGATATAGGCACCAGCGCGAGGGGCCCTGCAACGTCCAGGCGGTCGGCTGTGATGAAGAGTGCCTCCGAACGGGTGGTGTCAGGAGGCCGTACGTAGGAGTACAGTGTGCCAAGTGGATGATTGGATTAGAAAACCTGGAAATGGATTGGTGATCATTCTACGTCTGACAGGCCATCAGTTCCGACGGGTGATTGAGAAGGGGAGGTCCGGTCCGGTCCGCCCTTCGCTTAGGTAGAGACTTTAAAAAGTCGTGTACATATTGAGGATTGGTAAAAAAGTGTTGCTTCCCTTGGTGCATGACTTTGAGGCATGCCGGAAATAGCATGGCATACGTAATTTGCGCTTGCTGGAGCTTTTGCTTTACCGGGAGAAATTTCCTATGAGCCTCCTGGACTGCCATGGTGAAGTCAGGGTACAGTGAGAGTTCTATGCCTTCGAAGGACAGCTGCTTTTTCTCCCTGGCAAGCCGAAGGGCGACATCACGGTCCCTATAGTTAAGTAGTCTCGCAATGATGGGTCGAGGAGGTGCCCCTGGTGGCAGGCGGGAGGCCAGCGAGCGATGTGCCCTCTCAACTATGAGTACCGCCGAGAAGGCCTCCCTCCCGAAGAGCGTGGTGAGCATACGCTCCACATATTCCTCCATTCTGCCAGTGGCTGTCGATTCCGGCACGCCGAGGATCCGCAGGTTGTTTCTTCTTGAGCGAGATTCTAAGTCCTCGTTTTTTGCGGCTATTACTTTGAGGATTTTTTCCATGTTGAGCGTTTTTTCGGTGGTCGTGGTGGAGGTGTCCTCGATATCTGAGATGCGTCGCTCCGTTTCTTTTATCCTTTCCTCATGTCGGTCGAGTTTGTGTGTTAGGTTGTCCATTCGTGCGTTCATAGTATCCATCTTGGTCTCTATGGAAGTCAGGCTGGATTGCACCGCGAGGAGGAGCTCCCTCAAGTCATCCGTGGAGGTGGTCGCGGCGGGCGTGAGGGCCCCATACCGGTCGTCGTCCGTCTCCGCCTGAGTTCTCGCGGACTTGCAGCCTTCAAAGGTAAGTTTCGACTGCTTGCCATCAGACTTGCCCATGGCAGCTACTCTCCGGGTGTCTACAAGTGATCGCGGAGGTGGTTGTGCGTAGGGGGGAGTTCTGCCACAGACACGAAGATGAGGGGAAAGCGCAGGTGGAACCACAGGGCTCGCTACGCAGCAGATGGCGTCTTCTTGGCATTGTTAAAGATGCAGAGGTGGGGAAGGACGAGCTGTCGTGGCCGCCCACCAGGCTACAGAAGGCCGTCTGGAGTGTGCCCGCCGTGAAGTGGGGGAGAAGTGCGGCGCGGGAAAACAAGGGCGCCGAGGCTGACTCAATCAGCAATTTTGAGGAGATGGTGCCGTGCGACATGGCCTCCGGGCCTCAGGGGCGTCCCCAGCTGCGCACAGCCACCGTCGGCCCCACCGCAGAGCGGGAGAAGCAGTGTGCTGTGGGCCAAAGGAGGTCAGGAAAGGCTGTGCCACAGCAGGTATTGGCGGGTGGTGGTGGGTACTCCTTTGCCAGCCATCCGTGTTTAATTCACCTCCGCGGGCCTGGGTCAGGTGACGAAGAGGAGGAGCGTGGCAGGATCTGCAGGCCGCCCGTCGGTAAAGTGCTGGGATCAAAGTCGGCTTTTCAGCTGAGCCAAGCGGCAGCCCCAGGCGGCGGCAGCGGGCCGCGCGCAGACGGCAGCAGCGGGACACGGGCAGGCTGCACGGGCTCCCCAGAGGCTGGACACCAGCGTGCCCAGAATGCAGGGGGCCAGCGCGGGTCGAGACACAGCGCGGGCCGCTGCAGGCAGGGGAGCCGGGCCACCGCGCCGGCCTAGGGAGTAGCAGGCAAGTGGGCTTTCCAGCCGGCTGGAGCAGTTCAGTTACAGCGGGCGTACAGCCCGGTGAGCGTCAGGTAGGAGCGGTGCAAAAGGGGGCCCCCGGTGGCCGCGGCGGACAGAGCGTTGGGCCTCTCAGCCGGCCGAGGAGGGTTGCGGGAAAGTTCCAGGTAGGCCAGCGGCCTCGGCGGGCGGGCCAGCAGCGACGGCTGGAGGGCGAGCCCCAGGCAGAGCGGGGCCGGGTCTTCGGGGGCTGCGCACTCACCAGACAAGCGGGATGGAGGGCATCAGGTCGCGTGGTAGAGGCGGCGAGCTGCAGAGCATGGCATCTAGGTGGAGAGCAGTCGTGCCTGCCTCAGCAGGTGGATGTGGGCTCAGCCATCACGGAGCGCGCCGCACCGACCCCTCCGGCCGCGGCCCAGTCGCCGGAGCTCCGGTGATGCAGACAGTCCGCGCAGGCCTCTCCGGTCGCAGGCAAACATGTGACCGCAGTGCAGGCTCAGCGAGGGTATCCAGGTCCGCGAGGTTGTTAGCAGAGCTGGGCAGCAAGGGCGTCCGCCATCTTAGGCTGTCCGGTACAGGGGGCTGCACAGGCGGTTTTTTGAGTCGAGCAGGCTGTCTTCACGACCCCTGTTTCAGCATCAGGCAGCAGGCGGGTTCCGTTGTCCAGGCAGCGGCATTTCTAACAGTCAAGCGCCGCCGATGGGCAGGATACTGAAAGGATTGTGCCCCGAGCAGCAAGAGCCTCACGCAAGTGCGGCCAGCTTGCTTGGCGCCCTCTAGCGCCCCCCCAGGAATTCATAGATTTAATCTGTTTAGCAAGATAGTTCGCTCGTAGAGAGCAACATTAACTCTTCATGGATCTTAGTAATAGCTTGGGCCATCATTTGAATGGGGCCCTCAGATGGGTCCATCTGCAAACTGGAAGACAGAGGGTAAACAGTAAGTATAAAAACAAGAACTTTCTCTTTTGGAGCAACACACTCCTCTGCTGTGGAGTAGAATCCCATGTTTGTAAAAGTGCTATTGAGATCATGCATTTCTGTTAGTCCTTAAAGACTTAAGTGTGTTCTTCCTTCCAGTCCGTTCCTGTGCATGTAGGCGGTAATCATTTGGTCTACTTGTTCCACTATCTCCACGTATTGCGGGAGATACGGTCACCCAAAATTCGGAAATTCCATTAATGCTAGTAATTATTTGACGTTACACTGTCCTGCTTTTTCTCCAATAACTCTGGTGTCAGCCGATTTCCTTCACTGGATAACTTATTTTCCATGAAGATTGCATTCAAATGACATATTTTGAATTTTCTGAATTTCAGCTTGTAGCTTCCTTCTGCAAGTAGCATGTCTATCCGGCTTTTGTTGAAGATGTTCATGAAATTTATCATCTATCTGCAACAATTCACTGATGCTGGCCGAACCCCAGGTTAAATCCCTGTCATGTTCCTACAAGTGTAAATGACACTTCAGGAGCTCTGCTTTGGGTAAAGGCCCATTCGCTGTGTCAATTATGGTTTCATATTTTTTGCTAGTGAGTTGCATCTTTAATTGAGTTCTATATGCATTCTGTACAGCGTATGTTTTACAACGCGGGTTCAAATTACAAGAGTCCAATGCTAAGTTCTAGGTCTCATATGGTTGGGAAAATAGGGGTGTTCATAGTAGATGTGCACAGGGTGATTATTCCTTGATATTACAATTTATCCAAAATACATCTACGGTCCCGCACTGCTTCTGATCTCGTGGTTAATCTCACAAAGGGATCACACGTGGCACTGAACATAGGGCTGATTTAGATCTCGGCGTGCGGGTTACTCCGTCACAACAGTGTCAGATATCTCATCCGCCGAAATATAAATCCCATTACATCCTATGGAATTCATACTTCGGCAGACGGGATATCCATCACCGTTGTGACAGAGTAACCCGTCTGTCAAGATCTAAATCCCATTACATCCTATGGGATTCATACTTCGGCAGACGGGATATCCATCACCGTTGTGACAGAGTAACCCGTCTGTCAAGATCTAAATCCCATTACATCCTATGGGATTCATACTTCTGCAGACGGGATATCCATCACCGTTGTGACAGAGTAACCCGTCTGTCAAGATCTAAATCCCATTACATCCTATGGGATTCATATTTCGGCAGACGGGATATCCATCACCGTTGTGACAGAGTAACCCGTACGCCGAGATCTAAATCCCATTACATCCTATGGGATTCATACTTCGGCAGACGGGATATCCATCACCGTTGTGTCAGAGTAACCAGTCTGTCAAGATCTAAATAAGGCCCTAAGCCATTAGTCTCCTCCATGATCAAAAGTGGATTGAGCTTCAGGCTAGTGGGATTTCTTTTAACTATGATGGCCACCCCCTCTTCAGCAGGATTCTTTTTCTGTGCGGCATCCTGCCTTCCGGTCAAGGTTACTTTCTTCCTTTAGAAGTGCTGTTTTGGTCGTCGTACCCAGGGTGTCTCTTTCCATGGAGACATAAACTTGGAAGACAATTTTCAAGACCTCCACTTCTCTCTGACCTTGTAGACTTGTGACTTATCTTTGGCATCTGGCAAGGGAGCTTTTAATATCACATGGCTCTCTTTCAGCTATGTTCCCAATATTGCCGTCATCTTCATACTCGGGTCCACTGCTGGGGAGGCACCATGCTCCTCCTGTGTTTGCTGGTTGACCTCGGTGAGCACAGCCATCAAGGGAACGCTATGTGTGGTAATACGTGGAGGTTCACTATGCTTACTCATAACTGACAGTGCAGTGGGGTTCACAGCATCTCCTTGGGAAGGGACACATTCACTATCGGGTGCTTGAGTGAGGATAAACCTTCTCCTACTAATAGGTCCTTCAGAATCTCCATTGGGTTAGGCATCGCCCCATTATTGCATTTATTGTCTGTGAGTTAACATCGGTGATGTGTGCTTGTGTACCTGTGTGAGTAGTGCCCTTGGCCTCAGTGCCTCAGTGTTGTAATACAAACTGTCTATATATCGCTGTTACCGCCATCAACATTTCCCTAGTCGCTGCTTCTGGCAGGCAACCACATTCTGGGCGAGGTGTATATGAAGCTAGCACGGACCATGGTTACCCTGTAATGGTGGCGACCGAACCCCACTGCATGGGTTACACGTGGTGGTCTCCCTTGAGACTGCGCCATCGCTGTAAGTTAACGGCACTTTGTTAATTCCTGTGGGTTGTAACATGCTGAAGGATCTATGACTGTTTGTCAATATCCCTGCTGCAATATCTCAATGGTGTACACTGGGTCATCTCCAACTATCAACATGATTTGTCCCCTGGTTAATGAGAATCCCCTCGCTGTCAGATGGGTAGCGATGGCGGGGCACTCGTTTTCTGGTATAAACACTCTTTCTATCTCTACATCCTTAGCTTCTGTCACAATTGTTCCCAAAGAATCAGTACAAGTGATTCGTGAAGATCCTTTGTACGCATTACGTGCTCAACAACCTTCAGCTGGGCAAGGGGACACTGCCCCTACTGCTGAGGGGTATCTTCAAATACTCCAGCCGTCTCTGGTTTGTATGGGTGTGTATAACTTCTGGGCCCTCAGAAGCCAGGTCCTACATTGGGTGTCATGTTGTGTTACCCCCAATTTATTGGGTTACACCCAATAGATCCCTTAAGCCCCAAAAGGTAAATATAATCTTTTTCAGAAAAGGGACAGTTAGCAGGTGCCTCAACTGCCCCAGTGAGTAATGTTGAAGTGGGCAGGAGCATATGGAGCCAGACAAACCTGCCAGAGACTCTCTCATTCATAGGTAGCATTCATAGCCCCTAACCGTGCCCCTGGAATCAGGAGGTATATTTTACCATAAGGTTATTTATTATACACTACTTGTCTTTACAATATTTACAATTATTTTGATGCACACAATTTAAACAACGCAGCAACGATTATGCAAATTAGATAAAAGAAGCCCCAATCCTATTTCATCACACATCCGTACTCGACTTGTTTTACCCAAGTTGTAGCCAGCCTTCTAGGAGCATGCTGGGGGAAGTTTTAAATAATGTAAAAATATACCAAAGAATGTAATGCCTACTTGTGCACCTTAAATCCGAACTCCATTGCTCAGCGTGGGCCCCCCCCTGTACCCGGTCTGTGGGTTCTACCCTGCCCTCTTCCTAACACCTCCCATACCTTTTCTATGCATGGTGGTCAGTGGAGCAAGAAGGGGCGTGGCTAATGTGTGCCTCCTACATCACTGAACAATGCTTCTTGGTTAACAATAAAGTGCACATGGAAACTGACTGGTACTTTCCTTTCTTCTCCCTGCAGGATGGGACATAAATAAAGGCCTTCTCCATCAGCTGCAGTGTTAACAATGACTGCACCAGTCAATGGACATTTCCCTTCTCTGTCTTGTTAGTATGAGGTAAGATAATCCAAGCACACGTTTATTAGCTACAAACACAACGTCCTGGTTTTAGACCCTTCACTTGCACCACACACGCACTGCATCTTAATGCAAAGGCATTGTTGGGTCACCAAGCCCTACATGCCACCAGGCACATAAAAGCATTGTTATAAAACAAACTATTGGTAAAGAAGTCACCTTCAAGGACATTACAGTAACATTGGAGAAACTGTTCCTGACTTGGATTAGCTCATTCTGTTTGTACATTAGACTGACGATGATAACCAGAAGAAAGAACCTTCCTGAAAAACCTTCCAAAAGTGAGAAAGAAATGTAATTGGTCTCTTCTACAACTTGTTGTATGTTGTACAACAAATGGCTGCCAGAAAACATTAGATCATGTAATCATAAGTAAGTCGTTAAGTAGTTTAGGCAAAGTAAATAAACAAGCCATATTTGGAAAAATGGTCAACGCTACGGCTCGAAACCATTCTGAAGGTGGAAAGTCTAGAACGAAATGAGTAGCGATGGTAGGTCACTGTTCAGGAGCCACTGGTAGAGGCTGTAAATATCTGAGATGTCCAGAATGTAATGATATATTTTGAGCATAAGTAGGATAAGAGATGAACATTCTTGACCATGAGAATGCTCAGTAGAATACTGTGTAGGCCACCGAAAAGGTCAAAGAACAAGATCTAATGCAGACGTGTCTGCTCCATGACCTTAGATGGCAGAATGATAGCATATGCGATTTACATCTCATTGTAATACCAACATGTGTATCATTGCATCGTCTGAATAAAGTTTTAAGATGATGAGATGGCAGAATAATACCATATACACATTACATCTCATTCTAATTCCTTAATCGGAATCCGCGCAGCTTGTTAACCAAAATGTGTATCATTGCATCGTCTGAATAAAGTTTTAAAATGATGAAGATTCTCTTACTCCAGAGGATCCAGGGTTTTTCCTGCTCCTTGTCCAAGGGGTCAGGGTTGAAGGGGGAGAACCTCTACTCCTGCGTAGGGATGGTGCTGGGTGATGCTACTCGCAGCGGACCTTCCTGAGGACTACTGCCGTCAGAGTTTTCCAGGAGAGTAGCCCATCTGCTTTAGATCTCAGATACACTTCAAAAAGGAAACCCTGCAGATGACGTGTGCGGGTACTAGAACCAGTGACCATGGGATCTTTCTGCCACAACCAGATCTCCTTTCTGAAAGTCCACGACCCGAGTCATCTCCTGCTACTCACATTCTCATTAACTCCCGTGTGCCGCGTTACTGCTACTCTCATGTTGATGAGGGATAGACTAAGACAAGTGGTGCGGAAAGAGCAACGATAGAAATGTTGTCTCTATCACTGAGAATTCCTAGTTAACAATAGTTTAGAAATACATCATTCCAAATCAAAATGTGTGTTGTTCAACGGGGCACTTAACTATGTGACAAGGGGGTTTGATGACAAGAAACATGGGACGTGGGACCGGACTACAGTTATCAAGGGCCGATAATAGGCGCCCATCTAGGATGGACTGGACCCTAAATCTATAACGAAAGCTCTAATGGACTGCTTGGTGGATTATGTATTTCATCCCAGACACCTGCACATGGAGCAAGGTTAACCTAAGAGGTGGTGTTGGGGTTCGACCATAGATGTCCAGCAGCTCAGAGATGGAGGTCGATCTTCATTGTCAACATTTGTTCCCACTCAAGGAAGCGCCCTCTAGAAAGCATCGCGAGGGAATGCTGTCGGAGAGGATTGAAGTAAGAAGAGGAATTTTGCCCCCCTTCGCACATAGAAATCCTGCTCATTATATTCTGATTGGCTATGGGAGGCTCATAACAATTGTTTTCACCCTATCCTGCAAGGAGAAAAGATCAAATGTGTTGTGACCTTCCTGCAGCTTGGTTTGGATTTCCTATGGAAATACACAAACAGCAAAAATATGGGATCAAGATTAAATCAGTAGGTGGTGGCTTCGGAAGCCAAGGAAAATGGCCGCTCGGACGCGGAGCTCCGGAACGACGTGAGGAGCCGAGTCTCCTCCTGGCATCAGTTCAGCTCCCCCGGACCCACAATTACCGGCAAACGGTCATGAAACTTAGCGCTACCGAATAGGCTACTTTGCGCCATCCACGGTGAGCGTTTATGCTGTTTTTTGCCGCCCGTTTTTTCGCGGCCGCCATTTTGTTTTTGCATTTTTCTCACAGGCATAACTCCTGAATGTACTTCATGTTGCCTGAACAATGACGGTTGCCTGCCTGTTCCATTTTTGCCACTTGGGGGTTATTTTCCAAGTTACATTAATTTTTAGTGACGTGCCCATGCGAGGGAATTAAGGGTATCTCTCCTTCACGAAACATCATTTGGTTGGCTTCATTGTTTCCCTAGTGGGTCTGCAATTAAAGTGTGTGGAAATATGGCGAAGGCTCGTCCATCCCGCAGCGGCTCTCACTCAATGGAAAATACTTTAGTGCCTGACTACAATCCTTTCAGTGTCTTACAAGAAAGTATTGATGACACAGATTCGGGACAGTCTCATACGGGCCAAACAACATCCAGTATACCTCGCGGTAACCCCAAGCAACCATCTAAAATTCCTTCTACTACAGTTGCTGTTGTTTCCAAACGTCTCAAAAAAGACCCACCTTCACCTACGGAATCCAATCTCTCATTATCTATGGAGTTATTGCTTCAGGAAATCCGGGCTCTTAAACCTCACATGGAAGAGACAAATTGTCGTCTCCAAAATCTTGAGGAAAAATGGTCTCAAATGGAAAGTCAAGCTCTTCACCTAACGCAACGTGTTGACGCCGTCCAAGCTATTACCAACCAGGTCCCTCCTCTACAATTGGAAGTTTCCCATCTAAAGCAACAAGTTGAAAATTTGGAAAACAGAAATAGGCGCAATAACTTGCGCATTTATGGTCTTGTGGAAGGAATTGAAGGTTCGGATCCTCTCCCCTTTTTCAATCGTTTCTCCCATCTCTTTTGGATTTTCCTGAATCTCCAAAATTAAATATCCAAAGAGCACATCGCTTGGGTCAGGTTTCAAAATCAATGTCTTCAAACATCAAACCAAGAGGCGTTATCCTATATTTTTAGAATACACAGATCTACTTAGAGTCCTTCATGCAGCCAAAAATAAGGGAAAAATTTCTTGGCAAGGAAATAACCTCTTTTTGCTCAAGATTACGCAAAAGCAACGGCTGACCGACGGAAGAAGTTCCTAGATATGAGACCAGCTCTTCGTAATCTGAATGCTCGTTATGGCCTGTTTCATCCTTGCCTCATGAAAGTGACTTTCAACAATAAAACTGCGACTTATGAAGATCCAGCACGTCTGCAACTCTTTTTGGACTCTTGCAAAGATGACAACATGGAAGTTCCTCACACCTCGTCGTTTTGATGTTTTGATGTTATGTTGATGTTTTGTTAAGAAAATGTTTTTCATATCCCCCGCCTTATAATATATTGTTTTATAAGGTTTTATATTGCATGTTATTATGTATTTAACGTATTTCATATAATCCGTTTTTCTCTTCTTTTCTTTTATTAGACGCAATTTAATGTGGTCCTTGGTATGTGATCCCACCTTGTTCGCCTGGAGGAAGTCTTCCTTCTCCGTCCCGTTGTGGAGTTTTCCCGCCCGGATGTTCCGCCTTTTCCTTATGTGGCTTCACCATCCCCATGTTTCTGTGTTTTTGTGTGGTATGTTCTTTTGTTATCTTACATTTCAACACCCTCAACATGTATCCTACCTGTTCTTTTTATTTTTCCTTTTGTTTTTGTTTTGTATCTTTTTTCTCCTTCTTAGTCCTAATCTTTCATTCTTCTTTAATTACTGGTCCTTTCTACATCCTTCTAACATATTCTCTCTCTTTTCTTACCTTTGCTTCTTCCTCGGTCTCATATCTTTTCTTCTTCATATTTATTATTCTCCTATGACAATTCTACTTATTACTAGGTTGAAATATGTTGTATTATTAGATCTAAATCTATTACTTTTAATGCATATATTTAGATGTCGTTGAATATAATATCCTGGAATGTTAAAGGTTTGGGTTCTCCAATTAAACGTCAACGAGTTTTATCACATATTGCAAGTCTAAAGGGTGATATTGCTTTACTGCAGGAAATTCATGTAAATGCCACTGAGATAGCCAAATTAAGACGTCAATGGGTGGGACAAGTTTTCGCATCACCAGGTTTGGGAAAGCATAATGGTGTTGCTATTCTCTGCCATAAACGTTTAAATGTTCACCTTATAAGTCAAGATAATGACTCTGATGGTAGATGGGTTGCAGTCACTTTATTGATTAACAACATTCCTTTAACTGTTGTTAATGTTTATGCCCCCACTAATCACGATAAATTGTTCTGGCCCCAATTCCTCTCCTCCTTGATGCAATATACTGACAAATATCTAATTTTGGGTGGGGATTGCAACATGGTCGTAGATCCCTTTATAGATAGAAGGTCTAAATCACGATTTTTACCATCTTCCATGCATGCTCAATTTACCTCTACTATCTCCCAACGATCTCTTGTAGATTCCTGGAGACTTTGTCACCCCACATTGCAAGAATACACTTATTACTCACCTGCTCACTCCTCTCAATCCCGGATAGATTATCTCTTTATCTCCAAAGCCCTAATTCAACATATTTCCCAATCAGACATAGGCTCTATCTTAATCTCAGACCATGCTCCAGTTTCTTTGAGTTTGGATTTGCTGCCTCCATTCAAAGGTACGAAGCGGTAGCGGTTTAATAATTCTCTATTAATGGACCCCTTATTTACATCAAAATTTCTTGATTTTGCAACCTCATTTTTTGTAGAAAATGAATCCCCTCAGTTATCCCCTCAACTTATTTGGGACACTTTCAAAGCTGCCTCTAGAGACTTCATTATTTCATTTGTATCACGAAAACGAAAAACATCCTCTCACTCTGCTCAATCACTTAATACACAAATTAAAAAACTGGAACACGCTTATTATTTAACAAAGTCCCAGTCTGACTTGAACGAACTTATTAAAGCCAAACTCTCTTTTAATAAATTATCTACTGCATCCATAAACTTATACTTACTCAAATCCAGTGCTAAATACTATAGTGCCCAGAATAAATCTGGTAATATTCTTGCCAATTATCTCAAAATTAAGAAGGAACGTACAAAAATTGAATCTATTAAAACTTCATCGAATAATATAATCCATAAAGATGACGATATTCTCTCAGAATTTGTCATTTTCTATCAAAAGTTGTATACTCCTGAATCTTCACCTCAATTAACTGACATTTCACAATACTTATCTTCTATTCCCGCTCCCTCTTTTCCTGGTGTAGATTTCTCCTCCGCCGAAGCGGATATACATACTAATGAAATCCTTAAAGCTATTCAATCACTTAAGAAGGGGAAAGCTCCAGGGCCCGATGGTTTCACAATAGAGTTTTACACTCACTTTTCTAATCTTCTTATTCCCAAGCTTCATCAGTTATTTTTATATTTCATAACATCCCAAAAATCGGAAGGCTCATTTCAAGAAGCGTTAATATGTCTTCTTCCTAAAGATAATAAAGATCATACATTGTGCAAAAATTATAGACCCATTTCTTTGATTAATGTGGATTACAAAATATTTGCGAAAATCCTTGCACTCCGATTAGATATTATTTTGCCTAAGATAATCGGTAAAGAACAAAGTGGCTTTGTTAAAGGTCGACATTTGTCTGACAACACTCGGCTTTTCTTTGATGTCCTTAGCAAGTCTCATTCCCATAAACAGTCATTGGCGGCTGTTGCGCTGGATGCTGAAAAAGCATTTGACAGGGTTAATTGGCAGTTTATCTTTTCCACACTTGCTTGGTTCGGTTTTGGCCCTAAATTTCTTTCCTATGTTTCATTACTTTACTCTTTCCCTAGATCCTTTATTTTAGCTAATGGCCTTGTTTCTTCTTCTTTTCCTTTATATAGAGGTGTCCGTCAAGGATGTCCACTTTCTCCACTTTTATTTATCTTGGCGTTAGAACCCTTTCTAATAAAAATCTGTTTGAATAGGGACATCACAGGTTTTCCATATGGCGATAAACAACTAAAGCTTTCCGCTTATGCGGATGACATCCTTTATTTATCTCTAACCCGCAATCCTCTATACCATCGTTTCTCTCTGAAGTCAATGACTTTGCTCTGGTCTCTGGATACAAACTCAACACGGACAAATGTGAAATTCTCCCTTTAAATAAGCACTGCTTCCATGCTGACTTCCTGTCATCTTCTTTTCACTGGAGCCCAACAAAGATCAAATACCTAGGCTTATGGTTCACACCTTCTATTAAAGATACTGTAGCATTAAATTAAAAAAATTTACAACAGACTTTAATTGACTCCACCTCACGTTGGCATCCTTTATTTTTATCCTGGTGGGGTAGATTAGATTCTATAAAAATGATGTTAGTACCAATAATTTTATTTTTCTTATCTAATCTTCCAATCAATGTCCCCAAATCCTGCTATAAGAAAATCTATAATATTTTATCAAAATTTTTATGGCAAAACAAAAAAGCTAGGATGTCTTTTGCCAAACTTCAACAACCTAAGCATTTGGGTGGAGTCAATTTTCCAGATTTTTCTGCTTATCATACTTCATTTTTTCTTAAATACTCTTCTCATTTATTATCTCAGAATATGACTGACCCCATTTCTCAACCCCTATGGGTAGACATAGAAACTTCTTTCTTTTACCCTTTTACCTTCGAAGAAGTGATATCTATATCTCAAGTTCCAACAAGAATGTCTCTTCCCATCCTTAAGAATTCCCGTAAAGTTTTTCATCCTTTATTAATCAAAGGCCTTGATGAACGTACTCGTTTTTGCAATCCCCAATTTGGTATAACAAGCTGATTAAAATTAAGAATAGAACCCTTTTTTGGAAGGATTGGTTGGTCTTAGGACTTAAATGGACTCATCAACTCTTCCATGGAGATTCTTGTATTCCTTTTTCCATAGCCCAATCCCGTTTTTCTCTGCCTCTTTCCTACCATTCCAAATATGTATCGCTAATTGAAGCTGCTCAATCCTCTTATGATGTTTTTGGGTCCTCCCCCGCACCAGTCAAATCTTCTTCGACTATTCTTTCTTCCCTATGCATCTCTTCTTCTGCCTCTCAAATTTATAATAAGTTAAGAGAACCCTCAGTTACTCGTGATAAATCTAAAATAGAGTGTGACTGGGAGTCTGACTTAGGCGAACCTTTTTCTCTCCTTCAATGGAACAAAATTTGGACCAAAATAAGGAAGTCTTCTAGAGCAGCCAATACTACACAAACTCTATTTTTCATATATAATAGACTTCTGATTACTCCAGCTAAATTGCACCACATAGACCCCTCTACCCCCCCTCTATTTGTTGGTCTTGCCAAGCTCCTGTAGCTGACCTTAGGCACATGTTATTTACTTGTCCACCCATTTACCATTTCTGGATTAGAGTATGGAAACAAATTAACAAAATTTTCTCTACCCATATTCCCTTTTCTTATTCATATATTTTTCTAGGTAGTGTCTCAGAGATATGGCCGACCTCAATTACTAATGTTTCGATTGTAGATTTACTTATTGCAGTTGCATTTCAACAAATTACAAAGTCATGGAAACAAGCTTTGAATGTTTCCTTTCAAGCATGGTGGTATGGTGTATGCTATAACCATAGGTTGGATAGGGCATATGTTCATCCCATTACACTTGCCATCAAACGTGATTTACTGTGGTTACCTATCACCAACTTTTTAAATGCTTCTGCTCAAACCATGCCTTTACATAATCCCAGGATTGAAGAAGTACCCAAGCCTCCTTGAAGTTAATGGTTATTATTAAGTGTCTAATCTATTTTGGATTTTGGTTGAAACGTGTTATACAACTATAGAAATTATTATATGTCGTTTTTTGCATTTTAAGTATATGATCAGTGTTATTACCTGATGCAATCTCCCCTCCCATTCTTTTTCTCTCCGTCCCCCCTTCCCCTATACGATTTCATTTGTATTACATTATACTCAGATGTCATATTGTATTGATGTTAATTCTAAATTTTATATCTAATAAACTTACTTTTAAACTTAAAAAAAAAGATTAAATCAGTAATACATATATTGCTTATCAATGGATTGAACCTACAGAGAGCATATAAGTTACATGCATAAATGAACCATATGACAATAGTATTCTCTAAATACGTTTTGCATTTTTATGATGAATTCAGATAGTGCTAATCATAAAACAAAATATTTAAGTTTTTTTTAGTATAGAGTCATTTATGAAATTGCAACATGGTATTTATATGGCCTGTACCCATTTATGATGGCCATGAGGGAAGTCAGAGGGGCGTCTAGGAGAGCATGGAGCATGGTGTTGCTGTTGTCCACATACCAGAGTGCAAGGGTTTGACAACAGTTCTGAATTGGGTTTTTGTGAGGAAGAGTTTCTCTTTCTTTAGTAGAGAGAGCTGTCATTAGGTTGTCTTGCTTTTCTTGGAGATGTGTTCCATGATGTGAAGGTCGGGGTCCAGGGAAAATCCGAGTTGGGTTCTAAACAGCCGCGGTCCGTGCAGGTAAGAGAGGTGGGGCGATGGGGCCGGGTAAGAGGGGATTTCGAGGGACAATGCAGAGGGAAAATTAACTAAATAATTCATTTTCCCTCGGCGTCGTCCCTCAAAATCCCCCCTTACCCAGCCACACCGCCCCACCGCTGCTACCTGCACGGACCGCGGCTGGTTCTAAATCAATCTAGCTTCAGGTAATTGAGACAGTTTCCGACTAGCTTATGTTTGTTGTTCTTGGCGAATACCAGGAATTGGGTACTGGTAGGTTTAGCTTCAGGTAGGTGCTGTCATGTCTACATCAGGTCCAAGCAGTATTTGGGGCGCTAGATTTCTGAAGCTGAGACAACTGTCAAGTAGAGAGATTTTTCCCACCACCCATCAGCACAGGAAGTAACATCACTGGATCTCCCATCATCCATCTGCACAGGAAGTGGCATCACTGAATTTCCCATCATCCATCTGGACAGGAAGTGGCATTACTGGTTTTCACGCCAAAAGCGTCTTTAAAAGAAAAAGCCAAGCCAGAGGACTTTATTACCCATCAGCACAGGAAATGACATCATGGCACCCTGGGCTCCTTCCCCCTCCCAAGACCTACTTAATGACAGCTACAACACAGATGCACAGTGGGTGTGCCGCTGGGGTGCCGAAGGCAAGCCGTATGTACCCAGACCTTGCCCAGCTCCAGGAGCCCTGGTACGATCACCTCCCAGCAATACTCTGCAGCACTCCTTAGGTCACTAGACCTTCGATGTCGTTCCCCCAACTATGGCGCACCGCACACTACAATAGGAGCTTTCAACTGTACCCACTACTGATTCTTCAGCAGTCTCACACAACACCCTCATCACAAGACTCCACAAGACTGACATACAAGGATCCGCTATCAAATGAATCTGTTCCTTTTTCATGGGAAGTACCCAAAGAGTCAGGCTGCCTCCCTTCACATCAGAGACCAAGAAACTGATATGCGGTACCCCACAGGGATCGTCCCAGCATCTCCACTCTTTAACATTTATATGACACCACTCGCCAACATCATCCGATCACAAGACATCACCATCATCTACTACGCTGATGACACCCAACTTATCCTCTCCCTGACGGACAAAACAACCCCCGCCAGAAGCAACTTCACCAACTGCATGACCATGGTAGCAGACTGGATGTGAATGAACTGCCTGAAGCTCAACTCTGACAAGACGGAAGTACTGGTCTTCGGCAACATGGGATTCCACCCCATTCCAATCCCATGGGACTCCAACTGGTGGCTTTTGGAGCTTGGACCAACACCCAGAGACTACGCAAGGAATCTAGGATCATCCTAGATGGCAAGCTCAACATGACGGCTCAAGTCAACACAGTGTGCACCTCCTGCTTCCACATTCTACACATGCTGTGAAAGATCTTCAAATGGTTGTTTCAGAACACCGGACGGACTGTCACGCAAGCACTCATCACCAGCAGGATGGATTACAGCAACACTCTCTGTGCCAGAATCTACAAACAACTCCTACATAGACTCCAGACCAATCCGAACACAGCTGCAAGACTCATACTCTACCTCCCACTCCACTCCAGTCCGCACCCACATCACACCAGACCTCACGAAGCTTCACTGGCTCTCCATTCACAAGCGCAGTCAATTCAAACTTCTCACACACACATACCAAGCCCTACACAAAACAGGAACAGAATCCTGAACAGCTGCATACACTTTCACCGACCCACCAAACACCTACACTCTGCCTCACTCTCTCTTGCACACAATCTTTGCATCCGAAAAAGCAAAACTGGAGGTCGCTCATTCTACATGGCATCCAAGATGTGAAACAACCTCCCTCAACACATCAGAGCCTCCTCCTCACTTGTTGAATTCCGCAAGAAGCTGAAGGCCTGGCTCTTCATATAAGCACCTTGGGATCACACACCTACACACTTTGCCCAAGCGCCTCTCGGGTGATAAGTGCGCTATACAAATCAACATAACATGTGAGCCCTCTCTGTGTTGGTGAATTCCGAGGCTGTTATCAGGGAGTAGAATCACCAGGAGCTGCATGGAATGGTTGAGGATGATGGGAGAACAAGATTAAACCTTAGGGAACACAATAGGTGAAAGGAATCTTCTGGGATCAGGAGGTGCCTGTGTGAAAAATTAGTGTTAGTTGCATAGTTAGGAGTAGGACCAGTGAGAAACACTGCCAGAGAATACCGTTTGAAACCTCAGGGCATGCGTGAGGGTGGTGTGGCCGACAGGGTCAAAGGCGGCTGAGAGGTCCTGCAATATCAGGTGCCAGGGGTCACCTTTATCTGTGCTCTGGAGGGCACAGTCTAGGATTGTAATGTAGCGGTCTCAAAGCTGCAGTGTGGTCTAAAGCTGGATTGGTGGTAGTGGTGGAGATGGTTGGTGTTTATGTGATATTTCTAGTTGTGTGAAGAATATATTCTTCACTGCTCGTCACTGAAGGGTGGGTGTGTGATGGGTGGTAGCTGGCGAGGCCAATAGGGTCTAGTGTAGGTTTCTTCAGGAACGGAAGGATCTGGCCTGTCTTGAGAGCTCCTGGGAAAATGCTTTGAGTGAGGGAGGCATTTAAGGCAGTGAGTAGGAGCAAGGGAAATTCTAAGGAAAAGGCTTTGATGAAGGAGCAGGGTAAGACATCATCTTTGGAGGAAGTTTGAGGAGTTGATGATGTGGTGAGGCCTGCAAGAGACCAGGGTTTGAATAGCGGGGAAGCAGGCTTGGTGATGCTGTTGGACCTTCTGTTTTTTCACTGAAGAAGCGGCGGCTGATGGCGTTACATTTCTCTGTCAAATGTAGGATAGAAAGTTGAGGTGGGGGTTGAAGCAGTGCTTGAATATTTTGAAACCTGCACAAATTACGCTCACTCTTCTAACAGTGACTTAGTCACTGCACTCACCTGTGCCCTTATTTTGTAGGTGTCCTGTCATTCCAGACTGGCGACCCCAGAATCCATGTTAGCCCCACTCTTCCTGGTCACAACGCCCACAGTCGCTCATCTGCAGTGGCTGATGCTTTCCTCATGGGGAGTACCCCATGAACAGATCCTCATGGGGAGGGCTGCCTGGCTGTGCCAGGTTGGGTCACCGAGGGTGAGTCCCACAGGAAGGCTAGGCCTGCACCTCTGCAGGTGTGATCACAAACTCGATGGATCTGACGAGGACAGCATCATCTCCACCATGAGCCACTTCTCACGAGACAACCACCACCATACCACGGAGCCTTGCTGATCCCGATCCAAGAGGACTACCGGCGCTCATACTCATCTACTGGTTCGTTCATACACGGGCCCACCCATAACACAGCTGCTGGGAAATTAGCTTTGCGTAAAAGAAACGGGGCAAGCAGATGCTGGGATGGATTACTTTATTGTGGTCTTATCATAGCAGAGGGCCCCTAGAACCACTAGCAGTAGCAACCCTGAGCAGTGGCTTCACCAGGTCTGTCCCTGCGCATCAGTCGGGGTGTTGGAGGTTCAGATCAAGTCGCTTGGATGAAGACTAAATGTTATCAACAGCTCCTAAGAAGCCAGCAGCGGGGTTGACTACCCGAGGGGGGCAGTAATGAATATCACTAGCTCAAGAGGCCAGCAGTGGCAAGGACTACCTGAAGGGCCAGTAATGAATGTCACTAGCCCAAGGGGCCAGCAGCAGGGAAAACTACCTGAAGGGCCGATAATGAATACAGCAAACACAAGGAGATGATGGACGGAGCGCTGAAACTTTTCAGACACTCACCCCCAGTCACAGATCTGGGTTGCATCCATCATCGTTCTTTAGCTCACTTTGCCACCCCTGTTCAGACCCAGCTATATGCAAATCAGTCTTGACCCTGTGCCTCATGGGAACAGTCCAGACCGAACTGCCAAGCCAAGTCTTCCCTGGACCGGAATCAAGGATCCTGGGACCGGTCAGCCCTCATCAGCCAGGCTAGCTTGAATCCAGTGGTCCCAGGATGCTTGTTTCCAGTCCAGGGAATACCTGGCTTGGCAGTTCATGCTGGAGTGTTCCCATGAGGCACAGGGTCAAGGCTGATTTGCATATAGCTGTGTCTGAACTGAGGTGGCGAAGTGAGCTAAAGAACGATGATGGATTCAACCCAGATCTGTGACTGGGGGTGAGTGTCTGAAAAGTTTCAGCGCTCCGTCCATCATCTCCTTGTGTTTGCCGATAACGAATACCACTGGCCCAAGGTGTCGGCCGGGGGGACCACTAGCCCAGGGGGCCAGTAATATCACTAGCTCCTGGAGGTGGCAGTGGGGACAACTACCTGAAGGGCAGGTGATGATTATCAGTAGCCCAAGGGGCCGGCAGTGGGGATCATTACCTGAGGGGATGATAACAAATATCAGCAGTCCAACGGGTCAGCAGGGGGACCACTAACTCAAGAGGCTGGCAATGAATGTCACTAGCTGGTCAGCAGGGGGCCACTAACTCAAGAGGCTGGCAATGAATGTCACTAGCTGGTCAGCAGGGGGACCACTAACTCAAGAGGCTGGCAATGAATGTCACTAGCTGGTCAGCAGGGGGCCACTAACTCAAGAGGCTGGCAATGAATGTCACTAGCTGGTCAGCAGGGGGGCCACTAACTCTAGAGGCTGGCAATGAATGTCACTAGCTGGTCAGCAGGGGGGCCACTAACTCAAGAGGCTGGCAATGAATGTCACTAGCTGGTCAGCAGGGGGGCCACTAACTCTAGAGGCTGGCAATGAATGTCACTAGCTGGTCAGCAGTGGGACCACTAACTCTAGAGGCTGGCAATGAATGTCACTAGCTGGTCAGCAGGGGGACCACTAACTCAAGAGGCTGGCAATGAATGTCACTAGCTGGTCAGCAGGGGGGCCACTAACTCAAGAGGCTGGCAATGAATGTCACTAGCTGGTCAGCAGGGGGGCCACTAACTCAAGAGGCTGGCAATGAATGTCACTAGCTGGTCAGCAGGGGGGCCACTAACTCAAGAGGCTGGCAATGAATGTCACTAGCTGGTCAGCAGTGGGACCACTAACTCTAGAGGCTGGCAATGAATGTCACTAGCTGGTCAGCAGTGGGACCACTAACTCAAGAGGCTGGCAATGAATGTCACTAGCTGGTCAGCAGTGAGGCCACTAGACGGGGGCTGTGTGAGGCAGATGAAGAGCTGACTTGCCACCAGCCTGGTGGGCTCTGCCGTTTCTTTTGCCCACAGCCTTAGCAGCACCCCCAGCTCTGAGGGTGAGGGCTCAACAAAGGGTACTGGGGGAAGCTGTGAACAGCGCTGTAAGGCTAGTGAGGAGGCTTCATGACGCTCGCAGGTTGTGGCCTGCACAGAAGGACACAGATTCTCTGGATGAACAGAAGGCTCGTAGGCTGCAAAAGGCCCTTGGGGGCGGGGGGGCATTGGAGTATCTGGGGGTGTTAGGGGCTTGGAGGTCACAGTGGTTATCTGGGAATTAGAGGGTTTCTGGGTGGGGTGGAGGACTTCTATGGCATGCTGACGGCTCATAAGGAATACAGGGCCTCTGAGGCTGCGGATGGCCTGGGGTGGCATCTGACGCTCTGGGGGCACACATGGGGCAGTTAGAGGGCAAAGCAGAGTCTCAGGTAGGGTTGTGGAAGGTGTAGGAGGACAGAGGTAAATCTGGGATCATGTGGCGGTCTCCGGTTTGCAGAGGACGCTGTTGAGCGGTGGTAACGGAGGGCTCCAGGCTTCATGGTGTGAGGTCTTTGGAAAGGGGTAGCACTGGTTGGCTCCAGGGTCCTGGACAGAGGGTTTTAAGTCCATCTAGGCTCTGTTCAGCCACAATTCAAGTGTGGGTGCACTCCACACATGCAGTCCATGGCGCTGCCATCACACGTACAGGGAGGGAAACGGCAGCTCAGGGGTGGGCTGTAGCCTTGGGAAAAAAAACAAAGAAACCAGAGTTAGCAGAACCAGAAGAAGCCATTTTACTCTCTCCCTCCCCACTGACCTCCAGCGAGTGCCCTCCATGGCAAGCATTGCTATCTCTTCGAAAGAGGCTTGAGCCAGGGTTTTCTGTAAGAGCCACTCTACCTGGTCAGGGAAATCTGCTTAAATGTGATGTGGGAGGATTTCAATGTATTGTCAATGAGTTCGCTCCATTGACGCCCCGTTGCAAGTTGTAGCTAAGATGGCCTCTGGGCTCCCCAGGGCCTCTCAAGGGCCCCGAGCTGAAGCCGCCTCCCAAGGGCCCAGAGCTGAGCCTGCCTCCAAAGGGCCCCGAGCTGAGGCCGCTTCACAAGGGCCCAGAGCTGAGCCTGCCTCCCAAGGGCCCAGAGCTGCGGCCGCCTCCCAAGGGCCCAGAGCTGAGGCTGCCTCCCAAGAGCCCAGAGCTGAGGCCGCTTCACAAGGGCCCAGAGCTGAGGCCGCTTCCCAAGGGCCCAGAGCTAAGGCCGCTTCCCAAGAGCCCAGAGCTGAGGCCGCCTCCCAAGGGCCCAGACCTGAGCCTGCCTCCCAAGGGCCCAGAGCTGCGGCCGCCTCCCAAGGACCCAGAGCTGAGGCTGCCTCTCAAGGGCCCAGAGCTGAGGCCACTTCACAAGGGCCCAGAGCTGAGGCCGCTTCCCAAGGGCCCAGAGATGAGGCCACTTCCCAAGGGCCCAGAGCTGAGGCCGCTTCCCAAGGGCCCAGAGCTGAGGCCGCTTCCCAAGGGCCCAGAGCTGAGGCTGCTTCCCAAGGGCCCAGAGCTGAGGCCGCTTCCCAAGAGCCCAGAGCTGAGGCCGCCTCCCAAGGGCCCTGAGCTGAGCCTGCCTCCCAAGGGCCCAGAGCTGAGCCTGCCTCCCAAGGGCCCAGAGCTGAGCCTGCCTCCCAAGGGCCCAGAGATGAACCTGCCTCCCAAGGGCCCAGAGCTGAGGCCGCCTCCCAAGGGCCCAGAGCTGAACCTGCCTCCCAAGGGCCCAGAGCAGAGGCCGCCTCCCAAGGGCCCAGAGCTGAGGCTGCCTCCCAAGGGCCCAGAGCTGAGGCCGCCTCTCAAGGGCCCAGAGCTGAGGCCGCCTCTCAAGGGCCCAGAGCTGAGGCCGCCTCTCAAGGGCCCAGAGCTGAGGCTGCCTCCCAGGGGCCCAGAGCTGAGGCCGCCTCCCAAGGGCCCAGAGCTGAGGCTGCCTCCCATGGGCCCAGAGCTGAGGCCGCCTCCCACGGGCCCAGAGCTGAGGCCGCCTCCCACGGGCCCAGAGCTGAGGCCGCCTCCCAAGGGCCCAGAGCTGAGGCCGCCTCCCAAGGGCCCAGAGCTGAGGCCGCCTCCCAAGGGCCCAGAGCTGAGGCCGGCTCCCATGGACCCAGAGCTGAGGCCGGCTCCCATGGACCCAGAGCTGAGGCCGCCTCCCATGGGCCCAGAGCTGAGGCCGCCTCCCAAGGGCCCAGAGCTGAGGCCGCCTCCCAAGGGCCCAGAGCTGAGGCCGCCTCCCAAGGGCCCAGAGCTGAAGCTGCCTCCCAAGGGCCCAGAGCTGAGGCCGCCTCCCATGGGCCCAGAGCTGAGGCCGCCTCCTAAGGCCCAGAGCTGAGGCCGCCTCCCAAGGGCCCACATCTGAGGCCGCCTACCAAGGGCCCAGAGCTGAGGCTGCCTCCCGAGGGCCAAGAGCTGAGACCGCCTCCTAAGGCCTAGTGCTGAGGCCGCCTCCCAAGGGCCCAGAGCTGAGGCCGCCTCCCAAGGGCCCAGAGCTGAGGCCGCCTCCCAAGGTCCCAGAGCTGAGGCTGCCTCCCGAGGGCCCAGAGCTGAGACCCCCTCCTAAGGCCTAGTGCTGAGGCCGCCTCCCAAGGGCCCAGAGCTGAGGCTGCCTCCCAAGGGCCCAGAGCTGAGGCTGCCTCCCAAGGGCCCAGAGCTGAGGCTGCCTCCCAAGGGCCCAGAGCTGAGGCCGCCTCCCATGGGCCCAGAGCTGAGGCCGCCTCCCAAGGGCCCAGAGCTGAGGCTGCCTCCCAAGGGCCCAGAGCTGAGGCTGCCTCCCAAGGGACAAGAGCTGAGGCTGCCTCCCAAGGGCCCAGAGCTGAGGCCGCCTCCCAAGGGCCCAGAGTTTAGGCCGCCTCCCAAGGGCCCAGAGCTGAGGCTGCCTCCCAAGGGCCCAGAGCTGAGGCCGCCTCCCAAGGGCCCAGAGCTGAGGCCGCCTCCCAAGGGCCCAGAGCTGAGGCTGCTGCCCAAGGGCCAGAGCTGAGGCCGCCTCCCATGGGCCCAGAGCTGAGGCTGCCTCCCAAGGGCCCAGAGCTGAGGCCGCCTCCCAAGGGCCCAGATCTGAGGCCGCCTCCTAAGGCCCAGATCTGAGGCCACCTCCCTAGGGCCCAGAGCGGAGGCCGCCTCCCAAGGGCCCAGAGCTGAGGATGCTTTCCATGTACAGCACCGAGTGTACTCAGCCCCCCCTGGATGAGGAAGCTTCAGAGCCCACAGAGCAGGTTCAGGATACTTCACACCCTCTGCTTGTTCCTATTATTTATACAACACAAACAATGAAAGAAAAAGTCTGACCTCGAGGCGTAAACAAATAAATACAGAAACTGCTTCAGAATAAATCATTCTATTAACACCTCCTTGGTAAACAAAAGGCTCCCTTTGAAAATCCCACTTATAGCCCAGAACAAACGGACTCCCTTCAGAAACCACATGTGCAATCTAAAACCCTGCAACTGAAATGTAAACAAATATGTGTGAACCATTCCTGGGTATGCACACCCAAATTTGTGAACTGCTCCCGTGTATGCACACCCACACGTGTAAGCCGCTCCTTTGGTTAAACCGTTCCTGGTTATGCACACCCAGGCGTGTAAAACGCTCCTGGGTATGCACACCCACACGTGTAAACCACTCCTGGGTATGCACACCCACACGTGCAAACCGCTCCTGGTTATGCAAACCCACATGTGTAAAACACTCCTGGGTATGCACACCCACACGTGTAAACAACTCGTGGTATGCAAAGTCCACACATGTAAACAACTCCTGGCTATGCACACCCACACGTGTTAACTGCTCTTGGGTATAAATTGCACAGGGGTATGCAAACCCACATGTGCAAACCACTCCTGGGTATGCACACCCACACATGTAAACTGCTCCTGGGTTATAAACCGCTCCTGGGAATGCACGCCCACATGTGTAAACCATTCATGGGTATGCACACCCACATATGTAAGCCGCTCCTGGGTATGCAAAGTCCACATGTGTAAACAACTCCTGGGTATGCAAAGTCCACACGTGTAAAGCGCTGCTGGGTATGCAAAGCCCACACGTGTAAATGACTCTTGGGTATGCACACCCACATGTGTAAACTGCTCCTGGGTATGCACACCCACATGTGTAAACTGCTCCTGGGTATGCACACCCACATGTGTAAACCGCTCCTGGGTATACACACCCACACGTGTAAACCACTTCTGGGTATGCACACCCACATGTGTAAACTGCTCCTGGGTATAAACTGCTCCAGGGTATGCACACCCACACGTGTAAACTGCTCCAGGGTATGCACACCCACATGTGTAAACTGCTCCTGGGTATGCACACCCACATGTGTAAACTGCTCCTGGGTATGCACACCCACATGTGTAAACCGCTCCTGGGTATACACACCCACACGTGTAAACCACTTCTGGGTATGCACACCCACATGTGTAAACTGCTCCTGGGTATACACACCCACATGTGCAACCACTCCTGGGTATAAACTGCTCCAGGGTATGCACACCCACACGTGTAAACTGCTCCAGGGTATGCACACCCACATGTGTAAACTGCTCCTGGGTATGCACACCCACATGTGTAAACTGCTCCAGGGTATGCACACCCACACGTGTAAACTGCCCCAGGGTATGCACACCCACACATGCAAACAGAAGACACAAATGTGAGGATTTACAGAGCTGTGCAGATACTACGCAGAACACACCATCTGTGTACCGACTGGAGTTAAAAATGTTCTTTAACCTCTTCTGCATGCAGAGCTCAGATGACCTCACCCACAGGACCACACATGACATCACTGATGACATCATAGATCACATCACCACACCTTGAAATCGTGTTCACAAACAAAGGACAACGCAATTAATCTGGTCACCTTTTAAAAAAGACAAAATCCTTCCAGTTCATTGAAGGAAATTGACCATGAAGCTGGGGTTGAGCAGTTGGACAACGAATTCGAAACAAATACACTTGAAATTCGCCAGTTGAGGTATCGACTCAAAAATAATATTCATTTCTGCCGTGCCCTGCTTATGGTATCACGTATGGCATCATCACTGACATCACAATGACATCACATTCAGCATAGCCAATGACATCAATCATGGTGACGTATCTTGCCCAGGATGAGCGATCATACAACATGTATGGATCATATGAGTTATTGGACTTTAGTGACTTGCGGTGTCCTGACTGAGGCCACATGCGCACTTTACATTACTTACTCGTACTTCGCTCTTTAGCCACTCACTCAATCCCTGGCTCCAAGGGCTTCAGTTATGCTAAGTGTGGAACACCGACCCCCACCCTCGCTCACACTTTCAGACCTCAAGGCAATGGTGAGACGTAAGGTTGTGTCCGTACCTTAATGTATTCTATAGGCCCCTAAAGGACTGTGTCCTTGTATAATGTAACTGGTGCTCATGTAAAGCTCTCCAATACCTTCAGGTCGAGTTCACACAATGTGAAAATGGAATAAACGGGCATGAATTCTGAGGTCAAGGTGAGGGAGAAGATGTTGTAACCCAGCTCACTCACTCCTCTCCCTCTTTAGTGGCAGCCTCTGCGCAGACCCCTCTATGAGGGGACTGTGGTGTGGAAGGTTCCTAACTGATGCCCGATGCTGCGACTACAAGAGTCACTGGGATGCCTTCGGGTCGCCATGCGCTTTATAAATCTCATAGCATATCATGCCCGATGCTGCTACTACAAAAGGCACTGGGATGTCTCTGGGTCGCCATGCGCTTTATAAATCTCAGAGCATAGCATATCATGCCTGATGCTGCTACTACAAGAGGCACTGGGATGCCTACAGGTCACCATGCGCTTTTTAAATCTCAGAGCATAGCATATCGTGTCCGATGCTGCTACTACTAGAGGCACTGGGTCGGATGCCTTCGGGTAGCCATGCGCTTTATAAATCTCATAGCATATCATGCCCGATGCTGCTACTACAAGAGTCACTGGGATGCCTTTGGGTCGCCATGCGCTTTATAAATCTCATAGCATAGCATATCATACCCGATGCTGTTACTACAAGAGTCACAGCGATGCCTTCGGGTCGCCATGTGCTTTATAAATCTCATAGCAGATCATGCCCGATGCTGCTACTACAAGAGTCACTAGGATGCCTTTGGGTCGCCATGCGCTTTATAAATCTCATAGCATAGCATATCATACCCGATGCTGTTACTACAAGAGTCACAGCGATGCCTTCGGGTCGCCATGTGCTTTATAAATCTCATAGCAGATCATGCCCGATGCTGCTACTACAAGAGTCACTGGGATGCCTTTGGGTCGCCATGCGCTTTATAAATCTCATAGCATATCATGCCCGATGCTGCGACTACAAGACTCACTGGGATGCCTTTGGGTCGCCATGCGCTTTATAAATCTCATAGCATATCATGCCCGATGCTGCGACTACAAGACTCACTGGGATGCCTTCGGGTCGCCATGCGCTTTATAAATCTCATAGCATATCATGCCTGATGCTGCTACTACAAGAGTCACAGCGATGCCTTTGGGTCGCCATGTGCTTTATAAATCTCATAGCATAGCAGATCATGCCCGATGCTGCGACTACAAGACTCACTGGGATGCCTTCGGGTCGCCATGCGCTTTATAAATCTTATAGCATAGCAGATCATGCCCGATGCTGCGACTACAAGACTCACTGGGATGCCTTCGGGTCGCCATGCGCTTTATAAATCTCATAGCATAGCATATCATACCCCATGCTGTTACTACAAGAGTCACAGCGATGCCTTTGGGTCGCCATGTGCTTTATAAATCTCATAGCAGATCATGCCCGATCCTGCTACTACAAGAGTCACTGGGATGCCTTTGGGTCGCCATGCGCTTTATAAATCTCATAGCATATCATGCCCGATGCTGCGACTACAAGACTCACTGGGATGCCTTCGGGTCGCCATGCGCTTTATAAATCTCATAGCATATCATGCCCGATGCTGCGACTACAAGAGTCACTGGGATGCCTTCGGGTCGCCATGCGCTTTATAAATCTCATAGCATAGCATATCATACCCGATGCTGTTACTACAAGAGTCACAGCGATGCCTTTGGGTCGCCATGTGCTTTATAAATCTTATAGCATAGCAGATCATGCCCGATCCTGCTACTACAAGAGTCACTGGGATGCCTTTGGGTCGCCATGCGCTTTATAAATCTCATAGCATATCATGCCCGATGCTGCGACTACAAGACTCACTGGGATGCCTTCGGGTCGCCATGCGCTTTATAAATCTCATAGCATAGCATATCATACCCCATGCTGTTACTACAAGAGTCACAGCGATGCCTTTGGGTCGCCATGTGCTTTATAAATCTCATAGCAGATCATGCCCGATCCTGCTACTACAAGAGTCACTGGGATGCCTTTGGGTCGCCATGCGCTTTATAAATCTCATAGCATATCATGCCCGATGCTGCGACTACAAGACTCACTGGGATGCCTTCGGGTCGCCATGCGCTTTATAAATCTCATAGCATAGCATATCATACCCCATGCTGTTACTACAAGAGTCACAGCGATGCCTTTGGGTCGCCATGCGCTTTATAAATCTCATAGCATAGCAGATCATGCCTGATCCTGCTACTACAAGAGTCACTGGGATGCCTTTGGGTCGCCATGCGCTTTATAAATCTCATAGCATATCATGCCCGATGCTGCGACTACAAGACTCACTGGGATGCCTTCGGGTCGCCATGCGCTTTATAAATCTCATAGCATAGCATATCATACCCCATGCTGTTACTACAAGAGTCACAGCGATGCCTTTGGGTCGCCATGCGCTTTATAAATCTCATAGCATAGCAGATCATGCCCGATGCTGCGACTACAAGACTCACTGGGATGCCTTCGGGTCGCCATGCGCTTTATAAATCTTATAGCATAGCAGATCATGCCCGATGCTGCGACTACAAGACTCACTGGGATGCCTTCGGGTCGCCATGCGCTTTATAAATCTCATAGCATAGCATATCATACCCCATGCTGTTACTACAAGAGTCACAGTGATGCCTTTGGGTCGCCATGCGCTTTATAAATCTCATAGCATAGCAGATCATGCCTGATCCTGCTACTACAAGAGTCACTGGGATGCCTTTGGGTCACCATGCGCTTTATAAATCTCATAGCATATCATGCCCGATGCTGCTACTACAAAAGGCACTGGGATGCCTTTGGGTCGCCATGCGCTTTATAAATCTCATAGCATAGCAGATCATGCCTGATCCTGCTACTACAAGAGTCACTGGGATGCCTTTGGGTCGCCATGCGCTTTATAAATCTCATAGCATAGCATATCATGCCTGATGCTGCTACTACAAGAGGCACTGGGATGCCTACAGGTCGCCATGAACTTTATAAATCTCATAGCATATCATGCCCGATGCTGTTACTACAAAAGGCACTGGGATGCCTTCGAGTCGCCATGCGCTTTATAAATCTCATAGCATAGCAGATCATGCCCGATGCTGCTACTACAAGAGGCACTGGGATGCCTCCGGGTCGCCATGCGCTTTATAAATCTCATAGCATATCATGCCCGATGCTGCTACTACAAGAGGCACTGGGATGCCTTCGAGTCGCCATGCGCTTTATAAATCTTATAGCATAGCAGATCATGCCCGATGCTGCTACTACAAGAGGCACTGGGTCGGATGCCTACAGGTCGCCATGCACTTTATAAATCTCATAGCATATCATGCCCGTGCTGCTGCTACAAAAGGCACTGGGATGCCTTCGGGTCACCATGCGCTTTATAAATCTTATAGCATAGCAGATCATGCCCGATGCTGCTACTACAAGAGGCACTGGGATGCCTCCAGGTCGCCATGCGCTTTATAAATCTCATAGCATAGCATATCGTGTCCGATGCTGCTACTACAAGAGGCACTGGGATGCCTACAGGTCGCCATGCGCTTTATAAATTTCATAGCATATCGTGCCCGATGCTGCTACTACAAGAGGCACTGGGATGCCTTCGGGTCGCCATGCGCTTTATAAATCTCAGAGCATAGCATATCGTGCCCGATGCTGCTACTACATGAGGCACTGGGATGCCTCTGGGTCGCCATGCGCTTTATAAATCTCAGAGCATAGCATATCATGCCCGATGCTGCTACTACAAGAGGCACTGGGATGCCTTTGCGTCGCCATGTGCTTTATAAATCTCAGAGCATAGCAGATCATGCCCGATGCTGCTACTACAAGAGGCACTGGGATGCCTTCGCGTCGCCATGTGCTTTATAAATCTCAGAGCATAGCAGATCATGCCCGATGCTGCTACTACAAGAGGCACTGGGATGCCTCGGGGTCGCCATGCGCTTTATAAATCTCATAGCAGATCATGCCCGAAGCTGCTACTACAAGAGGCACTGGGATGCCTTCGCGTCGCCATGCGCTTTATAAATCTCATAGCATATCATGCCCGATGCTGCTACTACAAGAGTCACTAGGATGCCTTTGGGTCGCCATGCGCTTTATAAATCTCAGAGCATAGCAAATCATGCCCGATGCGGTTACTACAAGTGTCACAGCGATGCCTTTGGGTCGCCATGCGCTTTATAAATCTCATAGCATAGCATATCATGCCTGATGCTGTTACTACAAGAGTCACAGCGATGCCTTTGGGTCGCCATGCGCTTTATAAATCTCATAGCATATCATGCCCGATGCTGCTACTACATGAGGCACTAGGATGACTTTGGGTCGCCATGCGCTTTATAAATCTCATAGCATAGCATCTCGTGCCCGATGCTGCTACTACAAGAGGCACTGGGATGCCTCCGGGTCGCCATGAGCTTTATAAATCTCATAGCATAGCATAGCATATCATGCCTGATGCTGCTACTACAAGAGGCACTGGGATGCCTACAGGTCACCATGCGCTTTTTAAATCTCAGAGCATAGCATATCGTGTCCAATGCTGCTACTACTAGAGGCACTGGGTCGGATGCCTACAGGTCTCCATGCGCTTTATAAATCTCAGCGCATATCATGCCCCATGCTGTTACTACAAGAGGCACTGGGATGCCTCCGGGTCGCCATGCGCTTTATAAATTTCATAGCATATCATGCCCGATGCTGCTACTACAAGAGGCACTGGGTCGGATGCCTACAGGTCTCCATGCGCTTTATAAATTTCATAGCATATCGTGCCCGATGCTGCTCCTACAAGAGGCACTGGGTCGGATGCCTACAGGTCGCCATGCGCTTTATAAATTTCATAGCATATCATGCCCGATGCTGCTACTACAAGAGGCACTGGGATGCCTTCGGGTCGCCATGTGCTTTATAAATCTCATAGCAGATCATGCCCGATGCTGCTACTACAAGAGGCACTGGGATGCCTACAGGTCGCCATGCACTTTATAAATCTCATAGCATAGCATATCATACCCGATGCGGTTACTACAAAAGGCACTGGGATGCCTTCGGGTCACCATGCGCTTTATAAATCTTATAGCATAGCAGATCATGCCCGATGCTGCTACTACAAGAGGCACTGGGATGCCTACAGGTCACCATGCGCTTTATAAATCTCATAGCATAGCAGATCATGCCCGATGCTGCTACTACAAGAGGCACTGGGATGTCTCTGGGTCGCCATGCACTTTATAAATCTCATAGCATATCATGCCCGATGCTGCTACTACAAGAGGCACTGGGATGCCTACAGGTCGCCATGCGGTTTATAAATTTCATAGCATATCGTGCCCGATGCTGCTACTACAAGAGGCACTGGGTCGGATGCCTACAGGTCGCCATGCGCTTTATAAATTTCATAGCATATCATGCCCGATGCTGCTACTACAAGAGGCACTGGGATGCCTCCGGGTTGCGTTGCGCTTCATAAATCTCATAGTATTGCATATCATGCCCGATGCTGCTACTACAAGAGGCACTGGGATGCCTCCGGGTCGCATTGCGCTTTATAAATCTCATAGCATATCATGCCTGATGCTGCTACTACAAGAGGCACTGGGATGCCTACAGGTCGCCATGTGCTTTATAAATCTCATAGCAGATCATGCCCGATGCTGCTACTACAAGAGGCACTGGGATGCCTACAGGTCGCCATGCACTTTATAAATCTCATAGCATAGCAGATCATGCCCGATGCTGCTACTACAAGAGGCACTGGGATGCCTACAGGTCACCATGCGCTTTATAAATCTCATAGCATAGCAGATCATGCCCGATGCTGCTACTACAAGAGGCACTGGGATGTCTCTGGGTCGCCATGCACTTTATAAATCTCATAGCATATCATGCCCGATGCTGCTACTACAAGAGGCACTGTGATGCATACAGGTCGCCATGCGGTTTATAAATTTCATAGCATATCGTGCCCGATGCTGCTACTACAAGAGGCACTGGGTCGGATGCCTACAGGTCGCCATGCGCTTTATAAATTTCATAGCATATCATGCCCGATGCTGCTACTACAAGAGGCACTGGGATGCCTCCGGGTTGCGTTGCGCTTCATAAATCTCATAGTATTGCATATCATGCCCGATGCTGCTACTACAAGAGGCACTGGGATGCCTCCGGGTCGCATTGCGCTTTATAAATCTCATAGCATATCATGCCTGATGCTGCTACTACAAGAGGCACTGGGATGCCTACAGGTCGCCATGCGCTTTATAAATCTTATAGCATATCATGCCTGATGCTGCTACTACAAGAGGCACTGGGATGCCTCCGGGTCGCATTGCGCTTTATAAATCTTATAGTATAGCATATCCTGCCCGATGCTGTTACTACAAGAGGCACTGGGATGCCTCCGGGTCGCCATGCGCTTTATAAATTTCATAGCATATCATGCCCGATGCTGCTACTACAAGAGGCACTGGGATGCCTACAGGTCACCATGCGCTTTATAAATTTCATAGCATATCATGCCCGATGCTGCTACTACAAGAGGCACTGGGATGCCTCCGGGTCGCCATGCGCTTTATAAATTTCATAGCATATCATGCCCGATGCTGCTACTACAAGAGGCACTGGGATGCCTACAGGTCACCATGCGCTTTATAAATTTCATAGCATATCGTGCCCGATGCTGCTCCTACAAGAGGCACTGGGTCGGATGCCTACAGGTCTCCATGCGCTTTATAAATTTCATAGCATATCGTGCCCGATGCTGCTACTACAAGAGGCACTGGGTCGGATGCCTACAGGTCACCATGCGCTTAATAAATTTCATAGCATATCATGCCCGATGCTGCTACTACAAGAGGCACTGGGATGCCTTTGGGTCGCCTTGCACTTTATAAATCTTATAGCATAGCATATCATGCCCGATGCTGCTACTACAAGAGGCACTGGGATGCCTACAGGTCACCATGCGCTTTATAAATCTCATAGCAGATCATGCCCGATGCTGCTACTACAAGAGGCACTGGGTCGGATGCCTACAGGTCTCCATGCGCTTTATAAATCTCATAGCATATCATGCCCGATGCTGCTACTACATGAGGCACTGGGATGCCTCGGGGTCGCCATGCGCTTTATAAATCTCATAGCAGATCATGCCCGATGCTGCTACTACATGAGGCACTGGGATGCCTCGGGGTCGCCATGCGCTTTATAAATCTCATAGCATATCATGCCCGATGCTGCTACTACAAGAGGCACTGGGATGCCTCCGGGTCGCATTGCGCTTTATAAATCTTATAGCATAGCAGATCATGCCCGATGCTGCTACTACAAGAGGCACTGGGATGCCTCCGGGTCGCATTGCGCTTTATAAATCTTATAGCATAGCATATCATGCCTGATGCTGCTACTACAAGAGGCACTGGGATGCCTACAGGTCGCCATGCACTTTATAAATCTCATAGCATAGCATATCATGCCCGATCCTGCTACTACAAGAGGCACTGGGATGCCTCCGGGTCGACATGCGCCTTATAAATCTCAGCGCATAGCAAATCATGCCCGATGCTGCTACTACAAGAGGCACTGGGATGCCTACAGGTCACCATGCGCTTTATAAATCTCATAGCATATCATGCCCGATGCTGCTACTACAAGAGGCACTGGGATGTCTCTGGGTCGCCATGCGCTTTATAAATCTCATAGCAGATCATGCCCGATGCTGCTACTACAAGAGGCACTGGGTCGGATGCCTACAGGTCTCCATGCGCTTTATAAATCTCATAGCAAATCATGCCCGATGCTGCTACTACATGAGGCACTGGGATGCCTCGGGGTCGCCATGCGCTTTATAAATCTCATAGCATATCATGCCCGATGCTGCTACTACAAGAGGCACTGGGATGCCTCGGGGTCACCATGCGCTTTATAAATCTCATAGCATAGCATATCCTGCCCGATGCTGCTACTACAAGAGGCACTGGGATGCCTCCGGGTCGCCATGCGCTTTATAAATTTCATAGCATATCATGCCCGATGCTGCTACTACAAGAGGCACTGGGATGCCTCCGGGTCGCCATGCGCTTTATAAATCTCATAGCATAGTATATCATGCCCGATGCTGCTACTACATGAGGCACTGGGATGCCTCCGGGTCACCATGCGCTTTATAAATCTCATAGCATAGTATAGCATATCATACCCGATGCTGTTACTACAAGAGTCACAGCGATGCCTTTGGGTCGCCTTGCACTTTATAAATCTTATAGCATAGCAGATCATGCCCGATGCTGCTACTACAAAAGGCACTGGGATGCCTTCGGGTAGCCATGCGCTTTATAAATCTCAGAGCATATCATACCCGATGCTGCTACTACAAGAGGCACTGGGATGCCTTCGGGTCGCCATGCGCTTTATAAATCTCATAGCATAGCATATCCTGCCCGATGCTGCTACTACTAGAGGCACTGGGATGCCTCGGGGTCACCATGCGCTTTATAAATCTCATAGCATAGCATATCCTGCCCGATGCTGCTACTACAAGAGGCACTGGGATGCCTCCGGGTCGCCATGCGCTTTATAAATTTCATAGCATATCATGCCCGATGCTGCTACTACAAGAGGCACTGGGATGCCTCCGGGTCGCCATGCGCTTTATAAATCTCATAGCATAGTATATCATGCCCGATGCTGCTACTACATGAGGCACTGGGATGCCTCCGGGTCGCCATGCGCTTTATAAATCTCATAGCATAGTATATCATGCCCGATGCTGCTACTACAAGAGGCACTGGGATGCCTCGGGGTCGCCATGCGCTTTATAAATCTCATAGCAGATCATGCCCGATGCTGCTACTACATGAGGCACTGGGATGCCTCGGGTCGCCATGCGCTTTATAAATCTCATAGCATATCATGCCCGATGCTGCTACTACAAGAGGCACTGGGATGCCTCGGGGTCGCCATGCGCTTTATAAATCTCATAGCAGATCATGCCCGATGCTGCTACTACATGAGGCACTGGGATGCCTCGGGGTCGCCATGCGCTTTATAAATCTCATAGCATATCATGCCCGATGCTGCTACTACAAGAGGCACTGGGATGCCTCCGGGTCGCATTGCGCTTTATAAATCTTATAGCATAGCAGATCATGCCCGATGCTGCTACTACAAGAGGCACTGGGATGCCTCCGGGTCGCATTGCGCTTTATAAATCTTATAGCATAGCAGATCATGCCCGATGCTGCTACTACAAGAGGCACTGGGATGCCTCCGGGTCACCATGCGCTTTATAAATCTCATAGCATATCATGCCTGATGCTGCTACTACAAGAGGCACTGGGATGCCTACAGGTCACCATGCGCTTTATAAATCTCATAGCATAGCAAATCATGCCCGATGCTGCTACTACATGAGGCACTGGGATGCCTCGGGGTCACCATGCGCTTTATAAATCTCAGCGCATATCATGCCTGATGCTGCTACTACAAGAGGCACTGGGATGCCTCGGGGTCACCATGCGCTTTATAAATCTCATAGCATATCATGCCCGATGCTGCTACTACATGAGGCACTGGGATGCCTCTGGGTCGCCATGCACTTTATAAATCTCATAGCATAGCAGATCATGCCCGATGCTGCTACTACAAAAGGCACTGGGATGCCTTCGGGTAGCCATGCGCTTTATAAATCTCAGAGCATATCATACCCGATGCTGCTACTACATGAGGCACTGGGATGCCTTCGGGTCGCCATGCGCTTTATAAATCTCATAGCATAGCATATCCTGCCCGATGCTGCTACTACAAGAGGCACTGGGATGCCTCGGGGTCACCATGCGCTTTATAAATCTCATAGCATAGCATATCCTGCCCGATGCTGCTACTACAAGAGGCACTGGGATGCCTCCGGGTCGCCATGCGCTTTATAAATTTCATAGCATATCATGCCCGATGCTGCTACTACAAGAGGCACTGGGATGCCTCCGGGTCGCCATGCGCTTTATAAATTTCATAGCATATCATGCCCGATGCTGCTACTACAAGAGGCACTGGGATGCCTTCGCGTCGCCATGCGCTTTTTAAATCTCAGAGCATAGCATATCCTGCCCGATGCTGCTACTACTAGAGGCACTGGGTCGGATGCCTACAGGTCTCCATGCGCTTAATAAATTTCATAGCATATCATGCCCGATGCTGCTACTACAAGAGGCACTGGGATGCCTACAGGTCACCATGCGCTTTATAAATCTCATAGCATAGCATCTCGTGCCCGATGCTGCTACTACAAGAGGCACTGGGATGCCTCCGGGTCACCATGCGCTTTATAAATCTCATAGCATATCATGCCCGATGCTGCTACTACAAGAGGCACTGGGATGCCTCGGGGTCACCATGCGCTTTTTAAATCTCAGAGCATAGCATATCCTGCCCGATGCTGCTACTACTAGAGGCACTGGGATGCCTCGGGGTCACCATGCGCTTTTTAAATCTCAGAGCATAGCATATCCTGCCCGATGCTGCTACTACTAGAGGCACTGGGTCGGATGCCTACAGGTCTCCATGCGCTTAATAAATTTCATAGCATATCATGCCCGATGCTGCTACTACAAGAGGCACTGGGATGCCTTCGAGTCGCCATGCGCTTTATAAATCTCATAGCATATCATGCCCGATGCTGCTACTACAAGAGGCACTGGGATGCCTTCGAGTCGCCATGCGCTTTATAAATCTTATAGCATAGCAGATCATGCCCGATGCTGCTACTACAAGAGGCACTGGGTCGGATGCCTACAGGTCTCCATGCGCTTTATAAATCTCATAGCATATCATGCCCGATGCTGCTACTACAAGAGGCACTGGGATGCCTCGGGGTCACCATGCGCTTAATAAATTTCATAGCATATCATGCCCGATGCTGCTACTACAAGAGGCACTGGGATGCCTCGGGGTCACCATGCGCTTAATAAATTTCATAGCATATCATGCCCGATGCTGCTACTACAAGAGGCACTGGGATGCCTCGGGGTCACCATGCGCTTAATAAATTTCATAGCATATCATGCCCGATGCTGCTACTACAAGAGGCACTGGGATGCCTCCGGGTCGCCATGCGCTTTATAAATCTCATAGCAGATCATGCCCGATGCTGCTACTACATGAGGCACTGGGATGCCTCGGGGTCGCCATGCGCTTTATAAATCTCATAGCATATCATGCCCGATGCTGCTACTACAAGAGGCACTGGGATGCCTCGGGGTCGCCATGCGCTTTATAAATCTCATAGCAGATCATGCCCGATGCTGCTACTACATGAGGCACTGGGATGCCTCCGGGTCGCCATGCGCTTTATAAATCTCATAGCATATCATGCCCGATGCTGCTACTACAAGAGGCACTGGGATGCCTCCGGGTCGCCATGCGCTTTATAAATCTTATAGCATAGCAGATCATGCCCGATGCTGCTACTACAAGAGGCACTGGGATGCCTCGGGGTCACCATGCGCTTTATAAATCTCAGCGCATATCATGCCCCATGCTGTTACTACAAGAGGCACTGGGATGCCTCCGGGTCACCATGCGCTTTATAAATCTCAGCGCATATCATGCCCCATGCTGTTACTACAAGAGGCACTGGGATGCCTCCGGGTCGACATGCGCTTTATAAATCTCAGCGCATAGTATAGCGCAAACATGCCCGATGTTGCCGGTTCATCTTGATTGCACCAGACACCTATTCTCACCTCTTCCTTTCAATAATATGATTACGACTGAGGCATTTATCTCCCTAAGAGCTGTAAAACCTATATTCCACCATGTCCATGTCCCTAAAAAGGACACCACAGTTTCCACCCAACCATATTCATGTCTCAAAGGAAGCCTCATCAGTGCGAGACCTTCAGCCAAATAGATCTCTCATTAACAATCTTATCTTCAATCAAGAACTCCATCTCTTTGTAGCCGTGTCTTATTTACTCACTAACTTATATTAGCAATTTTAAAGCACGAATGGTGTAGTCTGTTGCAAGTTAGAGATGACCTGGCCCGTTTCGCATTCTTCGAAACCATGTCTGAGACCGCACAAGGATCTTTTGTGGGCATCAGCGGGGCCAAAACCTAGCCCAGCACAGGCCTCTCCCTTCTTGGAGGGCGCATGGGGCAGTCCTGGGAGGGTTATGGTGGGAAGGAAATGTGTTTTTCAAGATGCTTACTTTCGGCTTTTTCTTGAAGGAAATCAGATTCTTTTGGGACCTCAAATGTGAGTGCAGGCCTTTCCAGAGGTGTGGTCCGATTACTGAGACCTCAAATGTGAGTGCAGGCCTTTCCAGAGGTGTGGTCCGATTACTGAGACCTCAAATGTGAGTGCAGGCCTTTCCAGAGGTGTGGTCCTATTACTGAGACCTCAAATGTGAGTGCAGGCCTTTCCAGAGGTGTGGTCCTATTACTGAGACCTCAAATGTGAGTGCAGGCCTTTCCAGAGGTGTGGTCCGATTACTGAGACCTCAAATGTGAGTGCAGGCCTTTCCAGAGGTGTGGTCCGATTACTGAGACCTCAAATGTGAGTGCAGGCCTTTCCAGAGGTGTGGTCCGATTACTGAGACCTCAAATGTGAGTGCAGGCCTTTCCAGAGGTGTGGTCCTATTACTGAGACCTCAAATGTGAGTGCAGGCCTTTCCAGAGGTGTGGTCCTATTACTGAGACCTCAAATGTGAGTGCAGGCCTTTCCAGAGGTGTGGTCCGATTACTGAGACCTCAAATGTGAGTGCAGGCCTTTCCAGAGGTGTGGTCCGATTACTGAGACCTCAAATGTGAGTGCAGGCCTTTCCAGAGGTGTGGTCCGATTACTGAGACCTCAAATGTGAGTGCAGGCCTTTCCAGAGGTGTGGTCCTATTACTGAAACTGCCCTGCCTCGATAGGACTTGTGGCTGAATCTGACGTGAATGATGAGCGTGATAAGGTTTCAATGGCCGGTCCTCAGGGTTCGACTAGATGTATCCTTCAGGAAAAGAGCCCTTTCTGGGCTGGACTTCCTGAAGACTGTGCCTCGAGTATAGAAGACCTTGATTTTACGTCCGAATCGATCCAATGATAAAGGTGAAGCTGTTGCAGATATTTTTCACAAGCAACTTTTGCTCAAGACTGCCTTGCTCTCAGTTTCTCAGAAGAGATGCGTGGACTTGGTCGCTGCTAGTTACTGATGGTACAGGAATTGGGGTTACGTTCGTTCCTCCACTGTTCTGCTTCGGTCTTGCTTGAATGATCTACTCCCCCTGACCTTTTTGAACAAGATTATTCTTTTGGCAGATTTCCATATGTGGGTTGACTCAACTGCTCGTCCCATTGCACGCTTCCTACTGCCCATTATGAATGCCCTCTACGTAGATCTGGGAGTAACTGGCATGTCCATTTAGCTACCATGTACTTGCTTTTACTTTGTGTTGGTGCAAGCAGACCCTTTGGTTCTCGTCATCTGGTCCGCAGAGTCAGTATTTCCCTTTGCTATTAAAGGGTCCATATCCAATGAGACCCCTAAATACATTTCACAATTTCTAGTTTCATGCCCTTAGAAAGGGGTCATACCAGACAATTATTTGACCTCTCTGTGCAAAATCCCCCTTGAGCTTTGATCCATCCAAGATATCAGTTACCTGCCCAGTTACCCGACTACTCTCCATTGAAGTACGCAAAAAAAGGTTGGATGGAATGCTTTGCTTTTGACTAGGTGCCTCCTTCAGGAAAAGTGCCTACAGGTAGTTTGGTCAGAGCCCTTTCTGTGCTCGACTTACTGAAGACTGTCCCTCGACTGCAGAAGACTGATTTTACATCCGAATCGATCCAATGATAAAGGTGAAGCTGTTGCAGTTATTTTTCACAAGCAGCGTTTGCGCCAGACTCTACCTTGCTCTCAGTTTTCCAACATACGGCGGGGAACAGAGCACTCGAGTGGGAAGCTTTTAAAGAGCACTTGCAGGGGGGACCATTTCACGAATCACAGGGGTGAAAATGCTGTTGTAAAGCACATACTGAGAGAGGGAAACAATGGTAGCAGGCTTCCAGGAAGAGGTGGTGCTGAATCCTGGTCAAATGTAACAACTGGTAAATACTAAGAGACGGTGAGCAGATGCCGGGGATAGATTAGACAAGTTCACTCATACACAATACAAAGACTTTGTAGAGAAGGTAATAAATTAGGTTGAATGCTCGCTTGGTTACTGAAAAGAGAGCCGCCCCATACATATTACTACATTTACAACAGTAGGGGGTTGCTGACATTACAAGTAGGGGAGGGAATAATAAGAAATGTAGGGAATATTTAGCGAAATGCTACCCCCAAACTGAAATCATGAGAGAAGAAATTTCGGAATACTTCAATGGAACTATTGGTAGAGCAGAGAGAAAGAGTGGAAGGCCCACAGAGCCCACACACCACCAAGAACCTTAGAGACAGTTGCTGGAATGCGAAAACAAACAATACCCGCATCAGACGGTATACCCAGAAACCTATTTCAATTAATGCGCAGTTGAATTGCAGACAAATTATCACAAGTATTTTGAAGAAGTGTGTGAGGTGAGGCAACTACCGCCCTTTCTATGAGAATTCTAGTTACATTAATCCCTAAAAGGGCTAGTGATCCATCAATTGGCATCCTATCGCCCACTATCGATGTTAAACACCAACATAAAAGTATTTAGTACAGCCTTAGCCGACAGAACTATTACAGACATAGGCTCTCTAGTCCTTACAGACCAGTCAGGCTTTGTTCCAGGCAAAAACACAATGCATACTAACAGAAGGCTAACATCTCATGTATTCACGGATCAATCAATCAGTATTTGTAGAGCGCAGCTTATCAGCAGTGAGGGTATCCAGGCGCTGGGCTGCTGGGCTCAGTCGAGAAGTCAGGTCTTGAGTCTCTTCCTAAAGTCAGTCAGCGAGGGTGATGTTCGGAGGTGGAGGGCGTTCCAGGTCTTGGTAGCGAGGTGGGAAAAGGCTCGTCCTCCGCTGTGGTTACGGCGGATGCGTGGTGTCTGTGCCAGGGCGAGGGAGGAGGAGTGGAGGTTTCTGGATGGTTGGTGGAAGTTCAGTTGGTGGTTTTTGTATGCTTGTCCTTGGTTGTGGAGGGCGTTATAGGCGTTTGTCAGTAGTTTGATGGCCTCAATAGAGAACTACACCCTAGTGGTGTAGATACAGAAGTGGCTTTTGGTACAGCTTACTTGCACAGTATTCGGCTAGTCATAGGAAAACTTTGAATTCATGCCTAACTTTCTCAATTGGGTGAAGATACTGTATGAAAGGCCCACAGAGAGGGTATGTACTGGGAGATGGCTATCAGATGGCTGGACGCTTGAGAAGGGGATGCGGCAGGGTTGCTTGTTGTCGCCCAGTCTGTTAGTTATTTCCATGGATCCCCGGCAAGCAAACTGTGCAGGACCAGGACACAATGGGGCATACGAAATGGAGTAACACATCACATTGTGTTACTTTATGAAGACAACACTTTGGTCCACTTAAAAAACCCAATGCGCTCAGTAACTATCCTCCTTAATGAGCTACACAAACCTGGTAGGGTTTCACAATTAAAAATGAATTGGCACAAGTCAAAGTTCTTTCTACTGCGTGGTCTTAAATACATAGGCGCTCACCCTCCTCCAGTCCTGGGGATGAAATGGGAGATTGGGCACTTCCGGTATTTGGGAATACAATTACGAATGAGTAACATACCAATATAAGGTCCATATGGGAAAGTACTGACAGGCTGTTGGACCTGGCCCTTTTAGCAATGTTATCCCCCAAAGGTTTGCCTCCCTACGCCTATTTTTCTGACCTTTTTTTTGGCTTTAGGACTCTGGGTACTTGAGCACTGCTAATCAGTGCCAAAGTGCATGTGCGCTCTCCTTTAAACATGGTATGATTGGTTTACACCCGTTTGGCACATTTATTTGTAAGTCCCTTATAAAGTGGTATCCCATATACCCAGGGCCTGTAAATTAAATGCTACTAGTGTGCCTGCAGCACTGCTTGTGACACCCACAGAAGTAGCCTTTCAAACCTCCCTAAGGCTTGCCACTGCAGGGCCTGTGTGCCCAGTTTACTACCACTTCAACTTGGCATTTAAAACTACTTTGTTTTGACACAAAAGAGCCACCTGAGATTTAATTTCCTAATTATATATCCCTCATGATTCTACTCAACATTATGTCCGTTGTCAGGCATACACAAAAATGTGACGGGATGTCCTCACACACCACCAGGTGTAATGCTTCATCATAGGACAACCCGCGCTCTCCAAAAACCCAGTTTTCGTGGAGAAAAGGGGAATTAGTGCCCCATCACCACTGTGGTGATGGGGTACTAATTCCCCTTTTCTCCACAATTGGTTTTAATACCAAGTGTCATTTCTAGTAAATATAAAGGTCTGTTTAGGATGCCACATTGTTTTTTTTAGTTTATCTAGATCACGGGTCCGTTCTTAGATAGAAGTGCCTCCCTGACTCCAGGTGAAGGCCCGCGCTCTATCAAATCAGGTTTTTTGAGAGTGTGGGGTTTCAGTGCGCTTTACAAATGCTGTTTGATTGATTGACTGAGGAGTATGAAGAGCTCACAATACTTTTTTCTAAACCTGCAGAGAAGGTCGTTTCCTGATTTTGGACACACTGGGTGCTGTGTATCCGTTAAAATCTCATATCTTAGACAAGTATAGTCGTCTAGGCAGGGCAGCCAAGAAAACTCCTTTCATCTGGGGTAGCGAATGCTTCTAATGCCCCTTGGAGAGCTTTGGACCTTTGCTTCTTATAATCTAGTTGAACCACCTACTCTTCTGGTAGAAACATTCTCAAATATTTTGTACAGATGAGATGAAAAAGACTAGTTAGCCTTAGGAAACTTTGCTATACAATTAGAGAAAAGTTAGAATTAGGAACCTTTGCTGTTCCCAGTGATTTCTACCCTCTTGAAACACACTATCAACTGACACACATGTAAGCCCTTCAGTTACGGTGAGTTTTGCTTCTGGCTTCCAGTAAGATGACTGGTTCACTCAGAGATTCGCCGGTCATCATCCCCCTGCTAACTGCGACAGTTTTGGTTCATTCTCACATCTGCTTATACATGTCTCTTTCAGTTCACGCTTTTTAGCAGCAAAGCAAAGTATGCTGTGGTGTGACCGTTATTGAAATAAACATCCTCGGACCCTCTAACAGCTGCTAGTTTTAGACCAATATCTTTACTTCCTTTTCCACCAAGCCCCTGCAGCTCAGCTTCAATGTTTTGTTGAATCAAATCAGATTTTATGTAAAGACAGGAGGCTAGCATTATGCATATTACATTTATTCACTCCTTCTGAGCAGAAATACATTAAAAGCTTCCAAATAGAACCTTAAAACATCACAATGAAAAATCAAACGTTCAGTCCCATATATACTCCACGACCTTCATCTGCTTCCTCTTCTGTTTGCTGCTTCTGAGCAGACAAGTATTGTTCAGAAGGTTACTGTATTGTTGGATGAATGACCTATTTGTGTAGATTGTGTTTCATTTAGAGTTTAGGATATGTGCTTTAGGAGTTCTGAGTGTTGAACCCAATTTATGGGTTTGGGGGGTTCGAATTCTAGACCTCTTCCAGGCCTGGGATGAGTAGAGACTCGTTGGCCATCTTGGGTTTAGATGACCTTCGGTGGTAGTGGACAGACGCTTTGTCAAGATTCTGGTTCAACATCTGCTACTGATGTATCTGTCCGACATTAACATCTCAGGGTTGACACCTGATGATGCCAGTTTTAGGTTGTATGTGTTTTTCATTGTGCCTTGCTGGACTCTTTCAAATGTTCCTCATCTGGTAAGCAGAGGTGTCCCTCAGGAATCTTGCCATTTACTCTAAAGTTCTGCCCATTGGGACATCTGACTAAACACAAAGAGGGATTAGGGGTGCTAATAGGTCCAGCATATACGCTCCCAAAGAGACAATGTGATGCAAAAGATGTGCAGTTCCTAAGGGGTGGAAGGTACAACAGGGTAAGGTCGGGTTGGGAACTGAGAAACCGGATTGGGGATTCATCACCGGGCAGCTCCTCGTTGGGCCGGCACTGCAATCTCCAACGGGCCCGTCGAGCAGGCTCTTTGCTGGAGGCCTTTTTAGCCGGCCCAACGAGGAGCTGCCCGATGATGAAGCATGACACCCTGGGTGTGTGAGGGCCCTTGGTTCTGAGCAATCAGATCCCCAGATCTGGTTCCTCAGTTCCCAATCATACCCTGTTGTCCTCAACCCCGCCTTCTTCAGGAACTGCATACCTTTTGCACCAAATTGGGACATTGTTGGAACCGGGGTTACCGAGTCCGACACGGTAGCATGGCGTGGAAGCGGGAAAGGCACGCGAAGGCAATGTGTAAGGCAGTTGTGCAGCACACTCTCACTTTGACTCACAAATGCGAACGCAATAACATGACACCACACCAGGCTTTTGTATTTAAAATCAAGATCTTTTATAAATGAATTAAATTGGCATCAGATAAGGCAGGTTAATTCAGATCTACATTCAAACTCATTACATTATTCAACTGGTGCACATTTTAAACAAAGCTGCATAGCTCATCAACATTGTAGGCCACTAAGAGGCCGCAGGAATTATCTCCTACACGTAGCACTTAATAATGGTCTTAAGGTACGTTAATAAAACATAGGCCTAAACATACAGTTCACTTTAGCATATTCAATTATTTAAAATAAGGCTTTTCACGTTACATTTAAATAGGCCTGCATTAATCTAGGCGCACCCACATTCAGTACAGTGGGCGTCGCAACTCCAGTACACCTGTAACAGAAAATACTTCAACTCTTGGCGGTGTACACTTCAGCTCAACTCCAATAAACACTTTCCCCTTGTGGTAAAGACTTAACAGCTAAAACCATGGCCTAGGCAGTAATTATAATAGGCATTGGCATAAATCATTACATACTGTGGGCATCATCAATACATGAATGAACTATGTGGGGAATCCCTCAACATGTCCTGTATTCTGGGGCTTCTAGGTTCCTTAGGGGTTAATTCAGGCCAGGCCCACTGCTCTCTGGGGCCTCGCCTCGTAGGACTATAATAGTAAGGGTTAATAGTGGCCCCCGGCCCCCAGTGGCGTCTTATGGGCCCTAGGGGCCTCCAGGGCTCACCTGTGGTGTGGTCGTTGGTCGCGCTTCAGGGCGACTGGCGATCATCCGGGCCGGCCCGTGTTCTGTTGGGCGGGGCCCGGTCGGGAAGTGTCTCGGCCTTCTGGCCGGTGTTGCGGGTCGTTGCGGGGCCGGTATGCCTTACTCCGGCCCCCGGGATCAGGGAAGATGCATGCGGCTCGTTGCGGGGGCCGGGATCACCCTCCTCCGGCCCCCGTACTCAGGGTAAGTGCCGGTGGGCTCAGGGCTGCTGGGGGAAGGGAGCGCGAGCCGGCAGTCCTCTCCGACCGACTCCCATGTCTCACTCTGCACTGCCGGGGCTCTTCCCGGGCTTTCTTCGGCGCTGGGCGGGACCGGGAGCCGGCGCCCAATCGGTGCGCGGCCTTCCCGGGTCACGCCCGAGCGACCCCTGGTTGCTCGGCAACGGCGTCTGCGGGCCGGGAGGCCTCGCTGAAGATCGCGTTCAGCGATTTCTTGGGCCGCTTCGGCGGCGGTGGCAATTTCTTGGGCCGCTTCGGCGGTGGCGGCGATTCTTCGGCCGCCTCGGCGGCGGGAGCAATTCTTTGGCCGCGACGGCGGCAGGAACAATTCTTGGGCCGCTACGGCGGCGGGGCAATTCTTTGGCCGCGACGGCGGCAGGCACGACTCTTGGGCCGCTACGGTGGCGGGGGCAATTCTTTGGCCGCGACGGCGGCAGGCACGACTCCTTGGCCGCCACAGCGGCGATGAGAGCCCGGGCCCCTGGAGGCTCCGGTGAGGGCTCGGACGGCGCTCCTCACCTCACACACCTGAGGGCTTCCTCCACCTCAGCGCTTCCTTTGATGAGGGCGCGGCGGCGCACCTCACCACACGGTTTCTCCTCTCAGGCGGCCGCGGCGGTGATCTTCATCATAAGGTCAGTGACCTGAGGGACAACAGCACACATGGTGCACCAGCAGCCTGTGGGCAGGGCTGACTGGCAAAGTGCTTGGGGGCAGCCCAGCAACAGGCAAAGGTGAATAGGGGTGAAGGTTTAGCGCTTCAGGGTGCGGCGCTTTACCTGGTGATCCCCAGTTGGGCAGTTTTAGGCTTTAGGCCTTGCTGGACGGACAGGCCTCCTCAAGTTAAGGGGTCTTGCGACTGCTTCAGCTTGGTTGCTTCTTAGGCGCTTCTAGTTGTAAGTTTCTTGTCAGAAGTTCCTTGTTATTGTTTCCTTGTCAAAGTTTCCTGTCAGAAGTTTCTTCTTATTAAGGGGGGGGGATGAGTTGGTGGTCTGGGAGTGCTTGATGTTCCTCCCCGCACGCTGAAGGTGGTTCCCTGGGTCCCCTCACACTGGGCAAGGTCAGTGGGTGGTTGGCGTTCCTCAGCTATCTTACTACAGCAGGACCTCAGCCCTGTCAGCAGCAGTAGTGTAGGTCTCCCCTAGGCCCTAAAGCCTATACTCCGGCGGAGGTTCTCCCAGGTTCAGTGGTGCCTCATCAACTGACTAGAAAGTTTTCCTCCAAGCCTTTTATACTCCCAGGTCAGGTGACTCTCCCAAAGGCGGCAAAACATAACTCCTCCCACAACCCGGAAGGTTCTGGAACCTTCTACATGCCTGGCTATGTGGCCCAGAGGCGGGGATGGAATGGATACTGTATCCCTATACCCCAGCCTGACCCTGGCTACTAGTGTGTATGCGTGTCAGGCCCCTCTGCAGTAGCAGGGGCCTGTGGCAGCCATCTTGAGTGAGAGAGAGCACCTGCACCTTAGCACTGGCTAGCAGTGGCAAGGTGCCCAGAGACCTAGGTCCAGTAAAAAATATGGTGGCGAAAAGGAGGCGAAAAAGGAAAAAAAATAGGGAAAGACCACCCTAGGGCTGACAGGTCTAACACGCGTCCCCCCAGCCGAAAGAGGGAGAACTTCCCAGCCTCTAGGGAGTTCTCTTCGCTAAGGCGGAAAAACCGGAGAGACTGTCAGCGTTGGCGTGGTCTACACTGGGTCGATGTTCCACCCGAAAGTCCATCCCCTGGAGGGAAATTGACCACCTCAATAATTTGGGGTTTTCGCCTCTCATCTGCATGAGCCAGCGAAGGGGTCTGTGGTCGGTCTGGATCAGGAAGTGACAACCAAAAAGGTATGGCCTCAACTTCTTGACAGCCCAAACCACAGCAAAGGCTTCTCGTTCGATGGTACTCAAATACCGGGCTGCTCCCAGCCGGTCAATGAGCTCATCCGCCCGAGGGATCGGGTGAGCGTCGGTCTTAGTGACTGAGTTGAGTCCACGGTAATCCACACAGAACCGAAGTTCTGGTGTGGTGCCCGGTGGGGCCGCTCGGCACCAACACCACCGGACTAGCCCAAGGGCTACTGGAAGGCTCAATCACTCCCAGTTCTAGCATCTTGGTAACCTCACCCTGGATACTAGCCTTGACTTTATCGGACAGCCGGTAAGACTTGGTTTTACTGGCGGACTGTCCCCTGTGTCCACATCATGGGTACACATGTGCGTGATTCCAGGCGTGAGGGAGAACAACCAGGCGTACTGCCCCAAGACCTTGCGGCAGTCCCTCTGTTGCTCTAGGGTCAAGGATGGGGCGAGGACCACTCCCTCTACCGAACCATCCTTCTCATGGGCCGCCAGAAGGTCTGGCAGAGGCTCACTCTCCTCCTCCTCACTTCCATCAGTTATTAGGAGAGTGAGTTCTGAACGCTCCTGGTGGGGCTTCAGGCGGTTGACGTGGAACACCCGGTGGGGTTGACGTGGGGTCTTCACATCAACGACATATGTGGTCTGGCCTTTCCTTTCCAAGATCTCAAACGGCCCAGTCCACCGGTCCTGGAGGGCGCTAAGCTCTCCTGGCTCCATGACCCACACCTTCTGTCCAGCGTCTAACTCTACCGTCCGCGCGTTCCGGTCATACCATTTCTTCATGACGGCTTGACTTGCCTCTAGATTGTCCGAGGCCTCTTTCCACCAGCTTGGCCACCTGGCTGCGGAATGCCAGCATATAGCTGACCACATCACGGGGAAGCTTCGAGGAAGACTTCTCCCACCCTCCTTGACAAGACTGAGGGGCCCCGAACGGGGTGGCCATAGAGCAGCTCAAAGGGGCTGAAACCGACCCCTTCTGCGGCACCTCTCGGTAGGAGAAGAGCAGACAGGGTAGAGGACGTCCCACTTTCTTCTCAAGTCCTCGGGTAGGCTCCTGATCATCCCCTTCAAGGTTTTGTTAAAGCGCTCCATGAGTCCGTTCGTCTGGGGGTGGTAAGGAGTGGAGAACCGGTAGGTCACTCCACACTCCTTCCACATGGCCTGCATGTAGGCCGACATGAAATGTCGTGCCCCTATCTGACACCACGACCTTGGGAATCCCACTCGGGTAAAAATCCCCATCAGGGCCCGCGCCACCACCGGTGCAGTGATGGTCCTCAGAGGGATTGCCTCTGGGTACCGGGTGGCGTGGTCTACCAGCACCAAAATGAACCTATGTCCTGCAGAAGTCGGCGGGTCCAATGGCCCGACAATGTCAATCCTACCCGCTCAAAAGGGGTATCGACAACTGGGAGAGGTTCTAGAGGACCTTCACTTTAGTCCCTGTCTTGCCGCTCGCTTGGCAAGTGGTGCAAGTCTTGCAAAAAGTGTCAGAAGTGACGCGCATCCTGGGCCAGTAAAAATGTGGGACTAGACGCGCAAACGTCTTGTCTTGGCCCAGGTGTCCTGCTAGTGGTATCTCGTGTGCCAACTCTAGCAGAAAGGCTCGGTAGCATTGGGGGACCACCACGGCTCGGGCGGACCCATGCACCGGAGCCTTAGGCTCACTGTAGAGGAGACCATCCTCCCAGTAGACATGGTAGTTACCAGTCTCTGTTCCAGCTGCTTGGGCTTCGGCCTGTTGCCGCATGCCTTCAAGCGTAGGGCACTCTTTCTGCGCCCGGCAAAATTCCTCCCGGGTAGGCCCTCCTTCCACCTGCCACTCTGCAGGGGTCGGCAGGTCCCCACGGAAAACCAACCACCTCAGCGGACTCCGGGGTCACCTCTGCGGGCTCCCCATCCATCTCACCGGGTGTCTCCTCCTGGACATCTCCTCGTCCAGCAGTGGGCTGGGCCATTATTCCAGGCTCCAACCCCAGCTGAGTTCCTTGTCGGGCAGCCATGGACCGCGTGACAACGCAAGTCCATCCTGGTTATCCCAACATCTCAGCATGGGCATTGAACTCTACCTCCCTCCAGGCAGTATGTTCCAAGTCGTTGCCCAGCAGACAGTCAACTGGCATGGAAGGGCTCACCGCAACCTTCAACAGACCTGATACTCCTCACCCACTCAAAGGGAACTTGGGCCACGGGGTAATGACCCAGGCTATTATCAGCCATAACAACCGGGTGGAATTCCTCAGGAATCACCTGCTCTGGGGACACCAGCTGACGTCTCACCATCGTCATGCTGGCACCTGTGTCCCTCAGAGCCTCCACCTCCTCCCCGTTCACCAGGACCCTCTGCCGATACTTGGCAGTGTTCACGGGTACCTGAACCCGTGGGATGATCTCTCTATCCCCTAGGGAAACTAAGGTCAAGCCTGTCCACTCACCTCCCCTACCTAGGGACAACTCCTCCCCTAGTGCTACACTGGCCACCCCGGGCTCTTACCTCCTGTGGGGGCTGGGGTTCTCTTGCGACACTTGGGATCCCCCTTATAATGTCCAACCTCCCCGCACTCGTAGCACCGGACAGTTCTGGGCTGCTGACTCCTGTCAGGATAAGTGGGTTTCTGGAATCCAGATTGGGATGGGGAACCTACCCCTCTCCCAGGCGGTTTATTTTGGGGACCTTTAAAGAACTCCCTCTTTTATCTCCCCTCTTTCTTCTGGGGAGCCCCTGTCCACCTTTCGGGGGGTCCGCCCGGCTCCCTTGTGGGACACCCGAGTGCTGACCCACGTGTCTGCCTCCTCCGCAAGCTTCCTAGGATTGGTCAGCTTGCGGTCCACCAAGTACTGGCGCAGCTCCGGAAAACATTTCTCTAGGAGGTGCTCTCTCAAGAATAGGTCGTACAGCCCTTTGTAATTGTCAACGTTGCTGCCACGCACCCAACCCTCCAATGCCTTCCGGGCATAGTCAAAAAAATCTACCCAGTTTTGTGTGTGAAGCTTGTGGCTGTTGCGGAACTTTTGGCGGTACTTCTCTGGAGTGAGGCCAAACTTCTTGAGCAGGGCCTCCTTCATGATAGGGTAGTTAGTCCGCTCCCCCTTATCCAAAGTTAAAAGTGTGTCCCTTACTAGTAGAGGTATGTACCTATAAAGACCTCCCCCAGTAGCTCTCAGGAGCTCTATGGGCCACCAGAGCCACCTCGTAGGCCGCCAACCACTTGTCGATGTCATCACCTACACTAAAACTGGCCATCACCTCTCTGGGTAAATAGAATTTGGGCTCCTGTGGAACCCCAGCAGGTACGCTGCCACCATTCATTTTGCCCTGCATCTCCATCTGCAAGGTCCGGAGCTCTAGCTCCTTCAGGCTAAGCTCATGTACAAGCTTCCTTTCCTCCATGGCTAGCCTTGCCTGTTCTCCGTCTCTTTCCATTCTAGCAAGTTCTAATGTTAATTGCCTCTGCTCCCTTCTGTCCTCCAATTCCTCTTGTGACAAACTTCCCCTGACGCACTACTGCCTGCCCTGGAACGACTTCCTGGCAACACATTCTCGCTAACATCAATGCGCAGTAGGTCCAGTTCTCCTGGGTTGTCTGTCTCCCCCTGCTCCTCATCCCCTCTTCCCTCCGGGTGGGCCATTACCCATGCCCTCAAAGCTTTCTGAAGCACCTCCTTCCTGGCGCCTCGCTTGACGGCCACCCCCTCTCTAGGCAGAACTCCTTGAGCTGTGTCACCGTATACCTTTCTAGGTTGGCTAACTCAAACTCCATCCTCCTAGGTGGGGTCCCAGACAATTCAAGGAAGGGGTTCTAAACTGTAGGTAACAGGTCCAACACAGGAATGTACACCGTCGGCAATTACCATAGAATTCCTAGCACTCTCATTACAATAGGTGTCTAATTGCGGCGCACATTGAGTCACTGTAGGGTGCTGCACAAGCACCAGTCCTTATCCAACCGCTGAACACCAAATGTTTGAACCGGGGTTACCGAGTCCGACACGGTAGCATGGCGTGAAGCGGGAAAGGCACGCGAAGGCAATGTGTAAGGCAGTTGTGCAGCACACTCTCACTTTGACTCACAAATGCGAACGCAATAACATGACACCACACCAGGCTTTTGTATTTAAAATCAAGATCTTTTATAAATGAATTAAATTGGCATCAGATAAGGCAGGTTAATTCAGATCTACATTCAAACTCATTAAATTATTCAACTGGTGAACATTTTAAACAAAGCTGCATAGCTCATCAACATTGTAGGCCACTAAGAGGCCGCAGGAATTATCTCCTACACATAGCACTTAATAATGGTCTTAAGGTACGTTAATAAAACATAGGCCTAAACATACAGTTCACTTTATCATATTCAATTATTTAAAATAAGGCTTTTCACGTTACATTTAAATAGGCCTGCATTAATCTAGGCGCACCCACATTCAGTACAGTGGGCGTCGCAACTCCAGTACACCTGTAACAGAAAATACTTCAACTCTTGGCGGTGTACACTTCAGCTCAACTCCAATAAACACTTTCCCCTTGTGGTAAAGACTTAACAGCTAAAACCATGGCCTAGGCAGTAATTATAATAGGCATTGGCATAAATCATTACATACTGTGGGCATCATCAATACATGAATGAACTATGTGGGGAATCCCTCAACATGTCCTGTATTCTGGGGCTTCTAGGTTCCTTAGGGGTTAATTCAGGCCAGGCCCACTGCTCTCTGGGGCCTTGCCTCGTAGGACTATAATAGTAAGGGTTAATATTGGCCCCGGCCCCCAGTGGCGTCTTATGGGCCCTAGGGGCCTCCAGGGCTCACCTGTGGTGTGGTCGTTGGTCGCGCTTCAGGGCGACTGGCGATCATCCGGGCCGGCCCGTGTTCTGTTGGGCGGGGCCCGGTCGGGGTGTCTCGGCCTTCTGGCCGGTGTTGCGGGTTGTTGCGGGGCCGGTATGCCTTACTCCGGCACCCGGGATCAGGGAAGATGCATGCGGCTCGCTGCGGGGCCGGGATCACCCTCCTCCGGCCCCGTACTCAGGGTAAGTGCCGGTGGGCTCAGGGCTGCTGGGAAGGGAGCGGGAGCCGGCAGTCCTCTCCGACCGGCTCCCCGTCTCCCTCTGCACTGCCGGGGCTCTTCCCGGGCTTCCTTCGGCGCTGGGCGGGACCGGGAGCCGGCGCCCAATTGGTGCGCGGCCTTCCCGGGTCACGCCCAGCGACCCCTGGTTGCTCGGCAACGGCGTCTGCGAGGCCGGGAGGCCTCGCTGAAGATCGCGTTAGCGATTTCTTGAGCCGCTTCGGCGGCGGTGGCAACTTCTTGGGCCGCTCGGCGGTGGCGACGATTCTCGGCGCCTCGGCGGCGGGGCAATTCTTGGGCCGCGACGGCGGCAGGAACAATTCTTGGGCCGCTACGGCGGGGGCAATTCTTTGGCCGCGACGGCGGCAGGCACGACTCTTGGGCCGCTACGGCGGCGGGGCAATTCTTTGGCCGCGGCGGCGCCAAGCACGACTCCTTGGCCGCGACCGGCGGCGATGAGGGCCCGGGCCCCTGGAGGCTTCGGTGAGGGCGCGGACGGCGCTCCTCACCTCACACACCTGAGGGGCTTCCTCCACCTCAGCGCTTCCTTTGATGAGGCGCGACGGCGCACCTCACCACACGGTTTCTCCTCTCAGGCGGCCGCGGCGGTGATCTTCATCATAAGGTCAGTGACCTGAGGGACAACAGCACACATGGTGCACCAGCAGCCTGTGGGCAGGGCTGACTGGCAAAGTACTTGGGGGCAGCCCAGCAACAGGCAAAGGTGAATAGGGGGTGAAGGTTTAGCGAAACAGGGTACGGCGCTTTACCTGGTGATCCCCAGTTGGGCAGTTTTAGGCTTTAGGCCTTGCTGGACGGACAGGCCTCCTCAAGTTAAGGGTCTTGCGACTGCTTCAGCTTGGTTGCTTCTTAGGCGCTTCTAGTTGTAAGTTTCTTGTCAGAAGTTCCTTGTTATTGTTTCCTTGTCAAAGTTTCCTGTCAGAAGTTTCTTCTTATGAGGGGGATGAGTTGGTGGTCTGGGAGTGCTTGATGTTCCTCCCCGCACGCTGAAGGTGGTTCCCTGGGTCCCCTCACACTGGGCAAGGTCAGTGGGTGGTGGGCGTTCCTCAGCTATCTTACTACAGCAGGACCTCAGCCCTGTCAGCAGCAGTAGTGTAGGTCTCCCCCTAGGCCCTAAAGCCTATACTCCGGCGGAGGTTCTCCCAGGTTCAGTGGTGCCTCATCAACTGACTAGAAAGTTTTCCCTCCAAGCCTTTTATACTCCCAGGTCAGGTGACTCTCCCAAAGGCGGCAAAACATAACTCCTCCCACAGCCCGGAAGGTTCTGGAACCTTCTACATGCCTGGCTAAGTGGCCCAGAGGCGGGGATGGAATGGATACTGTATCCCTATACCCCCAGCCTGACCCTGGCTACTAGTGTGTATGCGTGTCAGGCCCCTCTGCAGTAGCAGGGGCCTGTGGCAGCCATCTTGAGTGAGAGAGGAGCACCTGCACCTCAGCACTGGCTAGCAGTGGCAAGGTGCCCAGAGACCTAGGTCCAGTAAAGAATATGGTGGCAAAAAGGAGGCGAAAAAGGAAAAAAATAGGGAAAGACCACCCTAGGGCTGACAGGTCTAACAGACATCTAACCATGCTTTTAGCCTCAACTTCTACATGCATGCAGATGGTAAACACATTCCCTTCAGTCTTAGAACTCAGTCCAGTCCTCATTGAAAAATCCATGAGAGCCTTAAATCACTTATCCCACAAAATAATCCTTGTTACAGCATAACTGGCTCTGTCCTTCCTCATTAGGAACCCAAACTTTCTCTCCAACTGCAACTTACAGCAGACAAAAATCAGTTTTTACTGCCTTAAACCACAGAGAAGACACTGACATTCTTATCATATCCATTACTCTTTTAAATGCTTTTGTACATTGCAGACTCCACGTTGGCACCACACGTGTGTGAGTTTATCACCAAATGCCCTGCTCCAATACTTTCAGAACCCCAGAGCCACAGCCTTGTGTTGAACAAGTGACCATGGATAGTCTAAACCACAGTCTGCAGTGTGTCTTCGGGCCGTTACCCTTGCCGGGCTTATCATGATTCTGTGTGGATAAAGTGCCTGATTTGGCTATAGATTATTTACATTTCCCGTCTGATGATTACTGGTCGGCGTCTTCGAGGGATCACTGATTCGAGTGTTTATTTGGGTCAGGATGGCCGTCAATACGTTTGAGGATTGGTTCGATTGCTCGGCGACTACCATAAATTGACTTCGTGTTGGAAGGACCTACCAAGTGCGGCGGATCTCTCTTGTATACCAGTCCACTATATTGGTGGTTGGCCACTGCTTTAGCCTTGAAAACGTCCTGTGGCGAAACACGTGTTGACTGCCTCCATGGTGAAAACAATTCATGCCATATACAGAATTTTGATGCGAATAAACGTAAGAATTTGAAAATTATCTGTTCATACATTGACTTTCTTATCAAGGAGTCTACAGAACCAGCAGAGAGTGTGCTTCGCGGTCAAGTTTTCCGGACTGTATACAGTACGGTATTTTGGACCCCAGATTGCTTGGTGCCGTCACCGTGTGAGTACCACTAGAAAGGACTTCCTCTTGTTTTGCTTTTGATATGTGATGTTTTTATGGACTACCTTATACAATTGAGTCGATGTGCAAGCGTTTAGCATAGCCGCCGTTGTCTCACACAATCTGCAATGGCTTCCACCAAAGAACTGCATTTAAATCATCGACTCACAACATGCAGAGAGGAATTTGAGAAACTCACTGCTTCGTTCAGCTGCTCTTTGCCAACTTTCCTGCTGAAAATTCTCACATTCGGCTACAAAAGTCTCAGTAGTGGATCATGCGGAAGAGAAGAGGCTAAACTCTGAAACTTGCTTCTTACCAAAGATGCCTATCCTTAGAGGAGCTTGTATCATTCACAGAGTGGCTCACTCTCCTCCTCCCTGGATTCTATAGTGCCAAGAGACGCTTCTAAGGTGTGTGATGCACTTTGTGAGTACCCTTTACCCTACCACATAAACTGCTCCTAGGCCTCTCTCCACAGCCCATGGCTCCAGCACCTGACTCACCAGTTCTCAGGGCTCCATGTTGTGTCTCGTGCATCCATCACGTGAAAGGAGTAGGAGTGGCGGGATCTGTTGGAGGTGTTCAGCTCACTCTTGTGCACTACCTCCCCATGGATGAGCACAAGACCGCCTGCCAATGCCAAGAACGAGAAAGTGCAAGTTAGGGCACATGCATGATCATTTGCACCTGTGCTAGTGGCATCGGTGCTACACCAAAAGGAGGCGCACATATGCTACAGCACAATGGTAGTGTGCACAGCACAAGGAAGATGGGTTGCACCTACAGTGGGGCCCAAGGGTGGTGGGGTGCACATATGCTCCGGTACAAGGGTGGTGGGGTGCACATATGCTCCGGTACAAGGATGGTGGGGTGCACATATGCTCCGGTACAAGGGTGGTGGGGTGCACATATGCTCCGGTACAAGGGTGGTGGGGTGCACATATGCTCCGGTGACAGGGGTGGTGGGGTGCACATATGCTCCGGTACAGGGGTTGTGGAGTGAACACATGCTCAAGTACAAGGATGGCGGGGTGCACATATGCTCCGGTACAAGGATGGTGGAGTGCACATATGCTCCGGTACAAGGGTGGTGGGGTGCACATATGCTCCGGTACAAGGGTGGTGGGGTGCACATATGCTCCGGTACAGGGGTTGTGGAGTGAACACATGCTCAAGTACAAGGATGGCGGGGTGCACATATGCTCCGGTACAAGGATGGTGGGGTGCACATATGCTCCGGTACAAGGGTGGTGGGGTGCACATATGCTCCGGTACAAGGGTGGTGGGGTGCTACATATGCTCCGGTACAAGGGTGGTGGGGTGCACATATGCTCCGATACTGGGGTTGTGGGTGAACACATGCTCAAGTACAAGGATGGCGGGGTGCACATATGCTCCGGTACAAGAATGGCGGGGTGCACATATGCTCCGGTACAAGGGTGGCGGGGTGCACGCTTGCTTGGGCCTAAAGGGCCGGTAGTTGGAGGTGCTGGGGGAAACAGAAGGTGGTAAGGGAGAGAACAGAGGAGGTGGTGATGATGGGGGAGGGGGAGGGTGGGTGTGTCAGGAAAATAAGGGGGAAGAGTCCAGGTGGGTGAGGGGAAAGAGGGTTGGACATGAGGTGAGAGGGTGGATCGCAGATCATACAGAAGCAGAAGCTGTGGGAAAGGGAAGCAGAGGTGCACTGTGCTAAAGAGAGAATGTACGCAGGCGTGGTACCACGCCTGTCCGTCCGTGTGCAGTGGGAGCTACACCTGCCTTTTATTGTGGGCAGGAGCAACAGCAGGGGCTTCTCGCACTGCCCAGGTCTAGACTTGATGTGTAGGGGGGACAGATACAAACAAGAAGCTGCCCTTGGCCCCAAGTGTGGCCACAGGAAGGAAGCCAAAGTCAAACATAATCTCAGCAGTGTTTCAAAGTTGGAAAAATCAACACTTTCCCCAAAATGGAGTGAATCTCCGGGGCCTTCAGTACAAGGAATGAAAGGAATGGCCACTTCTAACAAGTGAAGGTGTTTCCTGGATTGGCTGCAGACATACTCGGCCAGGGCTCTCTTGCTGCTAGGCAACTTCAAACACAACCCAGGAAAAGAAATGGTGGCATGGCATTTTGTTTGAAACACAGGCATCGTGTTGGAGTTTGTTTACTATGTCCGACAGGTGTTTTATTGTGTTCCAGCCTCCCAGAGGTACCATGTTGTCAGTCCATGACTTCCCAACAAGCATGTCCATAGCAGACTCCTGGACATGTGTGGCTGCAGGCCTAGGTGGCACTCATAGCAGCTAATACAGGGAGAATCCTCTTCACGAACAGAGATTACACACCTAAGGCTGACAAGTCAAAGCTCGGGTGGTGCCTGGGGGCGGGGTACCAGGTGGGATAAAGTCAGAAGCTTGTATCAGGTCTATGAACTTATGTTCACATACATGCATGCACGCGTCCACAATGGAACATGGGTCATTCATGTGTTGCTGGAGATGGACAGAGGTTTGATTTGTTTGGGCATGATTTCAGCCTGAGCCTCTGCCGAGTGAACCAGCATACACATTTCTGTCCAGTTTGGCACTTGTGTTTTGGTCTCAACACACACAATGAGCATGCGAGTGTGCTGAGAGCCGCTGTCCCTAGGTACTGCACAGTGCTGAGACACTGAAGGAAGGTCTGTGGACTAAATGATGCACCAAGTGTGCTTTCCACTGAGACTGGAACTACTGTCCCCTCACTGGACTGTAGGGTACAGACAGCAGTGGCTGTGTACATTCTTAGAAGTAGGAAGGGACTGTTTGCTGATACCTACAGGGGCAAGTGGCAACTGTTCTCGCCGTGTAAACTGTGTGTTCAGTTCAATACAACCTGTCCTACAATACGTCCCTGTGTGCATGTGTAGTGGGTGTTTGCATGAGCGAATATCCTCTGTATATAGCAGAAGTGTGCAGGAGTACTTGTGCCATGTTCACCTATGGGTCCTTCCAGGCAGGTTATGTGGATTGCAGAGACCCAGCCTTCTGGCAGCTAATGACATCACTGGCTGTGGGAGGACAGGAGGCAATGGTGTCCTTGAAGTGCAAGGGCACTCTCTGGGCATGTCCTGAGAGATGCCACAGACAGAAGCTACCTGATGGCAAGTGTGAAGGCTGCTTCCTCCTTTGAGGACCAGTGTTCTGGGTGGCCCTCAGAGGGAGGGTTTCCCAGCCCCACTCTCCTTTCTGACATCACCTGAAGAATAAAGACTATCTGATTGGCCGGAGCCAGTACACCAAATGCAGGAATTCTTTGGATGCCTTTGTGAGCAGTGACCTAGATTCAACAAAGGATGTCTGGAAGGACTGCATAAAGAGGGGCTGGAGCTGTCGGCATAAAGAGGGGCCGGAGCTGTCGGCGTAAAGAGGGGCCGGAGCTGTCGGCATAAAGAGGGGCCGGAGCTGTCGGCGTAAAGAGGGGCCGGAGCTGTCGGCGTAAAGAGGGGCCGGAGCTGTCGGCATAAAGAGAGGCCAAAGCTGACTGCATAAAGAGGGGCCAGAGCCGACTGCATAAAGAGGGACCAGAGCCGACTGCATAAAGAGGGACCAGAGCTAATGGCATAAAGAGGAGTTGGAGCTTCGGCATAAAGAGGGGCCAGAGCTGACGGCATAAAGAGGGGCCAGAGCTGACTGCATTAAGAGGGGCCGGAGCTTTGGCATAAAGAGGGGCCGGAGCTTTGGCACAAAGAGGGGCCGGAGCTTCGGCACAAAGAGGGGCCGGAGCTTCGGCATAAAGAGGGGCCAGAGCTGACGGCATAAAGAAGGGCCAGAGCTGACGGCATAAAGAAGGGCCAGAGCTGACGGCATAAAGAAGGGCCAGAGCTGACGGCATAAAGAAGGGCCAGAGCTGACGGCATAAAGAAGGGCCAGAGCTGACGGCATAAAGAGAGGCCGGAGCTGTCGGCATACAGAGGGGCCGGAGCTTCTGCATAAAGAGGGGCCGGAGCGGACGGCATACAAAGAGAGGCTGCAGCTGTCGGCATAAAGAGAGGCCAGAGCTGACTGCATAAAGAGGAGCCAGAGCTGACTGCATAAAGAGGAGCCGGAGCTGACTGCATAAAGAGGGGCCGGAGCTGACGGCATAAAGAGGGGCCGGAGCTGACGGCATAAAGAGGGGCCGGAGCTGACGGCATAAAGAGAGGCCGGAGCTGTCAGCATAAAGAGGGGCCGGAGCTTCTGCATAAAGAGGGGCCGGAGCGGACGGCATACAAAGAGAGGCTGGAGCTGTCGGCATAAAGAGGAGCCAGAGCTGACTGCATAAAGAGGAGCCAGAGCTGACTGCATAAAGAGGGGCCGGAGCTGACTGCATAAAGAGGGGCCGGAGCTGACTGCATAAAGAGGGGCCGGAGCTGGCTGCATAAAGAGGGGCCGGAGCTGACTGCATAAAGAGAGGCCGGAGCTGACTGCATAAAGAGAGGCCGGAGCTGACTGCATAAAGAGAGGCCGGAGCTGTCAGCATAAAGAGGGGCCGGAGCTTCGGCATAAAGAGGGCCGGGCTTCGGCATAAAGAGGGGCCGGAGCTTCGGCATAAAGAGGGGCCGGAGCTTCGGTATAAAGAGAGGCCGGAGCTTCGGCATAAAGAGGAGCCAGAGCTGACTGCATAAAGAGGAGCCAGAGCTGACTGCATAAAGAGGAGCCAGAGCTGACTGCATAAAGAGGAGCCAGAGCTGACGGCATAAAGAGGGGCCGGAGGGGACTGCGTAAAGAGAGGCCGGAGCTGACGGCGTAAAGAGGGGCCGGAGCTGACTTGCATAAAGAGGAGTTGGAGCTTCTGCATAAAGAGTGGCTGGAGCTTCCTCTCCGGACCCAGCATTTCTCATGACCAACGATGCTTACACCCACGAGACGGTAGGACGACTTCTATGATCTGGGGCTGCAGTCTCCGACTGTCAGCTTCCCAAGGGGGGTGATGGATCATCGCCCCAGAAGACTGCAACCTGCTACTGGGTATCTGCCATGAAAAAGTGACTGCTGAGATGGCAGAGGGTCACTGTAGGTGTCCCTGGAAGTGTTTGCCCAGAGAAGCACCCCGAGAGAGCTGCTGCAGGCCTGCCTGAAATCGATGAGGTGGTGTGCTGGAGGCGCCACTCCGAGCTGCTGCAGGCCTGCCTGAGATCAGTGAGGGGGCGTGCTGGAGGCGCCACTCCTAGCTGCTGCTGGCCTGGTGTGCTGGAGGCACCGCTCCTAGCTGCTGCAGACCTGCCTGAGATCAGTGAGGTGGTGTGCTGGAGGCACCACTCCGAGCTGCTGCAGGCCTGCCTGAGATCTGTGAGGGGGTGTGCTGGAGGTGCCGCTCCTAGCTGCTGCAGGCCTGCCTGAGATCAGTGAGGTGGTGTGCTGGAGGCGCCGCTCCTAGCTGCTGCAGGCCTGCCTGAGATCAGTGAGGGGGCGTGCTGGAGGCGCAACTCCGAGCTGCTGCAGGCCTGCCTGAGATCAGTGAGGGGGAGTGCTGGAGGCGCCACTCCAAGCTGCTGCAGGCCAGCCTGAGATCAGTGAGGGGGCGTGCTGGAGGCGCCACTCCGAGCTGCTGCAGGCCTGCCTGAGATCTGTGAGGTGGCATGCTGGAGGCGCCGCTCCTAGCTGCTGCAGGCCTACCTGAGATCTGTGAGGGGGTGTGCTGGAGGCGCCGCTCCTAGCTGCTGCAGGCCTGCCTGAGATCTGTGAGGTGGCATGCTGGAGGCGCCACTCCTAGCTGCTGCAGGCCTACTTGAGATCTGTGAGGGGGTGTGCTGGAGGCGCCGCTCCTAGCTGCTGCAGGCCTGCCTGAGATCTGTGAAGGGGTGTGCTGGAGGCGCCGCTCCTAGCTGCTGCAGGCCTGCCTGAGATCTGGGAGGTGGTGTGCTGGAGGCGCCGCTCCTAGCTGCTGCAGGCCTGCCTGAGATCAGTGAGGTGGTGTACTGGAGGCGCCGCTCCTAGCTGCTGCAGGCCTGCCTGAGATCAGTGAGGAGGTGTGCCGGAGGCACCACTCCGAGCTGCTGCAGGCCTGCCTGAGATCTGTGAGGTGGCATGCTGGAGGCGCCGCTCCTAGCTGCTGCAGCCCCGCTTGAGATCAGTGAGGTGGTGTGCTGGAGGCGCCGCTCCTAGCTGCTGCAGGCCTGCCTGAGATCTGTGAGGTGGTGTGCTGGAGGTGCTGCTCCTAGCTGCTGCAGGCCTGCCTGAGATCAGTGAGCTGGTGTGCTAGAGGCACCACTCCGAGCTGCTGCAGGCCTGCCTGAGATCAGTGAGGGGGTGTGCTGGAGGCGCCGCTCCTAGCTGCTGCAGGCCTACCTGAGATCAGTGAGGTGGTGTGCTTGAGGCACCGCTCCTAGCTGCTGCAGGTCTGCCTGAGATCAGTGAGGTGGTGTGCTGGAGGCACCGCTCCTAGCTGCTGCAGGCCTGCATGAGATCTGTGAGGTGGTGTGCTGGAGGCACCGCTCCTAGCTGCTGCAGGCCTGCCTGAGATCTGTGAGGTGGTGTGCTGGAGGCGCCGCACCTAGCTGCTGCAGGGCTGCCTGAGATCTGTGAGGTGGTGTGCTGGAGGCGCCACTCCTAGCTGCTGCAGGCCTGCCTGAGATCTGTGAGGTGGTGTGCTGGAGGCACCGCTCCTAGCTGCTGCAGGCCTGCCTGAGATCTGTGAGGTGGTGTGCTGGAGGCACTGCTCCTAGCTGCTGCAGGCCTGCCTAAGATCAGTGAGAGGGCGCGCTGGAGGCACTGCTCCTAGCTGCTGCAGGCCGCCTGAGATCAGTGAGGGGGCGTGCTGGAGGCGCCACTCCTAGCTGCTGCAGGCCAGCCTGAGATCAGTGAGGGGGCGTGCTGGAGGCGCCACTCTGAGCTGCTGCAGGCCTGCCTGAGATCTGTGAGGTGGCGTGCTGGTGGCATCGCTCCTAGCTGCTGCAGGCCTGCCTGAGATCTGTGAGGAGGCGTGCTGGAGGCACCGCTCCTAGCTGCTGCAGGCCTGCCTGAGATCTGTGAGGTGGTGTGCTGGAGGCACCGCTCCTAGCTGCTGCAGGCCTGCCTGAGATCTGTGAGGTGGCATGCTGGAGGCGCCGCTCCTAGCTGCTGCAGGCCTGCCTGAGATCAGTGAGGGGGCGTGCTGGAGGCACTGCTCCTAGCTGCTGCAGGCCTGCCTGAGATCAGTGAGGGGGCGTGCTGGAGGCGCCACTCCTAGCTGCTGCAGGCCAGCCTGAGATCAGTGAGGGGGCGTGCTGGAGGCGCCACTCCGAGCTTCTGCAGGCCTGCCTGAGATCTGTGAGGTGGCATGCTGGAGGTGCCGCTCCTAGCTGCTGCAGATCTGCCTGAGATCTGTGAGGTGGTGTGCTGGAGGCGCCGCTCCTAGCTGCTGCAGGCCTGCCTGAGATCTGTGAGGTGGTGTCCTGGAGGCGCCGCTCCTAGCTGCTGCAGGCCTGCCTGAGATCTGTGAGGTGGCGTGCTGGAGGCATCGCTCCTAGCTGCTGCAGGCCTGCCTGAGATCTGTGAGGTGGTGTGCTGGAGGCGCCGCTCCAGAAAGATACTGCATAGAGTTGCTGAGGTGTGAAGGAGCTGTGCCAATGTAAGTGTATACCCCATGTGGTAGCACCCATGGAATGAAGGAAAGGAGGCTCAGAGCGCTGGGGCCTCCCTTGCATCATCCCACGTTACCAACATTGTGCCTCAGAGCATCTTCATAGAGTACCTGCCAATGCTGCCAACTCCGAGGCCCAGCACGAAAGGCCGATTCATTGAGCGAGTGTCCACGGGAGGAACCCAAGTACATCATGACAAAGTGAGGAGAGCATGTGCTGAGAAGAACCTGGGCAGCAGGGAGCCACCATCCGCAGAATCCTGTCTGGCATATGTGCCAACCTGATTTGGACCTCCACAGCTTGCTCCACTATCAGCTCTCACCCAGGAAGGAGGCTGGTGCCAGTTGTGAGACCCATAAACACTGGTGGAGACGGACCTTCATCTGGGGACCCGGTAAAGTTGTAACTGGTCCAACGGTAGAGCCGCTTGAACAAGGCAAGGGAAGGACAGAATCTTTTACCATTGATACCAGAGACTCACCCGATGGTTAACGACTTGACGGATGGGGATAAATTAAGCACCTGCCATGTTCTTGTGAAGCGTGAACCCGTCATTTCCATATGTGGACTACGGAGGGAGTAGAGTGCGTTAGCGTAGGGACAGCACTGCAGATTAGCCTTGTGTACTGTGTAGTGACTGTAATCCACTAAGATCTTTGTGGTGCTGAGTTGTTGGAAGACTAAAATACTTATTTATTAAGATCAAGTATTGCCTGGACAATGTAAATGCTGGTGAGTTATTGTGTACTTTGTTGAGTTCCAAGTAACCCTACACAACCACCCCGGGTAAGCCTCGAACTGCTCGCCCAAATCTACCATTAAGAATCAAGTGCAGAAGGTGTGTACTTGGTGTTCCATTTGCAAGGCCATAGTAGGTAAAACTCCGGGTAGCAGTGGTAAATGCCCCTAACCCCCACGGCTGTGGCATAGCACCCCCTGCCTGCCCAAGACCCCCAGATGTGGTCTGCCATACATACCCCTTTTGACAGGTGCTGCCACAAAGAGGTCTTCCTCGTACGTCTGCTCTGAGCCCACAAACGTGGTCCTGGGCTGAGAACCCTCTGGGGTATGAACCATGCGCCGTGTGATCCCACCTGTGGACAAAGGAGGCAGAAACATGAGACAAGGAAAGAAATGTGGGAGGAGAGGAAACAATTAGGGAAAAGAGGGTGGAAGGAGAGGAAACAACTGGAGAAGAGAGGGTGGAAGGAGAGGAAACAACAGACCTCTGTGAACAATGAACAAATGTGTTCAAACATCTACAGGTTTGAAAGAAACCCTTAGAAATAGTAACATAAAAATATATTCTGGACAGTAACAAGGCAACAATTTTGAAATTAAAAAAGTTCAGAAATTGTGTTTAAACATGTATTTTTAAAGATCAAAATACATTTCAGGATTTAATGAAAAATAACTCTGAGGAAACGTACCCTTTAAGAGTCATGTACCCGCCAGTCATTCACGTACCTGCCTAGCATTCAAGTACCCTCCATGCATTCACATGACCACCATGCATACACACACACTCGCCATGCATCCGGATACCCTTCATGCATCCGCATGCCCTTCATGCATCTGCATACCCTTCCTGCGTCCGCATACAATCCCGTGCATCCACATACCATCCCGTGCATCCACATACCATCCCGTGCATCCACATACCACCCCGTGCATCCACATACCACCCCGTGCATCCACATACCAGCAATGCATCCGCATCCCCATCATGCATCCGCATACCACCCATGCATCCCCATACCCTTCATGCATCCCCATACCCTTCATGCATCCGCATACCCGTCATGCATCCGCATACCCATCATGCATCCACATACCCGTCATGCATCCGCATACCAGTCATGCATCCGCATACCAGTCATGCATCCGCATACCAGTCATGCATCCGCATACCAGTCATGCATCCGCATACCAGTCATGCATCCGCATACCAGTCATGCATCCACATACCAATCATACATCCACTAACCACCCATGCATCCACTTACCACCCATGCATCCACTTACCACCCATGCATCCACTTACCACCCATGCATCACCTTACCACCCATCCACATACCCTTCATGCATCCGCATACCAGTCATGCATCCGCATACCAGTCATGCATCCGCATACCAGTCATGCATCCGCATACCAGTCATGCATCCGTATACCCTTCATGCATCCACATACCACCCATGCATCCACATACTACCCATGCATCCACATACCAGCAATGCATCCACATACCAGCAATGCATCCACATACCAGCAATGCATCCACATACCAGCAATGCATCCGCATACCCCTTCATGCATCCGCATACCAGAAATCCATCCGCATACCAGTCATGCATCCGCATGCCCTTCATGCATCCACATACCACCCCGTGCATCCACATACCACCCCGTGCATCCACATACCACCCTGTGCATCCACATACCACCCCATGCATCCACATACCACCCCATGCATCCACATACCACCCCATGCATCCACATACCAGCAATGCATCCGCATACCAGCAATGCATCCGCATACCAGCAATGCATCCGCATACCCTTCATGCATCCGCATACCCTTCATGCATCCGCATACCCTTCATGCATACACATACCCATCATGCATCCCCATACCCGTCATGCATCCGCATACCAGTCATGCATCCACATACCACCCATGCATCCGCATACCCTTCATGCATCTGCATACCCTTCATGCATCCGCATACCCTTCATGCATCCGCTTACCAGTCATGCATCCGCTTACCAGTCATGCATCCGCTTACCAGTCATGCATCCGCATACCAGTCATGCATCCGCATACCAGTCATGCATCCACATACCAATCTTACATCCACATACCAGTCATGCATCCACTAACCACCCATGCATCCACTTACCACCCATGCATCCACTTACCACCCATCCGCATACCCTTCATGCATCCGCATACCAGTCATGCATCCGCATACCAGTCATGCATCCGCATACCAGTCATGCATCCACATACCAGTCATGCATCCGCATACCAGTCATGCATCCGCATACCAGTCATGCATCCGCATACCAGTCATGCATCTGCATACCAGTCATGCATCCGTATACCCTTCATGCATCCACATACCACCCATGCATCCACATACCAGCAATGCATCCACATACCAGCAATGCATCCACATACCAGCAATGCATCCACATACCAGCAATGCATCCGCATACCCTTCATGCATCCGCATACCCTTCATTCATCCGCATACCCGTCATGCATCCACATGATTCGATTTGATTTATGGATTTGGAAAGCGCGACGAATGCCCATGGGCGTATTGGCGCTGGAAACGCTAGATTGCAAGGTACTGGCGGGAAACCAGGCATACCCTTCATGCACCCGTAAACCAGTCCTGCATCCGCATACCAGTCCTGCATCCGCATACCAGACCTGCATCCGCATACCCTTCCTCTATCCGCATACCCTGCCTTCATTCATCCACATACCCTGCCTTCATGCATCCACATACCCTGCCTTCATGTATCCACATACTAATGTTAGCCATGTTAGGGCACAGTACAGCAGAGTCATGTTAGGGCGCACTACAGCAGAGCTACGTTAGGGCGCAGTGCAGCAGAGCCACGTTAGGGCAGAGCAGAGCAGAGCCACGTTAGGGCAGAGCAGAGCAGAGCCACGTTAGGTTAGAGCCACATTAGGGCATGGTACAACGGAGCCACGTTAGGGCACGGTACAACGGAGACACGTTAGGGCACGGTACAACGGAGACACGTTAGGGCACGGTACAACGGAGCCACGTTAGGGCACGGTACAATGGAGCCATGTTAGGGCGCGGTACAACGGAGCCACGTTAGGGCGCGGTACAACGGAGCCACGGTACAACAGAACCACGTTAGGGCACGGTACATTGGAGCCACGTTAGGGCACGGTACATCGGAGCCATGTTAGGGCACTGTGGGAGGGATGGGCGGAACAGAATTTAGGAGGCCAAATACGTGGCTCAATTTTGGCGAAATTTTATTGAACAGTCTTGTAATGTAATAAAGTCCATCAAAAATCACAGGGAAGGACTCTCCTGGCGGTATTCCCTCTGTCACTCTTCTCTTTTCTTCTTTCTAGGGATGCTCACTCAACGTGGACAGGATGACGTACCCCCGGAATCTCTCAAAAGAGAAGAAAACAGCGGTAATTAGAATGTCCCTATTTTTTAAATCTGGATTACCGTCACCACACCCGAGGTAGAGGGAGAGGAAAAGAAATACAAAAAAAAAAAAAACACAACCTGTGCCAGGCAAGAAAATAATTAGGCAATTTCCTATCCTTTTGCCAGGGTTCCTTGTGGTCCCCTTGCTACAACAACCTTATCCCCCAAAAATATGAAAAATAGGACACAAGCAGAAAGGTATCCTGGGGAAGACCGTGTCTCCCTAAATCATAGCGTGAACGTATATTGAAATAAAGTGTCTGAGCAGTCAAACAACATGCAGGCTATTTCCTTCCATAACCGGGCGTAAATGCGTTAAAGAAAAGTGCACACGCAGCAATTAACATGCAGCTGACTCCTTTTATTGCCAAGCATAAATGAAATGCACGTGTAGCCAATGAAATGCGGGGCTGTGGTTTCCTATTGCGGGGTGTCAGTTGGTTTTTGTACATGTGCAGGGTAGTATCCCCTTGGTTCCCTTCACCCTCCTCACTTTGCTCTCCCCTGCCCGTAACACTCACCGCGTCTGCCGGAGAGCTTCAAGGCAACCTCCGGGGGCGTCCACCAGTCCTCGCACCAGTGCTCCGTTTCCTCGCCAATCTCTTCCTCTCCCGTGGGGCTTCTTAAGCTCTCCCGGTCCTTCGGCGGGTCGTCTGCAGGGCTCCGGTCTTCTTGTCTCGTCCTCTGCTCCCGTCTTCCTGGTTCTTCCAGCTCTCTCCTTCTTCCTCCATATCCCTCTTCTTACATGTGGTCTGCTCCTCCTCTTCCAGCCTCCTCCTTGATCGCCATTCGCCGTTTACCTTTCCGGTACTTCCTTCTTCCTGTGAGGTGGAGGGAGTCAACTTGGTTAACCCTTTCCTTTCAACTTCGAAACCCGAGTCGCCGTGGGTGAAATACGGTGAGTCTCCGACCTCCCCCTCACATCCCCCTTCCCTAACTTTCTTGCCAGCAAGAAATGATTCAAGGGGGTATCTGGCAAGATAGTCTGCATTGGTTTGGTCTTTTCCCCTTCGGTGCAGAGTGGTAAATCGAAAGGGTTGTAGGGCCAAGAACCATCTCATAACTCTGTTATTCTGTCCCTTATTCTTCTTTGCGAGCCATTCCAATGGGCCATGATCAGTAAAGAGGACAAATTCTCGACCTTCTAAGTAATACCTAAGGGATTCAATGGCCCATTTTATGGCTAACGCTTCTTTTCCTATTACCGCATATCTCTTCTCTCGTGGGAATAATTTTCGGCTGATATACAGGATAGGTCTTTCCTGTCCTTGTGGATCTGTCTGAGAGAGTACAGCACCCAACCCATGCTCCGAGGCGTCTGTCTGCAAGATAAAGGGTTTGGTGTAGTCGGGACTGAGAAGAATGGGCTTCGAGGTTATAGCTTGTTTCAACTGCTGGAAGGCTTGAAGAGCCGAAGAGGAAGGATGTTTTAGTTCTTTTTCTGTTTTCGCATCCTTTCTTAGGAGATTTGTTAGCGGGTGAGCTATCTAAGAGAAACCAGGTATAAATCGCCGATAATACCCTAAGACGCCCAAGAATGCCCTTAGGTCTCTTTTGGTTTGAGGAAAGGGTATGTTGGTAATAGCCGTTACTTTTTCTTTCTGTGACTTTATCAGTCCTTCTCCTAACAGATATCCTAGGTATTTCACTGATTTAGCAGCCAGTCGACTCTTAGAGGGATTTATGGTTAAACCATTCTCTCTCAAGGTTTGGATCACTGTCTTCAAATGATGAAGGTGTTGTTCCCAGGTGTTACTGTGGATTACTATGTCGTCTATATATGCAGCAGCAAATGCAGCACATGGCCTCAAGACAGTATTCATTAACCTCTGGAACGTTGTGGGGGCCCCATGTAGCCCAAAGGGGAGGACCGTAAAATGGAATAGACCCTCTGGAGTAGAGAAGGCGGTCTTCTCGCTATCTTGGTATTACAAGGGTACTTGCCAATACCCTTTGCAAAGGTCCAGGGTGCTTATATAGCCGGCTTTTCCAATCCTTTCAATCATCTCATCGACTCTTGGTAATGGGTAGGAGTCAAATTGAGAGATCTTGTTGACTTCTCTAAAATCTATGCAGAACCCGATGGACCCATCAGGTTTTGGTACTAAAACGATAGGGGAGTTCCACTCACTGGTGGAGGGTTCTATTATACCCATCTGAAGCATTTGTTGTACCTCGTTTCTTATGGCGTCTCTACGTGATTCAGGGATACGATAGGGCCGCAATTTTACTTTCTTTCCCGGGATAGTATGAATTGCATGTTCCACTAAGGTTGTCTTACCAGGACTAAGAGAGAATACTTCTTGTAGGGGTTGTAACTGTTTACACAGCTCTTGTTTCTGAGACTCAGGCAGTTCTGAATCTATACTCTTGTGGTACAAGGGTTCTGTTTGGTCTGCCAGTCCTAACAAAGTGGGTATGGCCCTTCCCATTTTTTAATAAGTTAATATGGAATATCTGTGATTGCAACTGATTCTTACGATCTATCTCCAGGCGGTGCGTTACTGGAGTCACTTTTTCTATTCTCTTGAACGGGCCCTGCCACTGGCCTAACATCTTGTGATCAGATGTGGGCATCATTAGCAAGGCAAAATCGCCTATTTCAAGGTTATGTTCTTTTGTCGTATTGGTTCTTTTGAGAGGACTGGGCCTGTTCTAGGTGAGTTCTCATAATACTTCGTATTTGTTGTAAGTGGGTTTTTAGATTAAGAACATATTCGGGCAGGGGTTTTCCTCCTTCTTGTTCTTCTTCCCATTCTCCTCTCATCATCTCAAGTAAGGTGTGGGGTTGTCTGCCATACAACAACTCAAAGGGTGAATACCCCGTGCTTTTTTGTTGTTTACATCGGATGGCAAAGAGGGCCAAAGGAAGCATATCTTCCCACTTGCATGTTTCCAGGTCAAGTAGTTTCTTTAGGGTGGTCTTAAGCGTGGCATTATATCTTTCCACCAACCCGTCTGTTTGAGGATGATAGGAGGATGTTCTGATCTGTTTAATGTTCAACTGTTGGCACACCCGTTTCACTAGTTTTGAAATAAAAGGAGTACCCTGGTCGGTTATGATTTCCCGGGGAAATCCTACCCAGGAGAAGATGTTAACCATAGCCTTGGCTATCTGTAAGGCATTAGGCTGTCTCAAAGCCACCGCCTCAGGAAAACGAGTGGCGTAGTCTACCAGGACTAATACATATCGACACCCGCTACGAGAGTGAAGAAGGGGTCTTATGATGTCCATCCCTACTCTGGTAAACGGTTCTTCGATTATTGGTAAGGGTTGCAAAGGTACCTTAAGGGGAAGGGACCTGCTATTTTTCTGACCTATAGGACATTCTTTACAATACCTACGGACCTGTTGGTAGATCCCTGGGCAGTAGAATTTTTCAAGAATAGCTTTTTCCGTTTTTTCACTCCCAAAATGGCCCCTCAGCAAGTGGCTATGAGCCAGAAACAGCACTTTTTCTCTATACTTTTGGGGCACTAGCAATTGAGGGGCTTGGTTCCTTCCCACCTTTCTATACACCAGACCTTTTTTGATAATGAACTGGGGACCTTCTTGCTCTTCCACATCCGTGGCTCTATTCCAGGCATCCCTTAAGGTCGGATCTTCTCATTGGGCCGCGTGAAAGCCCTGATCATGCTGCCACATGGCATCCTCTTTTGGTTGGGTTAATGCCATTTGTATCCAGTCTTTCTTTTCCTTTCTCTTTTGGTTCTTGCTCTTGCTGGATTTGCCCGGAGAAAAACCGAGATCCTGTTCTTGAGCAAACGGGCCATTTTCCTCCACTCGTCTCCATCGTCCCCACCTCCCTGCAATAACTTGTCCATGTAGGGATAGTCTCTCCATAGTACAAAGGGTTCGGGCAACTTAGGGATAAGTCCTACTCGCAGGGGCACTGGTCTTATTGAGGGTTCGTGTTGTACTTGTACATCAGTGGTAGGATACTGTCTATTATCCCCATGGACACATTGAATATTCACAATACCCATAGTTTGTGGACTCCCACCTGGTACGTTCTGTGGCCTCATAACACTGTGCAGACATCCTGTGTCAATCAGGGTTGATCTATCCTCTCCGTTTACCTCACTGTTCTATGGTAAAGAAGAACTTGCCCCTGTTTGGTACAATAGAAGGATCGAGTAAGCCCCACTTCCATTGGCTCTTCCTTTTGAGGACATACACGAGCTATGTGGCCGAACGCTCCACATTTAAAACATTGGGGACCTGATGGGGTTGGAGTACGGACAGGTATTGGCACAGGTCCAGGCATTAGTGTAACTGTGTCAGACTTTCTTGGGATAGGTTGTCGACTGATTTTTGTTGGGGTTCCCCCCACGGTTTCCAATGGGTTTCTTCCTTGCCTCTTTGTATTTCCTGCGCCCTATTAAATGCACTGGCTATCTCAACTGCTCTTTCCATGTTCAGTTGGGTATGTTGTCGAACCCACTTTTGTATCGGTGGGTGTAAGGATGTTAAATATTGCTCCAAGTAAATCCTTTCCATGATTTCTTCTTTGTTAGAGATTAACGGCTTTAACCACCGGTCTGCCATATCTTTTACTCGGTAAGAGAGAGCTCTAGGAGTCTCTTGGGGTCCCTCCTTAATTTGCCTAAGTCTAATACGATATGTTTCTTCATCTACTCCCAATCTTTCTAGGATGTTCTTCTTGACTTCGTCATATGGGGTGAGTCCAAGTGGATTGGCTGCTTGGTATGCGGCCTGCAGATCCCCAGAAAGAAGTGGTCCCAGATATTGGCCCCATTTGTCCACGGGCCACCCCGCTGCTCTGGCCATCCGTTCAAAATTGGAAAAGAAAAAAAATCGGGATCTTCCCCACTAACATACTTCTGTAAGACTACTGAGGGGAGGGTGGTATGTCCTCGCTGCTGACTAAGGGTGTCCGCCAGTTTCCCAATCACCGACTCTTGGGTTTGGCTTTGTTTGGTTAAGGTTTTATGGAGTTTCTCCCTATCTTCTTCCTCCACGGCCAGAAATTTCTCCATAATGCAACCCAATTTTTCTTGATTTTCCGCCATTTTCTGTACTGCGGCCTCCATTTCCACGGATCCCACTTCTGACACCACTTGTGGGCGGGATGGGCAGAAACAGAATCTAGGAGGACGAATACGTGGCTCAATTTTGACTAAATTTTATTGAACAGTCTTGAATGTAATAAAGTCCATCAAAAATCACAGGGAAGACTCTCCTGGCAGTATTCCCTCCGTCACTCTTCTCTTTTCTTCTTTCTAGGGATGGTCACTCAACGTGGACAGGATGACGTACCCCCGGAATCTCTCAAAAGAGAAGAAAACAGCGGTAAATAGAATGTCCCTATTTTTTAAATCTGGATTAGCGTCACCACACCCGAAGTGGCGGTAGAGAGAGAGGAAAAGAAATACAAAAAAAACCTGTGCCAGGCAAGAAAATAATTAGGCAATTTCCTATCCTTTTGCCAGGGTTCCTTGTGGTCCCCTTGCTACAACAACCTTATCCCCAAAAAAAAGAAAAATAGGACACAAGCAGAAAGGTATTCTAGGGAAGACTGTGTCTCCCTAAATCATAGCGTGAACGTATATTGAAATAAAGTGTATGAGCAGTCAAACAACATGCAGGCTATTTCCTTCCATAACCGGGCATAAATGCGTTAAAGAAAAATGCACGCGCAGCAATTAACATGCAGCTGACTCCTTTTATAGCCGAGCGTAAATGAAATGCACGTGTAGCCAATGACATGCGGGGCTGTGGTTTCCTATTGCGGGGTGTCAGAGTTGGTTTTTGTACATGTGCAGGGTAGTATCCCCTTGGTTCCCTTCACCCTCCTCACTTTGCTCTCCCCTGCCCGTAACACTCACACCGTCTGCCGCAACACTCCTGAGTTGCGGCGGCTTCAAGGCAACCTCCGGGGGCGTCCACCAGTCCTCACACCAGTGCTCCGTTTCCATGCCAATCTCTTCCTCTCCCGTGGGGCTTCTTAAGCTCTCCCGGTCCTTCGGCGGGTCATCTGCAGGGCTCCAGTCTATTTGTCTTGTCCTGTGCTCCGCGTCTTCCGGGTTCTTCCAGCTCTCTCCTTCTTCCTCCAAATCCCTCTTCTTACGTATGGTCTGCTCCTCCTCTTCCGGCCTCCTCCTTGATCGCCATTCGTTGTTTACCTTTCCGGGACTTCCTTCTTCCTGTGAGGTGGAGGGAGTCAACTTGGTTAACCCTTTCCTTTCAACTTCGAAACCCGAGTCGCAGTGGGTAAAATACGGTGAGTCTCCGACCTCCCCCTCACATCCACGGTACAACAGAGCCACGTTAGGGCACAGTACAACGGAGCCACGTTAGGGCACAGTACAACGGAGCCATGTTAGGGCACAGTACAACGGAGCCACGTTAGGGCACAGTACAACGGAGCCATGTTAGGGCACAGTGCAGCCACGTTAGGGCAAAGCACAGTGGAGCCATCTTAGGGCACAGTACAGTGGAGCCACGTTAGGTCACAGTCTAGCAGAGCCATGTTAGGCCACAGTACAGTGGAGCTATGTTACGGTATAGTACAGTGGAGCCGTGTGAGGGCACAGTACAGTGGAGCTGTGTTAGGGCACAGTACAGTGGAGCCGTGTTAGGGCACAGTACAGTGGAGCCGTGTTAGGGCACAGTACAGTGGAGCCGTGTTAGGGCACAGTACAGTGGAGCCGTGTTAGGGCACAGTACAGTGGAGCCGTGTTAGGGTACAGTACAGTGCAGCCATGTGAGGGCACAGTACAGTGGAGCCATGTGAGGGCACAGTACAGTGTAGCCATGTGAGGGCACAGTACAGTGGAGCCATGTGAGGGCACAGTACAGTGGAGCCATGTGAGGGCACAGTACAGTGGAGCTGTGTTAGGGCACAGTACAGTGGACCATGTTGGGATACAGTACAATGGAGCCGTGTTAGGATACAGTACTGTGGAGCCGTGTTAGAATACAGTACAGTGGAGCTGTGTCAGGATACAGTACAGTGGAGCTGTGTTAGGATACAGTACAGTGGAGCCGTGTTAGGATACAGTACAGTGGAGCCGTGTTAGGATACAGTACAGTGGAGCCGTGTTAGGATACAGTACAGTGGAGCCGTGTTAGGATACAGTACAGTGGAGCCGTGTTAGTATACAGTACAGTGGAGCCATGTTAGGGCGCAGTACAGCGGAGCTATGTTAGGGCGCAGTACAGCGGAGCCATGTTAGGGCGCAGTACAGCAGACCTGTGTTAGGGCACAGTACAGCAGACCTGTGTTAGAGCCAGTACAACAGGGCCATGTTAGGATACAGTACAGCTGAGCCATGTTAGGGGGCAGTACAGAGGATGCATGTTATTGAGCAGTATAGTAGAGCCATGTTACATGTATTTTTAAAGCGCACTATCACCCGCAAAGGTATCCTGGCCATAAACCTGTGTGTGTGCCAATCCATGCCTAGGGTAGGTTGGTTAATTGAAAATCCAGGTCTTCAGCTTCTTGTGGAATTCAAGAGGAAAGGAGGACAGTCTGATGTGAAGTGGGAGGTTAGTCCACGCTTTAGGACGATTCTGTGTATGCATGGGATGCAAGTAGGAGTGCTGCAGAGCAGAGGCGTCTGGGCTGTTGGTGGAAGGAGATGTGACTGTTCAGGTAGGTGGCGCTAAGTTGTGTAGTGCCTTGTAGGTGTGAGGAGTTTTAAATGAACGCATTTGTGTATTGGGAGCCAGGAGAGCTCCCTGAGGTGTGGTGTGATGTGAGTGCTGTGCGGTATGTTAAGGATGAGTCTGGCTGCCGAGTTATGGATGGTTTGAGGTGGTGATCCTGGCGTAGAGGGTATTCCCATAACCCAACTTGCTGGTGACTAGGCCGTGAGTGATGGATTTATCTGGTGTTTCATGGGAGCCCTTTGAAGAGCTCCCATGTTAGCCAGTAGTGGTAGGGAACCACCTAAGCAAGCAGTGTGATGGAGCCATGTCAGCTAGCAGAACTGAGCACAGGTCACAGGGCTGAAAATCCATGTCATGGGCGGGGCATTAGTTTGGCACAATACAAGGAGCCATGTTAGCGAACAGTTCACCAGAGCCTTGTTAGAGGCAATAAAAGGAACCATGTTGTTCTGAAGTACCACAGACCTATCTCAGGGCTCAATATTACAGAGCATGTAAGGGCACCATAGGGGGGAGTCATGTTATGGACAGTACGGTGGGGCTATTTTAGCAAGTAGTACAAATGATCAATGTTAGGGCACAGTAAAACAGAGCTGCATTGGGGGGCAGTACAAGGAGCCATGTAAGCGAGCAGTACAACAGAGCCATGTCAAAGAACAGTACAAGCAGCCATGTCACAAAGCAGTACAAGCAGCCATGTCACAAAGCAGTACAAGCAGCCATGTCAAAGAGCAGTACAACAGAGCCATGTCAAAGAACAGTACAAGCAGCCATGTCACAAAGCAGTACAAGCAGCCATGTCAAAGAGCAGTACAAGCAGCCATGTCACAAAGCAGTACAAGCAGCCATGTCACAAAGCAGTACAAGCAGCCATGTCAAAGAGCAGTACAAGCAGCCATGTCAAAGAGCACTACAAGCAGCCATGTCAAAGAGCAGTACAAGCAGCCATGTCAAAGAGCAGTACAAGCAGCCATGTCACAAAGCAGTACAAGCAGCCATGTCACAAAGCAGTACAAGCAGCCATGTCAAAGAGCAGTACAAGCAGCCATGTCAAAGAGCAGTACAAGCAGCCATGTCAAAGAGCAGTACAAGCAGCCATGTCACAAAGCAGTACAAGCAGCGTTGTCACAAAGCAGTACAAGCAGCCATGTCACAAAGCAGTACAAGCAGCCATGTCAAAGAACAGTACAAGCAGCCATGTCAAAGAGCAGTACAAGCAGCCATGTCAAAGAGCAGTACAAGCAGCCATGTCACAAAGCAGTACAAGCAGCCATGTCAAAGAGCAGTACAAGCAGCCATGTCACAAAGCAGTACAAGCAGCCATGTCACAAAGCAGTACAAGCAGCCATGTCAAAGAGCAGTACAAGCAGCCATGTCAAAGAGCAGTACAAGCAGCCATGTCACAAAGCAGTACAAGCAGCCATGTCAAAGAGCAGTACAAGCAGCCATGTCAAAGAACAGTACAAGCAGCCATGTCAAAGAGCAGTACAAGCAGCCATGTCAAAGAGCAGTACAAGCAGCCATGTCAAAGAACAGTACAAGCAGCCATGTCAAAGAGCAGTACAAGCAGCCATGTCAAAGAGCAGTACAAGCAGCCATGTCAAAGAGCAGTACAAGCAGCCATGTCAAAGAGCAGTACAAGCAGCCATGTCACAAAGCAGTACAAGCAGCCATGTCAAAGAGCAGTACAAGCAGCCATGTCAAAGAGCAGTACAAGCAGCCATGTCAAAGAGCAGTACAAGCAGCCATGTCAAAGAGCACTACAAGCAGCCATGTCAAAGAGCAGTACAAGCAGCCATGTCAAAGAGCAGTACAAGCAGCCATGTCAAAGAGCAGTACAAGCAGCCATGTCACAAAGCACTACAAGCAGCCATGTCAAAGAGCAGTACAAGCAGCCATGTCAAAGAACAGTACAAGCAGCCATGTCAAAGAGCAGTACAAGCAGCCATGTCAAAGAGCAGTACAAGCAGCCATGTCAAAGAGCAGTACAAGCAGCCATGTCACAAAGCAGTACAAGCAGCCATGTCAAAGAGCAGTACAAGCAGCCATGTCAAAGAGCAGTACAAGCAGCCATGTCAAAGAGCAGTACAAGCAGCCATGTCAAAGAACAGCACAAGCAGCCATGTCACAAAGCAGTACAAGCAGCCATGTCAAAGAGCAGTACAAGCAGCCATGTCAAAGAGCAGTACAAGCAGCCATGTCAAAGAGCAGTACAAGCAGCCATGTCAAAGAGCAGTACAAGCAGCCATGTCAAAGAGCACTACAAGCAGCCATGTCACAAAGCAGTACAAGCAGCCATGTCAAAGAGCAGTACAAGCAGCCATGTCACAAAGCAGTACAAGCAGCGTTGTCACAAAGCAGTACAAGCAGCCATGTCAAAGAGCAGTACAAGCAGCCATGTCAAAGAGCAGTACAAGCAGCCATGTCAAAGAGCAGTACAAGCAGCGTTGTCACAAAGCAGTACAAGCAGCCATGTCAAAGAGCAGTACAAGCAGCCATGTCAAAGAGCAGTACAAGCAGCCATGTCAAAGAGCAGTACAAGCAGCCATGTCAAAGAGCACTACAAGCAGCCATGTCACAAAGCAGTACAAGCAGCCATGTCAAAGAGCAGTACAAGCAGCCATGTCACAAAGCAGTACAAGCAGCCATGTCAAAGAGCAGTACAAGCAGCGTTGTCAAAGAACAGTACAAGCAGCCATGTCAAAGAGCAGTACAAGCAGCCATGTCAAAGAGCAGTACAAGCAGCCATGTCAAAGAACAGTACAAGCAGCCATGTCAAAGAGCAGTACAAGCAGCCATGTCAAAGAACAGTACAAGCAGCCATGTCAAAGAGCAGTACAAGCAGCCATGTCAAAGAGCAGTACAAGCAGCCATGTCAAAGAACAGTACAAGCAGCCATGTCAAAGAGCAGTACAAGCAGCCATGTCAAAGAACAGTACAAGCAGCCATGTCAAAGAGCAGTACAAGCAGCCATGTCAAAGAGCAGTACAAGCAGCGTTGTCACAAAGCAGTACAAGCAGCCATGTCAAAGAGCAGTACAAGGAGCCATGTCAAAGAACAGTACAAGCAGCCATGTCACAAAGCAGTACAAGCAGCCATGTCAAAGAGCAGTACAAGCAGCCATGTCAAAGAACAGTACAAGCAGCCATGTCAAAGAGCAGTACAAGCAGCCATGTCAAAGAGCAGTACAAGCAGCCATGTCAAAGAACAGTACAAGCAGCCATGTCAAAGAGCAGTACAAGCAGCCATGTCAAAGAGCACTACAAGCAGCCATGTCAAAGAGCAGTACAAGCAGCCATGTCAAAGAGCACTACAAGCAGCCATGTCAAAGAGCAGTACAAGCAGCCATGTCAAAGAGCAGTACAACAGAGCCATGTCAAAGAGCAGTACAAGCAGCCATGTCAAAGAGCACTACAAGCAGCCATGTCACAAAGCAGTACAAGCAGCCATGTCACAAAGCAGTACAAGCAGCCATGTCAAAGAGCAGTACAAGCAGCCATGTCAAAGAGCAGTACAAGCAGCCATGTCAAAGAGCAGTACAAGCAGCCATGTCAAAGAGCAGTACAAGCAGCCATGTCAAAGAGCAGTACAAGCAGCCATGTCAAAGAGCAGTACAAGCAGCCATGTCACAAAGCAGTACAAGCAGCGTTGTCACAAAGCAGTACAAGCAGCCATGTCAAAGAGCAGTACAAGCAGCCATGTCACAAAGCAGTACAAGCAGCCATGTCAAAGAGCAGTACAAGCAGCCATGTCACAAAGCAGTACAAGCAGCCATGTCAAAGAGCAGTACAAGCAGCCATGTCAAAGAGCAGTACAACAGAGCCATGTCAAAGAACAGTACAAGCAGCCATGTCAAAGAGCAGTACAAGCAGCCATGTCAAAGAGCAGTACAAGCAGCCATGTCAAAGAACAGTACAAGCAGCGTTGTCAAAGAACAGTACAAGCAGCCATGTCAAAGAGCAGTACAAGCAGCCATGTCAAAGAGCAGTACAAGCAGCCATGTCAAAGAACAGTACAAGCAGCCATGTCAAAGAGCAGTACAAGCAGCCATGTCAAAGAACAGTACAAGCAGCCATGTCAAAGAGCAGTACAAGCAGCCATGTCAAAGAGCAGTACAAGCAGCCATGTCAAAGAACAGTACAAGCAGCCATGTCAAAGAGCAGTACAAGCAGCCATGTCAAAGAACAGTACAAGCAGCCATGTCAAAGAGCAGTACAAGCAGCCATGTCAAAGAGCAGTACAAGCAGCCATGTCAAAGAGCAGTACAAGCAGCCATGTCACAAAGCAGTACAAGCAGCCATGTCAAAGAGCAGTACAAGCAGCCATGTCAAAGAACAGTACAAGCAGCCATGTCAAAGAGCAGTACAAGCAGCCATGTCAAAGAACAGTACAAGCAGCCATGTCAAAGAGCAGTACAAGCAGCCATGTCAAAGAGCAGTACAAGCAGCCATGTCAAAGAGCAGTACAAGCAGCCATGTCACAAAGCAGTACAAGCAGCCATGTCAAAGAGCAGTACAAGCAGCCATGTCACAAAGCAGTACAAGCAGCCATGTCACAAAGCACTACAAGCAGCCATGTCACAAAGCACTACAAGCAGCCATGTCAAAGAGCAGTACAAGCAGCCATGTCAAAGAACAGTACAAGCAGCCATGTCAAAGAGCAGTACAAGCAGCCATGTCAAAGAGCACTACAAGCAGCCATGTCACAAAGCAGTACAAGCAGCCATGTCAAAGAGCAGTACAAGAAGCCATGTCAAAGAGCAGTACAAGCAGCCATGTCACAAAGCAGTACAAGCAGCCATGTCACAAAGCAGTACAAGCAGCCATGTCAAAGAGCAGTACAAGCAGCCATGTCACAAAGCAGTACAAGCAGCCATGTCAAAGAGCAGTACAAGCAGCGTTGTCACAAAGCAGTACAAGCAGCCATATCAAAGAGCAGTACAAGCAGCCATGTCAAAGAGCAGTACAAGCAGCCATGTCAAAGAGCAGTACAAGCAGCCATGTCACAAAGCAGTACAAGCAGCCATGTCAAAGAGCAGTACAAGCAGCCATGTCAAAGAGCAGTACAAGCAGCCATGTCAAAGAACAGTACAAGCAGCCATGTCAAAGAGCAGTACAAGCAGCCATGTCAAAGAACAGTACAAGCAGCCATGTCAAAGAACAGTACAACAGAGCCATGTCAAAGAGCACTACAAGCAGCCATGTCACAAAGCAGTACAAGCAGCCATGTCAAAGAGCAGTACAAGCAGCCATGTCACAAAGCAGTACAAGCAGCCATGTCAAAGAGCAGTACAAGCAGCCATGTCACAAAGCAGTACAAGCAGCCATGTCAAAGAGCAGTACAAGCAGCCATGTCAAAGAACAGTACAAGCAGCCATGTCAAAGAACAGTACAAGCAGCCATGTCAAAGAGCAGTACAAGCAGCCATGTCAAAGAGCAGTACAAGCAGCCATGTCACAAAGCAGTACAAGCAGCCATGTCAAAGAGCAGTACAAGCAGCCATGTCACAAAGCAGTACAAGCAGCCATGTCAAAGAGCAGTACAAGCAGCCATGTCACAAAGCAGTACAAGCAGCCATGTCAAAGAGCAGTACAAGCAGCCATGTCAAAGAACAGTACAAGCAGCCATGTCAAAGAACAGTACAACAGAGCCATGTCAAAGAGCAGTACAAGCAGCCATGTCAAAGAGCAGTACAAGCAGCCATGTCAAAGAGCAGTACAAGCAGCCATGTCAAAGAACAGTACAAGCAGCCATGTCACAAAGCAGTACAAGCAGCCATGTCAAAGAGCAGTACAAGCAGCCATGTCAAAGAACAGTACAAGCAGCCATGTCAAAGAGCACTACAAGCAGCCATGTCAAAGAGCACTACAAGCAGCCATGTCAAAGAGCAGTACAAGCAGCCATGTCAAAGAACAGTACAAGCAGCCATGTCAAAGAGCAGTACAAGCAGCCATGTCAAAGAGCACTACAAGCAGCCATGTCACAAAGCAGGACAAGCAGCCATGTCAAAGAACAGTACAAGCAGCCATGTCACAAAGCAGTACAAGCAGCCATGTCAAAGAGCAGTACAAGCAGCCATGTCACAAAGCAGTACAAGCAGCCATGTCAAAAAGCAGTACAAGCAGCCATGTCAAAGAGCACTAAAAGCAGCCATGTCACAAAGCAGGACAAGCAGCCATGTCACAAAGCAGTACAAGCAGCCATGTCACAAAGCAGGACAAGCAGCCATGTCACAAAGCAGTACAAGCAGCCATGTCACAAAGCAGGACAAGCAGCCATGTCAAAGAACAGTACAAGCAGCGTTGTCGAGGAGAAGTGCAAAAAGGCCATGTTAGGGCACAGAACAACAGAGCCATATTAGTAAGCAGTACAACGGAGCCGTGTCAGGGTGCCCTGCAGCGGAGCCCAGCCTGGGTGCCCTGCAGCAGAGCCCAGCCTGGGTGCACTGCAGCAGAGCCCTGCCAGGATGCCCTGCAGCAGAGCCCTGCCAGGGTGCCCTGCAGCAGAGCCCTGCCAGGGTGCCCTGCAGCGGAGCCCTGCCAGGGTGCCCTGCAGCGGAGCCCTGCCAGGGTGCCCTGCAGCGGAGCCGTGTCAGGGTGCCCTGCAGCGGAGCCCTGCCAGGGTGCCCTGCAGCAGAGCCCTGCCAGGGTGCCCTGCAGCGGAGCCGTGTCAGGGTGCCCTGCAGCGGAGCCCAGCCTGGGTGCCCTGCAGCAGAGCCCAGCCTGGGTGCCCTGCAGCAGAGCCCAGCCTGGGTGCACTGCAGCAGAGCCCTGCCAGGGTGCCCTGCAGCGGAGCCCTGCCAGGGTGCCCTGCAGTGGAGCCCTGCCAGGGTGCACTGCAGCGGAGCCGTGCCAGGGGGCTTTTAAATTAGTAATGTGATGGTGCAGTGGAGCCATGGCAGGGTGCACTGCAGTGGAGCCCTGTTAGGATCCACTGCAGAGCCATGTTAGGGGGCATTTCATGGAGGCATGTGATGGTGCAGTGAAGCCATGTTAGGATGTACTGCAGTGGAGCCATGGTAGGATGCACTGCAGTGTAGCCATGTCAAGATGCACTGCAGCAGAGCAATGTCAAGATGCACTGCAGCAGAGCAGTACAAAAAGCCATGCTATGGTGCTGTGCAACAGGATCATACCATGGCTCAGTAAAGTGAAACAATGTTATGGCTCAGTACAACAGAGCCGTCATACGGCCCTGTGCCACACAATCATGCCAGGGCTCAGTAAATTGAAACAATGTTAGCAAACAGTACATATAGCCATGTTATGGCATTGTTCCGCAAGATCATGCCAGTGCGCAGTAAAGTGAAACAATGTTTGGGCGCAGTGCAACACAGCCATGTTACGACGCTGTGCCACACAATCATGCCAAGGCTCAGTAAAGTGAAACAATGTTAGCAAGCAAACTAGCCATGCTATGGTGCTGTGAACAGGGTCATGCCAGGCCTCAGTAAAGTGAAACAATGTTAGAGAGCAGTGCAACAGAGCCATCTTAGGGTGCTGTACAACAGAGCCATGTTAGGGCCAGTACAATAGAGCCATGTAAGGGCACAGTACAACAGAGCCATCTTAGAGCCAGTACAACAGAGCCATGTTAGGGCACAGTACAACCGAGCCATGTTAGGGCACAGTACAACAGAGCCATCTTAGGGTGCTGTACAAAAGAGCCATGTTAGGGCCAGTACAACAGAGCCATGTAAGGGCACAGTACAACAGAGCCATGTAAGGGCACAGTACAACAGAGCCATGTAAGGGCACAGTACAACAGAGCCATGTAAGGGCACAGTACAACAGAGCCATCTTAGGGCACAGTACAACAGAGCCATGTAAGGGCACAGTACAACAGAGCCATGTAAGGGCACAGTACAACTGAGCCATCTTAGGGCACAGTACAACAGAGCCATCTTAGGGCACAGTATAACAGAGCCATGTTAGGGCACAGTACAACAGAGCCATGTTAGGGCACAGTACAACAGAGCCATGTTAGGGCACAGTACAACAGAGCCATGTTAGGGCACAGTACAACAGAGCCATGTTAGGGCACAGTACAACAGAGCCATCTTAGGGCACAGTACAACAGAGCCATGTTAGGGCACAGTACAACAGAGCCATGTTAGGGCACAGTACAACAGAGCCATGTTAGGGCACAGTACAACAGAGCCATCTTAGGGCACAGTACAACAGAGCCATCTTAGGGCACAGTACAACAGAGCCATGTTAGGGCACAGTACAACAGAGCCATGTTAGAGCACAGTAAAACAGAGCCACGTTAGGGCACAGTACAACAGAACCACATTAGGGCACAGTACAACAGAGCCACGTTAGGGCACAGTACAACAGAGCCACGTTAGGGCACAGTACAACAGAGCCACGTTAGGGCACAGTACAACAGAGCCACGTTAGGGCACAGTACAACAGAGCCACATTAGGGCACAGTACAACAGAGCCACATTAGGGCACAGTACAACAGAGCCACGTTAGGGCACAGTACAACAGAGCCACATTAGGGCACAGTACAACAGAGCCACGTTAGGGCACAGTACAACAGAGCCACGTTAGGGCCAGTACAACAGAGCCATCTTAGGGCACAGTACAACAGAGCCATCTTAGGGCACAGTACAACAGAGCCATCTTAGGGCACAGTACAACAGAGCCACATTAGGGCACAGTACAACAGAGCCATCTTAGGGCACAGTACAACAGAGCCATCTTAGGGCACAGTACAACAGAGCCATCTTAGGGCACAGTACAACAGAGCCATGTTAGGGCACAGTACAACAGAGCCATGTTAGGGCACAGTACAACAGAGCCATGTTAGGGCACAGTACAACGGAGCCATGTTAGGGCACAGTACAACAGAGCCATATTAGGGCACAGTTCAACGGAGCCACGTTAGGGCACAGTACAACAGAGCCATCTTAGGGCACAGTACAACAGAGCCATCTTAGGGCACAGTACAACAGAGCCATCTTAGGGCACAGTACAACAGAGCCATCTTAGGGCACAGTACAACAGAGCCATCTTAGGGCACAGTACAACAGAGCCATCTTAGGGCACAGTGCAACAGAGCCATCTTAGGGCACAGTACAACAGAGCCATCTTAGGGCACAGTACAACAGAGCCATGTTAGGGCACAGTACAACAGAGCCATCTTAGGGCACAGTACAACAGAGCCATCTTAGGGCACAGTACAACAGAGCCATCTTAGGGCACAGTACAACAGAGCCATGTTAGGGCACAGTACAACAGAGCCATGTTAGGGCACAGTACAACAGAGCAATCTTGGGGCACAGTACAGCAGAGCCATGTTAGGGCACAGCAGGGTTGGATTGGGATTAAAAATCGGCCCGGGCACGCTAAAAAAAAGTGGCCCACATTTGCATATTGCCTTCCTGCAAAACACTGTTTCTGCGAAACTTTATAAAAAAAAGTCCGGGGGGGGGGGGGGGGTAATAAAAAATGCACGGATTAGTTAACACTGGTGAAACACACCTGAAAACAAGTGAGGCCACTTCTGCTCAGGCCCCCTGTCCCCGCTCAATATGCATACATTAAGGGCCAGCCCAGTGAGAGACAGGGAGTGTGCTACCTCTGCCTGTTGCTAAACGGGAGATAATGAGCGCCCATCTGCCTCCAGAAAGGCCGCTCATGCACCCACTGGGCCGCTGGCAGCATCTAAACAACAAAGAAACCGCCCAAATCGGCCCCCCAGACTGCTCAAAAAGCTGCCCACAGCTGAAACTGGACACCGGCCCCTCGGGCATTGCCCGAGTGCCCGCGTTACCAATCCGATGCTGGGGCACAGTACAACAGAGCCATGTTAGGGCACAGTACAACAGTGCCATGTTAGGGCCAGTACAACAGAGCCATCTTAGGGCACAGTACAACAGAGCCATCTTAGGGCACAGTACAACAGAGCCATCTTAGGGCACAGTATAACAGAGCCATCTTAGGGCACAGTACAACAGAGCTTGTTAGGGCACCGTATCGCAGAGCAACGTTAGCGAGCAGTGGGAGAGCAGGTGTTTGAACTCTTCTTACTTGTGTGGGAGCCAGGAATGAACCAAAGGCAGCCATTGTCTTCCGTGGCCTCCTCCAACGCAATCCAGAACCCAGTCACCCTTCCAAGTGGCTCTGTATGAAGAAACGAAGCGTCCTGATGTGGAGTCACTGAAACCACAAGGAATATCAATGAGATGTGGCACAAACTCCGCACACATCAGGGGATGAAACGTTGTGTGGCACATCCTCTGAACACTGACATTAAACAAGCAATAAAGCATTGTGTGGTACAGACATACCACACTCACATTCAACACGTGATAACTCACTGCGTGGCACAAACATACACGTGGCACAGACATAGCACACGGACCTTCATCATAATGCGCTGCGTGTCACATACACTGCATGGTACAGACATACCGCATTCAACACAACAATCTACGTGGCACATACATACCACACTGACATTCACCACGTGATAACGCGATTCGTGGCCGGTAGATGTTAATTGGTTATGTTCCTTTCCATGACTGATATGCACCCAAGGGTCTCTAGACAGAATGGATGCAGAGGAAGTCCAGTAAAAATGGCTAAGAAAAAGCTTGTATAAATATGGAACTTTTCAGACTCTTCCAGAAATTAGACAATGGTGTCAGGCAGCGAAGAACCAATGGAGGTGAACCCCAGAGTTTTAGGGCGCCATGCTAGAAACAACGCCCACTAGACCCGTTCTTAAAATCCTTTGGACCACAAGGAAGTTCCCCCCAGTAGAACAGAGGGATCTCTCTGGGCAGCACTTCTTGATGCTGGGTTTTCTTTTCAAGAAGCTAAGGCGCTTTACCATAAAGCACTTTATGTACCAGACAAGGTACCAAACTGAACTCTTGGCCTTACTGGAAGCCGGGGCAAATGTTGTCAGTCGGCTTAGCCTGCGATAGTCTGGAGGAACCACTCACAAAGTGAGCTGCAGAATTCTGCAGTACAATCCGTTTGATAAACTATGTGGCAATTCTAAATAGATTTCAATGTAAGAATGACAGGATGCCCACCTTTTTTGGTTAACAATCCGTTTTAGCAATGTACTCCAAGGCTTCACAATATGCGTGCAGACCGGCGCTGCGCCTTGCCCCAACAGGGCAAACGTAATATTTCAAGATATATGGAGCGACATTGCGCTCTATCTGCCTGTCGCACAGCCAATTCAAAAAATATTCAACAAACTTCGTTGTCAGTTTAATCATCCATTTTGAATCCATATTTAATCCATATAAATCCATGTTGCTTATTCCATTTCATCGATTACCATTCGTTTCTCAGGTCATTTAAAAGGCTGCATGTTTCCCCATCAGTTTCAAATGCTGCAGATATGCCTATCCAGGCCTTTTTCTGTAGCACGTGGGTATATACAATTCATCCTGGGCAGGTATGTTCGTTGTAACCCAATGCATTTCGGGCTCGATAGCCCTTCATCAGGGGTAGCTGCAAATGATGAACGCTGCTGATAGTGTTTAAGCCAGTTAGTCTCCTCCATCTCACACCGCAAACAAACTAGTGCTTCATAATTCCCATAAGCTTCACCAATTTACCACCCTCCCTGTGCGTTCAACACTGCATTGGGTTACAACGAACATAGCTGCCCAGGATGAATTGTATATACCCACGTGCTACAGAAAAAGGCCTGGATAGGCATATCTGCAGCATTTGAAACCAATGGGGAAACATGCAGCCTTTTATATGAACTGAGAAACAAATGGTAACCGATGAAATGGAATAAACAACATGGATTTATATGGATTAAATATGGATTAAAAATGGATGATTAAACTGACAACGATGTTTGTTGAATATTTTTCGAATTGGTTGTGCGACAGGCAGATGGAGCGCAATGTCGCTCCATATATCTTCAAATTCTAGATAGATGCCATTGGCATAATCTAGATGTAAACCAACAAGGGCTTTCACTGCTAAACATCTTCTTCAGTCGCGAGCATCGGTGACATCTTCCTTAGAGTTCTCAATCCGTGACAACAGGACAAGATGGCGGATCGAACTTGGGATGCTAAAGTTAGCCTGGGTCCATTTTTACTCCCAAGCTTCTGGCCAGGTTAACTGGAATCAGCATGTGCCTGGTTTACTGGAATCAGCGTGTGCCTGGTTAACTGGAATCAGCGTGTGCCTGGTTAACTGGAATCAGCGTGTGCCTGGTTAACTGGAATCAGCGTGTGCCTGGTTTACTGGAATCAGCGTGTGCCTGGTTTACTGGAATCAGCGTGTGCCTGGTTTACTGGAATCAGCGTGTGCCTGGTTTACTGGCATCAGCGTGTGCCTGGTTTACTGGCATCAGCGTGTGCCTGGTTTACTGGCATCAGCGTGTGCCTGGTTAACTGGAATCAGCGTGTGCCTGGTTAACTGGAATCAGCGTGTGCCTGGTTTACTGGAATCAGCGTGTGCCTGGTTTACTGGAATCAGCGTGTGCCTGGTTTACTGGCATCAGCGTGTGCCTGGTTAACTGGCATCAGCGTGTGCCTGGTTAACTGGCATCAGCGTGTGCCTGGTTTACTGGCATCAGCATGTGCCTGGTTTACTGGACTCAGCGTGTGCCTGGTTTACTGGCATCAGCGTGTGCCTGGTTACTGGCATCAGCATGTGCCTGGTTTACTGGCATCAACGTGTGCCTGGTTTACTGGCATCAGCATGTGCCTGGTTTACTGGCATCAGCGTGTGCCTGGTTTACTGGAATCAGCGTGTGCCTGGTTTACTGGATTCAGCGTGTGCCTGGTTTACTGGATTCAGCGTGTGCCTGGTTTACTGGCATCAGCGTGTGCCTGGTTTACTGGAATCAGCGTGTGCCTGGTTTACTGGAATCAGCGTGTGCCTGGTTTACTGGATTCAGCGTGTGCCTGGTTTACTGGAATCAGCGTGTGCCTGGTTTACTGGATTCAGCGTGTGCCTGGTTTACTGGATTCAGCGTGTGCCTGGTTTACTGGATTCAGCGTGTGCCTGGTTTACTGGAATCAGCGTGTGCCTGGTTTACTGGAATCAGCGTGTGCCTGGTTAACTGGATTCAGCATGTGCCTGGTTTACTGGCATCAGCGTGTGCCTGGTTTACTGGCATCAGCGTGTGCCTGGTATCAGCGTGTGCCTGGTTTGCTGGAATCAGCGTGTGCCTGGTTAACTGGCATCAGCGTGTGCCTGGTTTACTGGCATCAGCGTGTGCCTGGTTTACTGGCATCAGCGTGTGCCTGGTTTACTGGAATCAGGGTGTGCCTGGTTTACTGGAATCAGCGTGTGCCTGGTTAACTGGAATCAGCGTGTGCCTGGTTTACTGGAATCAGCGTGTGCCTGGTTTACTGGAATCAGCGTGTGCCTGGTTTACTGGAATCAGCGTGTGCCTGGTTTACTGGATTCAGCGTGTGCCTGGTTTACTGGAATCAGCCTGTGCCTGGTTTACTGGAATCAGCGTGTGCCTGGTTTACTGGAATCAGCGTGTGCCTGGTTAACTGGAATCAGCATGTGCCTGATTTACTGGAATCAGCATGTGCCTGATTTACTGGAATCAGCGTGTGCCTGGTTTACTGGCATCAGCGTGTGCCTGGTTTACTGGCATCAGCGTGTGCCTGGTTTACTGGCATCAGCGTGTGCCTGGTTTACTGGCATCAGCGTGTGCCTGGTTAACTGGAATCAGCGTGTGCCTGGTTAACTGGAATCAGCGTGTGCCTGGTTTACTGGCATTAGCGTGTGCCTGGTTTACTGGCATTAGCGTGTGCCTGGTTTACTGGCATCAGCGTGTGCCTGGTTTACTGGAATCAGCGTGTGCCTGGTTTACTGGCATCAGCGTGTGCTTGGTTTACTGGCATCAGCGTGTGCCTGGTTTACTTGCATCAGCGTGTGCCTGGTTTACTTGCATCAGCGTGTGCCTGGTTTACTGGAATCAGCGTGTGCCTGGTTTACTGGAATCAGCGTGTGCCTGGTTTACTTGCATTAGCGTGTGCCTGGTTTACTTGCATCAGCGTGTGCCTGGTTTACTGGCATCAGCGTGTGCCTGGTTTACTGGAATCAGCGTGTGACTGGTTTACTGGAATCAGCGTGTGCCTGGTTTACTGGAATCAGCGTGTGCCTGGTTTACTGGAATCAGCGTGTGCCTGCTTAAGTGGAATCAGCGTGTGCCTGCTTAAGTGGAATCAGCGTGTGCCTGGTTAAGTGGAATCAGCGTGTGCCTGGTTTACTGGAATCAGCGTGTGCCTGGTTTACTGGAATCAGCGTGTGCCTGGTTAACTGGAATCAGCGTGTGCCTGGTTTACTGGAATCAGCGTGTGCCTGGTTTACTGGAATCAGCGTGTGCCTGGTTTACTGGAATTAGCGTGTGCCTGGTTTACTGGCATCAGCGTGTGCCTGGTTTACTGGCATCAGCGTGTGCCTGGTTAACTGGAATCAGCGTGTGCCTGGTTAACTGGAATCAGCGTGTGCCTGGTTAACTGGCATCAGCGTGTGCCTGGTTTACTGGCATCAGCGTGTGCCTGGTTAACTGGCATCAGCGTGTGCCTGGTTAACTGGCATCAGCGTGTGCCTGGTTAACTGGCATCAGCGTGTGCCTGGTTTACTGGCATCAGCGTGTGCCTGGTTTACTGGAATCAGCGTGTGCCTGGTTTACTGGAATCAGCGTGTGCCTGGTTTACTGGCATCAGCGTGTGCTTGGTTTACTGGCATCAGCGTGTGCCTGGTTTACTGGCATCAGCGTGTGCCTGGTTTACTGGAATCAGCGTGTGCCTGGTTTACTGGATTCAGCGTGTGCCTGGTTTACTGGATTCAGCGTGTGCCTGGTTTACTGGCATCAGCGTGTGCCTGGTTTACTGGCATCAGCGTGTGCCTGGTTTACTGGAATCAGCGTGTGCCTGGTTTACTGGAATCAGCGTGTGCCTGGTTTACTGGATTCAGCGTGTGCCTGGTTTACTGGAATCAGCGTGTGCCTGGTTTACTGGATTCAGCGTGTGCCTGGTTTACTGGATTCAGCGTGTGCCTGGTTTACTGGATTCAGCGTGTGCCTGGTTTACTGGAATCAGCGTGTGCCTGGTTTACTGGATTCAGCGTGTGCCTGGTTTACTGGAATCAGCGTGTGCCTGGTTAACTGGATTCAGCATGTGCCTGGTTTACTGGCATCAGTGTGTGCCTGGTTTACTGGCATCAGCGTGTGCCTGGTATCAGCATGTGCCTGGTTTGCTGGAATCAGCGTGTGCCTGGTTAACTGGCATCAGCGTGTGCCTGGTTTACTGGCATCAGCGTGTGCCTGGTTTACTGGCATCAGCGTGTGCCTGGTTTACTGGAATCAGGGTGTGCCTGGTTTACTGGAATCAGCGTGTGCCTGGTTTACTGGAATCAGCGTGTGCCTGGTTTACTGGCATCAGCGTGTGCCTGGTTTACTGGAATCAGCGTGTGCCTGGTTTACTGGATTCAGCCTGTGCCTGGTTTACTGGAATCAGCCTGTGCCTGGTTTACTGGAATCAGCGTGTGCCTGGTTTACTGGAATCAGCGTGTGCCTGGTTAACTGGAATCAGCGTGTGCCTGGTTAACTGGAATCAGCGTGTGCCTGATTTACTGGCATCAGCGTGTGCCTGGTTTACTGGCATCAGCGTGTGCCTGGTTTACTGGCATCAGCGTGTGCCTGGTTTACTGGCATCAGCGTGTGCCTGGTTTACTGGCATCAGCGTGTGCCTGGTTAACTGGAATCAGCGTGTGCCTGGTTAACTGGAATCAGCGTGTGCCTGGTTTACTGGCATTAGCGTGTGCCTGGTTTACTGGCATCAGCGTGTGCCTGGTTTACTGGAATCAGCGTGTGCCTGGTTTACTGGCATCAGCGTGTGCTTGGTTTACTGGCATCAGCGTGTGCCTGGTTTACTTGCATCAGCGTGTGCCTGGTTTACTTGCATCAGCGTGTGCCTGGTTTACTGGAATCAGCGTGTGCCTGGTTTACTGGAATCAGCGTGTGCCTGGTTTACTTGCATTAGCGTGTGCCTGGTTTACTTGCATCAGCGTGTGCCTGGTTTACTGGCATCAGCGTGTGCCTGGTTTACTGGAATCAGCGTGTGCCTGGTTTACTGGAATCAGCGTGTGCCTGGTTTACTGGAATCAGCGTGTGCCTGGTTTACTGGAATCAGCGTGTGCCTGCTTAAGTGGAATCAGCGTGTGCCTGCTTAAGTGGAATCAGCGTGTGCTTGGTTAAGTGGAATCAGCGTGTGCCTGGTTTACTGGAATCAGCGGGTGCCTGGTTTACTGGCATCAGCGTGTGCCTGGTTTACTGGCATCAGCGTGTGCCTGGTTTACTGGCATCAGCGTGTGCCTGGTTTACTGGCATCAGCGTGTGCCTGGTTTACTGGAATCAGCGTGTACCTGGTTAACTGGTATCAGCGTGTGCCTGGTTAACTGGAATCAGCATGTGCCTGGTTTACTGGAATCAGCGTGTGCCTGGTTAACTGGTATCAGCGTGTGCCTGGTTTACTGGAATCAGCGTGTGCCTGGTTTATTCGAATCAGCGTGTGCCTGGTTAACTGGAATCAGCGTGTGCCTGGTTTACTGGCATCAGCGTGTGCCTGGTTTACTGGATTCAGCGTGTGCCTGGTTTACTGGATTCAGCGTGTGCCTGGTTTACTGGCATCAGCGTGTGCCTGGTTAACTGGAATCAGCGTGTGCCTGGTTAACTGGAATCAGCGTGTGCCTGGTTTACTGGTATCAGCGTGTGCCTGGTTTACTGGATTCAGCGTGTGCCTGGTTTACTGGATTCAGCATGTGCCTGGTTTACTGGAATCAGCGTGTGCCTGGTTAACTGGAATCAGCGTGTGCCTGGTTAAGTGGAATCAGCGTGTGCCTGGTTAAGTGGAATCAGCGTGTGCCTGGTTTACTGGAATCAGCGTGTGCATGGTTTACTGGAATCAGCATGTGCCTCGTTAACTGGAATCAGCATGTGCCTGGTTTACTGGAATCAGCATGTGCCTGGTTTACTGGAATCAGAGTGTGCCTGGTTTACTGGAATCAGAGTGTGCCTGGTTTACTGGAATCAGCGTGTGCCTGGTTTACTGGAATTAGCGTGTGCCTGGTTTACTGGTATCAGCGTGTGCCTGGTTTACTGGCATCTGCGTGTGCCTGGTTTGCTGGAATCAGCGTGTGCCTGGTTAGCTGGAATCAGCATGTCCCTGGTTTACTGGCATCAGCGTGTGCCTGGTTAACTGGAATCAGCGTGTCCCTGGTTTACTGGCATTAGCGTGTGCCTGGTTAACTGGAATCAGCGTGTCCCTGGTTTACTGGCATCAGCGTGTGCCTGGTTTACTGGCATCAGCGTGTGCCTGGTTTACTGGCATCAGCGTGTGCCTGGTTTACTGGCATCAGCGTGTGCCTGGTTTGCTGGAATCAGCGTGTGCCTGGTTTGCTGGAATCACCGTGTGCCTGGTTAGCTGGAATCAGCATGTCCCTGGTTTACTGGCATCAGCGTGTGCCTGGTTGTTAGACCTGTCAGCCCTAGGGTGGTCCTTCCCTATTTTTTTTTCTTTTTCGCCTCCTTTTTGCCACCATATTTTTACTGGACCTAGGTCTCTGGGCACCTTGCCACTGCTAGCCAGTGCTGAGGTGCAGGTGCTCTCTCTCACTCAAGATGGCTGCCACAGGCCCCTGCTACTGCAGAGGGGCCTGACACGCATACACACTAGTAGCCAGGGTCAGGCTGGGGTATAGGGATACAGTATCCATTCCATCCCCGCCTCTGGGCCACATAGCCAGGCATGTAGAAGGTTCCAGAACCTTCCGGGCTGTGGGAGGAGTTATGTTTTGCCGCCTTTGGGAGAGTCACCTGACCTAGGAGTATAAAAGGCTTGGAGGGAAAACTTTCTAGTCAGTTGATGAGGCACCACTGAACCTGGGAGAACCTCCGCCGGAGTATAGGCTTTAGGGCCTAGGGGGAGACCTACACTACTGCTGCTGACAGGGCTGAGGCCCTGCTGTAGTAAGATAGCTGAGGAACGCCCACCACCCACTGACCTTGCCCAGTGTGAGGGGACCCAGGGAACCACCTTCAGCGTGCGGGGAGGAACACCAAGCACTCCCAGACCACCAACTCACCCCCCCTCATAAGAAGAAACTTCTGACAGGAAACTTTGACAAGGAACCTATAACAAGGAACTTCTGACAAGAAACTTACAACTAGAAGCGCCTAAGAAGCAACCAAGCTGAAGCAGTCGCAAGACCCCTTAACTTGAGGAGGCCTGACCGTCCAGCAAGGCCTAAAGCCTAGAACTGCCCAACTGGGGATCACCAGGTAAAGCGCCGTACCCTGAAGCGCTAAACCTTCAACCCCTATTCACTTTTGCCTGTTGCTGGGCTGCCCCCAAGTACTTTGCCAGTCAGCCCTGCCCACAGGCTGCTGGTGCACCCTGCTTTCTGTTGCCCCTCAGGTCACTGACCTTATGATGGAGATCACCGCCGCGGCCGCCGCCGCCTGAGAAGAGGCACCGTGTGGTGAGGTGCGCCGTCGCGCCCTCATCAGGGGAAGCGCTGAGGTAAAGGAAGCCCCTCAGGTGTGTGAGGTGAGGAGCGCCGTCCGCGCCCTCACCGAAGCCTCCAGAGACTGGGCCCTGGGCCCTCATCGCCGCGGCCAAAGAGTCGTACCCGCCGCCGTCGCGGCCAAAGAATTGCCCCCGCCGCCGTCGCGGCCAAAGAATCGCCCCCGCCGCGGCCCAAGAATTGCCCCCGCCGCCAAAGCGGCCGAAGAATCGTCGCCGCCGCCGATGCGGCCCAAGAATTGCACCCGCCGCCGTCGCGGCCAAAGAATTGCCACCGCCGCCGAAGCGGCCCAAGAAATCGCTAGCGCGATCTTCAGCGAGGCCTCCAGGCCCCGCAGACGCCGTTGCCGAGCAACCAGGGGTCGCTCGGCGTGACCCGGGAAGGCCGCGCACCGATTGGGCGCCGGCCCCCAGTCCCGCCCAGCGCCGAAGGAAGCCCGGGAAGAGCCCCGGCAGTGCAGAGGGAGACGGGGAGCCGGCCGGAGAGGACTGCCGGCTCCCGCTCCCTTCCCCAGCAACCCTGAGCCCCCACCTGCACTTACCCTGAGCCCCGGGGCCGGAGGAGGGTGATCCCGGCCCCCGCAACGAGCCGCATACTTACTCCCTAATCCCGGGGGCCGGAGGAAGGCAATACCGGCCCCCGCAACGACCCGCAACACCGGCCAGAAGGCCGAGGCACTCCCGACCGGGCCCCGCCCGACAGAACACGGGCCGGCCCGGAAGATCACCAGTCGCCCTGAAGCGCGACCAACGACCACACCGCAGGTGAGCCCTGGAGGCCCCTAGGGCCCATAAGACGCCACTGGGGGCCGGGGGCCACTATTAACCCTTAAGATTGTAGTCCTACGAGGCGAGGCCCCAGAGAGGAGTGTGCCTGGCCTGAGTTAACCCCTGAGGGACCTAGAAGCCCCAGAATACAGGACATGTTGAGGGATTCCCCACATAGTTCATTCAGGTAATGATGATGCCCACAGTATTTAATAATTTATGCCGATGCCTATTATAATTACTGCCTAGGCCATGGTTTTAACTGTTAAGTCTTTACCACAAGGGGAAAGTGTTTAATGGAGTTGAGCTGAAGTGTACACCGCCAAGAGTTGAAGTATTTTATGTTACAGGTGTACTGGAGTTGCGACGCCCACTGTACTGAATGTGGGTGCGCCTAGATTAATGCAGGCCTATTTAAATGTAACGTGAAAAGCCTTCTTTTAAATAATTGAATATGCTAAAGTGAACTGTATGTTTAGGCCTATGTTTTATTAACGTACCTTGAGATCATTATTAAGTGCTACGTGTAGGAGATAATTCCTGCGGCCTCTTAGTGGCCTACAATGTTGATGAGCTATGCAGCTTTATTTAAAATGTGCACCAGTTGAGTAATATAATGAATTTGAATGTAGATCTGAATTAACCTGCCTTATCTGATGCCAACTTAATTTATTTATAAAAGATCTTGATTTTAAATACAAAAGCCTGGTGTGGTGTCATGTTATTGCGTTCGCATTTGTGAGTCAAAGTGAGAGTGTGCTGCACAACTGCCTTACACATTGCCTTCGCGTGCCTTTCCCGCTTCACGCCATGCTACCGTGTCGGACTCGGTAACCCCGGTTCCAACATTTGGTGTTCAGCGGTTGGATAAGGACTGGTGCTTGTGCAGCACCCTACAGTGACTCAGTGTGCGCCGCAATTAGACACCTATTGTAATGAGAGTGCTAGGAATTCTATGGTAATTGCCGACTGTGTACATTCCTGTGTTAGACCTGTTACCTACAGTTTAGAACCCCTTCCTTAAATTGTCTGGGACCCCACCTGGGAGGATGGAGTTTGAGTTAGCCAACCTAGAAAGGTATACGGTGACACAGCTCAAGGAGTTCTGCCTAGAGAGGGGGTGGCCGTCAAGCGAGGCGCCAGGAAGGAGGTGCTTCAGAAAGCTTTGAGGGCATGGGTAATGGCCCACCCGGAGGGAAGAGGGGATGAGGAGCAGGGGGAGACAGACAACCCAGGAGAACTGGACCTACTGCGCATTGATGTTAGCGAGAATGTGTTGCCAGGAAGACGTTCCAGGGCAGGCAGTAGTGCGTCAGGGGGAAGTTTGTCACCAGAGGAATTGGAGGACAGAAGGGAGCAGAGGCAATTGACATTAGAACTTGCTAGGATGGAAAGAGACGGAGAACAGGCAAGGCTAGCCATGGAGGAAAGGAAGCTTGTACATGAGCTTAGCCTGAAGGAGCTAGAGCTCCGGACCTTGCAGATGGAGATGGAAGGCAAAATGAATGGTGGCAGCGTACCTGCTGGGGTTCCACAGGAGCCCAAATTCTATTTACCCAGAGAGGTGATGGCCAGTTTTAGTGTAGGTGATGACATCGACAAGTGGTTGGCGGCCTACGAGGTGGCTCTGGTGGCCCATAGAGTTCCTGAGAGCTACTGGGGGGAGGTCTTTATAGGTACATACCTCCACTAGTAAGGGACACACTTTTAACTTTGGATAAGGGGGAGCAGACTAACTACCCTATCATGAAAGAGGCCCTGCTCAAGAAGTTTGGCCTCACCCCAGAGAAGTACCGCCAAAAGTTCCGCAACAGCCACAAGCTTCACACACAAAACTGGGTGGATTTTTTTGACTATGTCCGGAAGGCATTAGAGGGTTGGGTGCATGGCAGCAACGTTGACAATTACAAAGGGCTGTACGACCTATTCTTGAGAGAGCACCTCCTAGAGAAATGTTTTCCGGAGCTGCGCCAGTACTTGGTGGACCGCAAGCTGACCAATCCTAGGGAGCTTGCGGAGGAGGCAGACACGTGGGTCAGCACTCGGGTGTCCCACAAGGGAGCCGGGGCGGACCCCCCGAAAGGTGGACAGGGGCTCCCCCAGAAGAAAGAGGGGGAGATAAAAAGAGGGAGTTCTTTAAAGGTCCCCAAAATAAACCGCCTGGGAGAGGGGTAGGTTCCCCATCCCAATCTGGATTCCAGAAACCCACTTATCCTGACAGGAGTCAGCAGCCCAGAACTGTCCGGTGCTACGAGTGCGGGGAGGTTGGACATTATAAGGGGGATCCCAAGTGTCGCAAGAGAACCCCAGCCCCCACAGGAGGTAAGAGCCCCGGGGTGGCCAGTGTAGCGCTTGGGGAGGAGTTGTCCCTAGGTAGGGGAGGTGAGTGGACAGGCTTGACCTTAGTTTCCCTGGGGGATAGAGAGATCATCCCACGGGTTCAGGTACCCGCGAACACTGCCAAGTATCGGCAGAGGGTCCTGGTGAACGGGGAGGAGGTGGAGGCTCTGAGGGACACAGGTGCCAGCATGACGATGGTGAGACGTCAGCTGGTGTCCCCAGAGCAGGTGATTCCTGAGGAATTCCACCCAGTTGTTATGGCTGATAATAGCCTGGGTCATTACCCCGTGGCCCAAGTTCCCTTTGAGTGGGGAGGAGTATCAGGTCTGTTGAAGGTTGCGGTGAGCCCTGCCATGCCAGTTGACTGTCTGCTGGGCAACGACTTGGAACATACTGCCTGGAGGGAGGTAGAGTTCAATGCCCATGCTGAGATGTTGGGATTACCAGGATGGACTTGCGTTGTCACGCGGTCCATGGCTGCCCGACAAGGAACTCAGCTGGGGTTGGAGCCTGAAAGAATGGCCCAGCCCACTGCTGGACGAGGAGATGTCCAGGAGGAGACACCCGGTGAGATGGATGGGGAGCCCGCGGAGGTGACCCCGGAGTCCGCTGAGGTGGTTGGTTTTCCCGTGGGGGACCTGCCGACCCCTGCAGAGTGGCAGGTGGAAGGAGGGCCTACCCGGGAGGAATTTTGCCGGGCGCAGAAAGAGTGCCCTACGCTTGAAGGCATGCGGCAACAGGCCGAAGCCCAAGCAGCTGGAAACGAGACTGGTAATTACCATGTCTACTGGGAGGATGGTCTCCTCTACAGTGAGCCTAAGGCTCCGGTGCATGGGTCCGCCCGAGCCGTGGTGGTCCCCCAATGCTGCCGAGCCTTTCTGCTAGAGTTGGCACACGAGATACCACTAGCAGGACACCTGGGCCAAGACAAGACGTTTGCGCGTCTAGTCCCACATTTTTACTGGCCCAGGATGCTCGTCACTTCTGACACTTTTTGCAAGACTTGCACCACTTGCCAAGCGAGCGGCAAGACAGGGACGAAAGTGAAGGTCCCTCTGGAACCTCTCCCAGTTGTCGATACCCCTTTTGAGCGGGTAGGGATTGACATTGTCGGGCCATTGGACCCGCCGACTTCTGCAGGACATAGGTTCATTTTGGTGCTGGTAGACCACGCCACCCGGTACCCGGAGGCAATCCCTCTGAGGACCATCACTGCACCGGTGGTGCTGCGGGCCCTGATGGGGATTTTTACCCGAGTGGGATTCCCCAAGGTCGTGGTGTCAGATAGGGGCACGAATTTCATGTCGGCCTACATGCAGGCCATGTGGAAGGAGTGTGGAGTGACCTACCGGTTCTCCACTCCTTACCACCCCCAGACGAACGGACTCGTGGAGCGCTTTAACAAAACCTTGAAGGGGATGATTAGGAGCCTACCCGAGGACTTGAGAAGAAAGTGGGACGTCCTCTTACCCTGTCTGCTCTTCTCCTACCGAGAGGTGCCGCAGAAGGGGGTTGGTTTCAGCCCCTTTGAGCTGCTCTATGGCCACCCCGTTCGGGGGCCCCTCAGTCTTGTCAAGGAGGGGTGGGAGAAGTCTTCCTCGAAGCTTCCCCGTGATGTGGTCAGCTATATGCTGGCATTCCGCAGCCAAGTGGCCAAGCTGTGGAAGGAGGCCTCGGACAATCTAGAGGCAAGTCAAGCCGTCATGAAGAAATGGTATGACCGGAACGCGCGGACGGTAGAGTTAGACGCTGGACAGAAGGTGTGGGTCATGGAGCCAGGAGAGCTTAGCGCCCTCCAGGACCGGTGGACTGGGCCGTTTGAGATCTTGGAAAGGAGAGGCCAGACCACATATGTCGTTGATGTGAAGACCCCATGTCAACCCCACAGGGTGTTCCACGTCAACCGCCTGAAGCCCCACCAGGAGCGTTCAGAACTCACTCTCCTAATGATAACAGATGGAAGTGAGGAGGAGGAGAGTGAGCCTCTTCCAGACCTTCTGGCGGCCCATGAGAAGGATGGTTCGGTAGAGGGAGTGGTCCTCGCCCCATCCTTGACCCCAGAGCAACAGAGGGACTGCCGCCAGGTCTTGGGGCAGTACGCCTCGTTGTTCTCCCTCACGCCTGGAATCACGCACATGTGTACCCATGATGTGGACACAGGGGACAGTCCGCCAGTAAAAACCAAGTCTTACCGGCTGTCCGATAAAGTCAAGGCTAGTATCCAGGGTGAGGTTACCAAGATGCTAGAACTGGGGGTGATTGAGCCTTCCAGTAGCCCTTGGGCTAGTCCGGTGGTGTTGGTGCCGAAAGCGGCCCCACCGGGCACCACACCAGAACTTCGGTTCTGTGTGGATTACCGTGGACTCAACTCAGTCACTAAGACCGACGCTCACCCGATCCCTCGGGCGGATGAGCTCATTGACCGGCTGGGAGCAGCCCGGTATTTGAGTACCATTGATTTGACGTCAGGCTATTGGCAGATAGCCCTGGCGGAAGGAGCAAGGGAGAAGACTGCGTTCTCCAACCCCGAGGGCCACTTTCAATTTCGGGTGATGCCCTTCGGGTTGAAAAATGCTCCAGCCACTTTCCAGCGGTTGGTGAACCAGGTGCTGTCTGGCCTAGAGGCCTTCTCTGCTGCCTACCTGGATGACATAGCTGTCCTCAGTAGCAGCTGGGAGGACCACCTGGAGCATCTCCAGGAGGTGCTACAGGCTTTGCAACGGGCTGGTTTAACCATCAAGTCCAGCAAGTGCCAGATTGGACAGGGATCTGTCGTGTACCTGGGACATCTGGTGGGCGGTGGTAAGGTGCAACCCCTCCAAGCCAAGATTGAGACCATCTTGGCCTGGGAGCCCCCAAGACCCAAACAGAGGTCCGAGCTTTTCTCGGTCTCACGGGGTATTACCGCCGGTTCGTCAAGGGATATGGAACCATCGTGGGCCCATTGACGGAATTGACTTCAAAGAAGCAGCCACGCAGAGTCATCTGGACGGCTGCCTGCCAGGAAGCCTTTGAGACCCTCAAACGTGCAATGTGCACTGCACCGGTGCTCAGGACTCCAGACTTTGGACGGGAATTTATTGTACAGACAGACGCTTCTGAGCATGGCATAGGAGCTGTGCTCTCGCAGCTGAATGACGATGGCCAAGACCAGCCAGTGGCCTTCATTTCCCGAAGACTACTCCCCGGGAACAGCGGTGGAGTACCATCGAACGAGAAGCCTTTGCTGTGGTTTGGGCTGTCAAGAAGTTGAGGCCATACCTTTTTGGTTGTCACTTCCTGATTCAGACCGACCACAGACCCCTTCGCTGGCTCATGCAGATGAGAGGCGAAAACCCCAAATTGTTGAGGTGGTCCATTTCCCTCCAGGGGATGGACTTTCGGGTGGAACATCGACCCGGTGTAGACCACGCCAATGCTGACGGTCTCTCCCGGTTTTTCCGCCTTAGCGAAGAGAACTCCCTAGAGGTTGGGAAGCTCTCCCCTCTTTCGGCTGGGGGGGACGCGTGTTAGACCTGTCAGCCCTAGGGTGGTACTTCCCTATTTTTTTTTCTTTTTCGCCTCCTTTTTGCCACCATATTTTTACTGGAGCTAGGTCTCTGGGCACCTTGCCACTGCTAGCCAGTGCTGAGGTGCAGGTGCTCTCTCTCACTCAAGATGGCTGCCACAGGCCCCTGCTACTGCAGAGGGGCCTGACACGCATACACACTAGCAGCCAGGGTCAGGCTGGGGTATAGGGATACAGTATCCATTCCATCCCCGCCTCTGGGCCACATAGCCAGGCATGTAGAAGGTTCCAGAACCTTCCGGGCTGTGGGAGAAGTTATGTTTTGCCGCCTTTGGGAGAGTCACCTGACCTAGGAGTATAAAAGGCTTGGAGGGAAAACTTTCTAGTCAGTTGATGAGGCACCACTGAACCTGGGAGAACCTCCGCCGGAGTATAGGCTTTAGGGCCTAGGGGGAGACCTACACTACTGCTGCTGACAGGGCTGAGGCCCTGCTGTAGTAAGATAGCTGAGGAACGCCCACCACCCACTGACCTTGCCCAGTGTGAGGGGACCCAGGGAACCACCTTCAGTGTGCGGGGAGGAACACCAAGCACTCCCAGACCACCAACTCATCCCCCCTCATAAGAAGAAACTTCTGACAGGAAACTTTGACAAGGAACCTATAACAAGGAACTTCTGACAAGAAACTTACAACTAGAAGCGCCTAAGAAGCAACCAAGCTGAAGCAGTCGCAAGACCCCTTAACTTGAGGAGGCCTGACCGTCCAGCAAGGCCTAAAGCCTAGAACTGCCCAACTGGGGATCACCAGGTAAAGCGCCGTACCCTGAAGCGCTAAACCTTCACCCCCTATTCACTTTTGCCTGTTGCTGGGCTGCCCCCAAGTACTTTGCCAGTCAGCCCTGCCCACAGGCTGCTGGTGCACCCTGCTTTCTGTTGCCCCTCAGGTCACTGACCTTATGATGGAGATCACCGCCGCGGCCGCCGCCTGAGAAGAGGCACCGTGTGGTGAGGTGCGCCGTCGCGCCCTCATCGGGGGAAGCGCTGAGGTAAAGGAAGCCCCTCAGGTGTGTGAGGTGAGGAGCGCCGTCCGCGCCCTCACCGAAGCCTCCAGAGACTGGGCCCTAGGCCCTCATCGCCGCCGTCGCGGCCAAAGAGTCGTACCCACTGCCGTCGCGGCCAAAGAATTGCCCCCGCCGCCGTCGCGGCCCAAGAATCGTCTCTGCCGCCGTCGCGGCCCAAGAATTGCCCCCGCCGCCGAAGCGGCCGAAGAATCGTCGCCGCCGCCGAAGCGGCCGAAGAATCTTCGCCGCCGCCGAAGCGGCCGAAGAATCGTCGCCGCCGCCGAAGCGGCCCAAGAATTGCCACCGCCGTTGAAGCGGCCCAAGAAATCGCTAGCGCGATCTTCAGCGAGGCCTCCAGGCCCCGCAGACGCCGTTGCCGAGCAACCAGGGGTCGCTCGGCGTGACCCGGGAAGGCCGCGCACCGATTGGGCGCCGGCCCCCAGTCCCACCCAGCGCCGAAGGAAGCCCGGGAAGAGCCCCGGTAGTGCAGAGGGAGACGGGGAGCCGGCCGGAGAGGACTGCCGGCTCCCGCTCCCTTCCCCAGCAACCCTGAGCCCCCACCTGCACTTACCCTGAGCCCGGGGGCCAGAGGAGGGTGATCCCGGCCCCCGCAACGAGCCGCATACTTACTCCCTAATCCCGGGGCCGGAGGAAGGCAATACCGGCCCCCGCAACGACCCGCAACACCGGCCAGAAGGCCGAGGCACCTCCGACCGGGCCCCGCCCGACAGAACACGGGCCGGCCCGGAAAATCGCCAGTCGCCCTTAAGCGCGACCAACGACCACACCGCAGGTGAGCCCTGGAGGCCCCTAGGGCCCATAAGACGCCACTGGGGGCCGGGGGCCACTATTAACCCTTAAGATTGTAGTCCTACGAGGCGAGGCCCCAGAGAGGAGTGGGCCTGGCCTGAGTTAACCCCTGAGGGACCTAGAAGCCCCAGAATACAGGACATGTTGAGGGATTCCCCACATAGTTCATTCAGGTAATGATGATGCCCACAGTATTTAATAATTTATGCCGATGCCTATTATAATTACTGCCTAGGCCATGGTTTTAACTGTTAAGTCTTTACCACAAGGGGAAAGTGTTTAATGGAGTTGAGCTGAAGTGTACACCGCCAAGAGTTGAAGTATTTTATGTTACAGGTGTACTGGAGTTGCGACGCCCACTGTACTGAATGTGGGTGCGCCTAGATTAATGCAGGCCTATTTAAATGTAACGTGAAAAGCCTTCTTTTACATAATTGAATATGCTAAAGTGAACTGTATGTTTAGGCCTATGTTTTATTAACGTACCTTGAGATCATTATTAAGTGCTACGTGTAGGAGATAATTCCTGCGGCCTCTTAGTGGCCTACAATGTTGATGAGCTATGCAGCTTTATTTAAAATGTGCACCAGTTGAGTAATATAATGAATTTGAATGTAGATCTGAATTAACCTGCCTTATCTGATGCCAACTTAATTTATTTATAAAAGATCTTGATTTTAAATACAAAAGCCTGGTGTGGTGTCATGTTATTGCGTTCGCATTTGTGAGTCAAAGTGAGAGTGTGCTGCACAACTGCCTTACACATTGCCTTCGCGTGCCTTTCCCGCTTCACGCCATGCTACTGTGTCGGACTCGGTAACCCCGGTTCCAACACTGGTTAACTGGAATCAGCGTGTCCCTGGTTTACTGGCATCAGCGTGTGCCTGGTTAACTGGAATCAGCGTGTCCCTCGTTTACTGGCATCAGCGTGTGCCTGGTTAGCTGGAATCAGCGTGTGCCTGGTTTGCTGGAATCAGCGTGTGCCTGGTTTGCTGGAATCAGCGTGTGCCTCGTTTACTGGCATCAGCGTGTGCCTCGTTTACTGGCCAGTCAGGATCCAGCCACAGATCAGTGCAGCCATTCACTACCAGCACCTACACTTTCCCAGCATTGAATTCCAGCTTATTGCAGCCTAAGCAAAGTCAGAGGAAGGAAGAATCTCTTAACATCCTTGACAGGCTCTGGACCGCCACGGTTGTCCAGTTGAAATACCACTTGGGTGTCATCAGCAGCCACCTACTCTCGGACACACATTTCAGAGAGGGCATTGGCCAGCGGGGTCATATATATGTGGAACAAGTCCAGGGACAGAGCTGCCGAGTCTTGAGGTATACCCAGGCCACTGGAAATATGCGATTCTGCGCCCGTGGATTTTCGCATAATTATGCATCTGCCACATAATTCATCATCTGCTGCATAATCGGCATATTTTTAGCAATTTTTTTTTGCCTCTACCTTAAATGGATCAAAAGCTACTAAAACTGTGGACATATGCGTTCGCACGTAGTGGAAGGCCCTTCACAAACGTTAAGTGGTTATCTTTTAGTTGATTGTTTCTGTATTCGGTTGTTAAACTTGTACTAACGAGGGGAAATCTTTACCCAGACATATGTATGTATGTATGTATGTGTATATATATATATTCACTGAAAAAACCATAGGTTTCAGGCACGTCATAGTTATAAATTAGCATTTAAAAACCTTTGAAATTCACTGAAAAAACCATAGGTTTTAGGGAAAGTTATAGTTAGTTGGACATTTCACTCGTACAAAACCATAGAAATTCCCCCGTTATAGTTAGTTCAGCTAACTATAACTCGCGCCCCGCAATGCACTGCTGATGACGTCACATATTACATCACTCATGACATGGTCAGTGACATCACTGATGACATCACTGATGACATCTCAAATGACATCACTGATGACATCACTGATGACATCATCCAGTGACTGTGTGTTTCTGTAAAGTTTAATAATGTTTAATATATATAGGGAAAGGCGTATTGAAGAATGAGTGGGTGTATAAGTGTCTGAATGGATGATTTAGTAGGTGCGTGACTAACTCTATAAGTGAGTGATTAAACGTATCTTACTGAATGCATGGGTTACTGACTAAACTGTGTGAATGTCTGTATCCGTCTGTCTGTTGGTGTGTAAGCGGCTGCATGGGTTTGCGAATAGCTACATCAGCGTCTACATGGGTTATTGATTGGTTGTCTGAGTATCTGTATGGGTGCCTGAGTGTTTGTATATTAGTTATATTAGGGTGTGAGAAGATGCATGAAATTATCACATGGATGAAACCCTGTCTGGCCTCCCTTGCGATGACATACTGATCCACTCCTCCACAGCAGCAGAATACCACAAGCACCTGAAGGACCCCCTGAAATGCCTCAGCGAGCACGGGGATCCTTCTTTCAGCCATCCCTTGAATTCTTCGGGTACATCTTTAACCAAGACAGAATTCAAGTAGATCCCTTGCAAGTCACAGACAATCAAACGAGCACCTGCGCCCAGAACACCCTCAGAAGTGAGGAGTTTCCTCGGAATGGCCACGTATTGCGGGAGGTTCATCCCCGACCTTGCAACTTTGGCAGAACCACTCGGGGCTCTCCCAAAAACAGACGCAAGATGGGTTTGGAGCCGCCAAGAGGAAGAATTGTTTCAAAAGATCAAAGACGCCCTTCTCGACAACGCCACACTAGTATACTTTAACGCTGAAAAACACACCAAACTGCTGGCAGATGTCAGCGCGGTCGGGCTAGGAGTGTCAGGATCGGCCGTAGCGGTGCCTACCTCATCCGTCCTCGAACTACACCTCCCATGAGGCCATTCGGCGAGACGGTACTTGAGGCGTCGCAGCGCAATGGCCGTCGTGCGTAATACTGAATTGTTTCGTTCTCTCTCTTTCGGCTAAGCGGGAGAGAGCTCGTCGGCGTGCAGAAGCCGTCTTTTGGATGCAGTTTTCTGGCTTGGTGTGGTTGGAATACGCTGGAGCATCCGTGAGGTATTTGTTGTAGGAATACCAGGGATGAGGTGGCAACCGCATTATACTTGAGGAACCATTCTCGCTGCGCGGCTGGGAGCGTGGAAGTGTCAGGGTATCTCGGAGCGGAAAGTAGTGGTGCGGTTGCCACGCTTTGCCGTGTCCAAAGTGCTTGAGCGGCTGCCGTTCCACGTTGCATGCTGCGCATGGGGGAGAGGAGTTGGTAACCATAGCGGAACGCGGTGGTGAGGTTAACCACGCGCTACCGTGTATGGCAAAAGGCTGGATGTGATTACTAAGGAGCCGCTATTCCTCAGAGCGGACAGTGGTGGTGTGGATGACCACGCTTTACCGTGTCTGAAGGTTATTAGCTGAGACGGTATCAGCTTACAGGATTTCACGGGTGGACTCTATGGTTATCCATAGCGGAACGCTGTGGTGAAAGGAACCACGCTTTTCCGTGTATGGTAGGAAGTTGTAAAGGAACTTGCTAGTACGGCCATGCACCAGAGCGGATGGTAGTGGTCATGTCACCACGCTTTACCGTGTCTGTGATTTATGTTTGAGACTTAGTATATCATTTGTTCTTTGGATTCTTTTATGGGACAGTACAATGGGCTTTACTTCAACCTACTGCTGAGGAACAGAGGGGCTGCAATCTTCGCTCTCTGTAGTGGGGGCTCTTAATCTGTGACTTCCGTTTGGGCCTTGCTGAAACGTGGGCACGTTGTCTACCCTGAGGGATGGTCCAGTGCTTGCACTTTTCAGAAGTATGACTGTGCATAAACAAGGTATAGAAAGGGCCTAGTGAGACTACATGAGAGTAGACTGTTGCTTGCTTTATTTACATCTGTGTCTTTTCTCATTACAGGTCCTTTTTTTCCCACTGCTGTCCCTTCCCATTCCTTTCCCTCGCCTGATCGCTCGAGCACCCTGTTTCTATTCAGGGTGTTGGTGATATCAGGAGGTGGACCCTGTCTTACGGCTACTGGATCCTGTGGAGCATATCCTTACAGAATTACGCACCCAGGTGTCTTGAGTCATGGCGTCCATGGAAGAGGTCCTTCAGGCATTAGTAATGGTCCAACAGGAATTGGCAGCCTCTAGGGCAGAGACAGCTGCATTAAGGGAGAAAGTGGATAGATTGGCCAGGAATCCCTTTGATGTATCCCCTTCCCCCGCACATATACAGGTGACGGTACCACCCCCTATACCCTTGGCTAATCCTGAGAGATATGCAGGGGACCCATTGAAAGTGCAGGTGTTTGACACAAATAATGTTGCATTTTTCATGCAAACCAGCCTCCTTCCCCAATAACCATTCTCGGGTGGCGTTTGCCATCTCCTATTTGGTTGGTGACGCATCAAATTGGGCTGTTCCTTTAGTTAGGAATAATGATGCTGTGTTGTCAGACTGGTCGGCTTTTAGAGCGGAATTTGAGAGAGTGTTTGATCGGAGGGCCACTACCTTTAGTGCAGACAGAGAATTACTGGAACTCAAACAAGGCAGAAATGATTTGGTTACGTATCTAACTACTTTTAATCGGTTAGTGGCCGAAACAGCTTGGCCTGAGGAGAAGAGGATGTCATTGTTTTACCAGGGATTAAGGGAAGGAATGAAGGACGTCATAGCCCAGATTGATCCACAACCCTCTACCTGTGCAGAGATGATAAACCTGACACTAAGATTAGATGGTAGGATGTCGGAAAGAGGGAGTGAGAAAAAGAAATGGGAGGGGGGGATATGTCAGAACGGACAGGATAACCCGTAGACCCATAGTGCATTCCGAAGTAGGAAATGAACCTATGGAAATTGGAGCTGTCAGAGCCCCGTTAACTAGAGAAGAAAGGGAGATAGAAGGGTGCAGTGGTTATGCATGTACTGTGGTAAAAAAGGGCACTACGTAAGGGACTGTCCCTTCAAACCCAAGAACGCAGGGACCTGGTTTCGAAATAAGAGGGTGGCGGTATCCACCTCGAGGCCTGCAGATCATACTACAAGAGAAGACAGAGGGGAAGGAGAGGAAGAAAAAGGGTGGAAACTCCCCTCGTTGTCGGTCGTGGCATTGCATGACACTGAGTCGCATATAGTGCTCACTATGAGTCTTGAGAGTAATCTGCAGTTCCATCAGGTGCAGGTTATGATAGACTCAGGGGCAACAGGTAATTTCATTGACAGTGGGTTGGTAACGCGTCTTGCCTTAAACCGGGTGACTAGGGTGATTCCCGAAGAGGTGTTGGCTGTGGATGGCCAACCATTAAAGTCCGGTCTCATCATGGAAGAAACAGAAGTCGTAGGGTTGACTGTTTCTGTTGGGAACGGTAAGCATAGGGATGAGTTATCCTTAAACATCATTGATGCACCCCAGTATGAAGTGATTTTGGGTATGCCTTGGCTGTGTCACCACAACGCAACAATAGATTGGAAGTCCAAGACACTACAGTTTCTTTCTGAAGAATGCCAGGGTCACCTAGTACAGAGTCTACCCACGCAGGCAACTGCTTTGACGAATCCTTTTCTGGTAGCTACTGCAGTCGAAAAGGAGGTTGTGTTACCGGTGGAATATCAACAGTACAGGGAAGTTTTTAGTGAAACTAAGGCAGAACAGTTACCCCCTCACAGAGAATATGATTGCCGCATAGATCTGGTAGAAGGGGCTACCATCCCTGCATGTCGGGTGTATGCGTTGTCGGTGCCCGAGACGCGACACCTGAAGGAATACTTGGATCACTATCTGGGAATAGGGTTTATCCGTCCTTCCCGTTCACCTGCGGCTTCACCCCTGTTTTTCATAGCTAAAGCCAACGGAGATTTGAGGGCCTGTGTGGACTATCGTCTGCTCAATAAGAACACAGTGAGGAATCGGTACCCCTTACCGCTCATATCTGCGTTACTAGACCAGGTGAGGGATGCCAAAATCTACACCAGATTGGATTTGAGGGGGGCGTACCATTTAGTGCGGGTTCGCGACGGGGATGAATGGAAAACTGCCTTCAAGACTCGTTATGGTTTATATGAGTATACTGTTATGCCGTTCGGTCTCTGCAATGCCCCGGCGGCCTTTCAGTATTTTCTTAACGATGTCTTGAAGGAGTTTGTGGACCTTTTGTAGTGGTGTATATTGATGACATCCTTATTTATTCTGGGGATGCTGAGGTGCACACGGGACAAGTTATCAGGGTGCTGCAGAAATTGAGGGATCATAGTTTGTATTGCAAACTGAGCAGGTGTGAGTTTGGGGTGAGAGAGGTGGAATTTCTTGGTGTGATGCTTTGCCCGGAAGGATTGCATATGTCAGAGCGAAAAGTGCAGGCCTTTCAAGACTGGCCAACCCAAAAAATACGAAGGACATACAATGCTTCTTGGGGTTTGCTAATTATTATCGAAGGTTCATCCTTCATTTTTCCCAGGTAGCTGTTCCTCTGTCACGATTACTCAGGAAGGGAGTGTCTTTTCAGTGGTCTCAGGAGGCCGAGGATGCCTTTTTGTACCTAAAAAGCCTTCACCACTGCTCCTGTACTGGCCCATCCTAAACCAGAGTACCCATTCGTGGTGGAAGCAGATGCCTCAGATGAAGCTATTGGAGCTATATTGTCACAGAGAGATCAGACTACCGGACAACTCCATCCTGTAGCCTACCTATCAAAAAAGTTGAACTCAGCGGAAAAGAACTACACCATCGCTGAGAAAGAACTTCTGGCAATAAAAAGAGCATTTCAGGAATGGAGACACTATCTGTGGGGGGCTAGTTATCCAGTCATGGCGTATTCAGACCACCGGAATCTTCAATACATGAAGTCCGCTCTGCATCTTTCACAGCGTCAAATGAGATGGATGCTGTTCTTTGCCGAATATGATTTCATCATTACCTTCAGGCCTGGGGTTGGGAATCGTAAGGCTGACTGACTCTCTGTCCAGGCAAGAAGTGAGGGAGGATTCCAACGATGCCCGGGCTCTAGGGGCTATTATAGACCCCTCGAAAGTGGTCTGTGCTGTCCGAGCAGATCAGTTCCTGGAAGAAGTAAGACGTCAAAAGACAAAAACAGAGTGGGAAACCTAGGTAACCCAAGACACAGAGCGTACAGTGAAACAGGGGCTGCCCTTCTATAGAACAAATCTTTATCTACCCACTAAAGACCTGCAGAAGAAAGCTTTTAGTTGGTGTCATGCATCCCCTTTGGCTGGACATCCTGGAGTACGTAAAACCCTTCAGTTACTTCAATGACACTTCTGGTGGAGTACGGTACGGGCAGATGTGTCGGCCTGGGTGGCGCGTTGTGAAGACTGCGCTAGAGCCAAAAACGAAAACACTCAAAGGAAAGGGAAGCTGATACCGATGCCCACTCCGCAGAGACCCTGGCAGAATATCAGTCTGGATTTCGTCACAGGGCTACCTCAAGACCAGGGAAGTTCGGCCATCTTGGTAGTCATAGATAGTCTTACCAAGATGGGACATTTCATTCCTTGCACAAATCTTCCTACAGCAGGTCAGACTGCCCAGTTGTTGCTAAACAGTATCATTCGTCTCCATGGGGTGCCCGAAGTGATCGTATCGGACAGAGGTCCCCAGTTTATAGCCAGGTTCTGGAAGCTGTGGTGCCGAGCTTTACAAATCGAGTCTACTCTTTCCACAAGTTTCCATCCACAAACGGATGGGCAGACAGAAAGATTAAATCAGACCTTGAAGAAATATCTTAGGTGCTATGCCAAGGAAGCCCAAGAGTCATGGGTGTCGCTACTGTGGATGGCTGAACTAGCCTACAATAATGCATGGCACAGTTCTGTAGGAATCTCCCCTTTTCGTGCCAACTATGGGTATGATGCCTGAACACTCCCCGTCAGTATCCCTGAGGAGGTTGCCAACCAGCCCACAGTCTTGGAGTGGGTGAGGAAGCTCCACATATTGCAGAGGAAAGTCCGTGAGCAGTTGATGAGGGCCAAGCAGGAGTACAAGAAGTGGGAAGATAGACACCGACAGGTGGGGCCTCAATACCAAGTGGGAGACCGAGTGTGGTTGTCCACCAAGAACATTCATTTCAAGCTGCGCAGTGTGTTTCACCCTCGGTTCATTGGCCCTTACACGATTTTGAAACAGATCAATCCTGTCGCTTTCAAGCTAAAATTGCCGGGTACACTCAGAATCCACCCTGTGTTTCACAGCAATCTCCTGAAGCCTGCCCTGTCGGCAAGCCGGCGCGCTCCCCCTCCTGTGGTGCGTGAAGGTGGTCTTGAATATGTGGTGAAAAGCATTCGGGATTCCAGGTGGAGACGGGGTGTTCTGTGGTATCTGGTCTCCTGGAAGGGGTATTCGGCAGAGGACGATTCCTGGGAACCATGGCGAAATGTACATGCCCGTGTGGCGGTTCGTTCCTTTCATCGTCGATTTTCATCTAAACCTGGGCCCAAGAGGTGCTAGGGGGGTGGGGGGGTGCTACTGTCAGGATCGGCCATAGCGGCGCCTACCTCATCCGTCCTGGAACTACACCTCCCATGAGGCCATTCGGCGAGACGGTACTTGAGGCGTCGCAGCGCAATGGCCGTCGTGCGTAATACTGAATTGTTTCGTTCTCTCTCTTTCGGCTGAGCGAGAGAGAGCTCGTCGGCGTGCAGAAGCCGTCTTTTGGATGCAGTTTTCTGGCTTGGTGTGGTTGGAATACGCTTGAGCATCCGTGAGGTATTTGTTGTAGGAATACCAGGGATGAGGTGGCAACCACATTATACTTGATGAACCATTCTCGCTGCGCGGCTGGGAGCGTGGAAGTGTCAGGGTATCTCGGAGCGGAAAGTAGTGGTGCGGTTGCCACGCTTTGCCGTGTCCAAAGTGCTTGAGCGGTTGCCGTTACACGTTGCATGCTGCGCATGGGGGAGAGGAGTTGGTAACCATAGCGGAACGCGGTGGTGAGGTTAACCACGCGCTACCGTGTATGGCAAAAGGCTGGATGTGATTACTAAGGAGCCGCTATTCCTCAGAGCGGACTGTGGTGGTGTGGATGACCACGCTTTACCGTGTCTGAAGGTTATTAGCTGAGACGGTATCAGCTTACAGGATTTCACGGGTGGACTCTATGGTTATCCATAGCGGAACGCTGTGGTGAAAGGAACCACGCTTTTCCGTGTATGGTAGGAGGTTGTAAAGGAACTTGCTAGTACGGCCATGCACCAGAGCGGATGGTAGTGGTCATGTCACCATGCTTTACCATGTCTGTGATTTATGTTTGAGACTTAGTATATCATTTGTTCTTTGGATTCTTTTATGGGACAGTACAATGGGCTTTACTTCAACCTACTGCTGAGGAACAGAGGGGCTGCAATCTTCGCTCTCTGTAGTGGGGGCTCTTAATCTGTGACTTCCGTTTGGGCCTTGCTGAAACGTGGGCACGTTGTCTAGCCTGAGGGATGGTCCAGTGCTTGCACTTTTCAGAAGTAGGACTGTGCATAAACAAGGTATAGAAAGGGCCTAGTGAGACTACATGAGAGTAGACTGTTGCTTGCTTTATTTACATCTGTGTCTTTTCTCATTACAGGTCCTTTTTTTCCCACTGCTGTCCCTTCCCATTCCTTTCCCTCGCCTGATCACTCGAGCACCCTGTTTCTATTCAGAGTGTTGGTGATATCAGGAGGTGGATCCTGTCTTACGGCTACTGGATCCTGTGGAGCATATCCTTACAAGGAGGCGTGCTTGCCCAAGAACAAGAGCCAGGATGATGGGCAGCCCTAACATTTGCAAGTAAGGCGCTGACACCAACGGAGGCCTGGTACACACAAATCGAGCTGGAAGCCCTGGCAATCAAGTGGACTTGCTGGCACTTCCACCTGTACCTGAGTGTCCAGCCCTTTAACGTTGTCACCGATCACAAGCCTCTGGTACCACTCTTCAGAGGGTCAGCACCTCACCCGCCTCCGCGGATTGAGAGGTGGGCCATCCAATTGCAACATTATCAGATGGAGGTGGTATACAGACCAGGATCGAAAAACCTAGCAGATTTTCTGTCGCGGCACCCCACGCTCTCCGAGAAACACGACAGCCCCGATGAGGTAGAAGACTATGTCCAGATGATCTCAAGTGCTGCGTACCCTGAGCCTTAAGTCTGGAAGACATCATGGAAGCGGCCGAATCGGACCCCGTCATTGCTCGAGTGCGCAACGCTGCACAGAGTGGAACATGGAGAGACTTCCTCCGGGACGACAACGACCGACGAAGATGTGGAGGATGCAAGACGAGTTTAGCACCACCCAAGACGGAATCCTATTGCGAGGATCTCGCATTGTAATCCCAAAGGCCCTCAGACACCAAGTCACGCAATTGGCACACGGGGGACATCAAGGCATCACAAAGAGGAAGTCAAGGATACAGGAAAAAGTGTGGTTCCCGGGGCTAGAGGAAATGGCTGAAGATTTAGAGCGAAGGTGCCCTGCGTGCCAGATGAGCGCACCGGAAAGACCGGCACCGGTGATCACTGAAGAACCATGCACCAATCCCTGGTCCAAACTGAGCATGGACTTTGGAAGTTTCCCTGAAGGAAAAACCACTCTCGTCCTCGTGGATGCCTACTCCAAATATCCTATTGTAGAAGTAATCACCTTCCCGGCACTTATCCACGTGCCCCCTGTTCTGGAGAAAATGTTTGCAACCTTCGGCCTCCTGACGGAAATCAGGAGTGACAACGGGCCCCCTCTGGAGCAGAATTCACAGAGTTCCTCAAGCAGTGAGGCATTAGGCAACACTGTATCACCCCGCAGTGGCGGCAAGCTAATGGTGACGTAGAAAGGTTTATGTGAACGCTAAACAAAGCACTTCACATTGCTGCCGTCAAACAGGCTGATCCCAAACGACACCTCCACCTATTCCTCAGAGAATATCAGAGCACTCCCCACTGCACGACTCAACATACCTCTTGGGCTTTGATGTTCAACCGGCCATGGAGGTACCTTATCCGCACATAGACAGGATGGGCGCCGCCGCCTCATGATGCCCACAGAACACAAGCCTGTCACAAACGGCGCAACACGCAAGCCAGCGTCTGACGCGGGGCCAGGCCAAGATCACTCCGACTCGGAGACTCTGTCATCAAAGACCGCTGACCTGTGTGAAAATTCAGGACACCATATGAGCCTAGAATATGGACAGTCATTGTTAACGATGGCACCAGGGTAACAGCTAGGAAAGGACATGAAGAAGTCTCAAGGAATGTTTCATGGTTCAATGAGGTCACACACCATCCCCACTCTCCTCATGCCTGGGTAACGATGAAGACAATGCTGGTTGGCCAGAGCACGAGGACAGCAACACAGTTGAGAGCGGTACTGGGGGTCATAGCCCAGTGAACACCAACGAAGAACAGAGAACTCCTCTGAGTGCAACACCTGCCAGTGAGCCGCCCCTTCACAGTCAGTCCCATCGATTAGGCCTCCGGCTGAACCCTCAACCAAGCCGACGGCTCAAAGACTTTGCATGTTGAGTACAAGAAACTTTATTCTTCAAAGACCGAGTTGGAGAGGGATGCAGCAGGTCAGCGGTCCTGCTATTACGATGAACCGCCGGGTGTAGAGATGTCATCCTCTGGCCAGGCATGGCCAGGGGGGAGTTAATAAATGGGAGTAGACCGCTTGTGGGCGAACTCCGATACCGCCACAGTAGTGTCTGGTGGCCCTTTATTCATGTGTGGCTGCACACATAGGCCTGGGCACACTACGATCCCTGTAGGCCTAGACCCCGACACAACAGTACAGACAGGGGCAGACATGCCAGTCTCCACACATGGTCAGAACAGGCACACACGGGCTTCTCCGCTGTGCGTACATGCAGTAGAGCCGGTTTTATCTACATGCTGCTCTCCATGCATGGTGCAGACAGGTACAGACAGGCTTCCTACTGCGTGCACATGCAGGGAGCACATGCCAGTCTCCACGCATGATCGGAACAGGCGCAGAAGGGCTTCCCCGCTGCTGTGGAGCACATGTCTGTCTATATGCATGCTCAGAACAGGCAAAGAGGGGCTTCTCTCTTGCAGGCACATACAGTGGAGCCACATGCTTGTCTCCGTGCATTGTCAGAACAGGCACAGATGGTCTTCCAGCTGCATGCATGCAGTGGAGCCAGTTTTATCCACATGCTGCTCTCCATGCGTGGTACAGACAGGCTTCTCACTATGTGCACATGCCGGTCCCCAAGCATGCTCAGAACAGGCGCAGACAGGCTTCTAGCTGCGTGCACATGCAGTGGAGCCAGTTTTATCCACATGCTGCTCTCTATGCATGGTACAGAGAGGCGCAGACTGGCTTCCCCGCTGCGTGCACATGCAGTGGAGCCAGTTTAATCCACATGCTGCTCTCTATGCATGGTACAGAGAGGCACAGACTGGCTTCCCCACTGCGTGCACATGCAGTGGAGCCAGTTTAATCCACATGCTGCTCTCCATGCATGGTACGGAGAGGCACATACGGGCTTCCCCGCTGCGCATACATGCAGTAGAGCCGGTTTTATCCACATGCTGCTCTCTATGCATGGTACAGAGAGACGCAGACTGGCTTCCCCGCTGCGTGCACATGCAGTGGAGCCGGTTTTATCCACATGCTACTCTCCATGCACGTACAGAGAGGCGCAGATGGGCTTCCCCGCTGCGCGTACATGTAGTGGAGCCGGTTTTATCCACATGCTGCTCTCCATGCATGGTACGGAGAGGCACATATGGGCATCCCCGCTGCGCATACATGCAGTAGAGCCGGTTTTATCCACATGCTGCTCTCCATGCATGGTACGGAGAGGCACATACGGGCTTCCCCGCTGCGCGTACATGCAGTAGAGCCGGTTTTATCCACATGCTGCTCTCCATACATGGTACGGAGAGGCGCATACGGGCTTCCCCGCTGCGCGTACATGCAGTAGAGCCGGTTTTATCCACATGCTGCTCTCCATACATTGTACAGAGAGGCGCATACAGGCTTCCCCGCTGAGCGTACATGCAGTAGAGCCGGTTTTATCCACATGCTGCTCTCCATGCATGGTACAGAGAGGCACATACGGGCTTCCCCGCTGCGAGTACATGCCATGGAGCCAGTTCTATCCACATGCTGCTCTCCATGCATGGTACAGAGAAGCACATACGGGCTTCCCCGCTGCACGTACATGCAATGGAGCCAGTTTTATCCACATGCTGCTCTCTATGCATGGTACAGAGAGGCGCAGACTGGCTTCCCCGCTGCGTGCACATGCAGTGGAGCCGGTTTTATTCACATGCTGCTCTCTATACATGGCACGGAGAGGCACATACGGGCATCCCCGATACGCGTACATGCAGTGGAGTCGGTATTATCCACATGCTGTTCTCCATGCATGGTACGGAGAGGCACATACGGGCTTCCCCGCTGCGCGTACATGCAGTGGAGCCGGTTTTATCCACATGCTGTTCTCCATGCATGGTACAGAGAGGCGCAGACGGGCTTCCCAGCTGAGCATGAATGCAGTGGAGCCAGTTTTATCCACATGCTGCTCTCTATGCATGGTACAGAGAGGCGCAGATGAGCTTCCCCGTTGTGTGCACATGCAGTGGAGCCGGTTTTATTCACATGCTGCTCTCTATACATGGTACAGAGAGGCGCAGGCGGGCTTCCCCGCTTCGCGTACATGCAGTGGAGCCGGTTTTATCCACATGCTGCTCTCCATGCATGGTACGGAGAGGCACATCCGGGCATCCCCGCTGCGCGTACATGCAGTAGAGCCGGTTTTATCCACATGCTGCTCTCCATGCATGGTACAGAGAGGCACATACGCGCTTCCCCGCAGCGCGTACATGCAATGGAGCCAGTTTTATCCACATGCTGCTCTCCATGCATGGTACGGAGAGGCACATACGGGCATCCCCGCTGCGCGTACACGCAGTGGAGCCGGTTTTATCCACATGCTGTTCTCCATGCATGGTACAGAGAGGCGCAGACGGGCTTCCCCGCTGCGCGTACATGCAGTAGATCCGGTTTTATCCACATGCTGCTCTCCATGCATGGTACGGAGAGGCACATACAGGCATCCTCGCTGCGCATACATGCAGTGGAGCCGGTTTTATCCACATGCTGTTCTCCATGCATGGTACAGAGAGGCGCAGACGGGCTTCCCAGCTGAGCATGCATGCAGTGGAGCCAGTTTTATCCACATGCTGCTCTCTATGCATGGTACAGAGAGGCGCAGACGGGCTTCCCCGCTGCGTGCTCATGCAGTGGAGCCGGTTTTATTCACATGCTGCTCTCTATACATGGTACAGAGAGGCGCAGACGGGCTTCCCCGCTGCACGTACATGCAGTGGAGCCGGTTTTATCCACATGCTGCTCTCCATGCATGGTACAGAGAGGCACATACGGGCATCCCCGCTGCGCGTACATGCAGTAGAGCCGGTTTTATCCACATGCTGCTCTCCATGCATGGTACGGAGAGGCACATACGGGCTTCCCCGCTGCGCATACATGCAGTAGAGCCGGTTTTATCCACATGCTGCTCTCCATACATTGTACAGAGAGGCACATACGGGCTTCCCCGCTGAGCGTACATGCAGTAGAGCCGGTTTTATCCACATGCTGCTCTCCATACATTGTACAGAGAGGCGCATACGGGCTTCCCCACTGAGCGTACATGCAGTAGAGCCGGTTTTATCCACATGCTGCTCTCCATGCATGGTACAGAGAGGCACATACGGGCTTCCCCGCTGCACGTACATGCAATGGAGCCAGTTTTATCCACATGCTGCTCTCCATGCATGGTACGGAGAGGCACATACGGGCATCCCTGCTGCGCGTACATGCAGTAGAGCCGGTTTTATCCACATGCTGTTCTCCATGCATGGTACAGAGAGGTGCAGACGGGCTTCCCCGCTGCGCGTACATGCAGTAGAGCCGGTTTTATCCAAATGCTGCTCTCCATGCATGGTACGGAGAGGCACATACGGGCATCCCGCTGCGCGTACATGCAGTAGAGCCGGTTTTATCCACATGCTGCTCTCCATGCATGGTACGGAGAGGCGCAGACGGGCTTCCCGCTGCGCGTACATGCAGTAGAGCCGGTTTTATCCACATGCTGCTCTTCATGCATGGTACGGAGAGGCACATACGGGCATCCCCGCTGCGCGTACATGCAGTAGAGCCGGTTTTATCCACATGCTGCTCTCCATGCATGTTACGGAGAGGCGCAGACGGGCTTCCCCGCTGCGCGTGCATGCAGTAGAGCCGGTTTTATCCACATGCTGCTCTCCATGCATGGTACGGAGAGGCACATACGGGCATCCCCGCTGCGCGTACATGCAGTGGAGCCGGTTTTATCCACATGCTGCTCTCCATGCATGGTACGGAGAGGCACATACGGGCTTCCCCGCTGCGCGTACATGCAGTAGAGCCGGTTTTATCCACATGCTGCTCTCCATGCATGGTCCATCCACCTGATCACCCAAAGCTAGACCACCAACCCTCGTGACCCAACTTGGTGCCTCAGAAGGGGAACAGCGATGTCTAGTCAGCTACAAGAGGTAGAATTCTGAGTAAAATGCTAATAAGGAAATTGCAAATCGTACAAAGAGAGAGGAACAATTTAATGAGAAATGTAAACTTTAGTTTTAAAAAATTAGCGAATATAAGTAATAGAAACACGATCACCGGGCATGGAACACTTGTTCTAATTCAGTAACACTAGACTAAGTCACGCATTAAAATATGATGTAACAAACTGACATCAATACTTAGGGAAGCAATGTGTGATACGGAGATAGCACACTTGACATTGAACATGTGATAATGCACTGCGTGACACGGGCAAAGCACACTGATATTCAACATGTGATGATGCGCTGCGCAACACGGGCACAGCACACTGATATTCAACATGTGATAATGCATTGCATGACACGGGCATAGCACACTGATATTCAACATGTGATAATGCATTGCGTGACACGGGCATAGCACACTGATATTAAACTTGTGATAATGCACTGCGTGACATGGGCATAACATATGGACATTCAACATTTGAAAAAGCACTGCGTGACACGGGCACAGCACACTGATATTCAACATGTGATGACGCGCTGCGCGACACGGGCACAGCACACTGATATTCAACATGCGATGATGCGCTGCGCGACACGGGCACAGCACACTGATATTGAACATGTGATGATGCGCTGCGCGACACTGGCACAGCACACTGATATTCAACATGTGATAATGCACTGCGTGACACGGGCATAGCGCACTGATATTCAACATGTGATGATGCGCTGCGCGACACGGGCACAGCACACTGATATTCAACATGTGATAATGCACTGCGTGACATGGGCATAGCACACTGATATTCAGCAGCTGATAAAGCGTAGTGTGATAAGAACATAACACACTGACATTCAACATGTGATAAAGCGATGCGGTACACGGACTTGCATACTGACCTTCAAGATGTGATAACGACTGTATGTTCTGCACACATCACCAGTACACGAGACTCCTTAACTATCGGAGTGTATGTTCTGCACACATCACCAGTACATTTAAGGCTGTCCTTACCTACAGACGGACTGTATGTCCTGCACACGTCACCAGTACATTTAAGGCTGTCCTTACATACAGACGGCCTGTATGTCCTGCACACGTCACCAGTACATGTAAGACTCTCCTTAACTACAGACGGACTGTATGTCCTGCACACATCACCAGTACACATTACACCCCTATAGACGGACTGTATATTCTGCACACATCACCAGTACACATCACACCCCTATAGATGGACTGTATGTTCTGCACACATCACCAGTACATGTAAGACTCTCCTTAACTACAGACGGACTGTATGTCCAGCACACATCACCAGTACATTTAAGGCTGTCCTTACCTACAGACGGACTGTATGTCCTGCAAACGTCACCAGTACATGTAAGACTCTCCTTAACTACAGACAGAATGTATGTCCTGCACACATCACCAGTACATTTAAGGCTGTCCTTACCTACAGACGGTCTGTATGTCCTGCACACATCACCAGTACATTTAAGGCTGTCCTTAATTACAGACGGACTGTATATCTTGCACACGTCACCAGTACATTTAAGGCTGTCCTTACCTACAGACGGTCTGTATGTCCTGCACACTTCACCAGTACATTTAAGGCTGTCCTTACCTACAGACGGTCTGTATGTCCTGCACACATCACCAGTACATTTAAGGCTGTCCTTACCTACAGACGGTCTGTATGTCCTGCACACATCACCAGTACATTTAAGGCTGTCCTTACCTACAGACGGTCTGTGTGACGGCCATCTTGGGCACCACAGATCATGGTGGTGTTTTCTCACAAGAGTGAACCAGTTGATGATGCAGATCACACAATGTGGATGGGGGTTCGACATGTACATGTATGTTAACCACGGTGACGTGCCATATCCACAGCCACATTGCTATATGGGTACCACAGAGGGTGGGGAGCCGTGACCAATGAAAAGTTCCTACGAATCTCCAGTTTGAAGCAATGAAACTCTAGTGCATAAACTTCATTCCAGAGTAAATTGCCTGCTGGAGACTTGCTTGGGGGTTCCTGGGCATTGTAAAGGGTCTGCTTCAGGCACCGGGTCTGCTGAGGACAGGTTTAGGGGCCGCCTGGGGTTATATAAAGGGACTAGTTGGGGAAGCAGAAAGAGCTTACTGGTGACGGGGTGAAGGGCCCCTGGGGTCACTGTAAAGGGCCTGCTTCTGTCAGGGTGAAATGTCTGCTGAGGGCAGGTTTGGGGACCTCCTGGAGAGATTGTAAAGATGGTGCTTAGTGCAGGATAAAGATCTTCCGGGTGACAGGGCACTGGCTTTGGTGGGGCAGTTTAGGGACCACCTGGGGTCATTGTACAGGGACTGCTTCGGGCAGGGTGAGGATCTTACTGTTGGCAGAGAGTAGGGTCGGCTGGAAACTATGCAGGACTAGTCCGTGTTCCACAGTGAATACAAAATCCTATGCCAGTCCTTACACAAGTGTGCAACCAAAGAGAGCTCACCTTCTCCGCCGAAGCCAGGCTGCTGCAAGACACAAGGAGAGGAGGGGGTGAGCTGGGCATGAGGGATGGGCACACTGGAGGGAGACGGGGCAGACAAGGAAAGGTAGGTGAGCTGGGCATCAGGTATGGGCAAACTTGAGGGTGACGGGTGGACAAGGAGAGGCAGGGTGAGCTGGGTATGGAAGAAGGGCACACTGGAGGGTGACGGGTGGACAAGGAGAGGAGGGGTGAGCTGGGCATGGAGGATGGGCACACTGGAGGGTGGCTGGGCAGACAAGGAGAGGCAGGGTGAGCTGGGCAGAGTGTATGGGCACACTGGAGGGTGACGGGCAGACAAGAAGAGGCGGGGTGAGCTGGGTATGGAAGAAGGGCACACTGGAGGGTGACGGGTGGACAAGGAGAGGAGGGGTGAGCTGGGCATGGAGGATGGGCACACTGGAGGGTGGCTGGGCAGACAAGGAGAGGCAGGGTGAGCTGGGCAGAGAGTATGGGCACAACGGAGGGTGACGGGGCAGACAAGGAGAGGCGGGGTGAGCTGGGCATCAGGGATGGGCACACTGGAGGTGACGGGTGGACAAGGAGAGGGGGGTGAGCTGGGCATCAGCTATGGGCACACTGGAGGGTGAGGGGCAGACAAGGAGAGGAGGGGATGAGCTGGGCATAGAGTATGGGCACACTGGAGGGTGACGGGCAGACAAGGAGAGGAGGGGATGAGCTACGCTTCGAGGATGGGCACACTGGAGGGTGACTGGGCAGACAAGGAGAGGCAGGGGTAAGCTGGGCGTCAGGGATGGGCACACTGGATGGTGATGGGGCAGACAAGGAGAGGAAGGGTGAGCTGGGCATCAAGTATGAGCACACTGGAGCGTGAGGGGCAGACAAGGAGAGGTGGGGTGAGCTGGGCATGGAGGATGGGCACACTGGAGGGTGATGGGGCAGACAAGGAGAGGCGGGGTGAGCTGGGCATAGAGTATGGGCACACTGGAGAGTGACGAGGCAGACAAGGAGAGGCGGGGTGAGCTGGGCATGGAGGATGGGCACACTGGAGAGTGACGGGGCACACAAGGAGAGGCGGGGGTGAGCTGGGCATCAGCTATGGGCACACTGGAGGGTGACGGGGCAGACAAGGAGAGGCGGGGTGAGCTGGGCATAGAGTATGGGCACACTGGAGGGTGACGGGCAGACAAGGAGAGGCGGGGTGAGCTGGGCATAGAGTATGGGCACACTGGAGGGTGACGGGCAGACAAGGAGAGGCGGGGTGAGCTGGGCATAGAGTATGGGTAGACTGGAGGGTGACGAGACAGACAAGGAGAGGCGGGGTGAGCTGGGCATAGAGTATGGGCACACTGGAGGGTGAGGGGCAGACAAGGAGAGGCGGGTGAGCTGGGCATAGAGTATGGGCACACTGGAGTGTGATGGGCAGACAAGGAGAGGCGGGGTGAGCTGGGCATAGAGTATGGGCAGACTGGAGGGTGACGAGGCAGACAATGAGAGGTGGGGTGAGCTGGGCATAGAGTATGGGCACACTGGAGGGTGAGGGGCAGACAAGGAGAGGTGGGGTGAGCTGGACATAGAGTATGGGCACACTGGAGGGTGAGGGGCAGACAAGGAGAAGTTGGGTGAGGTGGGCATAGAGTATGGGAACACTGGAGGGTGACGGGCAGACAAGGAGAGGCAGGGTGAGCTGGGCAGAGTATGGGCACACTGGAGGGTGAGGGGCAGACAAGGAGAGGCGGGGTGACCTGGGCATAGAGTATGAGCACACTGGAGGGTGAGGAGCAGACAAGGAGAGGCGGGGTGAGCTGGGCATAGAGTATGGGCACACTGGAGGGTGACGGGCAGACAAGGAGAGGCAGGGTGAGCTGGGCAGAGAGTATGGGCACATTGGACGGTGACGGGCAGACAAGGAGAGGCGGGGTGAGCTGGGCATCAGGTATGGGCACACTGGAGGGTGAGGGGCAGACAAGGAGAGGAAGGGGTGAGCTGGGCAGAGAGTATGGGCACACTGGAGGGTGACAGGGCACACAAGGAGAGGCGGGGTGAGCTTGGCATCAGGTTTGGGCACACTGGAGGGTGAGGGGCAGACAAGGAGAGACGGGGTGAGCTGGACATCAGGTATGGGCACACTGGAGGGTGAGGGGCAGACAAGGAGAGGCATGGTGAGTTGGGCAGAGAGTATGGGCACACTGGAGGGTGACAGGGCACACAAGTAGAGGCAGGGTGAGCTGGGCATCAGGTTTGGGCACACTGGAGGGTGAGGGGCAGACAAGGAGAGGAAGGGGTGAGCTGGGCATAGAGTATGGGAACACTGGAGGGTGAGGGTCAGACAAGGAGAGGAGGGGGTGAGCTGGGCATGGAAGATGGGCACACTGGAGGGTGACGGGTGGACAAGGAGAGACGTAATAAGCTGGGCATAGAGTATGGGCACACTGGCGGGTGACATAGGGTTAGGGGTACAGGTACCTTGAAGATGTACATGCTCTGGACAACCACTGGCTCTTCCATTCCCAGGCTTCGAGCCACGGTCTGCAGGAAAAGCACAGCAGAAAGTAAAGTTACAGGTGCCCATATGGCAGCCATGATTCCCAGTTCACCAGGGTACAAATGGGACTATGCAGGTGGCCCGCTGTGATATTTCTGTGCATTTAATCACTTCCTCTCTCCATAAACCCTCATCCCGGGTCCCTGGCCTCAACCTCAACTAATGCAATGCAGGGGAAGTGAGGGTCACTTGAGAGCCGCTGACATCCATTGCTCCGGCAGCCTCCACCCTGGCTCCTGCAGCCCTCCACCCTGGCTCCTGAAGCCATGCCCTCCGCATTCCTCAACTTGTGGCTACCCCCCTCCCAACATCAAAGCAGCCCTCTTTTAAAAGCTTCAGATCTCTTCTCAAGAACTCCCTGGCACTTGAACACGTGCTGCTGCCTACGTCACCGTCTATCTGACCCCCTCTGTGCTCTGAGATAGTTACCACTTGTATCTTTTTTACCCAATTGTGCATCTTTATAACTAAACTTGGTGACACCCCAGACCCCTCACCTATAAACTCTTAGACTTCCCCACTCCAGTCGCGGACTATCAAACTCTGATCTTGCGAGTTCCCTTTTGCTCTTAAGAGCCCACCCATTTAACGTAGGGCCCCATGCACTTTACTTCTTTATTTTACCTTCATGCTTATACCTGCGCTATGCGCATGTTCGTTGATTACTTTTAATTCAGTCCTTCATTGCGGAGACACTCACACAGCTCTGTTGTCTCTATTTCTCCTGAGATGTACTTGTATTCTGACAGTGACAAGCCACATTGTACAATAGCTCCTCGTGCCACCAGTTAATGCATCATTAGCGCCTATGTATGCTTTGTTCTTTAATCTTCTGCAATTCTCAAACACAAAACCTTAACATTTCAATGCGCTGTGACCCACATGATGTACTCTTGTACTGACATTTTTTGTAAATTACTGTAATAGTGTAGGAATCTGGCTCTCGATATAGTGCACTGTGCGGAGAGTCCAGTGGATCCCCAATTGGTTTACAGAGGTAAAGCAGATCATTCGAATGTGTTTTATGTGGTAGCGGGGGTGAGCAGTTAGGCCTATCAGACAGTAGTGCTAAGCATTTGTTGAATTCACAGGGTAATAAATGAGACACACACTCAGGAATAAATCCGAGACCAGTTTATAAAAATAATATCGATTTTTATGTAATCTTTAAGCCCAAGAAGACAGTTCTAAGGTAAGTACTTTTGGAGTTACGATTTGTCAAAGTTCGTAAAATATATCACTTTTGTGCGCAATTACGTACCACTGGAAGCAATGGGGAAACACCGAAAGATGCATCTAAAATCAGGCGATGCTTTCACAAAGTTCACCTTCTCGTTTTAGGTCGATGTCAGGACCAGGTCCAAAGTTCCAGCAGGAGAAGTTCCGGAGCGTCCCCGATCGGGCAGGAGCAGAGTGCTAAGGGTCTTTGAAGCTTGTGCGCAAAGACGATGGGGCCACTTGAAAGTACATTGCACGTGAGGTGTTACAGGTAAGTCCGAGGGGGCTCCTTTGAGGGAGGAGGTTGCAAGGGCCTGGGCACCACTGCTGGTTGGTTGGTGCTGGGGCCGGGTGCAAAGCAAACAGGTCAGCCGGGCGTTGTGAGGTCCTCGCGGTCAGGAGCAGGCAACTTGGAGAGGCGGTCTTGGGACAGCTGGTCCACTCAGGAAGGGGGTCTTAACGTCCCTCGATGGGTGCTTGCTTCTGGTGCTTTGGGAGTCTGGCGTGGACTTGTATTCCCGGTCTGCTGTTGGGGATCCGGTACCCCGGCTATTGGTAGGCTGCGGCTCCGGTGTCGCCGAACTTGGTGTGGAGGCAGATCAGACCCTCTAGGGCTGTTGTACCTTTTCTTGCTTCAGTGCTGCATCGAGGTCGTTAGGGAGCAGCAAGTTGACAAACCTGACTTCACAGGACCAGTGCCTGTGGTGTGCAGGGGAGTGAGAGTCCTTTCAGGGTCAGGACGGCACAGCAGGCAGCGATTGTCGATGTCCTTGTAGCAGCAGGCAGTATTTGGCGCCTTTTTCTTCTGTAGCAGGGCTTCAGTTCTCCTGCAGAGGGTTTTCTTTGTCCTGGTCTTCTCTTGCCTGTCAAATATGATGTTCAGTTCTCAGGGTGCCACTGAAAAACTGAATTTAGGGGCGTTACAAGGGGAGACAGGTAGTAGCCAATGGGCAACCTACCTTTAGGGCATCTACACCCTCTGGTGACCACTTCCTGTGGGAAGGGGCACTATGCTAGCCCTGATAGGTTGTTTCTCAACCATCCCAAGATGGTGGAATTTTAGGAGAGGGGTTCACATCGCCTGCCCCGCCATAGGGATAGTGTAGACTAAGTGGAGACTCTCACCCTAATCTAACTAATTTTGCTGCCTTTCCTCCTGCCAAAAGTGGAGCAGGAAAGGAGGCCTGGCCTCCTCCACTATCTGGAGGTTGCTGGGTTGGATTCCAAGGTTGGTACCAAACATCTTAGAAATCAGTGAAGCCATCATGGAGCTAGGAAACTCGTGTTGACAAGTATCCAGCCCATGCACTCTTCATTGCTTCCCTGTGCACTTACAATATCCCAAATAGGCACTGTAGGGGCATATCTGCTCATGGTGATATACACGCACAGAGGATATAGTGCACCCTGCCTTGGGGCGAAAGGTCTGCTTTAGAGGTGACTTACCTATATCTTATGCAGTGTGGCCGGTGCATGGCACACAGGGCTGTGTGCCATGATGACTCTTCGGATTTCTCTGCACCAAGACACGCAGCCTGCAATGGCAGAGTACATAGCCTTGGTGAGGGGTCCCTGGGGTGGCACAACCAGTGCTGCAGCCCCAGAGGACCCTCTTCAGTTCCCATGCCCTAGGTCCCAGGGGTACCATTTACTAGGGACTCACTGAGGTAGCTGAAGTGGTGCCAATCATGGTACAGTGTTTGGGAAAGAGATCTGGCACTGGGAACCTGGTTAGAAAGGACCCACTGCACTTACAGATCGACATCTCATTAAGCACCAGGCAAAAGGTGGGGCTAACCACAAACAGTATGCGTTTGGATTATCTCTTGTCAACAAGTGATTGACGCCCGTCTAGAGTATCCCACACCTTCCTGAAGGAAAGAGCTCTGGAAATCTGTCAGGAGGGTGGAGTTAGAAGTATATAAAACAAAAAACACATGCATGCGCAGGAACCCCTCGCCTCCCTTCTCCTTTGTTTATGATTCGACAGGTTTCGGGGTGCCTCTGATGCCCCCCCCCCCCTGGTCCTGCCCCTGCAGACACTGTCCCTGCATTCTGGTATATTACATGGGTGAGCCTTTTTACTGAATGTTTGCCAGTTCTTTCGAAGCTCGTATTTCACAGAAAAGAGGTAGTCACTGTGAATTCTTTCCATATTTCACTTTGCAAGAAATTTAGCTTCCCTAAACAAATAAAAAAACTAAATGGATGGGTAAAAGTATTTCTTCTTTCCTTTAGTGCTGGTAAAAAGAAATGCTTTGACAAGGACAGTACTGCTCAGAGAGCATCACTCAGCACACCTGACGAGCTGCCCTTTCGATGCCAATCCTTGATGTAAGCATCCCCAGTGTGTGAGAATAAACCTTGTAGACACAGACACCGTCAACAAAAAGTTAAACACACTGCACTTTATTTCCCCATTTTTAGTCTCGGTAGACCATTCTGTAGAGCCAAAGAAGCACCTTTTGGAATGCATGTTTTTAATGTTCTTGCAATGCGGCTTTACCTTCAAAGTTTGAATGATAAAAATACACATTGTTGCATAAAAACATCTCAGATGTTAGCACATTATCCATTTCACCGCAAAAAAAGAAAGAAAAAAAAAAATCACACATCTCCAAAAACATTGACACATATCTGCAGTCTCTAACAACGAATACAAAACAATTATACCACGGATAATGCTCAAATGCACCAAATCTTTCTAAAGATTACTAAAATCAATGAATAAATCAAGTAACATAAAAAATACCGAATGAGTAATGTGTAATATGGTCCTATGTTGCCATCTCGGGGTTCAGGTGACATTTGTAAGCCACGTGGCCTCCAGCCTCGAGGTCTATTGTGTTGCCCATCACTGGTTATATAGGGCCATATTACACAATGCTCTGTCGTGTAGTGCCTATATAGTCTAGATCGTATATAGCGCTGGTGTTACCATCACAGGGCGGAGCCTGCAGGAGCACAAGGTGGCCGCAGAGTGCCCTATGCTCTTAGCACCTTTGCACCCTATGCCTGTCCTGTGCCATCCCGTGTGCCAGCACCTTCCCTCTCATCCTGTAGCCCTCCCAGCCCCCTGCAACCTTTGAGCCTCCAGCAGTCCCCCCTCCTCCCATGGCTTTTCCTTGGTCCCTCTGAGGTCTTACCTCACTCCTCTGCCCCCCACCCCCACTCCCCTGTCCCTCTGCACCTGCCACCTTCCTCCTGGTAGAAGAGGGATTGTATTGTAGGATGGCAGTTTTATGTTGCTTTATGCCTCACTGTGGGGCTGTGTGCGACGCACATCATCAAACGGTACACAGAGGTACTGACCTGGATGTTCTGAGAGTGTGTGACTTGCTTGAAGATGGGCTCATAGGCGTGCAAAGCTGGGGGAGGGAAAGGACATGTTTAGAGACCTTATATCTAGCCCTTCGCCCCTCCCTGTCTCACACCACGGTCCCTCCCACCTGTCAACAACCCCAGACTACATCAGTAGTAGCACAGCTCTGGCTTAAGCTGTCACACCATATCCGACACCCTCAGAGCAGGTCTCAAGCAGGAGGCATCACACTCTCACACCTCATGAGGGATCCTCAGAGCAGACATTGGGTAGGAGCCTTCACACCCTCACACATCACACCAGAGATCCTCAGAGTAGACATTGGGTAGAAGCCTTCACACCCTCACACCACAACAGACCTTCAAAGCAGACCTCAGGCAGGAGGTACCACACTCACACCTCATGAGGGATCCTCAGAGCAGACATTGGGTAGGAGCCTTCACACCCTGACACATCACACCAGAGATCCTCAGAGTAGACATTGGGTAGAAGCCTTCACACCCTCACACCACAACAGACCTTCAAAGCAGACCTCAGGCAGGAGGTACCACACTCACACCTCATGAGGGATCCTCAGAGTAGACATTGGGTAGAAGCCTTCACACCCTCACACCACAACAGACCTTCAAAGCAGACCTCAGGCAGGAGGTACCACACTCACACCTCATGAGGGATCCTCAGAGCAGACATTGGGTAGGAGCCTTCACACCCTCACACATCACACCAGAGATCCTCAGAGTAGACATTGGGTAGAAGCCTTCACACCCTCACACCACAACAGACCTTCAAAGCAGACCTCAGGCAGGAGGTACCACACTCACATCTCATGAGGGATCCTCAGAGCAGACATTGGGTAGGAGCCTTCACACCCTCACACATCACACCAGAGATCCTCAGAGTAGACATTGGGTAGAAGCCTTCACACTCTCACACCACAACAGACCTTCAAAGCAGAGGGAGGGGGAAATCGAACCCGACACAGACAGGCTCTCCGGCAGTCTCGGAGTGCCGCCATCTTTGCAGGTGAGCGCTCCGGCTGCTCGGCCCTGGAGAACAAAAGGCGGGGCGCTGCGTGAACGCGCGAATGCGCGCAGCGTGCGCACCGCTGGCGTGCCTAAGGCAAGCCCGTCTGCGCCCGGAGGCGTCCCGGAGGCGGCCGGCGCCGGAAACGCTGTCGGCCATACACTGCAACTAGGTAAGCACAAAGCCTACAGCAGAGACATTCTTCTGAAGTTAGGCAATTACTGACGATGCAAAAAGCCCCCCGTGCTGAATGCCGACGGATCCATTCCCACTGCAACTGGGCTGTCGTTAAAAACAACGTGGAGAGTAATCCCAGGGGGGTATTACTGGGGACCGAGTTTGGCAACATTAGAGCCTTCCTCCTTAACACTCGCTCTCTAAACAAGCACGACTTACACATTTTCGACCTTCTACAAGAGTCCAAGCCAGACATTTTGTTTCTGACTGAACCCTGGCTCACAGAAACCTCCAGTCCCACATCCCTCCAGGGTACCAGATCTTGAGAAGGGACCGCTTTGGGGGCCGGAGTAGTGATCATCATTAATAAGGACTTCCCAGCACCTTCGTCCCTATGGAAGATTTAGAAGGGGCAGAATGTTTAGGCTTTCAGTGCATACTCTCACCTCATCAACCCTTGGCCGGTGTTCTAAGTTATAGACCCTCTGGTCATGCCGGAAAGTTCCTCAAGTCCCTCAGCAACGCTATTGCGCCGCTAGTCCCTAGATACAAGCATTTTCTGGTACTGGGGGACTTCAACATTCATATGGACAACCTGGTAGTGCAGGAGACCACCTCTCTGTTGGAGTCACTTGATATCATGAATCTATCCCCCTATGTTTTCCATCCCACCCACGACAAGGGCCACACTCTTGATCAAATCTTCTCCAATGTTAGGATTCAAACGGATGAGCCTATCCCCTTAGCATGGACGGATCACCATTTGGTCGGTTTCAGGGTGTGCAAACTGTCAAGATGTCCGCAAGCCCAGGAGAAGCATCAGCCTTATACATCCAGACCCTTTCACAGAATTACCCCAGAAGCCCTGAGCGCTGAACTTTCCCTGCACCCCCTTCCACTTAGCGGCAACGTAGAGAGGGACGCCTGCTGCTTAGAGAACTGGTTGCAGCAAGGCATCATGGCACTCGCCCCTCAGATCTCGCGACCTTTTAAACCTGCTAGACGTTCCTCCCCGTGGTTTAACGAAGTCCTTAGGCAATGCAAAAGCGTTTGTAAACGCTTGGAAAGAGCATGGAGAAAAAATTTCAACACCGAGGACAAAGAAATTTATAAAACAGCCTTAAAAGCCTATCATAATAGAATTTACGAGGAAAAGAAGAACTTCTTCTCATCCAAAATTGAGTCCTCTGGAAACAAAAGCAAGAACATTTTTAAAATTGTTAAAAACTTTTCCTCTCCTAGTGTATTCGCCAGTCATTTCATCCCGACTTCAGAATGGACTAATCAGCTAGCAACTTTTTTTCATGAGAAAATTACAACCATCCAATCCTCCTTTGCAGAGTCACATCCTGGAGAGGAAAGGGTCATTGCTCTGTTACCCTCTAGCGCTCTGGAAATGTGTCCCTCCCTAACTCAGTTCCCTCCCCTCTCACCAGAGACATCTCTGAAGATAATGAAGGGCCTAAAGTCAGGTTCTCCTTCTGACCCATGTCCAGCTAAAATACTGGCATCTGTGGCCGAGATCATTAATCCTACGGTTAACATCGTCCTGAATTCATCATTAAGCAATGGCCAGGTTCCTCAGAATTGGAAGAGTGCAAAAATCCTCCGTCTGCTGAAAAAGCCTTCTACCGATCCCTTAGTAGAACCTAACTACAGACCAATCTCCCTCCCGTTTTTTGCGAAAACTATAGAGAAATATGTAAATACAGTGATCACCGACTATGTAGAATTGAATAATTTTCTCCATCCAAGCCAGTCGGGTTTCAGATCCAATCTCAGCACCGAGAAGGTTTTGCTAGAAGTCTCCGAGTCCATAAAAGAGAAACTTGACAAAGGAAGTAAAGCGGTACTAATCCTTTTGGATTTATCAGCGGCTTTTGACACTGTGCCCCACGACCGACTCCTGCAGAGACTGCGGGAATGCAGCCTTGGTGGCACAGTGTTCAAGTGGTTCTCTTCCTTTTTGGAGGAGAGACACCAAGAGGTCTGGTCCCCCCCATTTGCCTAGCATATCCCCCCTCTGAAAGTAGGTGTTCCGCAAGGCTCCATCCTGAGCCCGACACTGTTTAATCTGTATATGGCCCCCCTCGCACCACTGGTTGAAGCTTGTGATGCAACTATAATTTCCTACGCTGACGATACCCAGCTGCTGTTCACATGTGAGAAGGGCGAGGACTTTGCTGGAGAGAAGATAAATAACTGCCTGAGAGAAGTCTTCACTTGGCTCAGACTCAACCAATTAAAATGTAACTCAGAGAAATCTGAAATTATTTTCTTTCGGGTCTCCCTCTCAGGACGAATGGAAACAATGGTGGCCCGCAGACATGTTACCCCCACAGTCTTCGGTAAAGGCAGTTAAAAATCTGGGGGTGAAATTGGATGACTCCTTATCCATGAAAACCCAAATACAGACAGTTGCAGGATCCTATTTTGGCCTCCTGAGAATGCTCAGGAAATTCCTCCCCTTGCTATCTCTCTCACACAGAAAGACAGTGGTCCAAGCCCTCATTACTTCTAGGCTGGACTATGTAAATGTTCTGTACTTGGGCCTCCCTGAGTTTCTATTAAACAAACTTCAGGTTGTCTAAAATGCTGCTGCTAGGGCGGTTCTCATGCTCGGACTCAGAACCCGGATCTCTCCGCATCTGAAGGCCTTTCACTGGCTGCCTGTTCGTAACAGAATCCATTTTAAAGCCCTAGCCCTGGCCTTCAAAGCGCTACACGGCGAGGGGGCCCACTATATCAGGAAAAGAGTTCTTCACTATGCCCCTGGCAGAACCCTAAGATCATCCCACCAACACCTGATGGTTGTTCCCAAATTCTCCCGTACCCGAATCGGCGGCCGCTCTTTTCAAGTACAGGTTGCCCGTGCCTGGAACCTGTTACCGACGCCACTGAGACAGGCGCCTGACTTAATGACTTTCAGAAGACAACTCAAAACCTGGATGTTTCAACAACAACTTTAGGTTTCTCTTCCTTGTTTCCACGGTGGTCACTAGGCTAGCCATACGGTCCTATTAGCGCCGGGACACTCTTTTGAGTAGCCGTGCGCTTTAGAAGTACCTTATAACACAACAACATAACCTCAGGCAGGAGGTACCACACTCACACCACTTGCGAGATCCTCAAAGCATACCTCAGGAAGGAGGTACCACACCCTCACACGACAACCAAGAACTTCTAAGCATACCTCAGGCAGGTGGTTCCACACCATCACACCACAGTTGAGATCCTCAAAGCAGACATCAGGCACGAGCCTTCACAGCCTCACACACCAAAAGACCCCCCCCCCCCAAAGCAGATGTCAGGCAGGAGGTATCGTACACCATACCTGAGATCCTGAAAGTGAGGTGCATTCCGGGGTCTACCTCTACAAAGAGCTAGGAGGGTTCTTGGAGGCTGGGGTCTAGCTGTAGTAAGAGAGGGGAGAGGTCTTGAAGGCTGGGTCTAGCTGTAATAAGAGAATGGAGGGGTCTTGGAGGCAGGGTCTAGCTGTAGTAAGGTAGGAGAGGGGTCTTGAAGGCTGGATCTAGCTGTAGTAAGAGAGGGGAGGGTCTAGCTGTAGAAATAGATGGGAGACATCTGGAAGACTGGGTCTATGGTCTTGGAGGCAGGGTCTAGCTGTAATAAGGGAGGGGTCTTTAAGGCTGGGTGTGAGAAGTTGGCCTGGTATATGCTGTTCACTAATTAAAGTGGACACCTTGCACCAGAACAATTCGACTCTTATGGTTGGTAGGTTTAAGACAACCTTTATAGAAAGCTATCCTAGTGGTAGCTGTGGAGAGCAGCCTTCAGGCTAAGTCTTGGAGGAATGTAAAGCAGCTTGTTTTACCACACAATCTCTTGAATCACCAAATGAAAAGACACCACACAGGTATATATATCAAATATATATGTGTTTATTAATAAACAACACTCTACTAATCTCTTTATGAGATTAGAAGTCAGGAACATATGTACAAATCAAATGTTATCAAAATAAGTTAGCACAGTCAAATATCACAATCTTAGTTTGGCTAGACCTAGGTCTAGGGCATCTAGAATCGAGGCACCCCCAAGAACCACCCCAGGTAGTTGTAGGAGACCCACAGGGGACGGACGCGGTGTTCACGCACCGGTGCGAGTCCTGTCTGAGTCTATGCGAACAGACGCGATTGGGATTTCAATGTTAAAGGTCCCTTGCGTGTTCGAGGCGAACACACCGATCGGTCCTTGTGACGAGTCGAAGGACGCGGTTACAGATAGAGTTGCAAGGGAGTTGGACGCGATGTGTTTTAACACAGACGCGAACCCTGTACGAGTCAGCGCGATAGTCGCTCTGGGAAAGTAAGAGTTTTAGGGCACTTCTAGGGTAGCTACAAGCAAGGCACTTACAGGGTAAGTAGTTCTAGGGCCCACACCCACAGGAGCACCGTAATGCTAAAGTTACCTCTCCCAGGGGAGCCGGGTGCATAGGTGTCCTTTGGTGTCGGGTCGCGGCGTCGTTTTCAATGGGAGCCAGTGAAGACTTGCTGCTTGCGGCGACAGAAGAAGTGTCCGTTGGAATCCAAGCCTGGATTCAGAAGGAGGAAGACCTGAAAGCAGAGGGGACAGTGTTCAAAGTCACTTGGCAGTGACCCGGGGCAAGGAAGATGAATGCCCACCGTCGTCGACAGATTCAGGTTGTTCACTGGTGTCTTGACTCTTCAACCACGAGGTCCAGGATGCGTCGAGGATGGCCAGGAGCTGGATTCAGCATGTCCCACAAAGTCTGCAGTTGACTGCAGTGTCGGCGACCCGATTGGAGCCAACAAGCCTTGGTAGCAGCAAGTCTCGTGGTGGAGCGAAAAAGTCAATGGTGCAGACCAGCAAGGTCTGAGGAACTTACCCAGCGAGGATAGGTCAGGGCAGGCCTGGAGCAACCAGGGGAGCCCTTTGGTTTCTTTGGAAAGTCTTCTGGGGACCCACAAGCCGGCTGGCAAGGGATCGCGAAGACGCCTCGGGCGGATGCGCTCAACAGGGGCCCACGGTCACTCGGGACGGTGTAGGCCTCTGATTTTGGGAGGGATCTCTGTTAGAGGCTGGGACCACACGTGGTCCAAAGCACAAGTTCGTAGAACGTCATGAAGGGGTTACACTCGACAATAGTGCACGGTACCCGGGGTCTGAGGTTCCTCGTCGCTCGTGGGGTCCACTTGCCTCAGCTTCGCTGGGGACTCACGATGGCCTTGGAGAAGTCAGGAAATCCTCTTCCTGGACTTCGGGCTCTGGCAGGAGCGGCGTAGTTTGCGACCGTCGGTGTCGTTTTTGGTGCCTGCCAAGCAGGGGAGTCACTCCTTGACTCAAAGGGAGATTCTTCAGTCTTCCAAAGGTAGTGGAATGTCGAAGGTCCGGGATTCTTCTTGTAGAGCGTCGTCCAGGGGTATCTAGGTTGCAATGCACAGGTTCCCCCTCTTATACTAAAAGGAAGGGAGGGACTAGCTCTATGACCCCACCTATGGGAGGGTCAGGGGAGTGGGTGGCTACACCCACTTCCCTTTGTCCAATTTCACGCCAGAGCAGGGGCAGGAAGCCCTGAGCCGGTTTGAACTGGCATATGCACAGAGGAGCCTTCTGCTCCCCCAGTGCAGGATTTCAAAGCACTCTAGGAGTGCACCCACCCAGCCCCAATACACTAAACCCTGTCTGGGAGGTGGTCACACCCCTTGGGACAGGATATCTATTGTTGGGCTTCCTCCACTGCGAGTGTTGGTCATCAGCAGGAGGGCAGCCCAGTGTCTGTGACTGGTGGCATCCATTTTGTGGTGCCAGGGCTCTTCAGGATTCTACAGCGTTTCCACAGTAGTTACATGTCTATCCCTCTAGAAGGGTGGGATCATACTCCCACACCAGTTACTGGTGTGGGGGTATGATTCCAAAGTGTTTGACACCAAACACGACATGTTTTGATGCAGCCATTCCATAGTTAGCATTTACCGCGAGGATATAATGCATTTAAAAGTATATGGTTTAACCGCATCCACAAACAGCCACAGAGAATGGACTCTGAGAGCTGCAGAGGGGCCCTGCTCAGGCAGAGGCACCCCCTCACACAGAAGCCAAGCACCCTGCCCTCAGGATTGATAGGGCCTGCCTTAGGGGTGACTGAGAAGTCCCAATGTGTGTGCAGGAGAGATATAGGGGACCCATATCTCAGTGAGGGGTGCTAGCACTTCCTCACTCAGGCTGCAGTAGCAGGCCTGTGGTGTCAGATTTAGTCTGCTTCCCAGGGGTGGCATAATACATGCTTCAGCCCCTGGTAGGCCTGTGAAGTACCTATGCCCTTGGTACCTAAGGTACCATATACTAGGGACTCATAAGGTACCACAGTATCCAATCACTAGTGCACCTAGAGTGCACTCCAAATCGTTTAGAGAGAATAGAGAGGCTGGGGCCCTGATTGGCAGGGTCCCAGCCAGACTATAGCCAGAAACCAGTGTAAACATCAGAAAAAAAGTGGGGGCAACATAAGAGGCAGATCCTACTCTCCTACACTGGGTCTAGCTGTGGTAAGAAATGCTGTCTTGGAGGCTGGGGATAGCTGTAGTGAGAGAGGAGGGTTTTTTTTAAGGCTGAGCCTAGCTATAGTAAGAGAGGGGAGGGTCTAGCTGTAGAAATAGATGGGAGACATCTGGAAGACTGGGTCTATGGTCTTGGAGGCAGGGTCTAGCTGTAATAAGGGAGGGGTCTTTAAGGCTGGGTCTAGCTGTGGTAAGAAATGGTGCTTTGGAGGCTGGTATAGCTGTAGTGAGAGAGGGGGAGATTTAGGAGGTAGTGTCTTGATGTAGTATGAGATGGAGGTGTCTTGGAGGCAGGGTCTAGCTGTAGTAAGAGACGGGAGGGGTCTTGGAGGAAGGGTCTAGCTGTAGTAAGAGATGGGAGGGATCTTGGCAGCTTGGTCTAGCTGTAGTAAGAGAGGGGAGGGCTCTTGGAGGCTGGGTCTAGCTGTAGTAAGGGAGAGGAGGGATCTTGGCAGCTTGGTCTAGCTGTAGTAAGAGAGGGGAGGGCTCTTGGAGGCTGGGTCTAGCTGTGGTAAGAGAAAGGAGGGGTCTTGGAAGCAGGGTCTAGCTGTGGTAAGAGAAAGGAGGGGTCTTGTAAACAGGGTCTAGCTGTAGTAAGAGAGGGGAGGGACCTTGGAGGCAGGGTCTAGCTGTAGTAAGAGAGGGGAGGTGTCTTGGAGGTAGGGTTTAGCTGCAGTAAGAGAAGGGAGGGGTCTTGGAGGCAGGGTCTAGCTGTGGTAAGAGAAAGGAGGGGTCTTGGAAGCTGGGTCTCACTGTAGTAAAAGATGGGAGGGGTCTTGGAGGCAGGGTCTCACTGTAGTAAGAGATGGGAGGGGTCTTGGAGGCAGGGTCTCACTGTAGTAAGAGATGAGAGGGATCTAGGAGGCAGGATCTAGCTGTAGTAAGAGATGGGAGGAGTCTTGGAGGCAGGGTCTAGCTGTAGTAAGAGACAGGAGGAGTCTTGGAGGCAGGGTCTAGCTGTAGTAAGAGACGAGGGGTCTTGAAGGCAGGGTCTAGCTGTAGTAACAGAGGAGAGTGGTCTAGGAGGCTGGGTCTAGATGTAATAAGAGATGGGAGGGGTCTTGAAGGCAGGGTCTAGCTGTAGTAAGAGATGGGATGGGTCTTGAAGGCAGGGTCTAGCTGTAGTAAGAGATGGGAGGGGTCTTGGAGGCAGGCTCCAGCTGTAGTAAGAGATGGGATGGGTCTTGAAGGCAGGGTCTAGCTGTAGTAAGAGATGGGAGGGGTCTTGGAGGCAGGCTCCAGCTGTATTAAGAGAGGGGAGGGGTCTTGGAGGCTGGGTCTAGCTGTAGTAAGGGAGAGGAGGGATCTCGGCAGCTGGGTCTGGCTTTAGTAAGAGACGGGAGGGGTCTTGGAGGCAGGGTCTCACTGTAGTAAGTGATGGGAGGGGTCTTGGAGGCTGGGTGTAGTAAGAGAGGAGAGTGGTCTAGGAGGCAGGGTCTAGCTGTAGTAAGAGATGGGAGGGGTCTTGGAGGCTGATCTACCTGTAGTAAGAGAGGAGAGTGGTCTAGGAGACTGGGTCTAGCTGTAGTAAGAGAGGTGAAGGGTAAGGATGGAGATTGTAAGCTGAAACCTGGCTGTAGTAGGAGCTAAGAGGGGTGTGCAGACTGCCTGTGGCCAGGTTGTAGTATGAGTGGGGGGCAGGAGGCGGATTCAGACAGGTGGTGACTGGGTGTAGTAAGAAGAGACAGCAGGAGGTAGTTAGTCAACAGCAGCTCTATTTATATCCATCAGAGTGGATTTCTACTCACCATGCCCCACTTTGTTCAAGGACTTCTCCTTTGGAACCAGGAATCCACCTGAGATAAGAAGACAATGAAACATCCTGTCAGATGGAGTCACACACACAACAGTCCATTGAGAAGAGGTGGTCTGGGCTGCAGAGGAGGGAGGTCTCACAGGCCGGAGCCTCTACAATTGCGGTAGGCCTGGGGAAGAGTCAGTCTTATGTCCAGAATGTCTCAGAAAAGCCAACAGGGCTCCCCGTGCAAGAGGGAGGTCTCAGAGACTGGGTCTAGCTGTAGTAAGAGAGAGGAGGGGTCTTGAGAGACTGGAAATAGCTGTAGTAAGAGATGGGAGGGGTCTTGGAGGCAGGGTCTGGCTGTAGTAAGAGAAGGGAGGGGTCTTTGAGGCAGGGTCTGGCTGTAGTCAGAGAAGGGAGGGGTCTTGGAGGCAGGGTCTAGCTGTAGTAAGAAAGGGGAGGGGTCTTGGAGGCAGGGTCTAGCTGAGGTAATAAATGGGGTCTTGCAGGCTGCAGAGGTAATAAATGGGGTCTTGGAGGCTGGGGCTAGCTGTACTGAGAGAGGAGAGGGGTTTTTAAGGCTGGGTATAGCTGTAGTAAGAGAGGGGGGGAGGATCTCGGAGGTAGTGTCTTGCTGCAAGAGGGAGGTACAAGTCAGAAAGTTAGTAACATGTCTGGCTCGTATCTGACAGGCTGGGGCAGTCATTCACAGGCCAGGCTCGTAGCTGACAGACTGGGGCAGTCAGTCACGTCAGTCTCACCTATAAAGGTCTGGCACACTCACAGGCTCCTCTATGACAGGCTGGGACAGTCAGTAACATGCCAGGCTCGTCTATGACAGGCTGGGGCAGTCAGTCACATGACAGGCTCGTAGCTGACAGGCTGGGGCAGTCAGTCACAGGCGAGGCTCGTCATGACTGCCTTGCGCAGTCAGTCACATGCTAGCCTCGTAGCTGGCAGGCTAGGACAGTCAGTCACAGGAAGGCCAGGCTCGTCTATGACAGACTGGGGCAGTCAGTTACATGCCAGGCTCGTACGTGACAGGCTGGGACAGTCAGTCACAAGTTAGGCTAGTCTATGACAGGATGGGACAGTCAGTCATATGTCTGTCTTGTCACTGGTAAGCTGGGTCAGTCAGCCACAAGCCAGGCTCGTCTATGACAGGCTGGGGCTGTCAGTCACATATCAGTCTCACATTTAAAAGGCTGGCACACTCACATGCAAGGCTGACCTCTGGAAGGCTGGGGCAGTCAGTCACTAGTCAGGAAACTGGGGCTCCCCTGTGGCACGTGCTGCACCTGTGCGGCATTCTCCCCCAGTACTCCTGGTGAAATGAGGAGTCTCAGTTGAAAGGGGCGCTGCTGGCCCCTTCTGACCCGACCCCCTCAAAGATGCCTGGATCCCGATGCAAGAACTTACCACCTCGTGGTCCCTGTTGTATCCTGGCAGAGAGCAAGTCCCAGAGCCAGGAGACAAACCAAGAAAGGAGAAAGGTTTGTCACCAGACTATGAACCCAGAAATAAATATATGTGATGGTTCCTGTCGAGTGATGGCGGCAGCAAGATATGATGGGTCTTGGTAAGACATGCAAATGTAAAATAGATTGAGGTGTGTATTATATTGAGGACACTGCAGCCCTGCAGGTTTCTGCACCGGTGCATAACACAGTGCTCTTTCGCTAGGACTGCCACTGGTGCCCTGCAGGTCGCATGCAGGTTTCTGCACCGGTGCATGACACAGAGCTCTTTCGCTAGGACTGCCACTGGTGTCCTGCAGGTCGCATGCAGGTTTCTGCACCGGGTGCATGACCCACAGAGCTCTTTCGCTAGGACTGACACTGGTGCCCTGCAGGTCGCATGCAGGTTTCTGCACCGGTGCATGACCCAGAGAGCTCTTTCACTAGGACTGACACTGGTGCCCTGCAGGTCGCATGCAGGTTTCTGCACCGGTGCATGACCCAGAGAGCTCTTTCACTAGGACTGACACTGGAGCCCTGCAGGTCGCATGCAGGTTTCTGCACCGGTGCATGACCCAGAGCTCTTTCACTAGGACCGACACTGTTGCCCTGCAGGTCGCATGCAGGTTTCTGCACCGGTGCATGACCCAGAGAGCTCTTTCACTAGGACCGACACTGGAGCCCTGCAGGTCGCATGCAGGTTTCTGCACAGGTGCATGACCCAGAGCTCTTTCACTAGGACTGACACTGGTGCCCTTCAGGTTGCATGCAGGTTTCTGCACCGGTGCATGACCCAGAGCTCTTTCACTAGGACTGACACTGGTGCCCTACAGGTCGCATGCAGGTTTCTGCACCGGTGCATGACCCAGAGAGCTCTTTCACTAGGACTGACACTGGTGCTCTTCAGGTCGCATGCAGGTTTCTGCAGTGGTGCAGGACCCAGAGAGCTCTTTCACTAGGACTGACACTGGAGCCCTGCAGGTCGCATGCAGGTTTCTGCACCGGTGCATGACCCAGAGCTCTTTCACTAGGACTGACACTGGTGCCCTTCAGGTCGCATGCAGGTTTCTGCACCGGTGCTAGGCCAGAGAGCTCTTTCACTAGAACTGACACTGGTGCCCTTCAGGTCGCATGCAGGTGTTTCGCACCGGTGCATGACCCAGAGAGCTCTTTCACTAGGACTGACACTGGTGCCCTGCAGGTCGCATGCAGGCTTCTGCAGTGGGTGCATGACCCAGGGAGCTCTTCAATCAATCAAGGGTTTGCTAAGCACAGCTACTCACCGAGAGGGTCTCAAGGAGCCGGGGGAGGGGGCACAGGTCCAGGATGTTCAAGGTGATCCGAAGAGCCTGGTCTTGAGGTCCTTCATGAACTTGGAGAGTGTTGCTGTCTGTCTGAGGTGGAGAGGGAGCGTGTTCCATGCCTTGGCCGCTAGGTAGGAGAAGGAGCGTCCTCCTGTTCTGGTCTTCTTAACGCGAGGCACCGTAGCAAGGGAGAGCTGGGCTGAGCGGAGGGATCTTTGGGGTGTGTGGAATGTGAGGCGGTGGTTCAGGTAGGCAGGTCCGGTGTTGTGGAGGGTTTTGTGGGTGTGGGTGAGGAGCTTGAAGGTGATTCTCTTATCGACTGGGATCCAATGCAGAGTCCACAGGTGTTAGGTGATGTGGCAGTGGCGGGGTAGGTTGAGGACTAGTCTGGCGGAGGTGTTCTGGAGTCTGCGGATGAGGTTCTTGTTGATTCCGGAGTAGGGAGGGTTGCCGTAGTTGAGTCTGCTGCTGATGAGGGCATGGGTGACCATTTTTCTGTGTTTGAGGGAGATCCATCTGAAGGTCTTTCGTAGGAGTCGGAGGGTGTGGAAGCAGGAGGATGAGACAGCGTTCCATTTTGAGTTCGGAGTCCAGGATGATTCCGAGGTTGCTTGCGTGGTCCGTGGGGGGAGGGAGGGTTCCCGAGGGCGGGGGGCCACCAGGTGTTCCAGGCATCGGGGTGTGGGCCCAGGATGAGTACTTCGTTTTTGTCTGTGTTGAGTTGTAGGCAGCTGTTCTTCATCCACTTGCCTACTGATTCCATTCCCTCTTGAAAGGTGTGTTTGGAGACATTGGGTTCGTTGGATAGGAAGAGGATGAGTTGGGTGTTGTCTGTGTAGGATACAATGTTGAGTCTGTAGGATCTGGTGATGGGGCGAGTGGGGTCATGTAGACATTGAACAGGGTGGGGCTGATGGAGGAACCTTGGGGTACTCCGAAGGTGGTCGGTGGGGATCCGAGAGGAAGGGTGGGGAGTCTGATCTGTTGCGTTCTGCCAGAGAGGAATGAGCAGATCCAGTCGAGGGCCTTGTTCTGAATCCCTGCGTCGTGGAGTCTGCAGGCTAGGGTGCAGTGAGAGACTGTGTCGAAGGCTGAGGAGAGGTCCAGAAAGATGAGGGCCACAGTCTCCCCTCTATCGAGGGGGGGAGCGGATGTCGTCTGTTGCGGCGAGGAGGGCAGTTTTGGTGCTGTGGTTTTTCCTGAAGCCGGATTGGGAGGTATCAAGTATGTTGTCTTCAATGAAGGAGGCGAGCTGGCTGTTGATGGCTTTTTCGATGACTTTTGCTGGACATGGGAGTAGAGAGTTGGGTTTGAAGTTTTTGAGGTCGGTGGGGTCCCCCGAAGGTTTCTTCAGGAGAGGGTTGATCTCTGCGTGGTTCCAGTTGTCGGGGAAGGAGGCGGTCTCGAAGGAGTGGTTGATGATTCGGCGAAGCTCGAGGGCGATGATGTCGGCGGCTCTGTGGTAGATGTGATGGGGGCAGGGGTCCATGGGGGCCCTGGAGTGGATTGACTTCATGGTCTTCAGGGTGTCCTCAGTGGTGAGAGTGGCCCAGCTGTCAAGTGGAGACTGCGTGGTGTCAAGAGTGGGAGGTGTAGGTTGTCATCGAAATTGTCGTATATGGTCTTGATTTTGTGGTGGAAGAAGGAGCTGAGTTTGTTGCAGAGGTCCTGGAAAGGGGGGGGATGTCTGCGGTCTCACTGTTGGGTTGGGTGAATTCTTTGATAATGCTGAATAGTTCCTTGCTGTTGTGTGCGTGGGTGGAGATTCTGTCCTGGAGTGCTTTCTTCCTTGTGTTTCTGATGAGTTTGTGGTGAGCGGTGGTGGCTGCTTTGAAGTTGTCATGGTCTGCTGTTGTTTTGGAGTTCCTCCAGATCTTTGAGGCATCTGCGGGTTCGTCTGGATTCTCGGAGTTCAGTAGAGAACAAGCTGGCTCTCTTGGCGTATGTGCTGGAGGTTTCCTTGAGCGGGGCGAAGGTGTTGGAGCAGTTGGTGATCCAATTGTGCAGGGTTTGGGCTGCGCTGGTTGGGTCTTTGTCCGTGGTGCTTGGGGTGGAGCTGCTGAGTGAGGCGGTAAGCTGGTCGTCGGAGATCTTGTTCCAGTTTCTGCATGGAAGCTGGTGTGGAGGATTGCGGGTTATGGTTGAAGTGGATGCAGCGATGGTCCCTCCATGGGAGTTCGGAGGTGTGGCCGAAGGCGATATAGTTTCCCGCTGTGAAGATGGGGTCGAGGATGTGTCGTGCTGAGTGCGTGGGTTCTGGTACAATCTGATTGAGTCCAATGTTGAGGAGGTCGTCCAGGAGGGAGGTGGAGTTGGGGTCTTGGAGGTTGTCGAGGTGGAAATTGAGGTATCCCAGCAAGGTGTAGTCTGTGGAGGTGATGGCTTACAGGGTGATGATGGAGTGGGTGAAAGGTTCGCAGGGTCTGGGGGGAGGGGTCTGTAGATGAGTATGTCCCGGAGGTTGGTGGTCAGATTGGTCTGTATCTTGAAGTGAAGGTGTTCCATCAGATCTGTAGGCCCGTCAGTGTGGGTGCTCAGTCGGAGGTTGGATTTGTGGGCGTAGGCGATGCCTCCTCCGGGGTGGTCCTTCCGGGTGATCTTGTATCCTTCGGAGATGGCGATCGTGATATCTGGTCCCGAGGTGGTGTTCGTCCAGGTTTCCGTGAAGAAGGCGACGTCGGGGGTGGTGCTGTCGAGGAGGTCCCAGATTTCTGCGGCGTGTCTGTGGAGGGAGCGGACGTTGAGGAGGATGCATTTCAGGCTTTGAGGTGTGGCGTTGTTGTGGCGGGAGGGTTGTGGTGGGGCCTGGTTCTCGGTGAAGGCGAAGGAGTGGCTGCAGTGGCGGCAGGTGCAGGGTCCGTGGGTGTCGATTGGTGAGGACTGCTTGCAGTTGTTGTCCTGGCCTGTGTTGAGTGCGTGGAGGGCCGAGGAGCTGTAGCACTGGCAGGTCCGGGGTCCTGGCGCTGGTCGCGGTTGGGTCGCGGACGGGCGCAGATGGGCTTGCCTTTGGCGCGGCCGCATAGTGGCCGCCATTAAGTAGGGATTGGGGGGAGGGCGGGACAGCTGGGAGACAGGAACATGCGGGAGGGCGGGGGCAGTGGGGGCAGCAGCGGCAGAAAATCGATCGAAGAACGGGAAGTAGAAATAAAGGAAAAAGGAATAGGGGGAAAAAAGAGGGAAAAGGAAAAAGTAACAATAGAGGAAAAAGGAATAATCAACAACAGAAGAAAATAACAGAAGAAAAACCAAAAGGCACAGCGGAGGAAATGCACGGGAGCAGGGGGGAGGGCATGGCATGAGCAGGAGGCGGCAGGCCTCAAACACGACCGACTTGAGCAGTGCTGGGGGCAGGCACTCTCTGGTGGAGCTGCGCAAGAGGAGAGAGCAGTATTCTGACCAGAAGGTCAGAGGTCTTGCTCTTTCACATGGACTGACTCTTTTGCCCTGCAGATCGCATACAGGTTTCTGCACCGGGTGTATGACCCAGGGAGCCCTTTCACTCGGACTGAAACGTGTGGCCTGCACATTCCATCAGTACCTCTTTGCACCCATTGACAAGCCTTGACTTGCATGTTCCATTCCCTGCTCTGCAGCAGGTACATTAACCCTGACTCAGACCTCTGCAGTAGGTAGGTAGGTAGGGGTTCAGACCAGTGCTCGAAGTGGGTGGGATCTGAGGACGTGTCTAAATTAAAAAAAATTAATAAGAACAGTTCCCCTTCTTTTTATGAAAAGACAACCATCCAGGGACAGTTAATTACCACAGCTGAAATGCTTCAGCCCAAGTGTAAGGCAGGGAGTCTCCTGTGCTGTGACACGGAGGGAGGGGCGGACAGCTAAACAAGCCTTCCTGCCAGCAGTCGCAGCTCGCATGACTAGCAGGGGGGGAATTGGGGGGTGTTCGCGTGGGGGATTTAAAAATACATTTTAAAAAAAAACAACTTACCGGGTCCCGCGCCGCCTCCGCTCCTGGCCGGGTCCCGCGTCAGGAAGCAGGCTTCCTCCCTCCCCTCCCCTAAGCCAATCACAATGCTGCAATGGCAGCGTTGTGATTGGTGCGTACGTCGCCCAGCTGGGCGCCTGCAGGGAGGCCATTTTCTATAGAGAACATCCAGAGTGCGCATGACTGATTTGGTCGGCCCCAGAGGGCCGACCAAACAGTCCGGGCACTAAGAGTGGTGCAAGCCATTCCTCCCCATACCGACCCCCCCAACCAGGCATACCATTCTGCTTTTTCACAGCGCGAGAAGCAGAAAGATGATATGGTATTTAAAATACCATTTTATGTTTCTGCTTCTTGCACTGCGAGAAAGCAGTGGGGCGACACTCCTCTGCCCTAATGGAGGAGCCGCCCCTGCCTTCCAGGGTGCTGCTGCCTGAAAGAAATGTAAATGTGCACAACTAGTCAATCTTCAAACATAAAGGGTGCTTGGAAGCCGGGATTGGCTTTGATTAATGGAATCACTTTAAGCTTCCTCAGTGGTATTGCAAGGGAGTTACCAGCTGCGCCGTGAAGTGTGTGCTTTTAAAAAACACTTCTAAAAAGAATTGCACTTCGTAAAATCTGGGTTTTACTAAATGTATAATTTGGAAGCACTTTTTTAATCTTAAACCTTTTGTTCATTTTGTAGCAGCCGATCCTAAAATGTGTGTAATGCACGTTTAAAATAGTGACTTGCATACTTACAGTGCTTTCTGTCACAGACTGGGACCTCGTAGCACTAAACACGCACGAGTCACTATTATCCACTGCACCAACCTGGGTTCAATACTGTGGCTCTCTGGTTACAGACAAAGACCTCTGCAGTGCACTAACTAACAGAGGTTTCAAAACGTTCGATGGTGCATTTCCTAGCGATTACATTTACTTCCATTTATTTTTCATTTAAGCTGTGCATTATTTTATATGAAGCTACCTGAAGGTGAGAGAATGAAAAGAGTTACAGAATATTTTGTTCTTTTAGCCACGCCTCTGCTCAGCGAGTGGGACAGTGACCCCTGCAAGGACAAGCACTGCACAGCGAGGGGGACAGTGACCCCTGCAAGGACAAGCACTGCACAGCGAGGGGGACAGTGACCCCTGCAAGGACAAGCACTGCACAGCGAGGGGGACAGTGACCCCTGCAAGGACAAGCACTGCACAGCGAGGGGGACAGTGACCCCTGCAAGGACAAGCACTGCTCAGCGAGGGGGACAGTGACCCATGCAAGGACAAGCACTGCAGAGCGAGTGGGACAGTGACCCCCTGCAAGGACAAGCACTGCACAGCGAGGGGGACAGTGACCCCTGCAAGGACAAGCACTGCACAGCGAGGGGGACAGTGACCCCTGCAAGGACAAGCACTGCACAGCGAGGGGGACAGTGACCCCTGCAAGGACAAGCACTGCACAGCGAGGGGGACAGTGACCCCTGCAAGGACAAGCACTGCTCAGCGAGGGGGACAGTGACCCATGCAAGGACAAGCACTGCAGAGCGAGTGGGACAGTGACCCCTGCAAGGACAAGCACTGCACAGCGAGGGGGACAGTGACCCCTGCAAGGACAAGCACTGCACAGCGAGGGGGACAGTGACCCCTGCAAGGACAAGCACTGCACAGCGAGGGGGACAGTGACCCCTGCAAGGACAAGCACTGCACAGCGAGGGGGACAGTGACCCCTGCAAGGACAAGCACTGCACAGCGAGGGGGACAGTGACCCCTGCAAGGACAAGCACTGCACAGCGAGGGGGACAGTGACCCCTGCAAGGACAAGCACTGCACAGCGAGGGGGACAGTGACCCCTGCAAGGACAAGCACTGCAGAGCGAGGGGGACAGTGACCCCTGCAAGGACAAGCACTGCAGAGCGAGGGGGACAGTGACCCCTGCAAGGACAAGCACTGCACAGCGAGGGGGACAGTGACCCCTGCAAGGACAAGCACTGCACAGCGAGGGGGACACTGACCCCTGCAAGGACAAGCACTGCACAGCGAGGGGGACAGTGACCCCTGCAAGGACAAGCACTGCACAGCGAGGGGGACAGTGACCCCTGCAAGGACAAGCACTGCACAGCGAGGGGGACACTGACCCCTGCAAGGACAAGCACTGCACAGCGAGGGGGACAGTGACCCCTGCAAGGACAAGCACTGCACAGCGAGGGGGACACTGACCCCTGCAAGGACAAGCACTGCACAGCGAGGAGGACAGTGACCCCTGCAAGGACAAGCACTGCACAGCGAGGGGGACAGTGACCCCTGCAAGGACAAGCACTGCACAGCGAGGGGGACAGTGACCCCTGCAAGGACAAGCACTGCACAGCGAGGGGGACAGTGACCCCTGCAAGGACAAGCACTGCACAGCGAGGGGGACAGTGACCCCTGCAAGGACAAGCACTGCACAGCGAGGGGGACACTGACCCCTGCAAGGACAAGCACTGCTCAGGGAGGGGGACAGTGACCCCTGCAAGGACAAGCACTGCACAGCGAGGGGGACACTGACCCCTGCAAGGACAAGCACTGCTCAGCGAGGGGGACAGTGACCCCTGCAAGGACAAGCACTGCAGAGCGAGAGGGACAGTGACCCCTGCAAGGACAAGCACTGCACAGGGAGGGGGACAGTGACCCCTGCAAGGACAAGCACTGCACAGCGAGGGGGACAGTGACCCCTGCAAGGACAAGCACTGCACAGCGAGGGGGACAGTGACCCCTGCAAGGACAAGCACTGCACAGCGAGGGGGACAGTGACCCCTGCAAGGACAAGCACTGCAGAGCGAGAGGGACAGTGACCCCTGCAAGGACAAGCACTGCAGAGCGAGGGGGACAGTGACCCCTGCAAGGACAAGCACTGCACAGCGAGGGGGACAGTGACCCCTGCAAGGACAAGCACTGCACAGCGAGGGGACAGTGACCCCTGCAAGGACAAGCACTGCACAGGGAGGGGGACAGTGACCCCTGCAAGGACAAGCACTGCAGAGCGAGGGGGACAGTGACCCATGCAAGGACAAGCACTGCTCAGCGAGGGGGACAGTGACCCATGCAAGGACAAGCACTGCAGAGCGAGGGGGACAGTGACCCCTGCAAGGATAAGCACTGCACAGCGAGGGGGACAGTGACCCCTGCAAGGACAAGCACTGCACAGCGAGGGGGACAGTGACCCATGCAAGGACAAGCACTGCAGAGCGGGAGGGACAGTGACCCCTGCAAGGACAGGCACTGCACAGGGAGGGGGACAGTGACCCCTGCAAGGACAAGCACTGCAGAGCGAGGGGGACAGTGACCCCTGCAAGGACAAGCAATGCACAGCGAGGGGGACAGTGACCCCTGCAAGGACAAGCACTGCACAGCGAGGGGGACAGTGACCCCTGCAAGGACAAGCACTGCACAGCGAGGGGGACACTGACCCCTGCAAGGACAAGCACTGTTCAGAAAGGGGGACAGTGACCCATGCAAGGACAAGCACTGCAGAGCGAGAGGGACAGTGACCCCTGCAAGGACAAGCACTGCACAGGGAGGGGGACAGTGACCCCTGCAAGGACAAGCACTGCAGAGCGAGGGGGACAGTGACCCCTGCAAGGACAAGCAATGCACAGCGAGGGGGACAGTGACCCCTGCAAGGACAAGCACTGCACAGCGAGGGGGACAGTGACCCCTGCAAGGACAAGCACTGCACAGCGAGGGGGACAGTGACCCCTGCAAGGACAAGCACTGCACAGCGAGGGGGACAGTGACCCCTGCAAGGACAAGCACTGCACAGCGAGTGGGACAGTGACCCCTGCAAGGACAAGCACTGCACAGCGAGGGGGACAGTGACCCCTGCAAGGACAAGCACTGCACAGCGAGGGGGACAGTGACCCCTGCAAGGACAAGCACTGCACAGCGAGGGGGACAGTGACCCCTGCAAGGACAAGCACTGCACAGCGAGGGGGACACTGACCCCTGCAAGGACAGGCACTGCTCAGCGAGGGGACAGTGACCCCTGCAAGGACAGGCACTGCAGAGCGAGAGGGACAGTGACCCCTGCAAGGACAAGCACTGCACAGGGAGGGGGACAGTGAGCCCTGCAAGGACAAGCACTGCAGAGCGAGGGGGACAGTGACCCCTGCAAGGACAAGCACTGCACAGCGAGGGGGACAGTGACCCCGCAAGGACAAGCACTGCACAGCGAGGGGGACAGTGACCCCTGCAAGGACAAGCACTGCACAGCGAGGGGGACAGTGACCCCTGTAAGGACAAGCACTGCAGAGCGAGGGGGACAGTGACCCCTGCAAGGACAAGCACTGCAGAGCGAGGGGGACAGTGACCCCGCAAGGACAAGCACTGCACAGTGAGGGGGACAGTGACCCCGCAAGGACAGGCACTGCACAGCGAGGGGGACAGTGACCCCTGCACAGCGAGGGGGACAGTGACCCCTGCAAGGACAAGCACTGCACAGCGAGGGGGACGGTGACCCCTGCAAGGACAAGCACTGCACAGCGAGGGGGACAGTGACCCCTGCAAGGACAAGCACTGCACAGCGAGGGGGACAGTGACCCCTGCAAGGACAAGCACTGCACAGCGAGGGGGACACTGACCCCTGCAAGGACAAGCACTGCACAGCGAGGGGGACAGTGACCCCTGCAACGACAAGCACTGCACAGCGAGGGGGACAGTGACCCCTGCAAGGACAAGCACTGCACAGCGAGGGGGACAGTGACCCCTGCAAGGACAAGCACTGCACAGCGAGGGGGACAGTGACCCCTGCAAGGACAAGCACTGCACAGCGAGGGGGACAGTGACCCCTGCAAGGACAAGCACTGCACAGCGAGGGGGACACTGACCCCTGCAAGGACAAGCACTGCTCAGCGAGGGGGACAGTGACCCCTGCAAGGACAAGCACTGCACAGCGAGGGGACACTGACCCCTGCAAGGACAAGCACTGCTCAGCGAGGGGGACAGTGACCCCTGCAAGGACAAGCACTGCAGAGCGAGAGGGACAGTGACCCCTGCAAGGACAAGCACTGCACAGGGAGGGGGACAGTGACCCCTGCAAGGACAAGCACTGCACAGCGAGGGGGACAGTGACCCCTGCAAGGACAAGCACTGCGCAGCGAGGGGACAGTGACCCCTGCAAGGACAAGCACTGCACAGCGAGGGGGACAGTGACCCCTGCAAGGATAAGCACTGCACAGCGAGGGGGACAGTGACCCCTGCAAGGACAAGCACTGCACAGCGAGGGGGACAGTGACCCCTGCAAGGACAAGCACTGCACAGCGAGGGGGACAGTGACCCCTGCAAGGACAAGCACTGCACAGCGAGGGGGACAGTGACCCCTGCAAGGACAAGCACTGCACAGGGAGGGGGACAGTGACCCCTGGAAGGACAAGCACTGCAGAGCGAGGGGGACACTGACCCCTGCAAGGACAAGCACTGCTCAGGGAGGGGGACAGTGACCCCTGCAAGGACAAGCACTGCACAGCGAGGGGGACACTGACCCCTGCAAGGACAAGCACTGCTCAGCGAGGGGGACAGTGACCCCTGCAAGGACAAGCACTGCAGAGCGAGAGGGACAGTGACCCCTGCAAGGACAAGCACTGCACAGCGAGGGGGACAGTGACCCCTGCAAGGACAAGCACTGCACAGCGAGGGGGACAGTGACCCCTGCAAGGACAAGCACTGCAGAGCGAGAGGGACAGTGACCCCTGCAAGGATAAGCACTGCACAGCGAGGGGGACAGTGACCCCTGCAAGGACAAGCACTGCAGAGCGAGGGGGACAGTGACCCCTGCAAGGACAAGCACTGCAGAGCGAGGGGGACAGTGACCCCTGCAAGGACAAGCACTGCACAGCGAGGGGGACAGTGACCCCTGCAAGGACAAGCACTGCACAGCGAGGGGGACAGTGACCCCTGCAAGGACAAGCACTGCACAGGGAGGGGGACAGTGACCCCTGGAAGGACAAGCACTGCAGAGCGAGGGGGACAGTGACCCATGCAAGGACAAGCACTGCTCAGCGAGGGGGACAGTGACCCATGCAAGGACAAGCACTGCAGAGCGAGGGGACAGTGACCCCTGCAAGGATAAGCACTGCACAGCGAGGGGGACAGTGACCCCTGCAAGGACAAGCACTGCACAGCGAGGGGGACAGTGACCCATGCAAGGACAAGCACTGCAGAGCGAGAGGGACAGTGACCCCTGCAAGGACAAGCACTGCACAGGGAGGGGGACAGTGACCCCTGCAAGGACAAGCACTGCAGAGCGAGGGGGACAGTGACCCCTGCAAGGACAAGCACTGCAGAGCGAGGGGGACAGTGACCCCTGCAAGGACAAGCACTGCACAGCGAGGGGGACAGTGACCCCTGCAAGGACAAGCACTGCACAGCGAGGGGGACACTGACCCCTGCAAGGACAAGCACTGCTCAGCGAGGGGGACAGTGACCCATGCAAGGGCAAGCACTGCAGAGCGAGAGGGACAGTGACCCCTGCAAGGACAAGCACTGCACAGGGAGGGGGACAGTGACCCCTGCAAGGACAAGCACTGCAGAGCGAGGGGGACAGTGACCCCTGCAAGGACAAGCAATGCACAGCGAGGGGGACAGTGACCCCTGCAAGGACAAGCACTGCACAGCGAGGGGGACAGTGACCCCTGCAAGGACAAGCACTGCACAGCGAGGGGGACAGTGACCCCTGCAAGGACAAGCACTGCACAGCGAGGGGGACAGTGACCCCTGCAAGGACAAGCACTGCACAGCGAGGGGGACAGTGACCCCTGCAAGGACAAGCACTGCACAGCGAGTGGGACAGTGACCCCTGCAAGGACAAGCACTGCACAGCGAGGGGGACAGTGACCCCTGCAAGGACAAGCACTGCACAGCGAGGGGGACAGTGACCCCTGCAAGGACAAGCACTGCACAGCGAGGGGGACACTGACCCCTGCAAGGACAGGCACTGCTCAGCGAGGGGACAGTGACCCCTGCAAGGACAGGCACTGCAGAGCGAGAGGGACAGTGACCCCTGCAAGGACAAGCACTGCACAGGGAGGGGGACAGTGACCCCTGCAAGGACAAGCACTGCAGAGCGAGGGGGACAGTGACCCCTGCAAGGACAAGCACTGCAGAGCGAGGGGGACAGTGACCCCTGCAAGGACAAGCACTGCACAGCGAGGGGGACAGTGACCCCTGCAAGGACAAGCACTGCACAGCGAGGGGGACAGTGACCCCTGCAAGGACAAGCACTGCACAGCGAGGGGGACAGTGACCCCTGCAAGGACAAGCACTGCACAGCGAGTGGGACAGTGACCCCTGCAAGGACAAGCACTGCACAGCGAGGGGGATAGTGACCCCTGCAAGGACAAGCACTGCACAGCGAGGGGGACAGTGACCCCTGCAAGGACAAGCACTGCACAGCGAGGGGGACAGTGACCCCTGCAAGGACAAGCACTGCACAGCGAGGGGGACACTGACCCCTGCAAGGACAGGCACTGCTCAGCGAGGGGACAGTGACCCCTGCAAGGACAGGCACTGCAGAGCGAGAGGGACAGTGACCCCTGCAAGGACAAGCACTGCACAGGGAGGGGGACAGTGACCCCTGCAAGGACAAGCACTGCAGAGCGAGGGGGACAGTGACCCCTGCAAGGACAAGCACTGCACAGCGAGGGGGACAGTGACCCCGCAAGGACAAGCACTGCACAGCGAGGGGGACAGTGACCCCTGCAAGGACAAGCACTGCACAGCGAGGGGGACAGTGACCCCTGTAAGGACAAGCACTGCAGAGCGAGGGGGACAGTGACCCCTGCAAGGACAAGCACTGCAGAGCGAGGGGGACAGTGACCCCGCAAGGACAAGCACTGCACAGTGAGGGGGACAGTGACCCCGCAAGGACAGGCACTGCACAGCGAGGGGGACAGTGACCCCTGCACAGCGAGGGGGACAGTGACCCCTGCAAGGACAAGCACTGCACAGCGAGGGGGACAGTGACCCCTGCAAGGACAAGCACTGCAGAGCGAGGGGGACAGTGACCCCTGCAAGGACAAGCACTGCAGAGCGAGGGGGACAGTGACCCCTGCAAGGACAAGCACTGCACAGCGAGGGGGACAGTGACCCCCTGCAAGGACAAGCACTGCAGAGAGAGGGGGACAGTGACCCCTGCAAGGACAAGCACTGCAGAGCGAGGGGGACAGTGACCCCGCAAGGACAAGCACTGCACAGCGAGGGGGACAGTGACCCCTGCAAGGACAAGCACTGCACAGCGAGGGGGACAGTGACCCCTGCAAGGACAAGCACTGCACAGCGAGGGGGACAGTGACCCCTGCAAGGACAAGCACTGCACAGCGAGGGGGACAGTGACCCCTGCAAGGACAAGCACTGCTCAGCGAGGGGGACAGTGACCCATGCAAGGACAAGCACTGCAGAGCGAGTGGGACAGTGACCCCCTGCAAGGACAAGCACTGCACAGCGAGGGGGACAGTGACCCCTGCAAGGACAAGCACTGCACAGCGAGGGGGACAGTGACCCCTGCAAGGACAAGCACTGCACAGCGAGGGGACAGTGACCCCTGCAAGGACAAGCACTGCACAGCGAGGGGGACAGTGACCCCTGCAAGGACAAGCACTGCTCAGCGAGGGGGACAGTGACCCATGCAAGGACAAGCACTGCAGAGCGAGTGGGACAGTGACCCCTGCAAGGACAAGCACTGCACAGCGAGGGGGACAGTGACCCCTGCAAGGACAAGCACTGCACAGCGAGGGGGACAGTGACCCCTGCAAGGACAAGCACTGCACAGCGAGGGGGACAGTGACCCCTGCAAGGACAAGCACTGCACAGCGAGGGGGACAGTGACCCCTGCAAGGACAAGCACTGCACAGCGAGGGGACAGTGACCCCTGCAAGGACAAGCACTGCACAGCGAGGGGGACAGTGACCCCTGCAAGGACAAGCACTGCACAGCGAGGGGACAGTGACCCCTGCAAGGACAAGCACTGCAGAGCGAGGGGGACAGTGACCCCTGCAAGGACAAGCACTGCAGAGCGAGGGGGACAGTGACCCCTGCAAGGACAAGCACTGCACAGCGAGGGGACAGTGACCCCTGCAAGGACAAGCACTGCACAGCGAGGGGGACACTGACCCCTGCAAGGACAAGCACTGCACAGCGAGGGGGACAGTGACCCCTGCAAGGACAAGCACTGCACAGCGAGGGGGACAGTGACCCCTGCAAGGACAAGCACTGCACAGCGAGGGGGACACTGACCCCTGCAAGGACAAGCACTGCACAGCGAGGGGGACAGTGACCCCTGCAAGGACAAGCACTGCACAGCGAGGGGGACACTGACCCCTGCAAGGACAAGCACTGCACAGCGAGGAGGACAGTGACCCCTGCAAGGACAAGCACTGCACAGCGAGGGGGACAGTGACCCCTGCAAGGACAAGCACTGCACAGCGAGGGGGACAGTGACCCCTGCAAGGACAAGCACTGCACAGCGAGGGGGACAGTGACCCCTGCAAGGACAAGCACTGCACAGCGAGGGGGACACTGACCCCTGCAAGGACAAGCACTGCTCAGGGAGGGGGACAGTGACCCCTGCAAGGACAAGCACTGCACAGCGAGGGGGACACTGACCCCTGCAAGGACAAGCACTGCTCAGCGAGGGGGACAGTGACCCCTGCAAGGACAAGCACTGCAGAGCGAGAGGGACAGTGACCCCTGCAAGGACAAGCACTGCACAGGGAGGGGGACAGTGACCCCTGCAAGGACAAGCACTGCACAGCGAGGGGGACAGTGACCCCTGCAAGGACAAGCACTGCACAGCGAGGGGGACAGTGACCCCTGCAAGGACAAGCACTGCACAGCGAGGGGGACAGTGACCCCTGCAAGGACAAGCACTGCAGAGCGAGAGGGACAGTGACCCCTGCAAGGACAAGCACTGCAGAGCGAGGGGGACAGTGACCCCTGCAAGGACAAGCACTGCACAGCGAGGGGGACAGTGACCCCTGCAAGGACAAGCACTGCACAGCGAGGGGGACAGTGACCCCTGCAAGGACAAGCACTGCACAGGAAGGGGGACAGTGACCCCTGCAAGGACAAGCACTGCAGAGCGAGGGGGACAGTGACCCATGCAAGGACAAGCACTGCTCAGCGAGGGGACAGTGACCCATGCAAGGACAAGCACTGCAGAGCGAGGGGACAGTGACCCCTGCAAGGATAAGCACTGCACAGCGAGGGGGACAGTGACCCCTGCAAGGACAAGCACTGCACAGCGAGGGGGACAGTGACCCATGCAAGGACAAGCACTGCAGAGCGGGAGGGACAGTGACCCCTGCAAGGACAAGCACTGCACAGGGAGGGGGACAGTGATCCCTGCAAGGACAAGCACTGCAGAGCGAGGGGGACAGTGACCCCTGCAAGGACAAGCAATGCACAGCGAGGGGGACAGTGACCCCTGCAAGGACAAGCACTGCACAGCGAGGGGGACAGTGACCCCTGCAAGGACAAGCACTGCACAGCGAGGGGGACACTGACCCCTGCAAGGACAAGCACTGTTCAGAAAGGGGGACAGTGACCCATGCAAGGACAAGCACTGCAGAGCGAGAGGGACAGTGACCCCTGCAAGGACAAGCACTGCACAGGGAGGGGGACAGTGACCCCTGCAAGGACAAGCACTGCAGAGCGAGGGGGACAGTGACCCCTGCAAGGACAAGCAATGCACAGCGAGGGGGACAGTGACCCCTGCAAGGACAAGCACTGCACAGCGAGGGGGACAGTGACCCCTGCAAGGACAAGCACTGCACAGCGAGGGGGACAGTGACCCCTGCAAGGACAAGCACTGCACAGCGAGGGGGACAGTGACCCCTGCAAGGACAAGCACTGCACAGCGAGTGGGACAGTGACCCCTGCAAGGACAAGCACTGCACAGCGAGGGGGACAGTGACCCCTGCAAGGACAAGCACTGCACAGCGAGGGGGACAGTGACCCCTGCAAGGACAAGCACTGCACAGCGAGGGGGACAGTGACCCCTGCAAGGACAAGCACTGCACAGCGAGGGGGACACTGACCCCTGCAAGGACAGGCACTGCTCAGCGAGGGGACAGTGACCCCTGCAAGGACAGGCACTGCAGAGCGAGAGGGACAGTGACCCCTGCAAGGACAAGCACTGCACAGGGAGGGGGACAGTGACCCCTGCAAGGACAAGCACTGCAGAGCGAGGGGGACAGTGACCCCTGCAAGGACAAGCACTGCACAGCGAGGGGGACAGTGACCCCGCAAGGACAAGCACTGCACAGCGAGGGGGACAGTGACCCCTGCAAGGACAAGCACTGCACAGCGAGGGGGACAGTGACCCCTGTAAGGACAAGCACTGCAGAGCGAGGGGGACAGTGACCCCTGCAAGGACAAGCACTGCAGAGCGAGGGGGACAGTGACCCCGCAAGGACAAGCACTGCACAGTGAGGGGGACAGTGACCCCGCAAGGACAGGCACTGCACAGCGAGGGGGACAGTGACCCCTGCACAGCGAGGGGGACAGTGACCCCTGCAAGGACAAGCACTGCACAGCGAGGGGGACGGTGACCCCTGCAAGGACAAGCACTGCACAGCGAGGGGGACAGTGACCCCTGCAAGGACAAGCACTGCACAGCGAGGGGACAGTGACCCCTGCAAGGACAAGCACTGCACAGCGAGGGGGACACTGACCCCTGCAAGGACAAGCACTGCACAGCGAGGGGGACAGTGACCCCTGCAACGACAAGCACTGCACAGCGAGGGGGACAGTGACCCCTGCAAGGACAAGCACTGCACAGCGAGGGGGACAGTGACCCCTGCAAGGACAAGCACTGCACAGCGAGGGGGACAGTGACCCCTGCAAGGACAAGCACTGCACAGCGAGGGGGACAGTGACCCCTGCAAGGACAAGCACTGCACAGCGAGGGGGACACTGACCCCTGCAAGGACAAGCACTGCTCAGCGAGGGGGACAGTGACCCCTGCAAGGACAAGCACTGCACAGCGAGGGGGACACTGACCCCTGCAAGGACAAGCACTGCTCAGCGAGGGGGACAGTGACCCCTGCAAGGACAAGCACTGCAGAGCGAGAGGGACAGTGACCCCTGCAAGGACAAGCACTGCACAGGGAGGGGGACAGTGACCCCTGCAAGGACAAGCACTGCACAGCGAGGGGGACAGTGACCCCTGCAAGGACAAGCACTGCGCAGCGAGGGGGACAGTGACCCCTGCAAGGACAAGCACTGCACAGCGAGGGGGACAGTGACCCCTGCAAGGATAAGCACTGCACAGCGAGGGGGACAGTGACCCCTGCAAGGACAAGCACTGCACAGCGAGGGGGACAGTGACCCCTGCAAGGACAAGCACTGCAGAGAGAGGGGGACAGTGACCCCTGCAAGGACAAGCACTGCACAGCGAGGGGGACAGTGACCCCTGCAAGGACAAGCACTGCACAGCGAGGGGGACAGTGACCCCTGCAAGGACAAGCACTGCAGAGCGAGAGGGACAGTGACCCCTGCAAGGATAAGCACTGCACAGCGAGGGGACAGTGACCCCTGCAAGGACAAGCACTGCAGAGCGAGGGGGACAGTGACCCCTGCAAGGACAAGCACTGCAGAGCGAGGGGGACAGTGACCCCTGCAAGGACAAGCACTGCACAGCGAGGGGGACAGTGACCCCTGCAAGGACAAGCACTGCACAGCGAGGGGACAGTGACCCCTGCAAGGACAAGCACTGCACAGGGAGGGGGACAGTGACCCCTGGAAGGACAAGCACTGCAGAGCGAGGGGGACAGTGACCCATGCAAGGACAAGCACTGCTCAGCGAGGGGGACAGTGACCCATGCAAGGACAAGCACTGCAGAGCGAGGGGGACAGTGACCCCTGCAAGGATAAGCACTGCACAGCGAGGGGGACAGTGACCCCTGCAAGGACAAGCACTGCACAGCGAGGGGGACAGTGACCCATGCAAGGACAAGCACTGCAGAGCGAGAGGGACAGTGACCCCTGCAAGGACAAGCACTGCACAGGGAGGGGGACAGTGACCCCTGCAAGGACAAGCACTGCAGAGCGAGGGGGACAGTGACCCCTGCAAGGACAAGCACTGCAGAGCGAGGGGGACAGTGACCCCTGCAAGGACAAGCACTGCACAGCGAGGGGGACAGTGACCCCTGCAAGGACAAGCACTGCACAGCGAGGGGGACACTGACCCCTGCAAGGACAAGCACTGCTCAGCGAGGGGGACAGTGACCCATGCAAGGGCAAGCACTGCAGAGCGAGAGGGACAGTGACCCCTGCAAGGACAAGCACTGCACAGAGAGGGGGACAGTGACCCCTGCAAGGACAAGCACTGCAGAGCGAGGGGGACAGTGACCCCTGCAAGGACAAGCAATGCACAGCGAGGGGGACAGTGACCCCTGCAAGGACAAGCACTGCACAGCGAGGGGGACAGTGACCCCTGCAAGGACAAGCACTGCACAGCGAGGGGGACAGTGACCCCTGCAAGGACAAGCACTGCACAGCGAGGGGGACAGTGACCCCTGCAAGGACAAGCACTGCACAGCGAGGGGGACAGTGACCCCTGCAAGGACAAGCACTGCACAGCGAGTGGGACAGTGACCCCTGCAAGGACAAGCACTGCACAGCGAGGGGGACAGTGACCCCTGCAAGGACAAGCACTGCACAGCGAGGGGGACAGTGACCCCTGCAAGGACAAGCACTGCACAGCGAGGGGGACACTGACCCCTGCAAGGACAGGCACTGCTCAGCGAGGGGACAGTGACCCCTGCAAGGACAGGCACTGCAGAGCGAGAGGGACAGTGACCCCTGCAAGGACAAGCACTGCACAGGGAGGGGGACAGTGACCCCTGCAAGGACAAGCACTGCAGAGCGAGGGGGACAGTGACCCCTGCAAGGACAAGCACTGCACAGCGAGGGGGACAGTGACCCCTGCAAGGACAAGCACTGCACAGCGAGGGGGACAGTGACCCCTGCAAGGACAAGCACTGCACAGCGAGTGGGACAGTGACCCCTGCAAGGACAAGCACTGCACAGCGAGGGGATAGTGACCCCTGCAAGGACAAGCACTGCACAGCGAGGGGGACAGTGACCCCTGCAAGGACAAGCACTGCACAGCGAGGGGGACAGTGACCCCTGCAAGGACAAGCACTGCACAGCGAGGGGGACACTGACCCCTGCAAGGACAGGCACTGCTCAGCGAGGGGACAGTGACCCCTGCAAGGACAGGCACTGCAGAGCGAGAGGGACAGTGACCCCTGCAAGGACAAGCACTGCACAGGGAGGGGGACAGTGACCCCTGCAAGGACAAGCACTGCAGAGCGAGGGGGACAGTGACCCCTGCAAGGACAAGCACTGCACAGCGAGGGGGACAGTGACCCCGCAAGGACAAGCACTGCACAGCGAGGGGACAGTGACCCCTGCAAGGACAAGCACTGCACAGCGAGGGGGACAGTGACCCCTGTAAGGACAAGCACTGCAGAGCGAGGGGACAGTGACCCCTGCAAGGACAAGCACTGCAGAGCGAGGGGACAGTGACCCCGCAAGGACAAGCACTGCACAGTGAGGGGGACAGTGACCCCGCAAGGACAGGCACTGCACAGCGAGGGGGACAGTGACCCCTGCACAGCGAGGGGACAGTGACCCCTGCAAGGACAAGCACTGCACAGCGAGGGGGACAGTGACCCCTGCAAGGACAAGCACTGCAGAGCGAGGGGGACAGTGACCCCTGCAAGGACAAGCACTGCAGAGCGAGGGGGACAGTGACCCCTGCAAGGACAAGCACTGCACAGCGAGGGGGACAGTGACCCCCTGCAAGGACAAGCACTGCAGAGAGAGGGGGACAGTGACCCCTGCAAGGACAAGCACTGCAGAGCGAGGGGGACAGTGACCCCGCAAGGACAAGCACTGCACAGCGAGGGGGACAGTGACCCCTGCAAGGACAAGCACTGCACAGCGAGGGGGACAGTGACCCCTGCAAGGACAAGCACTGCAGAGCGAGGGGGACAGTGACCCCTGCAAGGACAAGCACTGCACTGCGAGGGGGACAGTGACCCCGCAAGGACAAGCACTGCACAGCGAGGGGGACAGTGACCCCGCAAGGACAAGCACTGCACAGCGAGGGGGACAGTGACCCCGCAAGGACAAGCACTGCACAGCGAGGGGGACAGTGACCCCACAAGGACAAGCACTGCACAGCGAAGGGGACAGTGACCCCTGCAAGGACAAGCACTGCACAGCGAGGGGGACAGTGACCCTTGCAAGGACAAGCACTGCAGAGCGAGGGGGACAGTGACCCCTGCAAGGACAAGCACTGCAGAGCGAGGGGACAGTGACCCCTGCAAGGACAAGCACTGCAGAGCGAGGGGACAGTGACCCCTGCAAGGACAAGCACTGCACAGCGAGGGGGACAGTGACCCCCTGCAAGGACAAGCACTGCAGAGAGAGGGGACAGTGACCCCTGCAAGGACAAGCACTGCAGAGCGAGGGGGACAGTGACCCCTGCAAGGACAAGCACTGCAGAGCGAGGGGACAGTGACCCCTGCAAGGACAAGCACTGCACAGCGAGGGGGACACTGACCCCTGCAAGGACAAGCACTGCACAGCGAGGGGGACAGTGACCCCTGCAAGGACAAGCACTGCACAGCGAGGGGGACAGTGACCCCTGCAAGGACAAGCACTGCACAGCGAGGGGGACACTGACCCCTGCAAGGACAAGCACTGCTCAGCGAGGGGGACAGTGACCCCTGCGAGGACAAGCACTGCTCAGCGAGTGGGACAGTGACCCCCTGCAAGGACAAGCACTGCACAGCGAGGGGGACAGTGACCCCTGCAAGGACAAGCACTGCACAGCGAGGGGGACAGTGACCCCTGCAAGGAAAAGCACTGCACAGGGAGGGCGAACAGTGACCCCTGCAAGGACAAGCACTGCACAGGGAGGGGAACAGTGACCCCTGCAAGGACAAGCACTGCACAGCGAGGGGAACAGTGACCCCTGCAAGGACAAGCACTGCAGAGCGAGGGGGACAGTGACCCCTGCAAGGACAAGCACTGCACAGCGAGGGGGACAGTGACCCCTGCAAGGACAAGCACTGCACAGCGAGGGGGACAGTGACCCCTGCAAGGACAAGCACTGCAGAGCGAGGGGGACAGTGACCCCTGCAAGGACAAGCACTGCAGAGCGAGGGGACAGTGACCCCTGCAAGGACAAGCACTGCACAGGGAGGGGACAGTGACCCCTGCAAGGGCAAGCACTGCACAGGGAGGGGGACAGTGACCCCTGCAAGGACAAGCACTGCACAGGGAGGGGGACAGTGACCCCTGCAAGGACAAGCACTGCAGAGAGAGGGGGACAGTGACCCCTGCAAGGACAAGCACTGCAGAGAGAGGGGAACAGTGACACCTGCAAGGACAAGCACTGCACAGCAAGGGGGACACTGACCCCTGCAAGGACAAGCACTGCACAGCAAGGGGGACACTGACCCCTGCAAGGACAAGCACTGCAGAGCGAGGGGGACAGTGACCCCTGCAAGGACAAGCACTGCACAGCGAGGGGGACAGTGACCCCTGCAAGGACAAGCACTGCACAGCGAGGGGGACAGTGACCCCTGCAAGGACAAGCACTGCACAGCGAGGGGACAGTGACCCCAGCAAGGACAAGCACTGCACAGCGAGGGGGACAGTGACCCCTGCAAGGACAAGCACTGCAGAGAGAGGGGACAGTGACCCCTGCAAGACAAGCACTGCACAGCGAGGGGGACAGTGACCCCTGCAAGGACAAGCACTGCAGAGCGAGGGGGACAGTGACCCCTGCAAGGACAAGCACTGCACAGGGAGGGGGACAGTGACCCCTGCAAGGACAAGCACTGCACAGCGAGGGGGACAGTGACCCCTGCAAGGACAAGCACTGCAGAGCGAGGGGGACAGTGACCCCTGCAAGGACAAGCACTGCACAGCGAGGGGGACAGTGACCCCTGCAAGGACAAGCACTGCACAGCGAGGGGGACAGTGAGCCCTGCAAGGACAAGCACTGCACAGCGAGAGGGACAGTGAGCCCTACAAGCACTGCAGAGCGAGTGGGACAGTGACCCCTGCAAGGACAAGCACTGCACAGCGAGTGGGACAGTGACCCCTGCAAGGACAAGCACTGCACAGCGAGGGGGACAGTGACCCCTGCAAGGACAAGCACTGCAGAGCGAGGGGGACAGTGACCCCTGCAAGGACAAGCACTGTTCAGCGAGGGGGACAGTGACCCCTGCAAGGACAAGCACTGCAGAGCGAGGGACAGTGAGCCCTACAAGCACTGCAGAGCGAGGGGGACAGTGACCCCTGCAAGGACAAGCATTGGAGAGCGAGTGGGACAGTGACCCCCTGCAAGGACAAGCACTGCAGAGCGAGGGGGACAGTGACCCCTGCAAGGACAAGCACTGCAGAGCGAGGGGGACAGTGACCCCTTCAACCACAAGCACTGCACAGAGAGGGGGACAGTGACCCCTGCAAGGACAAGCACTGCAGAGCGAGGGGGACAGTGATCCCTGCAAGCACAAGCACTGCACAGCGAGGGGACAGTGACCCCTGCAAGGACAAGCACTGCAGAGGGAGGGGGACAGTGACCCCTGCAAGGACAAGCACTGCAGAGGGAGGGGGATAGTGACCCCTGCAAGGACAAGCACTGCAGTGCGAGGGGACAGTGACCCCTGCAAGCACAAGCACTGCACAGCAGGGGGAGTGAACCCTGCAAGGACAAGCACTGCACAGCGAGGGGACAGTGACCGCTGCAAGAACAAACACTGCACAGCGAGGGGGCAGTAACCCCTGCACGGACAAGCACTGCACAGTGATGGTGACAGTGACCCATGCAAGGACAAACACTGCACAGCGAGGGCGGCAGTGACCCCTGCACGGACAAACACTGCACAGTGATGGGGACAGTGACCCATGCAAGGACAAGCACTGCACAGCGAGGGGGACCATGAACCCTGCAAGGACAAGCACTGCAAGGACAAGCACTGCACAGGGAGGAGGACAGTGACCCCTGCAAGGACAAGCACTGCAAGGACAAGCACGGCACAGTGATGGGGACAGTGAGCCTTGCAAGGACAAGCACTGCACAGCGAGGGGACAGTGACCCTTGCAAGGACAAGCACTGCACAGCGAGGGGGACAGTGACCCCTGCAAGGACAAGCACTCCACAGCGAGGGGGACAGTGACCCCTGCAAGGACAAGCACTGCACAGCGAGGGGGACAGTGACCCCTGCAAGGACAAGCACTGCACAGCGAGGGGGACAGTGACCCCTGCAAGGACAAGCACTGCACAGCGAGTGGGACAGTGACCCCTGCAAGGACAAGCACTGCACAGCGAGGGGGACAGTGACCCCTGCAAGGACAAGCACTGCACAGCGAGGGGGACAGTGACCCCTGCAAGGACAAGCACTGCACAGCGAGGGGGACACTGACCCCTGCAAGGACAGGCACTGCTCAGCGAGGGACAGTGACCCCTGCAAGGACAGGCACTGCAGAGCGAGAGGGACAGTGACCCCTGCAAGGACAAGCACTGCACAGGGAGGGGGACAGTGACCCCTGCAAGGACAAGCACTGCAGAGCGAGGGGGACAGTGATCCCTGCAAGGACAAGCACTGCAGAGCGAGGGGGACAGTGACCCCTGCAAGGACAAGCACTGCACAGCGAGGGGGACAGTGACCCCTGCAAGGACAAGCACTGCACAGCGAGGGGGACAGTGACCCCTGCAAGGACAAGCACTGCACAGCGAGTGGGACAGTGACCCCTGCAAGGACAAGCACTGCACAGCGAGGGGGACAGTGACCCCTGCAAGGACAAGCACTGCACAGCGAGGGGGACAGTGACCCCTGCAAGGACAAGCACTGCACAGCGAGGGGGACAGTGACCCCTGCAAGGACAAGCACTGCACAGCGAGGGGGACACTGACCCCTGCAAGGACAGGCACTGCTCAGCGAGGGGACAGTGACCCCTGCAAGGACAGGCACTGCAGAGCGAGAGGGACAGTGACCCCTGCAAGGACAAGCACTGCACAGGGAGGGGGACAGTGACCCCTGCAAGGACAAGCACTGCAGAGCGAGGGGACAGTGACCCCTGCAAGGACAAGCACTGCACAGCGAGGGGGACAGTGACCCCGCAAGGACAAGCACTGCACAGCGAGGGGGACAGTGACCCCTGCAAGGACAAGCACTGCACAGCGAGGGGACAGTGACCCCTGTAAGGACAAGCACTGCAGAGCGAGGGGGACAGTGACCCCTGCAAGGACAAGCACTGCAGAGCGAGGGGACAGTGACCCCGCAAGGACAAGCACTGCACAGTGAGGGGGACAGTGACCCCGCAAGGACAGGCACTGCACAGCGAGGGGGACAGTGACCCCTGCACAGCGAGGGGGACAGTGACCCCTGCAAGGACAAGCACTGCACAGCGAGGGGGACAGTGACCCCTGCAAGGACAAGCACTGCAGAGCGAGGGGACAGTGACCCCTGCAAGGACAAGCACTGCAGAGCGAGGGGGACAGTGACCCCTGCAAGGACAAGCACTGCACAGCGAGGGGACAGTGACCCCCTGCAAGGACAAGCACTGCAGAGAGAGGGGACAGTGACCCCTGCAAGGACAAGCACTGCAGAGCGAGGGGGACAGTGACCCCGCAAGGACAAGCACTGCACAGCGAGGGGACAGTGACCCCTGCAAGGACAAGCACTGCACAGCGAGGGGACAGTGACCCCTGCAAGGACAAGCACTGCAGAGCGAGGGGGACAGTGACCCCTGCAAGGACAAGCACTGCACTGCGAGGGGACAGTGACCCCGCAAGGACAAGCACTGCACAGCGAGGGGGACAGTGACCCCGCAAGGACAAGCACTGCACAGCGAGGGGGACAGTGACCCCGCAAGGACAAGCACTGCACAGCGAGGGGGACAGTGACCCCACAAGGACAAGCACTGCACAGCGAAGGGGACAGTGACCCCTGCAAGGACAAGCACTGCACAGCGAGGGGACAGTGACCCTTGCAAGGACAAGCACTGCAGAGCGAGGGGACAGTGACCCCTGCAAGGACAAGCACTGCAGAGCGAGGGGACAGTGACCCCTGCAAGGACAAGCACTGCAGAGCGAGGGGGACAGTGACCCCTGCAAGGACAAGCACTGCACAGCGAGGGGGACAGTGACCCCCTGCAAGGACAAGCACTGCAGAGAGAGGGGGACAGTGACCCCTGCAAGGACAAGCACTGCAGAGCGAGGGGGACAGTGACCCCTGCAAGGACAAGCACTGCAGAGCGAGGGGGACAGTGACCCCTGCAAGGACAAGCACTGCACAGCGAGGGGGACACTGACCCCTGCAAGGACAAGCACTGCACAGTGAGGGGGACAGTGACCCCTGCAAGGACAAGCACTGCACAGCGAGGGGGACAGTGACCCCTGCAAGGACAAGCACTGCACAGCGAGGGGGACACTGACCCCTGCAAGGACAAGCACTGCTCAGCGAGGGGGACAGTGACCCCTGCGAGGACAAGCACTGCTCAGCGAGTGGGACAGTGACCCCTGCAAGGACAAGCACTGCACAGCGAGGGGACAGTGACCCCTGCAAGGACAAGCACTGCACAGCGAGGGGGACAGTGACCCCTGCAAGGAAAAGCACTGCACAGGGAGGGCGAACAGTGACCCCTGCAAGGACAAGCACTGCACAGGGAGGGGAACAGTGACCCCTGCAAGGACAAGCACTGCACAGCGAGGGGAACAGTGACCCCTGCAAGGACAAGCACTGCAGAGCGAGGGGGACAGTGACCCCTGCAAGGACAAGCACTGCACAGCGAGGGGGACAGTGACCCCTGCAAGGACAAGCACTGCACAGCGAGGGGGACAGTGACCCCTGCAAGGACAAGCACTGCAGAGCGAGGGGGACAGTGACCCCTGCAAGGACAAGCACTGCAGAGCGAGGGGGACAGTGACCCCTGCAAGGACAAGCACTGCACAGGGAGGGGGACAGTGACCCCTGCAAGGGCAAGCACTGCACAGGGAGGGGGACAGTGACCCCTGCAAGGACAAGCACTGCACAGGGAGGGGGACAGTGACCCCTGCAAGGACAAGCACTGCAGAGAGAGGGGACAGTGACCCCTGCAAGGACAAGCACTGCAGAGAGAGGGAACAGTGACCCCTGCAAGGACAAGCACTGCACAGCAAGGGGGACACTGACCCCTGCAAGGACAAGCACTGCACAGCAAGGGGGACACTGACCCCTGCAAGGACAAGCACTGCAGAGCGAGGGGGACAGTGACCCCTGCAAGGACAAGCACTGCACAGCGAGGGGACAGTGACCCCTGCAAGGACAAGCACTGCACAGCGAGGGGACAGTGACCCCTGCAAGGACAAGCACTGCACAGCGAGGGGGACAGTGACCCCAGCAAGGACAAGCACTGCACAGCGAGGGGGACAGTGACCCCTGCAAGGACAAGCACTGCAGAGAGAGGGGGACAGTGACCCCTGCAAGACAAGCACTGCACAGCGAGGGGGACAGTGACCCCTGCAAGGACAAGCACTGCAGAGCGAGGGGGACAGTGACCCCTGCAAGGACAAGCACTGCACAGGGAGGGGGACAGTGACCCCTGCAAGGACAAGCACTGCACAGCGAGGGGGACAGTGACCCCTGCAAGGACAAGCACTGCACAGCGAGGGGGACAGTGACCCCTGCAAGGACAAGCACTGCACAGCGAGGGGGACAGTGACCCCTGCAAGGACAAGCACTGCACAGCGAGGGGGACAGTGAGCCCTGCAAGGACAAGCACTGCACAGCGAGAGGGACAGTGAGCCCTACAAGCACTGCAGAGCGAGTGGGACAGTGACCCCTGCAAGGACAAGCACTGCACAGCGAGTGGGACAGTGACCCCTGCAAGGACAAGCACTGCACAGCGAGGGGGACAGTGACCCCTGCAAGGACAAGCACTGCAGAGCGAGGGGGACAGTGACCCCTGCAAGGACAAGCACTGCACAGCGAGGGGGACAGTGACCCCTGCAAGGACAAGCACTGCAGAGCGAGGGACAGTGAGCCCTACAAGCACTGCAGAGCGAGGGGGACAGTGACCCCTGCAAGGACAAGCATTGGAGAGCGAGTGGGACAGTGACCCCCTGCAAGGACAAGCACTGCAGAGCGAGGGGGACAGTGACCCCCTGCAAGGACAAGCACTGCAGAGCGAGGGGGACAGTGACCCCTTCAACCACAAGCACTGCACAGAGAGGGGACAGTGACCCCTGCAAGGACAAGCACTGCAGAGCGAGGGGACAGTGATCCCTGCAAGCACAAGCACTGCACAGCGAGGGGGACAGTGACCCCTGCAAGGACAAGCACTGCAGAGGGAGGGGACAGTGACCCCTGCAAGGACAAGCACTGCAGAGGGAGGGGATAGTGACCCCTGCAAGGACAAGCACTGCAGTGCGAGGGGGACAGTGACCCCTGCAAGCACAAGCACTGCACAGCAGGGGGAGTGAACCCTGCAAGGACAAGCACTGCACAGCGAGGGGGACAGTGACCGCTGCAAGAACAAACACTGCACAGCGAGGGGGGCAGTAACCCCTGCACGGACAAGCACTGCACAGTGATGGTGACAGTGACCCATGCAAGGACAAACACTGCACAGCGAGGGCGGCAGTGACCCCTGCACGGACAAACACTGCACAGTGATGGGGACAGTGACCCATGCAAGGACAAGCACTGCACAGCGAGGGGGACCATGAACCCTGCAAGGACAAGCACTGCAAGGACAAGCACTGCACAGGGAGGAGGACAGTGACCCCTGCAAGGACAAGCACTGCAAGGACAAGCACGGCACAGTGATGGGGACAGTGAGCCTTGCAAGGACAAGCACTGCACAGCGAGGGGGACAGTGACCCTTGCAAGGACAAGCACTGCACAGCTAGGGGGACAGTGACCCTTGCAAGGACAGAGAGGGACCGTTACCCCTGCAAGGACAAGCACTGCTCAGTGAGGGGGGGACAGTGACCCCTGCAAGGACAAGCACTGCTCAGTGAGGGGGATAATGACCCCTGCAAGGACAAGCACTGAAGAGCGAGGGGGGACAGTGACTCCTGCAAGGACAAGCACTGAAGTGCGAGGAGGACAGTGACCCATGCAAGCACAAGCACTGCAGAGCAAAGGGGGCAGTGACCTCTGCAAGGACAAGCACTGCAGAGCAAGGGGGGGCAGTGACCCCTGCAAGGACAAGCACTGCAGAGCGAGGGGGGGCAGTGACCCCTGCAAGGACTAGCACTGCAGAGCGAGGGGAACAGTGACCCCCTGCAAGGACAAGCACTGCAGAGCGAGGGGAACAGTGACCCCCTGCAAGGACAAGCACTGCTCAGCGAGGGGGACAGTGACCCCTGCAAGGACAAGCACTGCAGAGCGAGGGGGACAGTGACTCCCTGCAAGGACAAGCACTGAAGAGCAAGGGGGACAGTGACTCCTGCAAGGACAAGCACTGAAGAGCGAGGAGGACAGTGACCCCTGCAAACACAAGCACTGCAGAGCGAGGGGGGGCAGTGACCCCTGAAAGGAGAAGCACTGCAGAGCGAGGGGGGGCAGTGACCCCTGCAAGGACAAGCACTGCAGAGCGAAGGGAACAGTGACCCCCTACAGGGACAAGCACTGCAGAGCAAGGGTAACAGTGACCCCCTGCAAGGACAAGCACTGCTCAGCGAGGGGGACAGTGATCCCTACAAGGACAAGCACTGCACAGCGAGGGGGACCGTGAACCCTGCAAGGACAAGCACTGCAAGGACAAGCACTGCACAGGAAGGAGGACAGTGACCCCTGCAAGGACAAGCACTGCACAGCGAGGGGGACCGTGACCCCTGCAAGGACAAGCACTGCACAGCGAGGGGGACAGTGACCCTGCAGGGACAAACACTGCACAGTGATGGGGACAGTGAGCCTTGCAAGGACAAGCACTGCACAGCGAGGGGGACAGTGACCCTTGCAAGGACAAGCACTGCACAGCGAGGGGGACAGTGACCCTTGCAAGGACAAGCACTGCACAGCTAGGGGGACAGTGACCCTTGCAAGGACAGAGAGGGACCGTCACCCCTGCAAGGACAAGCACTGCTCAGTGAGGGGGGACAGTGACCCATGCTAGGACAAGCACTGCTCAGTAAGGGGGCGGGGTACAGTGACCCCTGCAAGAACAAGCACTGAAGAGCGAGGGGGGTCAGTGACTCCTGCAAGGACAAGCACTGAAGAGCGAGGAGGACAGTGACCCCTGCAAGGCCATGCACTCCACAACGATGGGGACAGTGACCCCTGCAAGGACAAGCACTGCAGAGCGAGGGGGACAGTGACTCCCTGCAAGGACAAGCACTGCACAGCGAGGGGACAGTGACCCCTGCAAGAACAAGCACTGCACAGCGAGGGGGACAGTGACCCCTGCAAGGACAAGCACTGCACAGCGAGGGGACAATGACTCCTGAAAAGAAAAGCACTGCACAGTGAGGGGGACAGTGACCCCTGAAAGGACAAGCACTGCACAGCGAGGGGGACAGTGACCCCTGAAATGACAAGCACTGCACAGCGAGGGGGACAGTGACCCCTGCAAGGACAAGCACTGCACAGCGAGGGGGACAGTCACATCTGCAAGGACAAGCAGTGCACAGCAAGGAGGTGACAGTGACCCCTACAAGGACAAACACTGCACAGCGAGGGGGACCGTGACCCCTACAAGAAGAAACACTGCTCGGTGAGGGGGGCAGTGACCCCTGCAAGGACAATCACTGCAAGGACAAGCACTGCACAGGGAGGGGGGCAGTGACCCCTGCAAGGACAAGCACTGCAAGGACAAGCACTGCACAGGGAGGGGGGCAGTGACCCCTGCAAGGACAAGCACTGCACAGGGAGAGGGGCAGTGACCCCTGCAAGGACAAGCACTGAAGAGCGAGGGGGGGCAGTGACCCCTACAAGGACAAGCACTGCACAGGGAGAGGGGCAGCGACCCCTGCAAGGACTAGCACTGCACAGCGATGGGGACAGTGACCCCTGCAAGGACAAGCACTGCACAGCGATGGGGACATTGACCCCTGCAAGGACCAGCACTGCAAGGACAAGCACTGCACAGCAAGGGGGACAGTGACGCCTGCTAGGACAAGCACTGCAGAGCGAGGTGGACAGTGACCCCTGCTGTCATGGTTCCGGGTCTAGGAGTCCACCTGGGGGGTTTGACAGTCTGAATGACTGCTAGAGTGCTTGTCCCGCTTCCTTGCGGGTGTTACAAAGATCTAGGTCCTCAGACTACATTGGTTAGTGGTCCAGCTTCCCCGAACAGCAAGTATCCAGGAGGTCAGCACGGCTTGAACTACCGGGTGAGACCGCATATTAACCGGCGGCGTTCAACCCGACTTGCTTTAGATTAAGTTTCTAAGCCCAAGCAGGAGTCGTTCGCCTCTTCAGCAGGGCATCCGCTCTGCAACATCATGTAATTGGTGGATCCTTGTAATCGGCCAAGCAGGGTATTCATACCCTGGTACAGGCGCAGGAGCGATTGTACGACTTGAGTTGCGACACGCGCAGGAGCGCGTCATTGCAAGATATCCCTCCGATATTAGCACAGGAGCGCTGGTATAATTTCCGAACAGCAACACGTGCAGGAGCGCATTGTTGCTAGACTCGCCTTGGTACAGGCGCAGGAGCGCTTGTACGACTTTTGAGTTGGGACACGCGCAGTAGCGCGTTGTCGCTAAACGTACCTTCGAAATTGGTGCAGGAGCGCTGGCATCATTTTTTTTAACAGCAACACGCGTAGGAGCGCGTAGTTGCTTAACACCCTTTTTTCTTGGTTCGGCGAAAGAGCGCCTATTTCCTGTTTGAACAATCCTACGCGCAGGAGCGTTTTTCTTTTCATATGGAATAATTAGGAGCAGCAGGGTACAGCACTCCCTTCTCGTATGTGCAGGAGCGCTTTCAGCTAGGTTTTCGTTTTCCCTTCCTGTGTGCGGTTATCCTAAGACCCGGCCTGTACCACATCCCAGGTGAATACAGATGTTCCTCCGATATGTATTCATTGTCTGTATGGAAGCCTGTATGAGTGTGACCCAGGGGTATAAAGAGATCTAACCATATGGTTTATTCCTACAGGTGGTTGTTCCTAGAAGGGTTCCTTCGTCTATTAGGGTCGTATACAACCAGGTCTACACACAGAAGGAAAACACTCTACACCATTAGGATTCCTCCTCCCGGCCCCCATCTTCCCCCTGGTCTGTATAGTTTCTCTCACAAGGGAAAGGTAGGAGACGGTGGAGGTTGTTCATGTCATCTCTGCGAGATTACTCCGCAAGCAGAAGGTAAGACTTGTGGGGCCCTGAAACCTGCAAGGACAAGCACTGCACAAGGAGGGGGCAGTGACCCCTGCAAGAACAAGCACTGCACAGGGAGGGGAACAGTGACCCCTGCAAGGACAAGCACTGCAAGGACAAGCACTGCACGGACAAGCACTGCACAAAGAGGGGGCAGTGACCCCTGCAAGGACAAGCACTGCACAGCGAGGTGGACAGTGACCCCTGCAAGGACAATCACTGCACAGGGAGGGGGCAGTGACCCCTGCAAGGACGAGCACTGCACAGGGAGGGGAACAGTGACCCCTGCAAGGACAAGCACTGCACAGCGAGGTGGACAGGGACCCCTGCAAGGACAAGCACTGCACAGGGAGGGGGCAGTGACCCCTGCAAGGACAAGCACTGCACAGGGAGGGGAACAGTGACCCCTGCAAGGACAAGCACTGCAAGGACAAGCACTGCACAGCGAAGGGGACAGTGACCCCTGCAAGGACAAGCACTGCACAGCGAGGTGGACAGTGACCCCTGCAAGGACAAGCACTGCACAGGGAGGGGGCAGTGACCCCTGCAAGGACAAGCACTGCAGAGCGAGGGGGACAGTGACCCCTGCAAGGACAAGTACTGCAGAGCGAGGGGGACAGTGACCCCTGCAAGCACAAGCACTGCAGAGCGAGGGGGGGCAGTGACCCCTGCAAGCACAAGCACTGCAGAGCGAGGGGGGCAGTGACCCCTGCAAGGACAAGCACTGCAGAGCGAGGGGGGGCAGTGATCCCTGCAAGGACAAGCACTGCAGAGCGAGGGGGACAGTGACCACGCCATGGACAAGCACTGCAGAGCGAGGGGGACAATGACCCCTGCAAGGACAAGCACTGCAGAGCGAGGGGGACAGTGACCACGCCATGGACAAGCACTGCAGAGCAAGGGGGACAGTGACCCCTGCAAGGTCAAGCACTGCAGAGCGAGGGGGACAGTGACCCCTGCAAGGACAAGCACTGCAGAGCAAGGGGGACAGTGACCCCTGCAAGGACAAGCACTGCAGAGCGAGGGGGACAGTGATCCCTGCAAGGACAAGCACTGCAGAGCAAAGGGGACAGTGACCTCTGCAAGGACAAGCACTGCTCAGTGAGGGGGGGCAGTGACCCCTGAAAGGACATCCTTGGCACAGTGAGGGGTACAGTGACCCCTGCAAGGACAAGCACTGCAGAGCGAGGGGGACAGTGACCCCTGCAAGGACAAGCACTGCAGAGCGAAGGGGACAGTGACCTCTGCAAGGACAAGCACTGCTCAGTGAGGGGGGGGCAGTGACCCCTGCAAGGACATCCTTGGCACAGTGAGGGGTACAGTGACCCCTGCAAGGACATCCTTGGCACAGTGAGGGGGAAGAGTGACCCCTGCAAGGACATCCTTGGCACAGTGAGGGGTACAGTGACCCCTGCAAGGACAAGCACTGCACATTTGCTTGCTTTCCAACATAAAACACAAAGCAACACACCTAAAACCACTGTAAGTGCATCCACCTATTGACTGTGGAACACACTCAATTTTGAACACTTAGAAACACAACTAACACCCAGTACAGATCTAGACACAATAAAATCCGTTCAAAAACTAGATGAGTGGCTACAGGAAGGCTTTGATATTGTAATAGCACTAAGAACACCACAGCAGAGGGAGGTGTGTTAGAGCGACAAGATGGCGATCGCTCTCTAAGAGTGCTCTGGACCCTTCCCTCATCCACTCTCATCCTTAGGCTCCTCCATTACCAGAAATCTCTCTAAACCACCCTACGCAGAAAGGCAACCAAAGCAGCAGTGAGCCCGAGGAGCGCACTGAGCTGAGGCGCAGACAACCGTAACGCCGACCCAAGACAGTGACCGAATGGCAGCAAGATGGCGGCGCAGTAACCCAGGTCCTTGAGACTGCAGGCAAAGAGGTGCAGTGGTGCCTCGCTGGGGCGGACGGGGCCCTCCCGCCGGGCGTCCTTCTCCAGAGGCCCTGCATGCCGTGAAGTCTACCTGCAAGAGGTGGAATTCTATGGACCAGTCCCATGGCCCGACAAGATGGCGGCTGGTGTGCGGTAGGTGGTGGGCTCGACCGGGGTTGCCAAGCAAGACCGGTGAGGTTCTAGGCAGAGACCGCTGGATGTCCGCACCTTCCGGCATCCTGCCGGAGACCCCCCTGCTCCCTCTGCCCTCTCCGCGGGGGGGGGGTGCGGTGAGGTGACGCACCATTGGTGACCCCCCCAGGTAGCAGCAGTGTGGGCCCTGTGAGGTGAGCGATACGGCCTGAGCACTTCGGCCACGTCTGATTCCGGACCCACGGTGCGGATGCCAGACTCCGGAGATGACAAATCTCTGCACGAGGGGCACCAGAGATGGAGCTGACCGCCCTTTCCGTACTGATCGGGGGCCTGCAGAGGGTGAGTGGCAGCCCATCAGCGGTGCCAAAGTGAAGACCGGAAGACTTCCTGCACGCCAGCCTATGCGAGGTACGGACCAAAGAACTGCCAAGTGGGCTGGTTTCTGAGATGTGGGACTAACTGGTGGTTGCGGCAAGACTTTTGGGCCTTGCCCCCTGCTAGTACCTGGACTGACCTGAGGAGTTGGGGGGCGGTGTCCGGGGCACCCACCTGGCACCCTCCGAATTGGGGCCATCTCTCACATCCCTCCCCTCCCCTGGCATTAGGGACGGCGCATCTGGCCTGCGAATCGGCAGGGCGGCCGGTGGGACGGGTGGCGACCAGGCCTCCCTACAGCTGTGCTGGCCCCGAGATGGATGGGTCTTATCTGGGAACCAACCGAGGGGCGTTGCTACACATGGCTGGATTCAAGGACACACATACCAGGACGCCGTGACCCCAAGGGGGCTTGTCTTGCCTTCTGGGGCCTGCACTCCAGCGTATATGGCCCTGATGCAGCTGCTGGATCCTGAGTGAGGTGCGGGTGTCCCCGTCTCTGCAGTGGTGATGCTGGACCGGTGTTGGGCAGCAGCTCTGCTATGACTCTGGGGCCCCGAGGGAACGACACAGAAGTACCCTCAAGTGAATGAAAGAGGGGTGGCCCGCTGGGCACTGAAGTAACCGGTTCGGTGGGGCCATTCCCAAGACTGCCGACTGGAGAGGAGGAGGGCCATCCATCACTCGCCCCAGGATCGGTGGTGTGGCAGAAGGGCCCCCCAGTGGAAGTGACCTGGTCTGCTCGCCACCCTTGCTGTAGCCCGTATCTGGCCTGGCTGGTGCTGCGGCCTCTGTCCCGACAGGGTGGAGTGACCTGGACTGGCCCACTGTAAGGCGCAGGTCCCGGCGACTTGGGATGGCCTGCTGCGCATCTGGCGCGTAATTAGAAACTCTACCCAGTTAACAGGCCCGCATAGTCATCATACCTTTGTTGCGGAACAGCCCCCAGGCTCCATTCGCTGTGGCCAAACCACCCCCAACTGAAACCCGAATGGATCAATATACCATGAATGGGACCGGAGCTAACAAAGGTGTCCAGGTTAGGGCCCACCTCCCGGACATCTCGCTGCGATTCTACAAGCTATACATTCCTCACAAGAGTCCGTGGAGAACAAAATAGGAGAAGTGCGAGTTGACATGGCCCTTATAAGAGAAGACCTCCTCAACGCCACGGCTCGCATAACAGAAGCTGAATCCCGCCTGTCTACAGTGGAAGATGACGTACACCACTTAAAAGAACAGGTCACGCGACTCCAGTCCCACACGAAAGAACTGCACAGACGCATGGAAGACGCAGAGAACTGCTCACGTCGTAACAACCTCCGACTGGTGGGCATCCCCGAAGGGGCAGAACCTGGACAAGTAGCAACCTTCGTCGAGACCTGGATCAGATCCTGGATGCCAGTAGATGGCCTATCAGCATGGTTTGTCATGAAGCGGGCCTACCGAGCTCTTGCACCCAAACAGCCACTGGGTGCCCCGCACCGGCAGATTATTGCCAGGATTCTCAAAATCAAGGACAGAGATGCTATCCTGCAGGCAGCCCGCTCCCAAGCAATCTTGTCCTATTAGGGACACAAAGTCCTGGTCTTCCCGGACTATACCAGAGAAGTCCAGGCGCAGCGAAGAATCTATACAAAGGTCAAGCAGAAGTTACGAGCCCTCAACCTTCAATACAGACTTATTTCCGGCTCGTCTCAAGGTGGTCTTCCAAAATAAAACTCGATTCTTTGATACCCCAGAAGCGGCATGGACCTGGGTGACTGAGGAGCATCCTCTCTGTACCCGCATGACTGCCTCTCCAGCCGCACCCTTATCCGGCGCTGTGGCGCCCAAAGGCCCCAGACCTCAGAGGCAGCGCACCCACTCTCGCAGAGGACGTAACACCCACAGAGGGAGATCTGCCTCACCCACTGTTGCCACGCGAAGCGCCAATGAACTGACCGAGCTCCTAAAAGCCACGAGTCCGCCGCAGGATTTGTGCACCGAGACTGCATTGTCTGATAGGCGATCCCGTACGCCTATAGGGTCTGAGGACACTGAACTTTCTCAGAGACTGATTGATAATCTCGTTCCTTCATCCAGATAGAGACTAAATCCTGTAAATGCTGCCCTAGAATTTAGTGGCTCTGGTACTGTCAGCAAGACTTTGCCCTGGAGATGAATACATCCTGCCACATGGAGGAGTCCATCAAGCAGCTCACACAGTAAGCCTTGCAGTTTAGTCTTGTTGTAGCATGTTGTTAGGGCGACAGATGGTTCCTCTAAAGAAGTATAGGGTGGGGGTTAGGTTGGGGAGGGGGGTTGGGACCGTTGTCCCTAGTTTTGTTTTAGGATTGTTTCCCAGCTGCAGCACCCAGCTTGCTAACTCAGATGTGCACACATACCGCCCTCAATGTAAAAGACTAGGCCTCCAAATAGCTGTAGACCTTAAACACCTTGGCCCACAAGGTCAAACATGCCGCTGGAATCCTGTGACCCCACGTGCACGCCATGACAACATCCCAGTATAGAGAGGAGCCCCTGCAAATTCTCTCCTGGAATGTCAACAGGCTCCTATATAAAGTGAAGCGTACAGCAGTATTGAAGTTCTGCCAAAGGTTCGCCCCGGACATCCTCTTGCTCCAGGAGACGCATCTTATGAGGAACCACTGCCCCTTTCTAGCACGCCATGGGTTTGGCATTCCGGGTTTGGGCGGGGTTCTCGGGGGTGGCAATCCTCCTGCGCCGTACCCTTCCCTTCACCCCCCTGCCGGTATAACCAGAGACCGGCAGGGTCACTTTGTGGCTCTTGCATGGACTCTGGGAGGTGCGGCCATCAACTTAGTGTCACTTTATGTGCCTGCAGAGACCATCACTAACACCCTGAGCCCTACTGTAGACATTGTTTCCCCCTTTCCACCGGGCCTGACAGTGATTGGGGTGACTTTAACTCAGTCATGCAGCCAACCAAAGATGCCACCTGTACACCATCTCCGCACAGGATGCAGCATGCTAAGCGGGTGACAGAAAGGGCAGCAAAGATTGGCGTATGCGACGTCTGGAGGACATGGAATCCCAGAGTGCTTCAATACACCCACACCTCGGAAGCGCACCATACCCACGCTAGTATTGATTTGCTATTCATGCCAGCCCCCCGATTGTCATGTGATAACTGATATCTGCATTCTCCCCCACAGCATATCGGACCACTCTCCCCTCCTCCTTCAAGTGGGGGGCCCCACCGGAGCCTTGTGCCCTGTCTGGAGGCTTAACGCCTGGTTACTCCAAGATGACAAGTTCCAACAGAAAAATGGGGAGGAACTCAAACAATACTTTCTAACTAACCACAACACAGTTTATTCACAGGGCATGCTATGGGAGGCCGGCAAGGCCACAATCCGGGGTTTCGCCAAAGGATACCTCAAAACTAAGCATCTGGAGTGGGAGAGTCGGCTCTCCCTATTAGAAGCCCAGGCGACGTGCTTAGAGCAGACTATAACTGAGGCGGACAGGGGGGTGGGCGCCGTCGGCTTGAACTGATAAGAGAAGAAATAAAGCATTTGACGCTCTAATCAGCAAAACTACTGTGGAGGTCCTCCGCGGCCCGAGTCTATGGCTAGGGAGATAAAAATGGAAAGCTACTCCACTGGTTGGCCTTGAAGCCCCTGGCGAGCCGGATAGTTCAGGAGATTCTCGACCATCATGGGCACGCCCATTGTACGCCCACTTCAATTACCCAAGCCTTTGCCAATTACTACTCCCGGCTCTATTTCGCGGATCGGTCTGGGGTGTTGGCCCCCGCATCTCCTCTACTGGACTCTACCCTACTTCCCCGACTGATGGAGTCAGAGACCGCCCACTTAGACAAACCCATCACAAAGGAAGAAATTGGGGTGGCTATTTCCTTGGTCACAACTGGAAAGACACCCGGACCAGATGGGTTCCCAATGGAATAATATGGGGCATTCCGAGACACCCTGATACCAAACCTCTCTGCATTGTATGAGGAGGTGGTGGAAAAGGGAGCCTTCCTGCCAGAAACTGATATGGCAACGGTTGTTGTCATACCTAAAACACAGCCCCCATCAGCCTCCTGTTCAGACTACCGCCCGATCTCCCTAATAAACAATGAAGTCAAAATCTATGCAACGATCCTTGCTACGCGCCTTAAGTCGGTCCTCAGCAGCCTCATCCACCCAGATCAATGCGGCTTGGCACTGGCCCACCGCCAACTCCTCACCCCCTATCTAGCCCTTCTACTGATGGACTTCAAAAAAGCTTTCAACACGTTGACTGGCAATACCTAGAGGAGGTGCTAAAGGCGGCAGGCATGGGGCAGCACTTCCGGAACCTGGTGCATGTGCTATACTCCAACGCGTCTGCGAGAGTGCTCATCAATGGAGCTCTCTCGGATGTCTACCCCATCCGAATTGGGACGAGACAGGGTTGTCCCCTGTCGCCCCTCCTCTTTGCCATAGTAATAGGATTACTTGCCTGCCATATCCGTGCAGACGCGCAGATCCAGGGGTGGCACTGGCAGGGCACACTTGAAGACCGCATTGCACTATATGCGGACGATGTTCGGCTCTTCCTTGCAGGTCTGGCCCGCTCAGACCCTAGATGCCTCCAACTCCTTTGCTCCTTTGAAGTGGCCTCAGGCCTGCGCCTGAACCCAGCCAAATCAGCACTGGTGCCTCTCCACACGTCAAGAGAGTGCATAGACTGGCAGATGACCATCCCCATAAGACGCCTTTCTTTTAAATACCTTGGCATCTGGGTTGCGCTGCACACGGAACTCAAATGGACACTTAACGTTAGTCCATTAGTCAAGAGAACAAAGGACGACCTTCGTAGGTGGCAGACCATTCCACTCAACCCTATGGGGAGGATTGCCTTATTCAAGAGGATGGTGCTCCCCCAGTTCCTGTATATAATTAAAAATCTCCACTCCATCTCTCTCGCGGATGGTTTCGGGAGCTGGACAGCGTGGCCACGGCATTCCTTTGGGGCAATTCGAGACCACGCATAGCCCTCACCCATTGTCAAAAGCCCCCGTATGACGGAGGCTTGGGCATGACCAACCTCTTCCTATATTATGTAGCTACTCACCACCTAGTGATACATGATTAGTTCACTGGAGGTTGAGGAGTGGAACTAGAGAGCCTCGGATTCTCCTAGATCCAGGCGATGCTCTATAAAGCCCCGATCCCCCACACACTTCCCGCGGTGGCTCGAGCGGTCTTGATCCCCTGGCGTTCGGTGCTGCGACACACACAATGGGAGACTAAACTTACACTGCAGACACCCCTGTGGCATTGCACCTGGCTAGGCGAAGTGGGAGCAATGGACGGATTTCGGAAGTGGGACCTGATTGGGATTACGCAACTTGGGGATGTGTGGAGGGGAAATCACCTATGCTCCTTCCAAGACCTGCAAAGTTTATACTCATTGCACTCTACCCAATTCTATAAATACCTGCAACTCCAACACGCCCTCACCCCCTATGCGCCTGCAGGCACTACATTCCCAGAATTTAGTCCCCTTGAAGCCTAAATCCTGATGGGGAACTTTGGGAAGGTAGGAGTGTCTAAGATTTATCCTTCACTGGTTAACAACTCCTCAACCTTCCTAGACCCCCTTAGACGTCGCTGGGGATCATGGCTTGGCCCTCTTGAAGACGAGGACTGGAGAGACGCCCTGATGGCCCCCCGAGTGATCACTATGTCTGCCAGATTCTGACTGGTTCAATTGTACTACCTCCACTGTGCATACCTTACCCCTGTCCGCTTACACCAGGCAGGTTTTCTACCCGCCCCCACCTGCCCGCGATGCAAGACGGAGCCCACAGACTTCTACCACATGTCAACCAGTGCAGGGTAAGGAGTGTGCAGGACTCTGGTCCTGCACACGCCTTACCCCATACTGGTTGACATTAGTGTCCGAGCTGGGCACCTTGTTAGGCTGGGAGGCCCTGCTGAGCCCCCTAGCCCTACTCCTGGGAGTCATGGATGGTCTAGATGAATCCGGATGGATAAGACCTTTCTAGGGATGGCTATTATAGTAGGAAAACGAGATATAGCGGCTGCGTGGAAGGACTCTACCCCCCATAACATAGCTAAATGGCGCAGAGGGGTGGATTGGTGCGCTGCACAAGAAAAATCTGTCTACGAAGCAAGAGGTTGTCCCACTAAGCGTGTGGGGTAAATGGCTGGGACTAGTTCTGTAATATGCAAGAGAAGGCGTTGAATAGTGGGATGGGTTGGATCATGACATGTAGTAGTTACACTGAGGCAATTTCACTGAGAATTATGTCAGTATTTCATGTTCTAAATGCAAGGTGTATCGCGCTGCTGTTTATGTTTCGTGAAAACCAATAAAATTGTTTATCAAAAAAAGACCACCACAACAGAACAAAAGAAAACAGGCACCTTGGAGAAATACAGAGCTAAAAGAGATAAAACAGCAAATTAGAAAGCAGCAACGTACCTGGCTCAAAACAAACACCAATAAAGACAAACCACCTACAGAAGGTTAACCCCTTCGATGCTCATGACGGAATGGTTCCGTCATGAGCATCGGTGCCCCTGTGCTCATGACGGAACCATTCCGTCATGAGGCCAGGGGCACGAAATCCCTCTGCTGCAGACAGCAGAGGATTTCCTTTCTCCCCCACAGCCTCGGGAGCTGGGGAAGAGCTTCCCCAGCTCCCGATGCCCACCCTCCCTTTCAGTGAAATGAAGATCAGCGCGCACGTCGCGCTGACTTCATTTCACTGAAAGCTAAACTAAAATGAGCCTTTAGGCTCATTTCAGATTCACTTTCTACGTGCTCAGGGGGCTATCTCAGCCCCTGAGCACGTAAGCGGGAGAAGGTATCATTGGAAAGGGGAGAATCTCCCCTTTCCAATGGTACCCCTCCCAGTGGATCCCTGGCTTAGGGATCGCCCCAGGAGGGCGATCCCCAAGCAGGATCCACCACTAAGTCACCAGGGAGGGAGCGGCCCCTTTGGCAAGGGCTTTTGCTCCCCCAAAATTGCCAATGTTCAGTCTTTCTGCCCCCTGAGGAGTGAGATGAGAGCAGTAGCCCCCAATCTGCCCCCAGGGGCAAACTCACTAGACACCAGGGATTTTTATTTGGTGCATTTCTTTTTAGGGTGGGGGCTGCCCGAAGCTGGGCACGCCAATACCCCCACCCCCAGCCACCATTACAGCCTTTCTGCCCCCTGGGAGGTAGATGGGGGCAGTAGCCCCCAATCTGCCCCCGGGGAGCAAGCTCCACTAAATGCCAGGGATTTTTGTGTGCAATTTGTTTTAGGGTGGGGGCTGCCCAAAATGGGCACGCCAATGCCCCCACCCCACCCGCCACCATTACAGCCTTTCTGCCCCCTGGGGGCTGAAAGCCCACTAAGCACCAGGGATTTTTTGGACGCATTTTTTTTAGAGGCGAGGGCTGCCCGAGCTTGAGCACGCTAATGCCCCCACCCCCACCACCATTACAGCCTTTCTGCCCCCTGGGAGGTCAGATGGGGGCAGTAGCCCCCAATCTGCTGCCCGAGGGGGCAAAAGCCACTACACGCCAGGGATTTTTTTTTTGTGTAATTTCTTTTTAGGGTGGGGGCATTAGCGTGCCCGTTTTGGGCCCAAAACGTATTGAGGCAACATTGAAATTGCTTATCACAAAATGTTTTGGGCCCTTGCCTGTCGCTGGTACTTGGGCCTCCCACCCGAGTGAGGCACCATTTTATTGGGAGACCTGGGAGAACGCTGGGTGGTAGGAAATTTGTGTCATCCCGGTGATGCCACAACTTTCCCACACAAAAATGTGTGAAAAAAGTGATTTTTTCAGCAAAATTTCAGGTTTGCAGGGGATTCTGGGTAAGAAAACGTTGGAGGATCCATGCAAGCCATACCTCCCTGGAATCCCCGGGTGTCTACTTTTCAGAAATGTGTGGGTTTGGTAGGTTTCCCTAGGTGGCCGCCGAGCCCCGGGCCAAAAGTCATGGGACCCCCTTGCAAAACCAGGTAGTTTTCTGATAGGCAATTTTGATGTCGCCTCAATAAGTTTTGGGCCCTTGCCTGTCGCGCGTACTTGGGCCTCCCACCTGAGTGAGGCACCATTTTTATCAGGAGACCTGGGGGAACGCTGGGTGGTAGGAAATTTGTGTCATCCCGGTGATGCCACAACTTTCCCACACAAAAATGTGTGAAAAAAGTGATTTTTTTCAGCAAACTTTCAGGTTTTCAGGGGATTCTGGGTAAGAAAACGTTGGTGGATCCACGCAAGCCATACCTCCCTGGAATCCCCGGGTGTCTACTTTTCAGAAATGTGTGGGTTTGCTAGGTTTCCCTAGGTGGCCGCCGAGCCCCGGGCCAAAAGGCATGGGACCCCCTTGCAAAACCAGGTCGTTTTGTGATAGGCATTTTTGATGTCGCCTCAATACGTTTTGGGCCCTTGCCTGTCGCGCGTACTTGGGCCTCCCACCCGAGTGAGGCACCATTTTTATCGGGAGACCTGGGGGAACGCAGGGTGGTAGGAAATTTGTGTCAGCCTGGTGATGCCACAACTTTCCCACACAAAAATGTGTGAAAAAAGTGATTTTTTCAGCAAAATTTCAGGTTTGCAGGGGATTCTGGGTAAGAAAACGTTGGTGGATCCACGCAAGCCATACCTCCCTGGAATCCCCCGGGTGTCTACTTTTCAGAAATGTGTGGGTTTGCTAGGTTTCCCTAGGTGGCCGCCGAGCCCCGGGCCAAAAGTCATGGGACCCCCTTGCAAAACCAGGTCGTCTTCTGATAGGCAATTTTGATGTTGCCTCAATACGTTTTGGGCCCTTGCCTGTCGCGCGTACTTGGGCCTCCCACCCGAGTGAGGCACCATTTTTATCGGGAGACCTGGGGGAACGCTGGGTGGTAGGAAATTTGTGTCAGCCCGGTGATGCCACAACTTTCCCACACAAAAATGTGTGAAAAAGTGATTTTTCAGCAAAATTTCAGGTTTGCAGGGGATTCTGGGTAAGAAAACGTTGGTGGATCCACGCAAGCCATACCTCCCTGGAATCCCCGGGTGTCTTCTTTTCAGAAATGTGTGGGTTTGCTAGGTTTCCCTAGGTGGCCGCCGAGCCCCGGGCCAAAAGTCATGGGACCCCCCTTGCAAAACCAGGTCGTTTTGTGATAGGCATTTTTGATGTCGCCTCAATACGTTTTGGGCCCTTGCCTGTCGCGGGTACTTGGGCCTCCCACCCGAGTGAGGCACCATTTTTATCGGGAGACCTGGGGCAATGCTGGGTGGTAGGAAATTTGTGTCAGCCCGGTGATGCCACAACTTTCCCACACAATAATGTGTGAAAAAGTGATTTTTCAGCAAAATTTCAGGTTTCTGGGGGATTCTGGGTAAGAAAATATTGGGGGATCCACGCAAGCCATACCTCCCTGGAATCTCCCATGTGTCTACTTTTCAGAAATGTGTGGGTTTGGTAGGTTTCCCTAGGTGCCGGCAGAGCTAGGGTTCAAAAACTACAGCTAGGCACTTTGCCAAAAAGGGTCATTTTTCACAGTGAGATTGGGGTGTGTCACGTTGCGTTTTGCGTCGTTTCCTGTCGCGGGCACTAGGCCTACCCACACAAGTGAGGTACCATTTTTCTCAGAAGACTTTGGGGAACGCGGGGTGGGTGGAATTTTGTGGATCCATGCAGATTCCAGAACTTTCCACCACAGAAAGCGAGAAAATTTGTTTTTACACTTTTAGGTTTGCAAGGGATTCTGGGTAACAGAACCTGGTGAGAGCCAGTCAAGTCACCCCATCCTGGATTCCCCTGGGTGTCTAGTTTTAAAAATGGATAGGTTTGCTAGGTTTTCCTAGGTGCCGGCAGAGCTAGGGTTCAAAAACTACAGCTAAGCACTTTGCAAAAAAAGGGTCATTTTCACTGTGAAAATGTGGTGTGTCCACGTTGTGTTTTGCGCTGTTTCCTGTCGCGGGCACTAGGCCTACCCACACAAGTGAGGTACCATTTTCTCGGAAGACTTTGGGGAATGCGGGGTGGGTGGAATTTTGTGGATCCACGCAAATTCCAGAACTTTCCACCACAGAAAAGTGAGGAGAATTTGTTTTTTTGACAATTGTTTAGGTTTGCAAGGGATTCTGGGTAACAGAACCTGGTGAGAGCCAGTCAAGTCACCCCATCCTGGATTCCCCTGGGTGTCTAGATTTCAAAAATGTATAGGTTTGCTAGGTTTCCCTAGGTGCCGGCAGAGCTAGGGTTAAAAAACTACAGCTAAGCACTTTTCAAAAAAGGGTCATTTTTCACTGTGAAAATGTGGTGTGTCCACGTTGTGTTTTGCGCTGTTTCCTGTCGCGGGCACTAGGCCTACCCACACAAGTGAGCTACCATTTTCTCGGAAGACTTTGGGAGACGCGGGGTGGGTGGAAGTTTGTGGATCCACGCAGAATCCAGAACTTTTCACCACAGAAAAGTGAGGAAAATGTGGTTTTTTTGACAATTGTTTAGGTTTGCAAGGGATTCTGGGTAACAGAACCAGGTGAGAGCCAGTCAAGTCACCCCATCCTGGATTCCCCTTGGTGTCTAGTTTTCAAAAATGTATAGGTTTGCTAGGTTTCCCTAGGTGCCGGCAGAGCTAGGGTTCAAAAACTAGAGCTAGGCACTTTGCAAAAAAAGGGTCATTTTTCACTGTGAAGATGTGGTGTGTCCACGTTGCGTTTTGGGCCGTTTCCTGTCGCAGGCACTAGGCCTACCCACACAAGTGAGGTACCATTTTTATCGGGAGACTTAGGGTAACACAAAATTGTAGAGCAAAGGTTATTATCTATTGACTTTTGATGCATTTCTGCATTCCAAATGAAAGACAATGCGTAAAAGAAGTCATTTTGAAAAATGTCCTATAATTCTCATGCTAGTATGGGTACTCCCAATTTCGGAAATGTGCAAATATCTACTATTTCTAAACTCTATATTTTGTTCCCATTTCAGAAATACATAGGTGTCTTTCATACCGATTTTTCCATGTATAAATTTTCCCAGAATAATTGCTATATACCCGGTACATAATAAAAAACCATTGCAAGACGCTGCTCAGTTATTGGCTCTGGGTTCGTAGGGTTCTTGGTGAACCTACAAGTCCTATATATCGCCACAACCAGAAAGGTCCAGCGGATGTAACAGTTGTAGTGGTATATTGCTTTCAAATAGCTGTCATAATTAGAAGAAGTTACAGGTGAAAACGTTGACACAAATGGCTGATTTTTTCAACTAATTTTCAATTTTTCCTATATTTAACTGTTTGTTTCTATAAAGAAAACTTGAAGGATCTACACAAATGACCCCTTGCTGAATTCAGAAGTTTGTCTACTTTTCAGAAATGTATGGCTTTCCAGGATCCATTATTGCTTTCATACCCATTTCTACCATTAACTGGAAGGAGGTTGAAAGCACAAAAAATAGCAAAAATAGACTATGTCCCAGAAAAATGGCAAAACTGTGTAAAATATTTTGGTTTTCTGGCAAAAGTCTGCTTGTCCCTGAAAGCTGGGAAGATGGTGATTTCAGCACCACAACCCCTTTTTGATGCCATTTGCAGGGAAAAAACCAGACGCTTTCATCTGTAGCCCTTTTTCGCATTTTTCCCCAAAAACCAAAATTTAGCTGTATTTTGGCTAATTTCTGGGTCCCCTCAGGGAATCCACAAACCCGGGTACCTTTAGAATCCCCATGATGTTGGAAAAAAAGGACGCAAATTTGGCGTGGATACGTTGTGGTCAAAAAGTTACAGGGGCCTAGCGCGAACTACCCCAAATAGCCAAAAAAGGCTTAGCACAGGAGGGGAAAAGGCCTAGCAGCGAAGGGGTTAACAGATTATAGAAGTCAGCAATCAAAAAAGCTAAGAAAAAATATTTTTCAGACAGAATTCAAAATGCTAAGTGTGCAAATAAAGAATTCTATAAAAATCTCACCGAATTTCATAAACCAAATTGCTAGAAGGAGCTCATCCCATTACTCAAGACAAACTGGCAAATCATTTACACGACCAAAGCAGACACGTTGAACTATTTAAAACAATGAAAAAACACCAGCACCAAACCTTTTTTAAAAATCCCTCCTAGAGTAGGCTAACCCAGCCTCTGCATTCCTTTCAACACATATAATAATGAATTTATGGACCTGGTCAAAGCATGCAGGCCTGCCAGCAGCCATTCTGACCCGTGTCCACCACAAACCTTCAAGAAAATTCTTCTAACTACCTCTGCTGCCACACCAATAAGAAGAATCATCAACAATCCTTTAACTACGGGAATATTTCCAGAAGAACTAAAAAAAGTCATACATACGCCCATTACTGAAGAAAACTTCGACTAGCTGAACCCTGACAACTACAGACCGATTTCAAATGGACCTTTCCTGGGCAAACTGATAGAAAGAGCAGCTTTCGCCCAGATGTCACAATTCATTGAAGAGTATGCCATACTTTCAGACTTCCAAACGGGATTCCATCCTGGAAGAGGCACAGAATCTGCCCTCCTTGCCATCTGGGATGACCTGCACTACTTCTCTTGGACCTGTCGGCTGCCTTTGACATGGTTGACCATGACACTCTGATACAAAGACTCCACGGAGCCGGCATAGAGGGGACTGCTCTTGACTGGATAACATCCTACCTTCAAAAGAGAACTAATGTCATTCATACCCCCCCTTTCTCGTCCAAACCGTACTTCAGAAAAGCAGGGGTCCCTCAAGGCTCTATCATCTCGCCCATGCTTTTCAACATCTACATGAAGTCATTACCGCCACTGATCAATCAATTTCACCTCACGTACTATAACTATGAGGATGACACACAAATACTCAAACTGGAAAGCCCCAAAGACATTGGAAACTCACAACTTCTCAGTTGCCTCAAAGCTGTTGATCAGTGGCTGACGTGGAGCCATCTCAAACTGAATGCTCCAAAAATGGAAATACTCACATGTGCCACATGGCCTGACGATCTGGGAACACCACCTAAAGCATCAAAGGAACTAAGAAACCTCAGAATTTCCATGGACTCCAAGCAATCAATCAATGCCAAGTGAACAAACTAGTAAAATCAAGCTTCGTTACTATAAAAACTCTGCGACACATCTTCCTCCACCTGGGATTTCCACACAAAGTCCAGGCTACTATAGCTCTTGTTCTGTCCAAACTCGATTACGCCAATAGCCTCTACCATGGATCATCTTTAACAACTATGAAAAGACTACAACGGATTCTGAAAAAAATCATGGGTGGCACATCATTCTCTGTTCAAACTATGGAACTCTTTACCCCCCAAACATAAGATCCTTCATGGATAACCACCTTATCTTCAGAAAATATAATAGATACTCGTTAGTTCTACTTAACAAAATGTACAAATTATTTATGGTTATATTTAACTATTTATCTACAATTGCTTCACAACTGAATTACTACAAAACAAATATGCAAAAACAAATAAATTAGCTTAGAGTACAGCAACACTTGAAGGTCTGAGTTTATTAAATATAACTTAAATCTACATATATTACCTTCCTTATACATTTATACACGTTCCATGTACTTATGTCTCTTTATATTTATTACTTTACATCTAATTCACCACCTTATATCTCACCCTATACCTCTCTCAACATATCCTCTACCTCCAGGCCGACTCATCTCAAACTTCACTCTACTACTCTTTCCAATGCACTACCCTATATCTCACAGTATACCTCCATCAATATATCCTCTACGTCAACTCTGACTCATCCCGGATTTTTAGGGGCGTGGTCTTGCCAGCGGCAAGATGGCTGCGCGCTGAGCGAGCTCTGCTGGCCGGGCCGTGTAATCCTGGTATAATCCGCCATCAGCTGGAGGCATCCAGTCACCAGAGATGCATCCCAACATTGCACACCCTCGCTGAAGCACCGGAGGGCTGTGGGGAAACAGCGCCTGCGGCACTTGCCGAACTGTGGGCCTCGCCGGCTGCCCATACATTCTACGGCGCCTGGGGGCCTGCGCCGGCCCGGCCTGCCTGCTGGGGCCTCTTCTTGTTGGTGTTGGCGGGGCCGCTCGCCTGGTGCAACTCCACGCCCGGCTCTGTGCGATGGCCCGCCTGTGTGACGGCCGCCTGGATCAAGCGGCGGCCGCATCGAGACATCCGGAACTCTGCCCCTGCCAAGTAAGATTGCTGCGCGCGCTGTGGGACCCGTCCTGCGGATTGGCCGGCCTTTTATTCTGCATCGCACTGGCATGGGCTGGGACGGCGGTGGCGCCTCCGGACTCGGCGGCTTGTTCCTCCTGGCTGCCCCCCGGGGCTGGATGCAGTGCGCCTAGGGTCCTGGTGCTCCCCTCGGCCTGCCCCACGCTGAGACATTGCTGCTGCCCATCCCTGGCCTGTAATTGACTGCCGCCCGGCCCACCGGCCCGGGGACGGATGGGGCCTGCTCCCGGGGGCATCCTCCCCCTCCTGGCCTGCTTTACTCCGCGGATGTGTTCACACTGGCAGCAAGGCACCCCGACGGCCCATACCTGGGACCATTGCTGCGTCCTCACTGAGGGCACCAGTTACAGCCTGCTACGCCCTGTCACTGTGAGCACCCACAACAGTATAACCTGCGGTACCATCACCTTATTCCTGCGGCCTTCTCTGCGACTGGCTCCGGGCCTCCTTGCGCCACCCCCGTGGCCCGCCTGGACCCCACACAGACTTTCTTGGGAGCTGTCTTACCATACCCTCTTACTGCCTCGCTTGGCCAGATCGACCTTTGAACCTGAGGGCCAACCCAACCACAGTGAAATCCTCTGAGCTACTCATTCTCCTCGCTGCCTCTTCACTGCGGGCCACCATGGGGAAGACGGACACCAGACAGCCCATGATCACTTTCACGGGCCGCGGTGCGGGCAAAGGCAGCGAGCCCCCCCCCCCGAAGCTGGTGAGTAATCTACTCAGACCGACCTCTCTGACAAACAGGATGGCAGCCTTAGAACCATCCTTCTAGAAGTGAAATCCAGCCTAAAGTCTTTCGACGCGAAAATAGACCATCTGACATCCGGCCTCGACCAGGTGAACCAGAGGGTGGATTCCCACGACACACGCATTGTCCAGCTCGAGGCGAGGGTTTCAGATGTTGAGGACGCCGAAGCCTCAGGTGCACAGAAGCTCCTCAAAATGGACAAGATCCTCGAAGTTGTTCACGCTAAGAACAAGGACCTAGAGGCGCGCTCCCGAAAGAACAACATTCAGGTCGTTGGCCTGCCGGAATCTACAGCGACCAGAAAAATGGAGGATTATCTTGAAACCCTGCTCCGCGATCTACTTGGCCCGGACCTGTCCGCTCATTTCATTGTCAAACGGGCACACAGGTCACTTGGCCCACGACCCCACCCCCGGGGCTCCTGCGAGGCCTATCATCGCCCGCTTGCTGAACTATCGGGACCGGGACTCCATTCTGCACAGGGCCTGGGAGCTGGGCGAGATCAATCATCAGGGCAACACGTTGTCCTTTTACCCTGACTTCACTTTGTCCGTCCAGGCGGCCCGCAGGGACTTCCTTCCCGCCAAGTGCATCCTGCAACAGCTCCACATCAAGTATGCTATGCTCTACCCTTCCAAACTCCACATCGACTTTGGGAGAAACCTAAATTTTTCACCGACCCGAAGGCTGCTCTCACTTTCAAGAAACAGCTGCAGAAATCCCCACCACAAAGCCGACGCACTAATTCTGAGGACAGCCGCACAAGTGATGATGACTGAACCTTACATGCCAGGTCCTGACTCACTGTTATGCATATTACAGAATGTTCATCCCATGAGCTATGTCTGATGCAATGTTTTATGCCTTTTTTTATCATGCATAAATACCTATAATCTCTGTATTTTGGGTGCGGCCAGCAATGGGCGGAAACTGGATGCCATTCAGGGATTGTGGGACTCTGGTACAGTTCAGATATCCCACCGTCTTGCTTGCAACAAAGAACATTCCTATGGTCGCAAGCCTCACCTTTAAGCCGCCTCCCTCTGAGCTATGCCACGCTTGGCCACCCTGCCTATATGGCAAGGGGTAAATGGCCGTGCCCACGAACCCTCCTGGGATGAGTCCCACTCCCGTATTAGATTCTCCAAGTTTGGGTTCCCTGGGTGGGGGTGGTCCGATGCTCAACCTAATTGGGGGGTTGGTGTGGGCAGGGTTGTTTTTTTCCCCCATCAGGGTTCCATAAGAGGCACCTTCTGCAAGAGGTTAGCTTTGTTATTTCTTTTGTTCTGATCTCGGCATGTCACTGTCTGTATGCATTCCACAATGTTTTGTATCCTATCGCACTAGCCCTCAAAGCTTTTACCATGGACCAAAGACACTACACTATCCACCATCTCTCAGCTGCTACATGACTGATACTACCTTTTGGACTTGGAATATTAGGGGACTGAAAGATCACCGCAAAGCGCGTCTTATGCATGCACAGCTTATCAGACACCAGGTAGATATTTGTTTCCTCCAGGAGACGCACCTCCTCCCTGCCACCTCATCTAGGCTGCAATCCCGTCACTGGGGAGAGTCCTACACCACCTTCTACTCCAACTATTCACGTGGCGTCTCCATCCTTTTTAGGAGGGGCCTCCCTTGGAATGGCACCCACTCCTTCATTGACACGGAGGGTCACTATGTGATCCTCGCTGGCACACTCTATAACCAGCCACTGATACTAGCGGCGCTCTATGGCCCTAACACTGACGACCCTAACTTCTTCACACACGTCTGGCAACTCATATCCTCTCTGGGACCTCACTCCTTGATATGGGGGGTGACTTTAATATCGCACCTTCGCAGACATTGGACTGCTCGGGAGACCGCACCCACAGGCCACTGCTCTCCTCCACTTAATTCTAGATTATAACTCCCTACTGGACGCCTGGCGACATAAACACCCTGGCGAGCGCGAGGGAACCTGCGTAGCTGGCTCGCGTGGGTCCTGGTCCCGCCTCGATTTTTGGCTCACTACCCGAGACATCGCCTCTTGGACCACTTCCGTGGACCACATGGCTCACACTTGGTCCGACCATGCCCCCGTACGCCTATGTCTGCGGTTCCCGCTCACACTCCATCGCATGATGCCTGCCTCCTAATACACTTCGTGACACCGCCTTCCGCGAGGACATCCGGGGTGCCATCATCGCCTACTTTGAGCGCAACGTCGGCTCTGTTGAATCATCCTCGACCCTCTGGGAGGCCGAGGTCGTGATCCGGAGGGAATGTATTGCTAAACAATCTAGGGTGTTGAAATCCATCAGGGGCACTCTCGAGCGCCTGGAAAAAGACAAAGCCCTAGACCTCAAACAATCTCAAGACCCCAGGCCCGCTACACTTGCCTCTATCAGATCCAAGCTTACTGAATTTCACGAGGAGGCTGATAGAGAGATCACGTTTCTTGGCAGATAAGCCCGCGCTCGTCGCTATGGCGAGGGTGATTGCCCTGGCAAGACCCTTGCAAATCTCCTCCAACAGCCACATGCCTCTTCTTACATTACAGCCCTATGCGACGAGGCCGCGGGGGGGACCACCTCTCCCACAGACATTATTGCTAGGGTTTCCGCCTTCTATTCCCAACTATACACTGCTGGGACGGCTGCCCCCAGAGAGATTATGGACCAATAATTCGACTCAATTGAACTGTTGTGGCTTGGCAACGGTCATCGGGAATACCTGGATGAACCATTTACTCATGAGGAAATCTCTAAAGTTATTGCGGGACTCCCAGGTGACAAAGCCCCTGGTTCAGACGGGCTCACACCTGCTTTTTATAAGGAGTATGCGCCCCTCCACGTCCCCCATTTGGCCGAAATGTATAATAAATCTCTCGAAATGGGCAGGCTTCCTCCATCACTTCATGAGGCCATGCTCACCCTTCTCTTGAAACTGGACAAATGCCCCGAGAGCTGCGATTCATACCTCCCTTTATCGCTAATTAATACCGACAACAAAATTTATGCCAAATTGCTGGCCAACCGCCTCCTCCTGCTCATACCTTTAATAGCTCACCCTGACCGGTCGGGATTCATCCCGGGCCACGTCACCTCGCATAATCTGCGTACTATCTTCTCGGTCATTCACCAGATTAACCCCACCCTGCCCGCTGTGGCCACCCTCTTGGACGCCACTAAGGCTTTAGACACTCTTGAGTGGCCTTTTCTCTTTCATCTCCTTCCCCGGCTGGGCTTTAGTCCGTACTTCGTGCGAAAGATTCAACTACTATATACACTCCAGACGGCACGCATTAGGGTAAACGGACAGGTTACCGGCCCCATGGCCATCTCGATGGGGGACTAGGCAGGGATATCCCCTATCCCCCATGCTATTCACCATCGCCATGGAGCCTCTGGCGGCACGTTTGCGCCAGCATCATACCCAGCGGGGTATCGGCTTCTCGGCCCGTGCCCTGGTCACTTCAATGTACGCGGATGACTTCACAATATATATCCACGAACCTCGGGAGAACCTCGCGCCTATGACCAGGTAGGTTATCCGCTTCGGCTGCCTCTCCGGAGTTCAAGTCAACTGGAACAAATCCGTTCTCTTCCCCCTCACCGATGCCACTAAGCCATTCACAACAGACTATCCATTTATTTGGGCGACTGGCCCCACCAGATACCTGGGCATCTGGTTGAGCAGAGATATGGACGAATTATGGAGGTCCAATTTTGGCAAGACAACGGACTGGCTCGAAACTAAAATATGCATGTGGCAAAAACTGCCCCTATCACTTGCTGGGCGTATCGCCATCGTCAAAATGATCGTACTCCCAAAATTCTTATACCTCTTTTTAAACATCCCCATCCCTCTTACGTCACAATTGTTCCAAAAACTACACTCTAACCTTATCACATTGATCTGGGCAGGATACCAACCCAGAATCGCTTACGACGTTCTAACACTACCCTTGGTCAGGGGCAGTATGGGGGCCCCTGACTTCAAACTATGCGCTGTGCGCCCAAGCCAGCTTTCTCCATTTCTGGATCCACCCAACACCCTTCCAGCCTCATGTGGTGGTCGAGGTGGACTTGGCCTCTCCGTGGCCACTGCAGACAGCACTATTTTTACCGCACAAAATACCCTGAGGCAAGATTGACACGGTGGAATGTGTGCACTGGGCCTGGGATGGGTTACGCAAATACACTTGCGCCAATGCGCTCTATGCGCCGTCCATGCAACTTGCCAGCAACCCGTCATTCCCCCCGCTGCAGACAGCGGGCATGGCTCGCCGCGCAGCTGACTTGGGTCTCCGCACCTATGCTGACATTTACCCCAACAATACTTTCTTCACACTTCCCGAAAACGCAGCTCCACTCGACAAGTTACTCTATTACCAGGTCAGGGCAACGTGTAGAAGTGATAACCCTACCTTTCCACTTGCTCCCCAGCCCAACACTGCGCTCGAATATGTCCACTCCTCCACCTCACCGCGAAAAATGGTCACACGATTATACGCTCTTACACTTGCGGCTTCCCCCATAGACAGAGCGTGCCCGCAACGCATGGGGTGCAGACCTGGTAGGCGACCTCTCCCCCGAGCAATGGCAGTACTGCTGCAACCAAACTAAGTGCCTCTCCCCTAACTATCGGCTGCGGCTCATTCATTTCAAATATTTGCACCGACTCTACCGCACCCCTACATTGTTACATAAAATGGGCCTGACTGACAATGACAGATGCGCGCGTTGCTCGGCTCCTGGCGCGGACTTTGCGCACCTGGCCTGGTTGTGTCCCAGGGTTTCCTCGTTCTGGCTGGAGGTGTGCACTGTAATTAGCGATATCACACTTGAGCGCATCGTCCCTGATCCCCTACTGTGCCTCCTGGGTCATGTTAAAAACATTTCGGACGCTAACCGTAAACTGACTGCGATGCTCCTGGTGCTCGCCAAGCGCCGGGTGGCCATTCACTGGGGTCGCAAACCGGCACCCCAGGTCAGGCGCTTGTTGGACGACGCAGCCCACTGCCAGACACTCCTGGGCGAATTCTGGGACTTGATGCCAGTGGCAAGCAGACCCCCAGACATATGGGGCCCTCTCATTTCCTATTTACACCGTTTGGCTACCCCGGATGAACCTACACTAGATTCTCCTACCACTGACGTCCTGACTGCCAACGACGGTCCCATTGACCCAAGCCTTGATTCCTGACAGACTAACTGCACCTCTCCCTTACGAAACACTCACGTCTCCCCGGTTGATACGCAGCACCACCAAACATTCTGAATGATAATTATCTTGTAGTGTGGATCCCATTTGTAAATGCAGCTGTTATTATGCTATTTGATGGAATGGGAACTTGTAACATGCCGTATTTTTTCAATAAAGGTTTTGAAGAACTAAAAAAAAAAAAAAAAAAAACCTCCGACTCATACCAAACCCCATTCTACTACTATGATCCCCAAAATAACCTTTTCTAGACTCTTCCCACCTCTACCCTTCCTTGCATCATCTCAAACCTCTTTTACTATTCACATCGCCCAAACAAGCCTTTCTAAACCCTTCCCTCTGACTTTTCCCTTCTCCACCTCCCCTTTACTCACCCAAACCTCCTCCTACTGCTATGAGCTAAAAAAAAAACAACAAAAAAAACACTTTCTATATACCCTTCCCTCTTCTATACCTCCACTATCCTCCTTTTCAATCAGACTAACATGTCCACCGCCCAAACTAATTTCATATTTCACTATACTAATCCTACACTAATCCTCTTTGGTTCCGGAGTAGCGTGCTACTCGCCAAAAAAAGCGCTTCATCGCCTCATCGGGGGTAGTAAACGCTATATAAATGCAATTACAGTGACCCCTGCAAGGACATCAATGGCACAGCGAGGGTGACAGTCACTCCTGCAAGGACAAGCACTGCACAATGAGAGGGACAGTGACTCTTGCAAGAACAAACACCGCACAATGAGAGGGACAGTGACTCTTGCAAGAACAAACACCGCACAATGAGAGGGACAGTGACTCTTGCAAGGACAAACACCGCACAATGAGAGGGACAGTGACTCTTGCAAGGACAAACACCGCACAGTGAGAGGGACAGTGACTCTTGCAAGGACAAACACCGCACAGTGAGAGGGGCAGTGACTCTTGCAAGGACAAGCACTGCACAGTAAGAGGGACAGTGACTCTTGCAAGGACAAACACCGCACAGTAAGAGGGACAGTGACTCTTGCAAGGACAAGCACTGCACAGTGAGAGGGGCAGTGACTCTTGCAAGGATAAGCACTGCACATTGAGAGGGACAGTGACTCCTGCAAGGACAAGCACTGCACAGTGAGAGGGACAGTGACCCCTGCAAGGACAAGCACCGCACAGTGAGAGGGACAGTGACTCTTGCAAGAACAAACACCGCACAGTGAGAGGGACAGTGACTCTTGCAAGAACAAGCACTGCACAGTGAGGGGGACAGTGACTCTTGCAAGGACAAGCACTGCAGAGCGAGGGGGACAGTGACTCTTGCAAGAACAAACACCGCACAGTGAGAGGGACAGTGACTCTTGCAAGAACAAACACTGCACAGTGAGAGGGACAGTGACTCTTGCAAGGACAAACACTGCACAGTGAGAGGGACAGTGACTCTTGCAAGGACAAACACTGCACAGTGAGAGGGACAGTGACTCTTGCAAGGACAAGCACTGCACAGTGAGAGGGACAGTGACTCTTGCAAGAACAAACACTGCACAATGAGAGGGACAGTGACTCTTGCAAGAACAAGCACTGCACAGAGAGGGGCAGTGACTCTTGCAAGGACAAGCACTGCACAGAGAGGGGGGCAGAGACCTATGATAGATGGGCACTCACTGCATAGTGGTGGGGCAGAGACCTTCCCAACGACGCCCACTGCACAGTGGAAAGAGTGGGCTCTACAAGAGGACGCACAGCAAAGAGAGGGGGCAGTAACCTCAGACAAGGACACCCACTGCACAGGGATGGGAACAGATACCTCTACAAGAAGGAAGCTCATAGTTGTAACTGGAGAGCTGTCCTAACATTACATTTTAATGAATATTTACCTTTTTTATCAAAAACTCCTTTTTCAAAGAAAAATCTGATCTTGTCTCCACTGGTTAGGAAATAGTCTGCACTGCCCTGCGGGAGGAAACAGAGACCATGACGTGACCACAAGATCAAGAAGAGAAGCGATCATCAGTGCAGGGAAAGAAAAGGGACAGAAAGCCATAAATTGAAGGTTAACAGCTAACACATACCCATACAAGGAAGAGAAACAGACTCACCAAGATTGTGCTCATGAACAAGAGATCCATCAAAAGGGCCATCGAAACAAGACACCAATAAACTAAACCACCAAAGCTGTGAAGAAAAACATCAACACAACCATCTAAGAGAGTGAAGACCAAAAACACAAACGTGGAAGTAAGTTAGAAGAGACTGAGCAACACAATCAAGGGAGCCAAGGAGGAATGAAAAATAATTACCCAAGTAGAAAAGCTTAGACTAGCAACACAACCAATAAAGCCAGAGAGAAAATGTCCAAGGAAAAAACCCCCACATCAACACAACCATCCAAGCAAGGGAGGACAGACCACCAACAGAAACTTCGAAGGCATCGAGAAGATATGTATCAACAAATCTCCTTGCCTCCAGGAGAAGTGGCAGATCAATTCAACCATCAATCATGCAAGCAATGCAGGATACACCATGTATACGACCTCTGAAGCTTGAGGAAAGATCTACTAACACAGCAACCAGACCCACAGGAACATCAATTAAGGCATTAACCCATCCCGCCTTCCCCAAGTAATAAGGATAGACCACTGATGCAACTATCCAAACAAGAGACTAGATTAAAAAAATATATATCAGCCAAAGAAAAAAGAGATAGATCAACAAAGTCTAAAAAGGCCTACAGACTATCAAGCAACCACTGACTCCAGATAAAACAAAACCATCATAACAGACACAACAAACTTTATTAACCGAGCCAAAGAGTTACAACAACACAGCTATTCAACATAACAATCCAAGCAACAGAGTGCAGATCACCAACTCACACACCAGAGACAGAAGTGGCTATCAGCTGAACCACCAAAGACAAGATAAAAATAAAACCATCTGGGCGAGAGAATAAACCTTGAACAAAATCAACGACCAATCAATACAGTCAATGAAGCTGTGCAGAGACTGATCACCCAAACACAAAGGAGAAAACAAATACAAATGTATCTCATTTAGCAAAAGGACAGACCTTCAAAACAACCTGTTAGATCAGAGAAAAGAGACCAATCGACAAAAATGTACAGACAAAAATAGAATCAACACAAAATCTTGGTAACTTGAGGAAAGATGAATATACACAATCACTGGAGCCAAGGAGAAAATATGTAAATGACCCCATATGTGGTAGCCTGGATAGCACAGCTCCACCATAGCAGATGTAGTGCGGGGCGATCGGCAGTCCTGAAGGGATGCGGTCTCGACTGGCCCAATGTTAAGTGAATGGAATGGTGGAGTTCTCCGCAAACAGCAGTTGCAGCCCTCATCCATGCCCAGTGTTAAGCAGATGTAGCCCAAACTTGGCCTTCAACGATTCAGCAGCTGCCTCCATACCTGTGCCTTCAGCAAATCAACTGTTATAGCCCTAACTGGGCCTTCGGGTTTGCAGTTAGATCAGAAACTAAGTGAGAATCAAAGACTCCACATGCTTCCAGATCGCCCTTGTACAGACGGCCTCTTCCTGGGCACACAATAGCCATGGGGGACATGCTGGACTTCGCTCCTTTCCGTGCAATCTTTCCTCTTGCAGATCCAGGCTGGCTCCTTCCTAACCCCAGCAGGCAGACAGTCTTCTAGGCACTTCGGTGCAGGTACACATCCCTTCCAGCAGGGAACCCAGACTTCAGATGATGTCCCCTCACTTCTGGGAAGCTGGCGGTCAGGCAGACACCAGACTGGTTGTACAGCGGTCCTCAGAGTACTCCTCAGAGAAAGCCCGTCTTTGTCATAAAGGGCGTTGAACAGGAACCAAGGGGGTGGCTTAGATCCCACTTTCATACACGTCTCCACAGGAGGCGCAGCTCTACTATTCAAACTGCACAACGTGTCTGGGGCTGTTCTTACAAGTGCCCTTTCCAGGCTGCTCCTGAGACACAGCCTTTGTGTAGAGTGATGCTTCTAACAGGGAGCCCTGGGGCTGTCTCCGTCCCTAGACACTCACAACAGAGGCACACAAAGGCCTAGGGTTCTGCACCTGGCTGTCATCAGTCCAATTGAAGGAGTAATGTGAGAAGGACAAAAGGTACAAGCCTACCCTAGAAGCATCCTCACCTTCTACAAGAGTCCACAGTCACCACCCACCCCCACCATCTACCAAATGACAGGCTCTGGAAGACTAATCAGCCGCTCTCAGCTCAGCAAAAGGCTCATAGAATAGCTAAAGACAGCCGTGCCTCTGCTCCCCTCACTTCAATGTCTGGGTCTCCGCCCTCCAGCTACGGGAATGCAGGTAATACACATTCACTCTCTGGGTGCACAGTTGTACCTGCCCTCTTTTGCCACGTCAGCTGGCTCCATTATTCCGGACAACACCACCACCATGCATGTGTTAGACTGGCTACACACAACCATGCTTAATGCACACTCTGGATATCGGGGTAAGGGCCTGGGCAAGCATAGAGGTGGAAACTTATACAGGTGGGCCAGCGGGCTTCACCGCAGGACCTCTTAGAGTCAGGAACAGGCCTGGGCCTCAGTGCACAATTAGATTAGTGCGGCGCCACAGCCAAAATAAAAGTCAAGATACCGGATACATGCAGGAGGGCGCACCATGCAGGGAACATTCCCACCCCAACACCATGTAGAAACCCATTTAAGCTAGTAGGAAGAGTCCAGTAAAAACATTCATCCGCAAACAAAGGGGGAGACCAACAACAGAATTATTTAAGCCAGCTAGAGCACTAAGACATTTAGCCATTCAAGCAAGGGAACCGAAGAGTCCAATAAACTCAAACACCTGAATAAGAAAGTACAAACCATCAGAACCATCCAAGCCTCAGAAGATAAAGCAGAACCAGAATGAGACCAATAAATGCAACCTTCTGAAAGGGAGAATTCAGACTTTCAAGAGGAGCATCAAATCCACAGAGAAAAGACTATTATAAAACTAAATCATTCCAGCACGACAATACAGACCATCAACACAACCATTGGCAGAGAGATAGATACACAATAGAAGAACCTCCTCTAGTGAGATGAGATCCTTCACCACAACCTTTCAAGCAAAACAGCAAATAAAAATTAAATAAATCATTGTCATCGAAGAGTAGAGACTCAAACACAACAGCCACAACATGAGGGTCTAGAGCAAAGACGCACCCATGAGAGATGGGCAAATACTGCCAGCAAGAGAGAACAGACTGTCCCCCAGAAGCAGGCACTTGAGAGAGTAGCTACATCAGCACTACAAAGAAGGTTCCACAACCAATCCTCTCAAGAAGAGATCATCCCCTACCAGGAACCAGGTCTTCTCGTCAGACACCAGTGAGTACAACCATTCCAGTCCGAGGAGACACTCGCCAGGACTCACCACACCAAGGAGGAGGCCCGTCCTTCAAATCACCTTGTGACACAGCCATCCATGGCATGGAAGAGGAGCAGCACCATCACCAATCCACCAGCAATGTACGTACGCCAATCCCAGGGATTTCCACCAGTAGCACCACGGCTGCACCCAACAAGTACCCCGTCCATACTACTGCAAGCAACAAAAACAGAACGAGTCTACAGTCCCCACCATCCACCCTCTCAGAGCGAGCAATGTACGTACGCCCATCCCAGGGATTTTCACAAGTAGACCCAAGGCTGCACCCAACAAGTACCCGTCAATACTACTGCAAGCAACAAAAACAGAACGAGTCTACAGTCCCCACCACCGACCCTCTCAGAGCGAGCAATGTATGCACGCCAATCCCAGGGATTTACACCATTATCACCGCTGCTGCACCCAACAGTAAAAGTCAATACTACAGCAAGTAACAAACACAGAGTCGACAATCCCTGCCACCAACCCTCTCAGAGCGAGCAATATACGCACGCCCATCCCAGGGATTTACACAAGTAGCACCATGGCTGTAACCAACAAGTACCCGTTAATACTACTGCAAGTAAAAAAAACAGTAAGAGTGTCAGGACTATGTCTGGAACACAGTAAGGGACTTGGGCAAGGACTGGTGGCTGGGTAGAAAAAGTAAGCAGAAAGAAGAGCACAGCAGTGCCCAGGATCACACAGAGTCACAAGAAAAAAGGGATTCAAAGGGTAAGTCAGTACAAGGGAACAAGATGTTTTTTCTTTTTTTTAAATTTCTTTATTGGCATTTTGTAATAACAAAACATACAACTACAACATAGAGGCCAGTTGCTTCTCATTTTCCCATAGACCAGCTTTGTACAGATTAGCAACATAGAGCTTTACAAGACCAATGTCCTGCTTATCTTATTTCTTTTAACAGAGAAACAAAGCATGTTATACATTGTAGATTCAATTCAAGGTTGGTATAGACTTAGCAATTATGATTTCAAGTGCACCAATCAAATATCCTAGGAGGGAACCGTGTGCTTTTACTTGAGTAAGATTGATTTAATACGATTATATTAAAACTAGAATTAAACTTTATCCCCCAACGGCAAAATGGAGCCTGTCTGCTGTTCTACAGGTGACCCAGGGCGGTCTGGTACCTCTTGTTGGCGTGTGCGGGCCCACTCCAGGAAGGGGCCCCATATGACTCGTGGCCGGGATGCCGAAGGCATCAGCTCCCAGAAGGTTGATAACTGTGTTTGGCTAAATGTTACGTCACAAATCCATTCCTTCATGGTCGGGGAATCCCTCCTCCCCCAATGAATAGCAACTCTTCACCTGGCCAGCAACAGAGCGTGCAGCTTCCGGGTCCCAGTAGGTGTCTCCTTTACATATCCCAACAGTCCCAGTAGGGGGTCTGGGTTGCTAGCCGTGCCAAGAATGTCATGTATAGTGTTAAAAACTGAAGACCAAAATTCGGCCAGCCTAGGGCAGCACCAGGCCATGTGTGAAAACGTTGCTGGAGCATAGCCACATCTCCAACAGCCATCGTCATCCCTAATCCCCATACGGTGAAGCTGAGATGGAGTTCTATAGAATCTGTGTAAAAATTTTAAATGAATTAAGCGAAGTTTGTAATTAGGGGGTAGGGCTGTTAGCTGGTTGCAGCAAAACGACCACTGTTCCTCAGTTATCGCAGTGGGTAAGTCAGCATTCCAGGCCTGTAAGGCCTTGGGCGTCAATAGAGGGGCCATGTTTTGCATGTTATTGTAGAGCCGTGTGATGAGTCTGCGAGGTGAGTCAGTTTTTAGTACATTCTCAAGAGCTAGCAGTGTGGGTGGTGGACTCGGGAATGTGTCATGCAGTGTTCTGCACGTGGCCTTAAGCATATGGTAAAAAAATTGTTAGGAGAATGGAACTGGACGCCCTCCACGGGTTCAGGAGGAGCCCTAAATTTCTCTCCCGGGGAGAGGTCAGCAAAGGTGCGTAGTTCCATCCTAAGTGCCAGTGTCCTGCTTGTACCCTCTCCCATGGTGGGTAACATCGGGTTGTGTGCTAGGGGGATGGAGGGGGCATACAAAATTTTTAGATGTGCTCTTTCCCGTAGCTTATCCCATGCCCACCTCAGTGTCTCCACCGTGTCTATGTCTCCACGAGGGCGCCTACACGTCTGGTATAATGCCACCTGAAGAGGGACCGGTGCCGCCACATCCATCTCTACAGCCGTGTGCGGCTGAAAGGGGGTCGGTGTGATGGAGCAAGGACTCAAAATGAGACTTGCTCGTAAGCAATCCTCTCATAGTATTAATTAATTAAACTTTGTAATGTCTTTACTAATAAATGCATACACAAACACAGTATCAGAGGGAAGCTTGCCTATGTGTATAAACTAATAAGTAATGCTGGTCTAATCCAAAATGGCCGCTAAAGCGCGGGAATTTCATTGCGCATGTGTCAACCATATCACGTGGTATGACGTCTTTCTTTGCTTGGAGGGAAAACTTTGCTTCTGCGCAGTGTGTGTTAAAATGGCTGTTTAATGTTTTCACGTGCTAAAGCTTACGCATTTGCTGCAATTAACACTGTGGTATTCTAATGCAACTAATGTGGGATAGATTTATAATTAAATGGGAATAGAGTAGAAATAGGGGGTATACAGTGAAGACATTTATTTTTGATTTTAATATGTTTCTTCTTTGATTTCTATTAGTTCGTAAATTGGGGCCTGGCTTAACGGAAATGGCAGCCCGAGAACTATGAGATGTGCGCATGCGCCCTGAAAATCAAGGCACAGCGATGAAGTCAACGTGGACGATATCCAAGGCCGTGACCTGTTGGCAACCTCCACTACATCTGCGATGTTCTCTCAAATGCAACATTATATATACATTTTGTATTAAACTTTGTCGTGAGACGGGTGGGAAATAAAGCAAATGTATTAATTGTGAGGGGCGGTATTTAAAAACAATGGGCTTAAAGAAATTGAATTAAGTTGACATGATGTGAGGATCAACCCCTTTCTCCGTCCAATCAGAAGTAGTGGGCCCATAGTTTTGAAACATTAATGGGAGGTACCTGGGTGTAGAAGCGTATAATAGATATAGAATTAGCCTAATTAGTTAGCATTAGGACGCACAGGAGCACCGAGAACAGGCGTTGGCGTTAGCATTGAGGCTGTCAGCTTGAAGGACCACAGAACGAGCTGATCGATTGCAGACTGAACCGCTGTCCAGAGAGGTCCTGAGGTGGGGGCGGCGGATTTCCATTAGAAGGAAGACACGGAAGAAATCGAGGAGGAGCGAAGTGACAGAGAGGGGAACGACGCAGGCGTCGTTGGTAGAGAGGTCACCTATCCTGTCCTGAACCTGGTCCGGAGGTCTTGATCTTCATCCTTCCTGGGACCCTTTTTTTCCAACTCCTTGGCCAAGGGGTTTGGTTCTCACACTTTTAGGTAACTATGAGCATAAACTTTAGCTGTACTGCTGTCTCTATCTTCTTCTTTCTGGGGACCGTCATTGATTGATATATGATTATTTAGTATTGCTTCATCCTTGATATACGATTAAGTATTATGTGGCCTTGTAATTTACTCTGCAAAATTCTTTAGATAAACATTTTAAAACTTCCTGACTCAGTGATTATTTCAGGTTTATGAATTGTATTGAATGTCACTCATTTTAAATTTCCCAATTAATCAAAGGGTCCATTGGTAAGTCATTACTCTTCAATCAGAAAGGTAATTGGTAGCAGGGATATTGATAAAGAGTACAACTGACCCACCAGCGGAAATTGCTAGCGTAGTATGAATGAATGGGCCCAGGTGAGTATTCGGTGTATGAATGGTTGTTGCTAGTAACCCGCTGGATCAGTTTTCTGGTTATCAGAGGATGGTTGCACTTTATTAATTGGGTAATGAAAATTTATTTTTTATAAACTAACATCCGTTTGTTTAAAAGTTTTGTTTTATGTTGTCTAGAATCCCCGGGGAATTTGAATAGCGGATGATAAGTGGAAGCCATACTGCAGTGAGGTTATCTGTCAGGCAGAAATAGTACTGAGAAGTTAAGCAGGGCTATCAGTACTTGTTAGGGTCTCTGTGCGTGTGAGTGACAGCAAAGGAATACGCTGGTAAAATTTTGACGTTATATCACCTAGAAAGGGTAACATTGAAGGAGTAGCAGGTATTTACGAAGCTTAAGTGAAGAGTAAACGGAAGGGTTTTACTCGTAGTGTATGTTAGTAAACGGAAGGGTTTTACTAAAGAAGTGAGAGAAATCTATCTTTTTCAATTTAGAGAAACTGGCACGATAGCGAATGTTTTATGTTGTTACTGAACTTTAATAAGAAGTGTTGAAAATTTTGTGTACAATTTTTGTAAAGGGAGGGTCAGCTGTCGGAGTAAAAGCTGACGTCACAAACGCCGCGCTGGGATTGGGTGACACAGCGGGCGTGGAGCGAGCTTGTAAAGGAGGGGGTCAGTAGTCAGGAGTAGTACTGACGTCATAGGTACCGCGCTGAGATTGGTTGGAACAGCGAGGGACAGAGAAGCGCAGATTGTAAAGGAGGGGTCGTCAGACAGACGTCACAGAAAAACCGCGCTAGGATTGGTCCGAGACAATTGTTAGCTGGAATTTGATTGGTTGTCAGCATAGAAGTCGGAATCTTAGTGGATAGTGGAGATTGTATGTGGCAACGCGATCCGACTTTGACAGGAACCCGTCCAGACAGAAGATTCCTAGGTTTTGCAGAATATAATTCAATACATAGATATTTACCCAAAATGTACGGAGAAAAGAGAAAAATGTCATTTTTACAGAAGATTAAGAATTATTTTAAGAAGGATAAGCCAATCAAAACTAGGGAAGGAATTATCATTCCACCAGCAAAAACGCCTGCCTCATTCATGATGATGGAGAGGGGTTATCATACTTGCGTATGGTTAGAAAATTGGATAGAATATACAAAAGATGATGGAATATTAGCTTTCCCAGAGAATGGTACATTCAATGGGAGAATTCTTCAAAATTTAAGAATAAGAATGAATGATTTAGAACCCAGACCAAGATTAACGCAATACGAAGCACTAGAAGAATGGGAAACAGAGGCATTTGAACGTGACCGACCGAGAAGCAATAGGGGTTATAGGGGATTTTTCACTAGATACCAAATTGAGTCAAGAGACAGTCAGATGAAACAGTGGAGAAGAGCGATGCTTACCGAGGGTTTGTATCCAGTTTTCATGACAGATGAACCGTTAGGGAGCAAATGCAAAGAAAAGACCAAACATTTGACAGGGTTTGGAGATTCTGAAGACGAATTTATGGAAGAAATATTAAAGAACCCGCCACCATATCAGGAAGGGACAAGTGGATGTACCCCAAGTGCACCAATTTTAAGAACACCATTGGTACCGCAAGTATTGCATAATCCACCAGTTAATAGGGTACTTCAGGATAAGGAAAAAGAAGCTATAGACAGAAACAGAGCAGAATTGATACAAAAAATAACGCAACTGAATGTACATCCTGATTCCCTGACCATACCTGTAACAATTGGTCCAGTGGTTCCCTTATATGGTGACAAAGTAAATTGTCCAAAACCTGTAACTATGCCTATACCTGTGGAGACTCCAAAACATGAAGCAATAATATTGGATGACCATATCAGTGAATGTGAATCTATGATTTCACTAATGGATTTACCTAATCGAGACTCTGTAAACAGCACCCCCAGAAGAATTCCACCTGGTTGCTCAAAAGATGTAAACATAATAACATCTTCAGGAACTAAGAGTGCTACTGTAGTAATGCCAGAAGACTTAGAAAGGTGGGCACAGGGATCAGACAAACAGAGTTCACCCCCAAAGATCATGGACATTTAGAAATTAAAAGTCGAGTTAGAAGAAATGATAGCAGGAAATGTAGGAGTAGATCGTCTGAATACCTACAATGAAGAAGAACTATTGTTCATATGCAGAAATGTAAAGATATTTCATGAAAAATTATCAGATTTGGCCTTACAAATGGGAATTGAAATAGGGAAGTCAAAAGTATTACAGAAACCCTATAGAGCAGATTTTTCGGACAAAGATTTAGAAAATATGAATGCCTCTGGTAGAAAACTACAAGTGAAAGAATTAATGTCAGTATTACAGAAATGGGGAGAACTGGATAAATGGAAAACTAGATGGACAAAGAAAAAGGAAGAGGCACGGTACAGTAGATCGACTTCTGAATATTTATGGAAGGAAACAGGGAAAGTAGATCAGATGTACCCAATGCGGGAAGTACCTGGAGGAGGTTACGTTCATGTCCCATGGAGTAGACAAGATATTTTGTCATTTACAAACGACTTTCCAAAATTGAGAGAAAAGCCAATTGAATGGTACAAGCAGGTTGAGAGGTTTGTGAAAGTGTCAAAGGTATTGTTGAAGGACTTGGATGGTCTGTTTGACATAGTGGTACCTGCCGATTTGTGGACAGATTGTAAAATTACAGTTAACTGGCCAAGTGAAGAGTATCCTAGAGATGCAAAGACAGGTGCCCCATCGAGTGATGTAATGAAAAAGTATCACCAGGTGATAACTTATTTGAAAGGGAAAATACCACCCAAAGAGACAGATTGGGTGAAAATAGACCGGACTACCCAAGAAGTAAGTGAATCGGTTCATACCTATTCTGAACGTCTATTACAGGTGTTCAAACAGTATAGTGGATTTGAGGACATTGGGGACAAAAATATGAGTCAGTTTGTCTACCGATTTGTTTATGGTCTGAAACCAGAGATTTGTCAGATGATTAAGCAGCACATGTTATGCTGGCAGGGAAAGCCTATAGACGAGATTTTGAAATATGCTAAGTATTGTGGAGACGACATTGAGGACAGGCATAAAAAGCTGCAAGAAAAAGTAATGTGGGCTCAAGTGAAAATGGCTGAGCGACAGGGAATTAATTTGGATAATCCAACAGAAAGTCAGGGAAAAGAATCTGGAACGAATGGTGACACAGCGAATGGTGGAAAAGTGAGAGGACGAATGAGTAGAGAAGAAGCTAAAAAGAAATTTCCTTGTCATGGATGCGGAAAGTTGGAACATTGGAAGGACGAATGTAAAAGATTCGAAATAATAATGGCCCAAATCATAATTTAAATCCACAGACGCAGAATGACTCACAGCAGGGTGTAAATCCTCAGAGTCAGTTGCCACCTGCCCCTATACAGGGTAATGTAAGCAGAGCAAAGCACGGTACAGACGTCGGATATCAAGGAGGAAGTGGTAAGAATGAATATGTAACTTCACAGTTTCTTTTACAGGACGAATTTGATCCATATAGACACCAATGACGGTGCCTAAGAGAGGGGAGAAGGAGTGCGTACTTGGCGCATCCTTACCGGTAGATCAGTCAGGTCCATATGTTGAAGGGAAAGTAAAAGGTAATGATATCACTTTTCTGTTGGACACTGGTGCTACCCATTCTACTGTAAGAACAGCAGACATCCCAGACCTCCCTCTCTCTGGAGAAGCTATCCAAGTTGTAGGTGTAACTAATCAAAAGATCAGAACACCCCTTACTGAGCCAATGGAAGTAAAAATAGGAAACTTCCGAGAAATGCACCAATTTGTAGTGTGCGATTCTAGCCCAGTAAACTTATTGGGTAGAGACTTACTGTGCAAAATGAATTGCACTATTTTCTGCACACCGGATGGTGTTGCAATACAGACCCCGGATGAAGATCATGTTTATAAGTTCATGATAGCCAAGCAAGGTACGGAAATAGATGAGATGTTCTCTTTGATAACGAAAAACGAATTACCAGAGGAACTAAGAACTACAGTGAATTCCAAAGTATGGGATTTTACAGGGAAAGAAGTAGGACTTATGGCCAAAATAGACCCAGTAAAGATCACTGTAAAAGAAGGTGCAATTTTCCCAAATACTAGACAGTACAAAATGAGTGCAGAAGTAAAAGCAGGAGTTGTTGAGGAAATTAACAGAATGGTGAAACAAGGCATATTAAAAGAAGTTATGAGTAGTCCATGTAATTCACCGATTATGGGTTTGAAAAAGCCTAGTGGAAAGTATAGGATTGTTCAGGATTTGCGGAAAATTAATAAAATTGTGGTACCTTGTTGTCCTATAGTACCAAATCCTGCAGTAATCTTATACCAGATACCCTGGAGTGCAGAATGGTTTACCGTAATTGATCTATGCCAAGCGTTCTTCTCAATACCGTTGCACCCAGATAGCCAATATCTCTTTTCATTTAAATTCGAAAACAAAGTCTATGTATGGAATCGTGTTCCTCAAGGATACACAGAAAGTCCCTCCATCTTTAACCAAATACTGAACGGGTGTCTAGAGAAATTAGTGCTGCCCAGGAGTTCAGTCTTGGTGCAGTATATAGATGACTTGTTGGTAGCATCCAACACTCATGATGATTGTGTTGAAGATTCGATTGCGTTACTCAACCATTTAGCTGAAGAAGGACACAAAGTGTCACCTGAAAAGCTGCAGTTTTGTACAACGGCAGTTAAATATTTGGGACACCAAATTGAAAGGGGAACAAGAAGAATAACATCTGATAGAATAAAAATAATCAAGAAAATGAAAATGCCAGAAACACAAAGAGAAGTGAGAATGTTTCTTGGAATAGTAGGATACTGTCGACAATGGATTATAGGGTTTTCACTACTAGCGAAGCCTTTAATTCAGTTAACAAAAAGAAAGCCAAAGATCCAGTTGAATGGGATGATGAAAGTGCTGGTGCATTTGTAAAATTAAGAAATGCTTTGTGTGAGGCACCTGCCTTGGGCTTGCCTGACTATACAAGAGAATTCGCACTATTTTGCTATGAAAGAGAAAATTGTGCACTTTCAGTGTTAACTCAGAGACATGGAATAGACAGGCGTCCTATAGCATATTTCCCTGCTACATTGGACCCAGTGGCGGCAGCATTGCCAGGCTGTTTGAAAGCAGTTGCTGCTACCTGTATGAGCATTGAACAAAGTGAGTCGATAGTGATGGGATATCCTGTAACAGTGTTTGTCCCACATGCAGTTGTGATCCTGTTGACAAGAACTAGAACTCAGCATCTCACACATAGTCGGATGACAAGGTATGAACGAATCATTCTAGGAGCTGAAAATGTGACCATAGTTAGGTGCACAGTTGTGAATCCTGCTACATTATTGCCAGATCCAATTTTTGAAGAAGTTAACGATGATCCAGAACATGATTGCCTAAAAGTCACAGAATTATGTACAAAACCGCGTCCTGACATACAGGAAATGCCCCTAAAAGATCCAGATAGGGAGCTGTTCGTGGACGGCTCATGCCTAAGGCATGAGGATGGTAAATTAAGTGCAGCCTATGCTGTGTGTGAACTATCTGGAATAGTCAAAGCATCCTATTTACCAGGAGTCAAGTCTGCACAAGTAGCTGAATTAATTGCTCTGATCAAAGCTTCCAAAATAGGGAAAAATTTAAGAGTAACCATATTTACGGACAGTCAATATGGGTACGGGGTTGTGTATGACTTTGGCCAACTGTGGATGCAGAGAGATTTCATGACTTCTTCAGGATCCCCAATCAAAAATGGGCAGTTTGTAAAGGAATTATTGGAAGCAATACAATCACCAAAAGAATTGGCAGTGGTGAAATGTGCCGCAAACCAGTCAGGAGATGATTGGGTGGTAGTCGGTAACAGATACGCAGATCTAATGGCTCAGCATTGTGCCAAAAACAGGTTGGCAGTAAATAAAAAAGTTGAAAGGATGGGAATCAGCTGCCAACTTATGCTAAGTTCACCACCTGAAACATGGAATGATGTGAAAAGACTGCAAGACGATGCTGAGGAGAGTGAAAGAGATGTTTGGATAAAAATAGGATGTACCCGACGAACCGATGATGATGTATGGGTATATACAGATGGCAGACCAGTCATGCCCGACTGTCTGATTTCACAAATGGCCAGAATGTATCATGGTGGCAGCGAGGAGCGATCGCCGACTTTACTCCTGGAGGTCCGCGCCGTCAGACCGGCACTGGAACTGTGCTCGTTAACAGTAAGGGTCACTACAGGAACGGTCTGTATTGGAAAACGGCTGTATTGGAGCTCCCGGGCCGGGGCTTGTAGCTTTCCTCCATCCCCCTTATGTTTGCCCACCCGCTGTATTCCTGCATGCCGCTGTCGCCGTTATTGCGGTGGCTGCAATTGGTGCGACTCTGGAAGAAAACAGCAGGAGCTAGACCCGCGACAGTGATCCGCCCCATGGCTGGGCCTGCGCACTACGAGAGGCCGCTGGCCTGGGCCCGGGAATATCTGCTAAGCGGCCCTTTGCTGGTGAAGTGGAGCGACCCTCGAACCTAGGCATTGGACTCTTAATGCTGTAGTCTGCGGGGGAAGTGTAAGGGGTGAGCTTACATTTGCAGTGATCGGAATGATTTAGCACAGCACATGATGCAGCTTAAGCACAATCAGCCAAGTACGTGATGCCTGACCCTGCCCGGGAAGACAAAATGGAGGCGACCGGTAGGATCGGAAACCGGAGCTGACTCCCAGGACAAGGATGCTGTGCTGACACGAGCTTGCCCCGACCGAGGAGGCTCCACCGCCCAATAAAGTATATACCTGAAGGTGGGTGACATAAGCGATGCGTATACCGACGACAACGCAGCTTTAGCACAATCAGCCTAGTACGTGATGCCTGACCCTAAAATGGCGCTCGTGAAACCTCCTGAGCCACGCTACAAGTACACCTCCTACTGAACCATAGGGAAGTGGCAGTACCTAATTGCACGGCAGTGCCAGTGATCCGGACTGATATTGCTCATGCCTCTGCTACAGAGTCAGAGAGGTGTTCTCTGAAGTATAGCTGGGACAGCTGTGATCTCCCCCTATCATGGCGGCCTGATCCCATCACAGACTGTTACTCTCAAGTCCACGAGGCGACGTGCTGCAGCCCCTCTGCCTCCGCCTGTCCCTATCATGGCGGCCTGACCCCTTCACAGTCTGTTACTCTCATGACCACGAGTCGACGTGCTGCAGCCCCTCTGCCTCTGTGGGTTGCGGTGCTGTGCCTGCAGAGGCAAGTGAGGCCCCAAAGGCACGGTGAGTGCCAGGCCTTACCACTTCACAGCTGCCCAGCAAGTAGTGGGCAGCTGCACCGTTTAGGCTAATGTTGAGTTGGGGGTCATTCCTTGGTAGTTAGGAGTGAGATGCCCTCCTTTAGCCCGGACCTTCACAGCTGCGCAGCTCTTAGTGCCAGCTGCAACGTTTAGACCTGGGTTGGGGGACATACCTTGGCAGTTAGGAGTGAGATGCCCTCCTTTAGCCCTGACCTTCACAGCTGCGCAGCACTTAGTGCCAGCTGCAACGTTTAGACCTGGGCTGGGGGTCATACCTTGGCAGTTAGGAGTGAGATGCCCTCCTTTAGCCCTGTCCTTCACAGCTGCGCAGCACTTAGTGCCAGCTGCAACGTTTAGACCCGGGTTGGGGGACATACCTTGGCAGTTAGGAGTGAGATGCCCTCCTGTAGCCCTGACCTTCACAGCTGCGCAGCACTTAGTGCCAGCTGCAACGTTTAGACCTGCGCAAATTGCGCACCTTTGACTTTCGCTGCTTAGGCAGCGCGCCCGGAACTTTTGGGTCATAGGTCATTTGAGCCCCTCTTTGAGATGGCCAGTTGGCCCGGGGGACTGTTAGGATTGCAGGGCGCCAGGCCCGATTGCCGGCCTAATACTCCCACGCGTTCCGCCCTGCTGCCCTGGTTGTAACGCCGGCCTCCGCACCAGGATCTGCGGCCCGTGTCTCCTCTGCCATCTCAGGGGTGCTCCCGGAAAGATCACTACGGTGGAAAGTCTGGAGCGACGCACGATTCTCGATGCTCCTGGGCCCTGTTAGACCAGCGACTCTACCTCACTGTGGGTGTCGGGTGCAGTCTGCTGATGAGTCATGGTGGAGCCGCCGAGCGTAGTGCAGGATGGTTGATTGGAGTTGTTTGATCAGCTGGCTGGCTGGTATCGTCAACCACCGTAGTGTGTACTGCGACTCTGAGTGGTGCTTGTTGGTCCAAGGAGCTATATGGTTCCTAGTAGTCCTGCTGAGGTGAAAATATCCTGTCTATCCCTTCGTTTTGCAAGTAACAAGTACGGGATCACGGTCACTTGGGTTTAATGTCTCTCACATTTTGCTGACATTTTTCTAACTGGTGTCCCTGACTGGGTGTGTTGTTTCCTATTGGGCTGTCCTGGCTCGATCGGTGGCCCATGGGATGAGTAATTCACATAATTGGCGCCCACTTTGCTCTCCTCTAATTGTGCTCTTGGTTGAGGTATGGTGTCCATTTGGGCCTCCTCCCTGGGGAGCCGAAGAATGTCCTTCCCCATCACGGCGATCCTATAGGCGACTCCCATTTCCATGCGGGTTTCCACACTGGGAGGTCCCAATCCCGGGTGGTAGGGTTTGCCCCGGTATGATCCCACACCCTCTACACTGCTGGAGGCAAGCCAGCCTTCTATCCCACCGGTATGATGTTTTATTAGGGAGTTAGACCAGAGTCTCTGGTCCTGCATGTCTAGTAGCCTCCTGACCGCTATCTCATTGGATTATCCTCACTCGTCCTCCGGCTTATGTGCCCTCCTCTTCATATTATTCTTTTTTGATCTATCGCTACCCTAGTGGCCCTCCTCTCCCCATCATGGCTTCCATTCGAATTAAGTCGGGAGTTAACTGCTTCAAAGTCATCTATCCCCCCAATCTGTCCAAAGCAGCAGCAAAACGGTTCAAGCACAACACCATTGAACACTTCCCTGATTCCCTCTTTGTTGATCAATTCCATAATGGGCACCTAGGGAAGCTAAAAAATGACTTAATTTTTTTCACCCATGACATCCCTTCCTGGTCCACCAGCTTCTTCAATTTCTTCAACGTCTCCTCCTCCTCATCTATCCCGCCTGGACAGCGGCTAAAAATGTCCCCCTCCACGAGCTTTAAGGGCTCGCTCACCATAACACTCTACAACAATGGCACCGTCATGATTCAAGCGACAGACTCCTGTCTCTCCCTCTTTGACCATCTCTTCCACTCCCTTCGTCCAACCCACACAACTATGATTTCCCCCAACTCTTCTTTGAACTCCTCTCCTTTCTCCCTTTCTCCCCCCAGACCCCCGATACTCCAGCAGGCCGCTATCCCGGGAGGCGCAGGCCTACCCTGTGTTCCCCCAGCCACTGCTCCCTCATCTCCCTCTCCTCCCCCTTCCCAAAATGCCCCTCCCCTATCTTGTCTTTCCGGCCTCTGGCCTCCACCCCCCCTCCCCACCCTACACCTGCTCGATTCTCCAACATTTTCGCCGCCCCCCTAATCCCACTAAATCTTCCCTCCGCCCCACCTCTTAACTCACCTTTCTTACAACCTGGTCTTCCGATCAACTGTCCTTACCTTCCCCCTTCCCTCCCCCTTTCGCCTCATCCCTTTCCGCTCTTCCCCGTCCCCCGTACCCTAAATTCTTCTCTTCCACCTCCCATCTATCCTCAACCCCACCTTCCTCTTCCCTTGCTTCCCAACCTTGTCTCCCTCCCTGACAATTCCTTCCTCGTCTCTCCCTCTGACCTTGCAGTCCCTTTCTCCTCCCTCAGTTTCCCTCTAGTCAATTCCCCCCCACTCCAACTGTTACCTGTTCCCCTACATTCGCCGTGTATAGCCTACAGTACCTATCTTGCACCATCCTCCCCTTTCTCCCCATTCCTCTGGCCCTCCTCGGACCCCCCGCCCTCCCTCCCCTTTACAGCCCCCTTCTCTTTCGGCTCCACACACATTCGGACCTCATCTGTCCCCATGCCCACCCCGCCCGGGTCAGTCTCGTCTCCCCTCTTCTCCCCTTACCTCCGGCCTTCTTTTGTCCCCCCTCCTACTCCTCAACTTCCTCCTCTGATGTATGCCCTCTTCTCTTCCCCTCTGTTCAACTCCAGTAAAAATATTTCTCTTCACACCACTGTTTCACCATCCACTCCCTCTGTCCACCATCATTCCTCACCCTCTTCCCTTGCTCCCCAACTCCCCACCCATTCCCCCACCCCTCCCCTCCCTCCCTCACCCTCTGCACTCCCTCACTTATCCCATTCCACCACCCCGCCCCGTCCTCCCTCACCCTCTGCACTCCCTCACTTATCCCATTCCACCACCCCGCCCTGTCCTCCCTCACCCTCTGCACTCCCTCTCTTATCCTGCTCCTCCAGCCCGCCCTGTCCTCCCTTACCTTCTGCACCACCGCCCTCAACTTGTTCCCCCACCCCTCCCTGTCCTCCCTCACCCTCTGCACTCCCTCCTTTATCCATCGAGCCACCAAACACTCCGTGCTCAGCTCTCCTCTCTCTGGAAAATAAACTTGATTCTCTCATCTATTCCATCTCCCAGCTTGTAGCGTCCATCTCACGTTTAAGCGCCAAGTTGTCCCCTGTCCCTAACACCCTCCCGAGGAGTTCCTTGCTCCCGCGCCCCAATAAAACCAATCACAGTCTGCCCTCTGCAGACATCACCAACTTACGGGCCAGCCTCAAGACCACCAACGTCACTCCCCCTCCGCCCTCCTCTCCTAAGAATTTTACGCAGTTTCCTATTCAGGTCATCTCCTCTAGCAGACCTCACCAACCTCCCTCTTGCCGGGCTCCCTCATTCAAGAATCTTATCCCTATCTCCCTGAACAACCCTAACACCCCCATCACCAAAACATCTGCGTCAGAGCTGCACTGTTTGCTCCACAACTGCAGATCTGCAATCAAACACAAAGTGGAAATCTCTGATACTATCACACACCAAAATCTTGACATGTTCTTCCTCACTGAGACCTGGTTTAATGACTCTTCTCATACTTTGTTTGACCTGTTGGTACCCACTGACTATTCTATCCTCAGAAATGACAGGGCAGACAAAATTGGAGGAGGTGTCGCTATCATCTTCAGAAACTCCCTTCAAATTAAAGCGGTCCCAACCACCCTCTTCCGTACATTCGAATGCCTTTCCCTAGAACTTCAAATACATCACGGCTCACCCTTTAGATTCCATGCCATCTACCACCCGCCTGGTTACTGCTCTTCCTTTGTGGAGGAACTGACTGACTTCATCAGTGACCAATTTTCTCAAAGTGACAGACAGATCTTCCTGGGTGACTTTAATCTCCACTGGGGCTCCTTGGAAGACTCGGCTGCCAACAAGCTTGCCTCCTTTCTCTCAGCCAATGATCTCCTCCAACATTGCTCGGAAACCACACATTCTAAGGGCTCTATTCTGGACCTTGTCATATCCAAAGCAGACCTGCTGACCACTGCTCCCCCATCCATGTAGACTGGTCTGACCACCTCCTCATTCCCTTCCGCTTTCACCTATCGCACGTTATAACTCTCGGCCAACCTAAAAGAGCTACTACCTGGTTCCGTAACACTAAGAACATTGATCTTGACACTTTTTGTGATTCCGCTATGCGGGCACTTCCTAGACTAGACACTAGCGTGGATGTCAACGTTCTCACTTCTCAGTGCCTCTCAGTACTAGCAGTCGAAATCAACATTGTTGCTCCTCTCCAAAGCAAAAGGAAAAGACCCACCCCCTCAGCACCTTGGTTCAATAAAGCGCTCTACGATGAAAGGAAAAACCTTAGATTCCTGGAGAAGCATTGGAGAAAATCTCCTTCCACCTCCAATCTCTCTCTTTTACGCTCAGCAAGATCCAAATATCACAACCACATCTTCCTTGAAACAGCATCACATTTCAGATCCCTCCTTGACTCAGCTAAAAACAGACCCAAAAAACTTTTTGACCTCTTCAAAAACCCAAACTGTTCTCCCCCAACCAGTAAGCCTGAGGATTCCTCAAAGAAAGCAGCAGATTTCGCTATATTCTTCGATGAAAAGGTCAAAGCACTGGTGGATCAGGTCGCCCACCCCCCATGGAGGAGCAGAAATCCTTAGTCACCTGGCAGAACTTTGACGTCATCTCGGAAGATGACCTCCTCAAATGCATCCGCGAAACTAAACCCTCCAACCATTCCTCCGACCCCATCCCTAGCGACATCGCCATCGATTTCTACACCTCTACACTCTCTCTTACTGGACCAGGCTAGTCAATCTCTTCCTCAGTCAAGGCTCCCTCCCGGTTGCCCTCAAATCAGGTCAGGTCACCCCTCTTCTAAAAAAAAACCGCCGCCGATGCGAACGACCTCAACAACTTCCGCCCTATCACCAACCTCCCTTTTCTTTCGAAAATCACCGAAAAATGTGTGGCGAAACAACTTTCCTCACATATTATGGACAATAACCTCCTCGACGTCTTCCAGTCGGGCTTCATCCAAAATTGCAGCACTGAAACAGCCCTGCTGCAAGTGATTGACGATGCGCTGCATATACTCGACTCTGGGGAATCATGTCTTCTGATTCTTCTAGACCTCTCTGCAGCCTTTGACACGGTTAATCATAGCACCCTCCTCAACACTCTTCAACAGAGAATGGGACTGGATGGCACAGTGCTCAAATGGTTTGCCTCTTTCCTCTCGGACAGATCCCAAATGATCAAGATAGGGAACAGTCTTTCATCTCCTGTGGCCGTAGGTCAAGGCGTCCCTCAAGGTTCTATCCTGGCACCCACCTTGTTTAATCTCTACCTGGAACCTTTAGGGAACCTCCTAAGCAAATCTGGGATCCTTTACCATCTGTATGCGGACGACACGCAAATCTACCTTAAGGTGTCCTCCGCACACGATCTCTCCCTACTCAATTCTACCCTCAACTCTATTCACAACTGGATGTCAGCTCACCAACTCATTCTGAATCCCGCCAAAACTGAATTCCTCCTCCTCTCTACCTCTCTCTCACCTCCTCCTGTTCAATCTTGGATGGATCAGCTGAACCTACTCAACAACAAACCCATCATTGTCGACAGCGCTAAATCCCTAGGTGTCATTCTTGACAAAAGACTCAACCTAATCTCCCACATCAACTCTATTGCTAAGAACGCACGGTACCAGCTGCGCCTTCTTTGGGGGATCCGTCGGTTCTTCCCGGAGAAAGACTTAAAAACCTTGGTACAATCTCTGGTTCTCTCAAGACTGGATTACTGCAATTCTCTTCTGACTGGCCTACCCAAATCCCACCTCTCCCCCTCAAATCCATCCTCCATTCAGCAGCTCGCTTCATTTCAGGGTCTAAACGGAGCGACCACATCACTCCTATCCTGTCCTCTCTTCGATGGCTTCCGATTGAGGCAAGATCTATTTACAAAACTGCCTGCATCACACACAAAGCCTTACACACGTCCTCCCCTCGTTACCTGGCGAATAAATTGAAATTGTCCGGTGGCTCTCGCCCTTCTCGCAATGCGGAAAAGCTTCTGCTTGAGCCCCCGTCTTCAAAAGGGAAAGATCGATGGCTCAATCCTTCTCGGGCAATGCGGTGAGAATCTGGAACTCGCTTCCCCCACTGCTCCGTGCCACCTCCTCTACCCGGATCTTCAAAGCTGACCTCAAGTCTCTTCTCTTCCAAAGACACTTCCAGAACGAATACGTTCGTTCTCAGGCCCCTCTAGGAAGTTCGCTCGTCAGTGTAAAGTTGTACTTTTGTCTGTTCATTCCTTATTTTGTGTGTTTTGTTGGTTTTTATGTGCGTGTTCCCCTCATTACAAGTCCCCTGTGAAGTCACGCCCTCTCTACTACCTCAAGGAAGCTCTTCCACTATAGGAAATTCTGTATTCCAAGCCTATAGAAGTGCTTCCCAGTGTGTTCTGAGTTACTGCCACTTATTACAGTATTATGCCTTTAGTGGTATTTTGCACCCCATGTATCATATATTCTGTACCCCATGTACCCCCTGCTGAATTCACGCCCTCTCTACTACCTCAAGGAAGTTCTTCCACTATAGGAAATTCTGTACTCCAAGCCTATAGAAGTGCCTTCCCAGTGTGTCATTAGTGACTGCCACTTATTGCAGTATTATACCTCTATTTGTATTTTGTACCCCATGTTTCATGCACACCTGTCACTTTTTCCTTTTGGAACTTAGTCCTCTTTTTGTATTTGGTTTGGTTGTTTTTGCACAATTGTCACTTTTTCCTCATGCAATGTAACGCTTGCCTTTGTATTATGCTCATTTGTATCCTCCTCCTTATGTAATGCTGCTGTTCCTGTTGTGAAGCGCTCTGACACCCTCGGGTAAAGTCCGCGCTATATAAAAACGCATAAATAAATAAATGGAGACACACATGTAGGGAGAGATGCCATGATTAGACTGTTCAGACAAAGTTGGTACAATCCAAAGTTTAGGGCTGCAGCAGAGAGTCTTTGCCAAAGGTGTTTAACTTGCCAAATGAATAATCCAGGAAGGAGAACAGTAATTGGTTTGGGAAAAATTGGAAAGGCTGAAGGTCCTTTTGTCAGATTGCAGCTAGATTTCATACAGTTACCACCATGTAAAGGACTGAAATATGTACTTGTCATAGTATGTCTGTTTTCAAAATGGGTGGAGGCTTATCCTACCAGAAGGAATGATAGCATTACAGTCGCAAAGCTGTTATTACGAGAACTCATTCCTAGGTTCGGGTTCCCAGTAACTTTGGAAACAGATAGAGGAAGTCACTTCAATAACGATATAATTCGAATAATCTGTGAAGCATTCCAAATTGAACAGAAATTGCACTGTGCGTACCGCCCAGAGGCTTCTGGAGTGGTTGAACAAATGAATGGCACAATACAATCAAGACTGTCAAAGATGTGTGCATCAACATCGTTAGATTGGCCAGATGCATTGCCTCTTGTTTTAATGGGACTCAGAAGCATTCCTGATAGAAATACAGGATTGAGTCCCCATGAAATCATCATGGGAAGAGCAATGAGACAAGCACATGTACCTACAAATAAACTGCTGAACATAACTGATGATATGGTTCTAGATTATTGCAAAGGATTGGCTGACCTAGTGCGTTCTGTCTCTCACCAGGTTGGAGAAGACGCAGTTTCCAGGCAGCCTGAACAAGAGCATGATCTGAACCCCGGAGACTGGGTGGTTGTGAAGCATCACACCAGAGAAACGTGTTTATCACCCAGGTGGGGCGAACCTCGTCAGGTTATATTAGTCACAAACACAGCAGTGAAATGTGCAGAATTGCCTAATTGGATTCATGTAAGCCACACCAAAAGGGTGCCAGCTCCTGAAGGAAAAGATCCTCAGTCAGCATCAATAGCTGGGGAAGCTGAAGGTTGGCCAGCTGAAGAATCCCAGGTGAGAGATTATGGAGAAGCTGAAGAAGAACAACCGAGCACAAGTTAGGACTGGATACCAGTGGTCGACATACCAGAAGTTTACAACAAAACAAGAAGTCGAGCAAGATTAGAGGAAATTAGTGAGGATCAGATAGGTGAAGAAGAACCAGCTCAGGATAGGGAGATAAAAGTCATATATGAACCTGAGCAAGGCCAGCTAGAGGAAAGAAAATGGGCTCAAACTGACAGCGACATCATCACAACAGAGTTTGAGCAGGGACAGACAGGTTTAAAAGAACGAGGTCAGGCTGCAGAAGTACAAAGTGCAATAAGCCCTGATCAGAACCAGTTAGAACAAGAAAAACACGTTCAGGAAGAAGAAAACAAAAAGCAAGAAGGCCTCAAGCACGAAGACGTAAATCCTGAACAGGGTCAGTTAGTAGAAACTCACACTCGAGCAACTGAAGAACTGACAACAAGATTTGAACAAGAACAGATAGAAGAAGAAACTGAAATAGAGGAAAATCAATTTGTGCAACATCTTGAAAATAAAGAGTTTTTGGAAAAGACTCAGATACAGTGCAAACAAAGATGGTCAGAAAAGGTGATCATTGGCCTAGTGTCATTAAAAGCGTAAAATACCATATAGAAACCAGAAGTGACGATCCAGAACAAGTAAATGAGGTAACAAGTTTAACAGGACAAACAAGTGGAACTGAAAAGCGAAAAAGCAAAAGACTGAAACTTGTGAACAATAAATTTAAAGGTCCTGACTGGACTTATATAATCCTTGAAGACTACGAGAGTTCTGAATCAAGACGAAAGAATAAGTGCAGAACTGACTTATTAAAAAGAAGTGAAGCCACCTTGATAAAGTTGAGGTCTTGAAGGAGAAAAGAAAAGAAGAGAAATCTTCTTTGTCAAAATGCCTGACGACAGAGTTTCTGGGAGACCGAAACGGAAATGCTGTAAAAGATGCTGTGCTATATGCATATGTAGTCTGGTAGTGGTGCTTATAGTGTGGTTAGTTGTGATTGTAGCAATTCCTTACCTTATGATAATGGATAAAAAGAATAATAACGATACCAAGGGAAGGATAGATAACTTGAAAGGTGATAGCGTAAGAAAAGAAGCAGAAGATGAACCAGAATTTCATCACGTGATAACAGATAATGATACTAGTTTAAATGTTTTCACTAAATTATTGTTTCAGTATGTAGACACCATGGAAGTCAGTGATTGTTATGTCTGTATGAAGTTACCTGAATCAGTAGCAGAAGGGTTAACATATCATCATTTGCCATTAACCTATGGCATATCATGTAGTGTACTGACTAGTTTATTTTATAGAACAGGTAGGCTACAGTATTATTATTCAGATATAGATGTGATATTTTCTGAGGTTCCGATTCGAAAGAATCTGAACCCAGTGCTTAGTAGTCAAGATGCACAATTTATGGGAGAGTTTTTCCTAACAATGAAGTCTATAGATATAACACATGCACATAGAAGCAATCTAACCTGTTCATTACGTGAAGAAGAAAAGATATTTTTGAACTTAGTAGAGAATAGAAGACAACATTTCCAAAAGAAAGCTTCTGAGCATAAGGCTCATCTTCCACCTTGGGCTGAGAAAGAGGGTATTTACACACCTGGCAAAGCTCAAGCTGCTATGGCTCTAGATTTTGTAAAGACAGGGAAAATTTGTCTACATAGGTTAAAGACTGATTATAACAATATTTTCATCGGTACCAGTGAATGTGAACATAATTTCTTAATTCTTGGAGGTTGGGGATTAAAAGGAGGAACAGATTCAGTTTTTCCTGGAATTTATTATGTGTGTGGGAATAAGGCTTACTTTAGGCTTCCTGCACGGTGGTATGGAAGTTGTTATTTTGGAATAGTTTTTCCAAAGGTATACCACGTAAAAAGAAACACTGGGAGCAATGAAAATCATAGTGAATTAACACGTAGTAAAAGAGCTAGTTTCTCGGAACTTGTAGGTGATATATTTGGTGCATTGATACCTTCAGTGGAAATAATTCTGAACTCAAGGAAAATATGTAAATTATCTACAGTGGTTGATCGTTTATCAACAGATACTGCTGGAGGATTTCTAATGATTAATGCGGAAATGGTTGCGATTAGATCAATGGTTATGCAAAATCGACTTGCTCTTGATATAATATTAGCAAAAGCGGGCGGAGTCTGTAAATTGTTGAAAACGAAATATTGTTGCACGTATATTCCTGACAAAAGTGCAGAAATTGGACCGTATATAAAGAATATAACAAAACTTGAGAATGAACTGAAACCACTGGAAGTTGATAGTGCATGGGAAAGATTGACAAATAGCATTGCGTCAATTGGTACCTGGTTTACTAATGTAGGTAAAGGACTTATAGGTCAAATATTAGTACCCTTAGTAGGGATAGCAATAATAGTACTGTCAATAATGATATGGTGCAAATGTTGTAGAAAGAATGAGATGTATAGAGTGACAGGGAAAGAAAGAAACGAAAGTTTGATGAAATAGAATTAGAAGATCTTAAAAGCGAATTATACAAGAAATTGAGAGGAGGAGATAAAAATAGAAAATGTAAAAATGAGATTGAGACAATAATATGCTAAGAAGTTGGCATCTGGTTGTGGGTAATTTTGATGGCTCAGAAACGCCATCAGAGAGGGGATTGATGGAGCAAGGACTCAAAATGAGACTTGCTCGTAAGCAATCCTCTCATAGTATTAATTAATTAAACTTTGTAATGTCTTTACTAATAAATGCATACACAAACACAGTATCAGAGGGAAGCTTGCCTATGTGTATAAACTAATAAGTAATGCTTTTCTAATCCAAAATGGCCGCTATAGGGCAGGAATTTCATTGCGCATGTGTCAACCATATCACGTGGTATGACGTCTTTCTTTGCTTGGAGGGAAAACTTTGCTTCTGCGCAGTGTGTGTTAAAATGGCTGTTTAATGTTTTCACGTGCTAAAGCTTACGCATTTGCTGCAATTAACACTGTGGTATTCTAATGCAACTAATGCGGGATAGATTTATAATTAAATGGGAATAGAGTAGAAATAGGGGGTATACAGTGAAGACATTTATTTTTGATTTTAATATGTTTCTTCTTTGATTTCTATTAGTTCTTAAATTGGGGCCTGGGTTAACGGAAATGGCAGCCCGAGAACTATGAGATGTGCGCATGCGCCCTGAAAATCAAGGCACAGCGATGAAGTCAACTTGGACGATATCCAAGGCCGTGACCTGTTGGCAACCTCCACTACATCCGCGATGTTCTCTCAAATGCAACATTATATATACATTTTGTATTAAACTTTGTCGTGAGACGGGTGGGAAATAAAGCAAATGTATTAATTGTGAGGGGCGGTATTTAAAAACAATGGGCTTAAAGAAATTGAATTAAGTTGACATGGTGTGAGGATCAACCCCCTTTCTCCGTCCAATCAGAAGTAGTGGGCCCATAGTTTTGAAACATTAATGGGAGGTACCTGGGTGTAGAAGCGTATAATAGATATAGAATTAGCTAATTAGTTAGCATTAGGACGCACAGGAGCACCGAGAACAGGCGTTGGCGTTAGCATTGAGGCTGTCAGCTTGAAGGACCACAGAACGAGCTGATCGATTGCAGACTGAACCGCTGTCCAGAGAGGTCCTGAGGTGGGGGCGGCGGATTTCCATTAGAAGGAAGACACGGAAGAAATCGAGGAGGAGCGAAGTGACAGAGAGGGGAACGACGCAGGCGTCGTTGGTAGAGAGGTCACCTATCCTGTCCTGAACCTGGTCCGGAGGTCTTGATCTTCATCCTTCCTGGGACCCTTTTTTTCCAACTCCTTGGCCAAGGGGTTAGGTTTTCACACTTTTAGGTAACTATGAGCATAAACTTTAGCTGTACTGATGTCTCTATCTTCTTCTTTCTGGGGACCGTCATTGATTGATATATGATTATTTAGTATTGCTTCATCCTTGATATACGATTAAGTATTATGTGGCCTTGTAATTTACTCTGCAAAATTCTTTAGATAAACATTTTAAAACTTCCTGACTCAGTGATTATTTCAGGTTTATGAATTGTATAGAATGTCACTCATTTTAAATTTCCCAATTAATCAAAGGGTCCATTGGTAAGTCATTACTCTTCAATCAGAAAGGTAATTGGTAGCAGGGATATTGATAAAGAGTACAACTGACCCACCAGTGGAAATTGCTAGCGTAGTATGAATGAATGCGCCCAGGTGAGTATTCGGTGTATGAATGCTTGTTGCTAGTAACCCGCTGGATCAGGTGCACCCAAAAATGCAAAAATTGTGCCTGTGCACTGAAAGCGTACAGCTGGATATCTGGGGCACCCATTCCGCCCTGAGACAAAGGCAGAGTCAGCAGTTCCCATGAAATCCGCGCCTGTCGGCCCGCCCATACCATGGAGATCAATAAGGAGCGAATGGAATTAAAAAAGGTTTGTGTAAGCGGGATCGGGATATTGACAAAGAGGTACAGCAGTTTTGGCAGGACAACCATTTTTGCAATCGCTATTCTCCCAGCCAAGGAAAGCGGGAGACTGGCCCACGCAGTTACTTTATCTTCCAACCACAACACTGTGCGCCCGAAGTTCATGTCCCAGATTTCTTGCGTGCGTCTACTAAGCCAGATCCCTAGGTATTTAACTGGACTGTCTGCCCATTTCAATGGGTAATCGAGAGAAAGGGCGTTGTGGCATCTGTTAGAGGGAAGATTGTGGACTTGGACCAATTTATCGAAACTCCAGAAAGACCACCGAATTTGATCAGTTCCCGAAGAATAGGAGCCGTATTCGTCTCTGGGTCGCTGAGGTACAGGGTAACGTCATCAGCGTACAATGAGATTAAGAGGCTCCTTGAACTAAAGTCTAGGCCTCTAGCTGTGTGGTGCTGCCGGATACGGGCCGCCAAAGGCTCCATCCCGATCGCGAAAAGCAGAGGAGACAACGGGCAGCCCTGCCTCGTGCCCCGCGAAATATTGAACGGGTCCGATAGCAGTCCATTCACTCTAACTCTGGCGGAAGGCCTGGTATAAAGTAAAAGCACCAGGCTTAGAAAAAGGGGACTAAATCCCATCCTTTCCAGGACCGCAAAAAGATATGGCCACTCCAGCGAGTCAAACGCTTTCGTAGCGTCGAGAAAAACAGCGATGGCCTTCGAGTCCGGATGTAAATAATGCACAACAGAAAAAGAGGTCCGGAGATTATGCGATGTTGATCTCCCAGGGATAAAGCCTGATTGATCTGGGCGAGCGATCAGCGGAAGGAGAGGCTGTAGTCGATTGGCAACCAGTTTAGCCAGGATTTTTACATCCACATTTATCAGCGACAGTGGGCGATAAGAATCGAGTTCAACCTCGGGTTTCCCCGGCTTAAGCAAAGTTATTATAATAGCCTCTCGCATAGAGGGTGGTAAAATACCTATGGTTTGAGCCTCTTCGTATAGCGCTATAAGATGTGGGGCTAGTTCTTCCGCATAAGCTTTGTAGAAAGCCGTGGTCAACCCGTCGGACCCTGGTGCTTTGTCCGATGGAAGACTTCTAATCACCTGAAGTACATCCTCCACTGTAAAGGGAATATCCAAGTACTCCCTATGTCCCTTTCCCAACTACAGCAGTACAAGTGAGTCTAAGAACGGCGTAAGAGTGTCCTGTATGGGGCACTGGGTCGACGTGTATAAGGAAACATAAAACTGTGTGAATCTGTTGAGTATGTCTTACGGTCCTCGTGTCGTATGTAGAGGGTCCCCCCCGATCTCCGTAATGTAAGCCGCCGTGAGTGGGGCCCGAAGCATTGTCGCTAACGTTCTCCCAGATCTATCGCCCTCCCCGTATCTTCTAGCCTGAGTGTATTTGCCTAAAAATGTTACTTCCCGTTGGGCCTCTTCTTCAAATTCTAGCAGGGACTCTTTCAACTTTGCAACGAGGGTGGGGTCTTCGGTAGCATAGAATTTCGTTTCCAATTCCTTAATCTGTCTCTCCAAGGATTCCAGCGTACCCCTTATTGCTTTCAGCACCCACGCTTGACCCGCTATGCACTGACCTCTGATTACTACTTTAAACGCCTCCCAGAGGGAAGCCTGGGTTGGGACTGAGCCACTGTTGTTGGCAAAGTAATCCGTTATATCCCTCCTAATCTCCTCCTTGAATGCCTCGTCCAGTAGTGCATTTGGGGGAAGACGCCAGCTGAACATTTTAGTGGGAGCGTCGGGCAACGTGAGGCGCAACAGACTTGGCGCGTGTTCCGACAGGGACCTCAGGAGGTGTGAAACTGTACTAGTCCATGACGCCACGTCTCTGGACACCAACCAAAAGTCTAAACGGGACCAGGCCTTATGGAATTCTGAAATGCATGTACCTTCCCTCATATTACGGTGTCTGTACTGCCAAATGTCTATTAGGTTTCCATTGGATATGATGGCGTTGAGGACAGCCATTGCGTTAGGGTGTAGGGAACAGGACTGCCCTTTCCTGTCTAGTGTGTCGTCTAGTATTGCATTAAAGTCCCCCCCCCAGATGATGGTGTCACATTCAGTCGCTCTCACCCTAGCCCATATATCCTGGAAGTAATCAGGGGAATACACATTGGGTCCATAGCCCGCCACAATAACCACCGTGGTCCCTCCCAGGGCTCCCTGTATTATAATGTACCTGCCCTCTGGGTCTGAGTGTGATGCGCTCTCCTTCCAGTCCAATCCCGCCTCACCAGCACCGCCACCCCTCGTGAGTAGTTAGAATATATCGAGGAATAAACATGCCCCCAGCGTTTGTGGTGCAACCTACTGAATGTAGAGGTGTTCAGGTGTCTCCTGTAGCAAACACACGTCAGTGTGATGTCTTACTAAATAAGAGTGAACCAGCCGTACCTTCCTGTGATCATTTAAGCCACGGATGTTCCAGGTCATCATAAAATCTCTATAACCCAGTAAATTACCACAACACAGTCCCTGTACACATTTGTTTCCCCAAAAGCAATGCTGAGTAAAATTTCAGAGCATTGAAATAACCACCAACCATTTGAACATATTAGGCATGAAAGCAATATGAACCACGATTTCCAAGCTGAGTAATCTAGACTGAGAAGCATTAAGCTGACCAACCAAAAAACATTAACCCCCCCTCCTCCCACCACCCACTCCAACCCCCCAATCAGGTTGTGCAGAACCCACCCCTCCAAATATTTTACCAATAAGGGTTAAGCCCTGAGTAGGGCAGAACAACCAGCGGGACATCTCCCTGGGGGCGCAATGTCACCGGCATACACCCCCGTAGTAAGCAGGGTGGCCGAGAGTAAGGTGGAGGGACAATTCCAGTGAAATTAGCACAGTAGGCAACCCCTCCGAAGGCTCGCCCCCAACCTTATGGAAATAGGAAGTGCTGCTACATCTATTCGAAAACAAGTAATATCTGGCATGAGGGAAATAGAAAACATCACATAGGTGAACCTTAATTTTATCTGGTAGAGCTTAATCATGGTCACTTAGCCTGTCTCCAGATGCCTCCTCGGCACTCGTACTCTGCACCTGCTTCTTCTTTCCCCCTACATGTTTAGCGAATTTTAGTGCGGATTTGGCATCCGTAAAAAAGTGAGCCGCTCCCTCATATGACACTTTAAGCTTGGCTGGATACAACAGCGAATAGGGAATCTTGGCCTGAAGAAGTATTCTTTTCGCAGGCAAGAATTCACGGCGTGCCGCCTGCACTGCAGGCGTGAAATCAGGGTAGAAGGCAAGAGTGTTCCCTTTATGAGTAATGGTCCCACGTTCTCTGGCCAGTCTTAGGATAAGGTCGCGGTCCTGATAATTCAGAATTCGGGCCAATATAGGCTGAGGTGTGGCACCCACTGGTGGCGTGGGGCCCAGAGTGTAGTGAGCTTGCTCGACCGCAAACACTGCTGATAGGTCCGGATCGAACAATTCGTGAAGTAGATCAGCCACGTAGCTTTCCATTTTCGATATGGCAGTCGTCTCCAGAAGTCCAGTAATCCGTAAATTATTCCGACGGGAACGAGCCTCTAAATCTTCGTTCCTGGATCTGATCAAGCTGAGAACTTTGTCCATGTGCAGAAGCTGTTCTTTTGTCTCGACCTGAAATTCGTGGAAGTCCGAGTTGCGGTTTTCCAACACGTCCAGCCTCGTCTCATATGCACCCACCTGTTTTTTAATGGCATCTAGTTATGACGTGAGTGCGTCTAGTTTTGTGTCTATGGTACGGAGGCTAGAGCGCATTTCCAGCATCAACGTGCGAAGGTCCTCGCCATGATCCTCGACCTGAGATTCAGTCGGGTGGTCCGCGCTCCCCTCCAGATCTTGTTCTGTCGTTCTGGTGGTCCGTCTGTTCTCGAACGTTAACTTGGGTTGTTTTGCATCCTGCTTCCCAATTTTGATAAGACGGTGTAACTCGGACTCTATCGCCCGGCCGCTGACGCTCCAGGATCCGTGGGCACAGCTGACAACCTAGGTGGGGTTTCTTGTCCACTGGGAGTATTGTCTTTGAGTTACTTTTATAACATCACTATAGGTGTCCACTTCACAGACCCTGCCTTTGCATGTATATCCATTATATGGGTATTCGCAGTCAGTATCTGTAACAACAATTGTGGGTGAGGAACTTACTGAGCTTCAGTCTTACCGTGCGGAGCTCCACTGGACGCTCCGCTTCCAATCTCCTGTTTAACCCCACTGGAGCGTGAGTCGCTTCCCCCGCCGATTATGTACTAGGATCGATACTTGCAAGCGATAGGGGCAAGAAGCACGCCCTGGCTGGCCCAGCACAATGTCTCCTGGGGCCGGATCCGGCGCAGTTTAGGCTACCCCAGCCGAACCACACACGTCTGAGCCGCCACCGTGCGTGGACCGCCGGCGCTACCCTGAAGGTTCTGTTTTTGTCCAGTGGGGAGCTCTGAAGGATCACCGGGAGCAATAACAGGCTGCACCCAGGCCCCCAACGACGGGGCGGCCAACTCTACCCCGAAGGGTAAGCCAGCTAGATATCTGCGAACAGGTGCGCCCGCTTGCTCACCTACACACTCGGCCCGACCAGCCCGCCAATCCAGCCTCGCCGGCTAGAGGGCCCGATCTGCCTGGTTTCAAAATGGCGGCCGCCCAGCAGGCGGTATAGCAACAGACTACGGGGCAGCTATGGTTGGGGCTGTATGTGGATGGAGACAAAGCATTGAGCAGGGCATTTTAGGTAATGGAGTTTCAAGCATGAGCAGGCTGGCTTCCACAAAACCCGACATGGATTAGGATTGAATGGCAATTTTAAAGTTGTGTCCAAATCATCGGAAGTCAGTATATTCATGAAAGGGAGGGTCTGGAAGCTTACTAGAACACTGGAAAGTCCCACAATTCGGCCCCACTGGCAGGGAGTAGACCATGACAATGAGTCAACAGTGCCCGCCACCAACCCTCTGAGAGCGAGCAGTGTAGGCACGCCTATCTCAGGGACTTACACCACTAGCACCACGGCTGCACCCAACAAAGTACCCGTCAACACTACAGCAAGTAAACACAGAAAGAGTCAAGAGCCCCCATCAGCCCGACTGTAGCACGCCTGCGGCCAGCAGTCCCATGAACCCAAGCACTACCATCATACGACAACTCGTTCTCTGCACTACTAGCACATACAGCAGTTTACACAGTGAAGCAGCAACTACACCCTTACCTGCATCTGTCACCAGCAAGGAAAGCGCGGGAAGGAAAGAGAAGAGACATTTGCACAGTGATGGAAGTCACACGCGTCCCACCAACCACCCAGCACCTGTGTGGTACCTTGTACCTCCCTCTGCCCCACAGTGTGGCCCTGGCATCGCCAGCAAAGGCCCATACCTGGGCCTGCAGCTGCTCCTCTTCCTGGGTGGAGAACTCTGTCCGACAGTGCAGGGGCACGTCCATCTGGGCCACAATGTCCCTCATTGAGTCCATCATGGCGTCACACTGCTCCGGTGAGAATACCCCTTCCAGCACCAAGAAGCCATCCTCGTGGAACTACAAGAGTAGCAACAGTGCAATGTGAGCAACAGCGTCCACTGAGTCCTAAAAGAAGCATGTCTGCAGTAAGAGTGCAACAGCAAGGGACAGTGAAGACCTGCGCCCTCACACATGCTGCCAGCTCACACCTACAGCCTCACACATGCGGCCAGCTCACACCTACAGCCTCACACATGCGGCCAGATCACACCTACAACCTCACACATGCGGCCAGATCACACATGCTGACAGCTCACAGCTACAGCCTCACACATGCGGCCAGATCACACCTACAGCCTCACACATGCGGCCAGATCACACCTACAGCCTCACACATGTGGCCAGATCACACCTACAGCCTCACACATGCTGACAGCTCACAGCTACAGCCTCACACATGCGGCCAGATCACACCTACAGCCTCACACATGCTGACAGCTCACAGCTACAGCCTCACACATGCTGACAGCTCACAGCTACAGCCTCACACATGCGGCCAGATCACACCTACAGCCTCACACATGCGGCCAGATCACACCTACAGCCTCACACATGCTGACAGCTCACAGCTACAGCCTCACACATGCGGCCAGATCACACCTACAGCCTCACATATGCTGACAGCTCACAGCTACAGCCTCACACATGCTGACAGCTCACAGCTACAGCCTCACACATGCGGCCAGATCACACCTACAACCTCACACATGCGGCCAGATCACACCTACAGCCTCACACATGCGGCCAGATCACACCTACAGCCTCACACATGCGGCCAGATCACACCTACAGCCTCACACATGTGGCCAGATCACACCTACAGCCTCACACATGCTGCCAGCTCACAGCTACAGCCTCACACATCCTGTCAGCTCACACCTACAGCCACAGCACTCCTTCCAGATCACACCTACAGCCTCACACATGCTGCCAGGTCACACCTACAGCCACAGCAAAGCTGCCAGTTCACACCTACAGACACAGCAAAGCTGCCAGCTCACACCTACAGCCACAGCACCGCTGCCAGTTCACACCTACAGCCACAGCACCGCTTCCAGCTCACACCTACAGTCCCAGCACTGCTGCCAGCCCACACCTACAGCTACAGCACTGCTGTCAGCTCACACCTACAGCCACAGCACTGCTGCCAGCTCACACCTACAGCCACGGCACTGCTGCCAGCTCACACCTACAGCCTCAGCACTGCCTCCCTGCTCACACCTACAGCAACAGCACCGCTGCCAGCTCACACCTACAGCCACAGCACTGCTGCCAACTCACACCTACAGCCTCAGCACCACCTCCCTGCTCACACCTACAGCCACAGCACCGCTGCCAGTTCACACCTACAGCCACAGCACCGCTGCCAGCTCACACCTACAGTCCCAGCACTGCTGCCAGCCCACACCTACAGCCACAGCACTGCTGCCAGCTCACACCTACAGCCACAGCACTGCTGCCAGCTCACACCTACAGCCTCAGCACCGCCTCCCTGCTCACACCTACAGCCACAGCACCGCTGCCAGTTCACACCTACAGCCACAGCACCGCTGCCAGCTCACACCTACAGTCCCAGCACTGCTGCCAGCCCACACCTACAGCCACAGCACTGCTGCCAGCTCACACCTACAGCCACAGCACTGCTGCCAGCTCACACCTACAGCCTCAGCACCGCCTCCCTGCTCACACCTACAGCCACAGCACTGCTGCCAGCTCACACCTACAGCCTCAGCACCGCTGCCAGCTCACATCTATAGCCACAGCACCACTGCCAGCTCACACCTACAGCCTCAGCACCGCCTCCCTGCTCACACCTACAGAAACAGCACAGCTGCCAGCTCACACCTACAGCCTCAGCACCGCTGCCAGCTCATACCTACAGCCTCAGCACCGCTGCCAGCTCATACCTACAGCCACAGCACTGCTGCCAGCTCACACCTACAGCCACAGCACTGCTGCCAGCTCACACCTACAGCCACAGCACTGCTGCCAGCTCAAATCTATAGCCACAGCACCACTGCCAGCTCACATCTATAGCCACAGCACTGCTGCCAGCTCACACCTACAGCCTCAGCCCGTGCCAGCTCACACCTACAGCCACAGCACTGCTGCCAGCTCACACCTACAGCCTCAGCACCGCTGCCAGCTCACACCTACAGCCTCAGCACCGCTGCCAGCTCACACCTACAGCCTCAGCACCGCTGCCAGCTCACACCTACAGCCTCAGCACCGCTGCCAGCTCACATCTATAGCCACAGCACCACTGCCAGCTCACACCTATAGCCTTAGCACCGCCTCCCTGCTCACGCCTACCGCCTCAGCACTGCTGCCAGCTCACCCCTACAGCCACAGCACCGCTGCCAGCTCACCCCTACAGCCACAGCACCGCTGCCAGCTCACCCCTACAGCCACAGCACCGCTGCCAGCTCACCCCTACAGCCACAGCACCGCTGCCAGCTCACCCCTACAGCACCAGCACTGCTGCCAGCTCACGCCTACAGCATCAGCACTGCTGCCAGCTCACACCTACAGCCACAGCACTGCTGCCTGCTCACACCTACGGCACCAGCACTGCTGCCAGCTCACGCCTACAGCATCAGCACTGCTGCCAGCTCACACCTACAGCCACAGCACCGCTGCCAGCTCACACCTACAGCCACAGCACCGCTGCCAGCTCACCCCTACAGCCACAGCACCGCTGCCAGCTCACACCTACAGCCTGGACACTCCTGAGAGCTCACACCCACAGCCTGGACCCTACTGAGAGCTCACACCTACAGCCTGGACACTACTGAGAGCTCACACCTACAGCCTGGACCCTACTGAGAGCTCACACCTACAGCCTGGACACTGCTGAGAGCTCACACCTCCAACCTCGGCACCAGCACCCCCGCCTCAGCCCAGGGCCCCTAACATGTGCGTCTCTTACCTTCCTGGTCTGGTCCCCTGTGATTCGCGCTGTGTGTCGCATCTTGAAATCCCAGCTTCTGCTCTGCCTCGCGGCGCTATCTTCACGTTCTGTGCACCCAAAGACAAGAAATAGAGCCACAGTGAGATGGACCGGAGGGGTCTGGGGAAGGGACTAGGGAGGGCAGGCCCACGGAAGTGGCAGGAGAGCTCAAGGTAGTAGAGAGGCTTAGATGGGGGTCAGCAGAGTGTCACAGATAGGAGAGGGCAACGGAAGGCCTGGGGGACAAAAAAGGCAGGTCTAGGGCAGAGCTGACTAGGGGCAGGAGGGGCATATAGGAGAGGTGTGAGGCTGGAGAGGCCTAAAAGAGAGGTGTCGGAGCAGGAGGGGCCTATAGGAGAGGTGCAGGGTCGGGAGGGGCCAATAGGAGAGGGGTGGGAGGGGCCTAAAAGTGAGGTGTAGGGGCAGGAGGGGCCTATAGGAGAGGTGTAGGAGGGGCCTAAGAGAAGTGTAGGGGTAGGAGGGGCCTATAGGAGAGGTGTAGGGGCCTATAGGAGAGGTGTAGGGGTGGGAGAGACCTAAGAGAGGTGTAGAAGCAGGAGGGGCCTATAGGAGGGGTGTCGGGGGGCAGTAGGCGGGGCCTAGTAGGGGAGCATGGACATAATGGGGTGTGGAGATAACAGACCCCCAAGAAACAGGCAGGCCTGTAACAACTCAGGAGCACAGGAGGCTGAGGGACAGGACAGTACGATAGGCCGCCAGCACCGAGGCCTTGTAAGGGAAGGGAGGGCAGGGAGACAGAGGGGAGGAAACAGCACAGTGAGGCCGCAGCCCTGCTCACCACCTGCAGCACCGAGGCCTTGAAACAGAAGGGCAGAGAGACAGGGGGAAAGCACAGAGAGGCCGCAGCCCTGCTCACCACCTGCAGCACCGAGGCCTCGAAAGGAAAGGGAGGGCAGAGGGACAGTGCAGAGATGCCGCAGTCCTGCTCACCACCTGCAGCACTGAGGCCTTGAAAGGAAAGGGCAGAGAGACCGAGAGGAGGAAACAGCACAGAGAGGTCGCAGCCCAGCTCACCACCTGCAGCACCGAGGCCTCGAAAGGGAAGGGAGGGCAGGGAGACAGAGGGGAGGAAACAGCACAGTGAGGCCGCAGCCCTGCTCACCATCTGCAGCACCGAGAGACAGGGGGGAAAGCACAGAGAGGCCGCAGCCCTGCTCACCACCTGCAGCACCGAGGCCTCGAAAGGAAAGGAAAGGGCAGAGAGACAGAGAGGAGGAAACAGCACAGAGAGGTCGCAGCCCTGCTCAGCGCCTGCAGCACCGAGGCTTTGAAAGGAAAGGGCAGAGGGACAGCAGAGAGAGGCAGTAGCCCTGCTCAGCACCTGCAGCACCGAGGCATTAAAAGGAAAGTGCAGAGAGACAGAGGAGAGGAAACAGCACAGAGAGGCCGCAGCCCTGCTCAGCACCTGCAGCACCGAGGCCTTGAAAGGGAAGGGAGGGCAGAGAGAGAGAGGGGAGGAAACAGCACAGAGAGGCCGCAGCCCTGCTCACCACATGCAGCACCGAGGCATTGAAAGGAAAGGGAGGGCAGAGCGACAGAGGGGAGGAAACAGCACAGAGAGGCCGCATCCCTGCTCAGCACCTGCAGCACCGAGGCATTAAAAGGAAAAGGCAGAGCGACAGAGGGGAGGAAACAGCACAGAGTGGCCGCAGCCCTGCTCAGCACTTGCAGCACCGAGGCCTTTAGAGGGAAGGGAGGGCAGAGCGACAGAGGAGAGGAAACAGCACAGAGAGGCCACAGCCCTGCTCAGCACCTGCAGCACCGAGGCCTTGAAAGGGAAGGGAGGGCAGAGCGACAGAGGGGAGGAAACAGCACAGAGAGGCCGCAGCTCTGCTCACCGCCTGCAGCACCGAGGCCTTGAATGGAAAGGGCAGAGAGACAGCACAGAGACAGTAGCCCTGCTCACCGCCTGCAGCACCGAGGCCGGGGGATTACAGCACCAGAGGGCTTTAGAGCAGATTAGATCCCCGCCCAGCGCCAGCCTTGGCGGGTCTGATAACCCCCATCCCCGGGGGCGGCTCCTCCAGGACTTCTCCTCACTCATTAACTTGTTATCCTCAGTGTTTCACCGAGGAGGGCTGCCCTGGGGAGGTGGGGGGGGGGGGGGGTGGGGTGTTCAGAGTGTGTCAGGGCATTACAGTATGCCTGGGGCGGCGTCAGACGAACGACTGACATCACCGAGGTTCAGCCACTTGGGGGGGGGGGGGGGATAGAACCACGGAAGTCCTGGGGGTCGAGAGCAACCCCAGCTGCAGAAGGGTCGCTGAGGGAGCACAGTGAACAGGTATGGCAGAGAGGGCAGTCGTCACAGAGCACACAGCACTGGTGGGCAGTTCGTTGTACACCTCACTGAGGGGTAGTACACAGCATAGGTGGGCAGTGCACATAGCACACCTCATTGATGGGTAGTACACAGCACTAGCGGGCAGTACACATAGTACACCATACTGAGCTGCAGTACACAGCACTGGTGGGCAGTATACATAGTACACCATACTGAGGGGTAGTACACAGCACTGGTGGGCAGTACACATAGTACACCATACTGAGCTGCAGTACACAGCACTGGTGGGCAGTATACATAGTACACCATACTGAGGGGTAGTACACAGCACTGGTGGGCAGTACACATAGTACACCATACTGAGAGGTAGTACACAGCACTGGTGGGCAGTACACATAGTACACCATACTGAGAGGTAGTACACAGCACTGGCGGGCAGTACACACAGTACACCATACTCAGAGGTAGTCCAAAACACTGTTGGGCAGTACACATAGTACACCTCACTGATGGGTAGTACACAAAACTGGTGGGCAGTTCACATAGTACACCTCACTGAGGGGTAGTACACAGCACTGGTGGGCAGTACACACTGTACACCTCACTGAGGAGTAGTACACAGCACTGATGGGCAGTACACATAGCACACCTCACTGATGGATAGTACACAACACTGGTGGGCAGTTCACATAGTACACCTCACTGAGGGGTAGTACACAGCACTGGTGGGCAGTACACACTGTACACCTCACTGAGGGGTAGTACACAGCACTGGTGGGCAGTACACACTGTACACCTCACTGAGGGTTAGTACACAGCACTGGTGGGCAGTACACATAGCACACCATACTGAGGGGAAGTACACAGCACTGGTGGACAGTACACATAGTTCACCATACTGAGGGGGAGAACACAGCACTGGTGGGCAGTACACACAGTACACTTCAATGAGGGGGGGAGTACACAGCACTGGTGGGCAGTACCCATAGTACACCATTCTGAGGTGGAGTACACAGCACTGGTGGGTAGTACCCATAGTACACAACACTGATGGGTAGTGAACCACTGTTGGGCAGTACAAATATTACACCACACGGAGGGGTAGTGCACCGCACTGGTGTGCAGTGAACATAGTACACCACACGGAGGGATAGTGCACCGCACTAGTGGGCAGTACACATAGTACACCATACGTAGGGGTAGTACACCGCACTGGTGGGCAGTACACATAGTACACCATACTGAGGGATAGTACACAGCACTGGTGGGCAGTACACACAGTACACCATACTGATGGGGAGTACACAGCACTGGTGGGCAGAACCCATAATACACCATACTGAGGGGGGAGTACACAGCACTAGGGGGCAGTACACATTGTGCACCTCACTGAGGAGAAGTACACAACACTGGTGGGCAGTACACATTGTACGCAGCACTGGTGGGCAGTACACGTACACCTCACTCATTGGCAGTACACAGCACTGGTGTGCAGTACACATTGTACACAACTCTGATGGGTAGTATACAGCACTGATGGGCAGTACACACAGTACACTAGTACACCATACTGAGGGGGAGTACACAGCACTGGTGGGCAGTACACACAGTACACCTCACTGGCTTGTAGTGCACAGCACAGGTGGGCAGTACAGAGCTCTGGGAGATGGGGGGAAGGGGGGCACACAAAAGTCCAGTAAGTGGCCCTGGCTGGCTGAAGCGTATGGAGGACAAAGGTGAACTGGCGAAAGCACTGGCTGGAAACCACCCCTGAAGCGACCAATCAGAGATGAGCTGCCCCACACTAAACCGCCTCCTCCTTCTTATGAATATTCATAAGGGCATTTATTAGGCTTTTAATAGAATTCAATTGTTTCTAAGCATCTTCTCCGAGCATCAAAAGACGAACCTTTTAAGTTTACATTCAACATTTTCCAGGCTAGGTTCTTGTAGTTCACCCACACAGCGCCGAGAAGCCGCCATCTCCTCCGCCTTGAAGCTAAGCTTCGGTCCACTGGGCAGGGCCGGCCTTGGGCATGGGTGACCTGGGCCTAGGCCCGGGGCGCCAACACTCCGAGGGGCGCAGCAGGGAGCGCCTGACAATGTCCTGCAAACAGCAGCTCGTCCATCCCACTTGGTCTCAATCGGGTCCCGTTAAACACTTTGTAATCAGCCCTTAATGTACCTCAGCGTTAGCACCCCTTCAACCCCCTGCCCTCCTCCCATCTTCCTCACGCCTCCTGCCCACACCACAACGGCCCCCGCCCCCACAACAAACACCACATTTTCTTTCCACCCAGGGCGCTGACGAGGTCCATCCGATTGAGCGCCGGGCGCCGCTGGTGATACCTCCTGTCACTGTGTAGAGTGGAGGCCCGATGGGTGCAGGTGGTGTGACCTCACGCATAAACCGTACCTGTCACGCATCGGTGCAGCAGCCAACAGAACACTCAAGCCTCTCCCTGACGTCACTGGAGGCTCTGGTGGGCCCTGAGACCTGGTCTGTCGCAGACAGCACCGCAACCAATAGTGTAGCAGGTACTTTGAGTGGACTCGGCCTGACTCTGGCTCCTGATTGGATGATATCCAGTCCAATTCCCGGCGCCTCATTTGACGGTTTTCCTTCCTATTGCGCTCGTGCCATCTCATGGGTATTTACGGTTTACCAGGAGTTTTGATTGGATGAGATGTATCCTTCCACTGCTGATCTCAGGGAGTTATTTTCCCTTTAGCTTTTGTTGGGGCTCTGTGAGAGTGCCCGGGCCTTTCCTGGCCTGCTGGCCCTCACTCCATTCTCTTTGGCTGACTTCCTGCCCTCATTCTCTGTCCTTGCTCCTTTCTACCCAGGTCTTTCTCCCTGCGCTTTCACTTTTCCTGGCAGTACATCTCTGCCCTTTCGCCCCTCCACCCTTTCCCTGTATCCAAGCTCCATTGGGAGCGTGGACACGGCAAACATGGCACCCACCGCTACCGGACTTGGCCTTGCCAATGCTTGTAAGGTTGCAACACAATCACTGGCAAAGCCACAGCATCGGGCGTCCTCTTGGAATTCTTTTTAAGTTGGCATTCTTCTTGATACATATATACCATGCCAAGATGGCCTTCACGTTAGATCTCGTTGCGTCTAGACGCAATGTGACGGCCATTTTGGAACAGTGAAACTAACATAGAATAGCAACCAGAAGAATTCCAAGATGGCTGCGATGATGTAGGAGAGTAGGATCTGCTTCTTATAGTTACCCCCACTTTTTGCTGATGTTTCACTGTTTTTCGACTTAGCCAGACTGAGGCCCTGCTAATCAGGACCCCAGTCTATCTGCTTTCTACTCTAAATTGATTGTATGTACTTTAGGTATACTCCAGATTGGATTCTGGGGTACCATTATAAGTCCCTAGTATATGGTATACTATATACCCAGGGCCTAGGTACCCCAGAGGCCTACCAGGGGCGCAGCATGTATTGTGCCACCCCTGGAAAGCCTTTTAAAATGACACAACAGGTCTGCTACAGCAGCCTGTGTAAGGTGGTATATGCACCCCTTACTGAGATATAGGTTACCTATATCTCTCCATATCAATGCACATGTAAACCTATCAGTCACCCCTATGGCAGGCCTTAACAATCCTGAAGGCAGGGTGCTGGGTTTCATGTGAGAGGGTGCCCGTGCATGAGCAGAGCCCCTCTGCAGCTTTCGGAATCTTCATTCCGGGGTTGTTTGTGATGCAGCCAGACCACATACTCTTAAGTGCATTATAACCTCGCGGTAAAAGCTAACTTGAGAATGGCTGCATGGAAACATGTCGTGTTTGGTGTCAAACACCTTGGAATCATACCTCCACCCCAGTAACTGGGGTGGGAGGTATGATTCCACCCTACTAGAGGGAGAAACATGGCACCACCGGTACACCCGGTACCAGCTTGACAGAACCCTGGCATCACAAAATGGATGCTGCAGCCACAGACACGAGTCTGCCCTCCTGCTGCTGGACGAAACTCCGGCAGGGGAGGCCTGGACAATAGGTTTCCTGTCACAGGTAGGTGTGACCACCTCCCAGACAGGCTTTAGTGTATTGGGGCTGGGTGGGTGCACTCCAAGAGTGCTTTGAAGTCTGCACTGGGGGCACATTTGGTGTCCCTGTGCATAGTCCAGCTCAAACCGGTTGCAGGGGCTACCAGCCCCTGCTCTGGCGCGAAACTGGACAAAGGAAATGGGTGTAGCCACCCCTCTTTCCTGACCCTCCCATAGGTGGGTCCCCAGAGTTTGTCCCACCCCTTCCTTGGGTATAAAGTAGGAACCCCTGACTACAGGACTTTAGATTACACCTGGACTAAACTCTGACACAGAAACCAAGTACTTCGACAATCTACACTACGCTGGATGACTGAAGAATCTCCCTTGGAGTAAAGGAGTTACTCCCCTGCAAGGCAGGCACCTTTAACGCAACTGACCGGTTGGCATCTCCGCAGCTCCTGAGGACTCCGAAGAATATTGCCACACAGGAGGTGGGTTCCCGAGGTCTCTGAGGTCGATCTGTGCCCACAGCAAGTCTGAGGCCCGTATCCCTCGTGGTGACCGTGCAACCTGAACCCCTGGGCACTGAGTTCATTTGCAGAAGCATCAGCTTTCCGGCAACCCCTGAGGCTGAGCTTTGGGATACTTATAGCCCTGACCCCGAGCAATAATTACACTGAAGATTGCTGGCCTACACTCAACGAGTGTTCTGTGGGCCACCATTTTGTGATTCCTCTTGAGGTCCCTTTGCAATCCCTGGTCCGTTGACCTGTGGGTCCCCAAGAAGGCAACACTAACTTTAATTGGGCTTCCCTAGTTGCTCCAGAAGTGCCCTGACTCTCCATTGCTTGGGGAGTCCCCAGGACCTTGCTGGTCCTCACAGAAGCATCTTTTCTCTTCCTGCGTGGGTTGCTGTTGCCAAGGCTTGTTGTGTTCAATCTGAACACCGACACCCCAGAACTCGACATCCTTTGTGGGACAGCTCGAATCCGGCTCCTGGTCATCCTCAACATCTCCTGGACCCCGTGGCTGCAGAGTCAAGATTCACCTCTTCACACCTGAAGCACCCAACATCGGTGGGCATTCGATTGCTCCGCTCCTGGTCACTGGCTAGTGACCCAGACTCTGTCCCCTCTGCTTTCAGGTTCTTCACATCTTCGATCCAGCCTTGGATCATCCCGGACACTTTTCTCCTTCACGGCAGCAGCACTTTGCAGCAGATCGCCATTGAAAACAACGACGATTCCCGACACCCTTTGACACCTATGCACCCGGCTTCCCTGGGTGAGGTAACTCGAGTACTCCGGTGCTCCCATGGGTGTTGGCCCTAGAACCCCTTAAGTCTAAAGGGGTTTGCTCAAAGTCCTCTCCTAAGTGTCCTTTATCTTTAAAATTCCAACCGCGACTTTCCGCATAGAATCCTACGGCGCTCGCGGCTGTGTTCTCACCCTGCACACGTCCCCCGTGGGTCTCCTGTGTCACTACCTTGGGTGGTTCCTTGGGGTCCCAGCGATTCTACGTGCTCTAGGCACTGTGTCTAGTCAAGTCGTGGTTCTTATACCACTTTCTTAATATATGGTTTGGTCCCCCCTGGGGCCCATTGTTTATTGTGCTATTTACTGTTGTTTTAATACTGTGATATTGTGTATCTTGGACTCTAATCTCATAAAGAGATTAGTAGTGAGTGTTTAGAAATAAATACATATATTTTATATATATACCTGGTGTGGTTCTCCTTTCATTTGGTCATTCAAGAGGTTATACTCTGGTAAACCAAGCTGCTTTACACTCCTTCAAGACTTAGCCTGAAGGCTGCTCTCCATAGCTACCACTAGGATAGCTTTCAATAAAGGTTGTCTTTAAACCTATCATCAATAAGGGTCGTTTGGACTGGTGCAAGGTGCCCACTATAACTAATGGACAGCATATGCCAGGCCAACTTCTCACATCGGTGTGCAGCGGTGGGATTCAAGCTTGCTATTGCTTTACCAGATAATCTCTTTGAGTGACTAACTGAAAACCACTATAGGTACATAGGTACATATAAATCAACTTTAAAATACAGTAAGTTCTACTGAACTTAGAGTTGTGTGTCAAGGGCTTAGCACACCCTTTCTACAACTCAAGAGAGTTTAGTAGGCCCCACTAGAGTAGGTAGGTGCATACACCACACCACACTAGTCATGTCTTCAAGGGCAGAAACCAGTGGGTCTCTCCCAACTAAGTATGACCAGGTCTCATACCAAGAATTGAGGACTATGTGTGCCTCTAGGAAATAGAAGACAGGGAAAAGCCCATCCACCCAACATCTCATAAAGTTGTTGCTTGAAGATGACCTCAGAAAGACCCCAGGGTCTGATGAGGTTGGCAAAGGGGTGGGGCAGCAGAAGAGGAAAGGCCAGGTAGTGAACACTACTATGACCCAGACTCTGATGCTGGCCAGGGGGATCAAAATGATTCCAACCTGGAAAATCCAATTCTTCCTGAAGGTGAGGAAGGAGACCCCAGTGGGGTTCTCTTTACCCCACCTGGAAGGGTTAATAGTCTACCAAGAAGATCAAGATCTCCTTCTCAGGAATCTAATCATTCTGGTACTTCTATAGAGTCCTCTGCTTCTCATAAAAGGGCATCCTCTTATGAGAAGAAATGCCAACTGCTTGAGTTTGAGAGAGCTAAACTCAGAATCAAGAGAGAGCAATTGGCCTTAGACAGGGAATCCCTGGAGCTTCAGAGAGCTTCTCAGAAGTTGGGACTAGAGTCCCATGGTGGCAGCCACAGTGTCCCTAGAGGTAGAGATCATACTCATGACCATAGGAACCTGAACAAGATTGTCCCTCCCTACCAGAGTGGGGATGACATCCACAAATGGATAACTGCACTTGAGAGGGCCTGTAAGGTACAGAGGGTCCCTCAGGAGCAGTGGGCAGCAATCTTGTGGCTCTCCTTTGCAGACAAAGGTAGAGACAAGCTCCTCACTGTAAGAGAAGAGGATGCTGACAATTACAAAGTCCTGAAGAGTGCTCTGATTGAGGGGTTTGGCCTAACCACTGAACAATACAGGTTAAAGTTCAGAGATACCCAAAATGCACAGACTCAGGACTGGGTTGACTTTGTTGATTGTGCTACTAAGGCTCTGGAAGGCTGGTTACTTGGCAGTAAGGTGTGTGATTTCAAAGGATTGTATAATTTAATCATGAGAGAGCAGATCCTTAACAACTGTCAAAATCAACTGTTGCATCAGTACCTGGTGGACTCTGATCTGACCTCTCCCCAAGAATTGGGTCAGAAGGCAGACAAGTGGGTCAGAACCAGGGTGAGGCAGAAGGTTCAGAACCAAGGTGGTGACTCCAAGAAGCAAGATTCTAAAAACTCTGATAAGGGTGGGGAGAAAGGTAAAGACCAGAAGTCTTCTCAAGGGCCCCAAAAATCTGCATCTGGTGGGAGTCCCAATCTAACAAAGGAAAAGGCCAAAAGAAACCATGGTGTAAAATCTGTAAACAGAAAACCCATTGGACTAGTGATTGCACCAAGACCAAAGACCCAACTCCAGCCACCATAGCCCCTAAGGCAACTGTTCCCCCTACTTCAGCTCCAAGTGGTGGTGTTCCAAATAAGGGTGTAGTAGGGTTAACCCTGGGATCTGAGATGGACTCTGGCCTAGCCAGAGTTCCAACTCAGGCTATGTTGGTCTGTGATGGAGGCATGGATATGGCCTCCCTATTTGTAAGCCCCAGTAATCTGGGCAAATACAGACAACAGCCTATAATTAATGGAAAAGAGGCTTTGGCATTCAGGGACACAGGAGCAAGTGTCACAATGGTGACAAAAGATCTTGTAGCGCCTGAGCAGATCATACTTGGTGAAATGTACCAAGTGACCAATGCTAGCAATGTCAGGACAGACCATTCCCTGGCAGTTGTTAATTTCTCCTGGGGAGGGGTAACTGGCCCTAAGAAGGTTGTGGTAAGTGCAGACCTCCCTGTTGAATGCTTGCTTGGAAATGATTTGGAAACTTCAGCTTGGGATGAAGTTGAGCTCAGGACCCATGCAGAAATGTTGGGCATCCCTGCAGATGTGTTTGCTATGACCAGGTCACAGGCAAAAATGTCTAAAACTGAACAGGCCCTGGATCCTGGAAGAATGGACCAGGTGCCTCCCAAGAGGAGGAGCAGTAGGGTTAAGGCAGTGTCTTCCCCCCTGCCTCAGAATGCAGATCAGTCTCTTGAGGGAGATGATCTCAGTCCTGAAGAAGGAACTGTCCCAGAGGAGCTTGAACCTGATCAGGTTGAGTTATTGGGGACAGGGGGCCCTTCCAGGGCAGATCTGAGCCAGGAGCAGCTGAACTGCCCCTCTCTTGAACCCCTCAGACAGAAACCTGCTGCTGGGGCTGCTGGGAGTGCCAGTGGTTCCCATAGGATCTACTGGGATGATGGACTCCTTTACTCAGAGTGGAGAGACCCCAAGCCTGGAGCCACCAGGAGGTTGGTTATACCTCTGAAGTTTAGGAGCTTCCTATTGACCCTAGCACATGATATTCCCTTAGCAGGTCACCTAGGCCAAAACAAGACTTGGGACAGAATTGTCCCTCACTTTCATTGGCCTCATATGTCTGAGGACACCAAGGAGTTTTGTCGCTCCTGTGTCACCTGTCAAGCCAGTGGTAAGGCAGGTGGCACTACAAAGGCCCCCCTGATACCACTACCTGTGGTGGGGGTTCCCTTTGAGAGGGTAGGGATGGACATTGGTGGTCCCCTAGATCCTCAAACAGCATCTGGGCACAGATTTATACTAGTGGTGGTGGACCATGCCACTAGGTATCCAGAGGCAATTCCCATCAGGACCACCACAGCTCCTGTGGTGGCAAGGGCCCTCCTGGGAATCTTTTCCAGGGTGGGTTTTCCTAAGGAGGTAGTATCAGACAGAGGTACAAACTTCATGTCTAGTTACTTGACTGCTATGTGGAAGGAGTGTGCAGTAAATTATAAATGTACCACCCCCTATCACCCACAATGCAATGGTTTAGTTGAGAGGTTCAACAAAACCTTGAAGGGCATGATTAAAGGTCTCCCAGAAAAGCTTAGGCGCAGATGGGACATACTTTTGCCCTGCCTTCTCTTGCCTACAGAGAGGTGCCACAGAAGGGGGTTGGTTACAGCCCATTTGAGCTTCTGTTTGGACATCCAGTTAGGGGTCCATTGTGTCTAGTGAAGGAGGGATGGGAGTTACCTCTCAAACCCCCTAAACAGGATATTGTGGACTATGTACTTGGTCTCCGCTCCCGGATGGCTGAGTACATGAAGAAGGCAACTAAAAACCTTGAGGCTAGCCAGGAATTGCAAAAGGCCTGGCATGACCAAAAGGCTGTGCTGACTGTTTATCAGCCAGGACAGAAAGTATGGGTGTTGGAACCTGTGGCCCCAGCAGCCCTCCAAGACAAGTGGAGTGGCCCCATACCATTGTTGAACAGAAGGGAGAGGTTACCTATCTGGTGGACCTTGGAACTCTCAGGAGCCCCCACAGGGTACTCCATGTCAACAGACTGAAACCATATGTTGACAGGGCAGACATGGGCTTGCTCATGGCTACTGATGAGGGACAGGAGGAAGAGAGTGATCCACTCCCTGACCTGCTCTCACAGAACCCTGATGATGGTTCAGTTGATGGTGTAGCCTTGGCAGGCAGCCTCACTGACCAGCAGCAAACTGATTGCAGAAAAGTTCTCAATCAGTTCAGACATATGTTCTCACTGACTCCAAGTCAGACTACCTGGTGCACTCATGAAGTGGACACTGGGGACAGTCTGCCTGTTAAAAATAAGATTTACAGGCAACCTGACCATGTCAGGGACTGCATCAGGACTGAAGTCCAGAAGATGTTGGATTTGGGTGTGATTGAACCCTCAGATAGCCCTTGGGCTAGTCCAGTAGTCTTAGTGCCTAAACCTCACACCCAAGGTGGTAAGAGAGAGATGAGGTTTTGTGTAGACTACAGAGGTCTCAATGCAGTCACTAGGACTGATGCCCATCCAATCCCTAGGGCAGATGAGCTCATAGACACTTTGGCCTCAGCCAAGTTTCTCAGCACATTTGACCTGACAGCTGGCTACTGGCAAATCAGATTAGCTGAGGATGCAAAAGCCAAAACAGCATTTTCTACCCCTAGTGGGCACTACCAATTTGAGGTAATGCCCTTTGGTTTGAAAAATGCACCTGACACTTTTCAAAGGTTGGTGAACAAAGTCCTTACAGGCCTGGAAGCCTATAGTGCAGCATATCTAGATGATATTGCTGTCTTTAGCTCCACCTGGGAGGATCACCTGGTCCACCTGCGAAATGTTTTGGAGGCCCTGCAGAAAGCAGGCCTAACTATCAAGGCCACCAAGTGCCAGATAGGGCAGAGTCAGTTTGTGTACCTGGGCCACCTTGTGGGTGGAGGCCAGGTTCAACCATTGCAGAGCAAAATCCAGACCATCATGGACTGGGTTGCTCCAACCACCCAGACTCAGGTCAGAGCTTTCTTGGGCCTGACTGGGTACTATAGAAGATTTGTCAAAGGGTATGGATCCTTAGTGATCCCTTTGAATGACTTGACTTCTAAATGATTGCCAAAGAAAGTTCAGTGGACAGTTAGCTGTCAAAAGGCATTTGATGACCTGAAGCAGGCCATGTGCACTGCTCCCATTCTGCAAAGTCCTGATTACTCCAAACAATTCATTGTCCAAACAGATGCATCTGAGTTGGGGGTAGGGGCTGTGCTATCACAATTGAATGATGAAGGTCAGGATCAGCCAGTAGCTTTTATTAGCAGAAGGTTGACCCCCAGAGAGAAACGTTGGTCAGCCATTGAGAGGGAGGCCTTTGCTGTGGTTTGGGCCTTGAAGAAGCTGAGGCCATACTTGTTTGGCACTCACTTCATTGTTCAGACAGACCACAAGCCCCTCTTGTGGCTAAAACAGATGAAGGGTGAAAACCCCAAACTTTTGAGGTGGTCCATTTCCCTACAGGGGATGGACTATACAGTGGAACATAGACCTGGGAGTAACCATGCCAATGCAGATGGACTCTCCAGATATTTCCACTTAGAACATGAAGACTCAACTGGTCAAGGTTAGTTTAATGTCCCTGCGTTTGGGGGGGGGGGTTGTGTAGGAGAGTAGGATCTGCTTCTTATAGTTACCCTCACTTTTTGCTGATGTTTCACTGTTTTTCGACTTAGCCAGACTGAGGCCCTGCTAATCAGGACCCCAGTCTATCTGCTTTCTACTCTAAATTGATTGTATGTACTTTAGGTACACTCCAGATTGGATTCTGGGGTACCCTTATAAGTGCCTAGTATATGGTATACTATATACCCAGGGCCTAGGTACCCCAGAGGCCTACCAGGGGCTGCAGCATGTATTGTGCCACCCCTGGAAAGCCTTTTAAAATGACACAACAGGTCTGCTACAGAAGCCTGTGTAAGGTGGTATATGCACCCCTTACTGAGATATAGGTTCCCAATATCTCTCCATATCACTGCACATGTAAACCTATCAGTCACCCCTATGGCAGGCCTTAACAATCCTGAAGGCAGGGTGCTGGGTTTCGTGTGAGAGGGTGCCCATGCATGAGCAGAGCCCCTCTGCAGCTTTCGGAATCTTCATTCCGGGGTTGTTTGTGATGCAGCTAGATCATATACTCTTAAGTGCATTATAACCTCGCGGTAAAAGCTAACTTGAGAATGGCTGCATGGAAACATGTCGTGTTTGGTGTCAAACACCTTGGAATCATACCTCCACCCCAGTAACTAGGGTGGGAGGTATGATTCCACCCTACTAGAGGGAGAAACATGGCACCACCGGTACACCCGGTACCAGCTTAACAGAACCCTGGCATCACAAAATGGATGCTACAGACACGAGTCTGCCCTCCTGCTGCTGGACGAAACTCCGGCAGGGGAGGCCTGGACAATAGGTTTCCTGTCACAGGGAGGTGTGACCACCTCCCAGACAAGCTTTAGTGTATTGGGGCTGGGTGGGTGCACTCCAAGAGTGCTTTGAAGTCTGCACTGGGGGCACATTTGGTGTCCCTGTGCATAGTCCAGCTCAAACCGGTTGCAGGGGCTACCAGCCCCTGCTCTGGCACGAAACTGGACAAAGGAAATGGGTGTAGCCACCCCTCTTTCCTGACCCTCCCATAGGTGGGTCCCCAGAGTTTGTCCCACCCCTTCCTTGGGTATAAAGTAGGAACCCCTGACTACAGGACTTTAGATTACACCTGGACTAAACTCTGACACAGAAACCAAGTACTTCGACAATCTACACTACGCTGGATGACTGAAGAATCTCCCTTGGAGTAAAGGAGTTACTCCCCTGCAAGGCAGGCACCTTTAACGCAACTGACCGGTTGGCATCTCCGCAGCTCCTGAGGACTCCGAAGAATATTGCCACACAGGAGGTGGGTTCCCGAGGTCTCTGAGGTCGATCTGTGCCCACAGCAAGTCTGAGGCCCGTATCCCTCGTGGTGACCGTGCAACCTGAACCCCTGGGCACCGTGTTCATTTGCAGAAGCATCAGCTTTCTAGCAACCCCTGAGGCTGAGTTTTGGGTTACTTGTAGCCCTGACCCCGAGCAATAATTACACCGAAGATTGCTGGCCTACACTCAACGAGTGTTCCGTGGGCCGCCATTTTGTGATTCCTCTTGAGGTCCCTTCGCGATCCCTGGTCCGTTGACCTGTGGGTCCCCAAGAAGGCAACACTAACTTTAATTGAGCTTCCCTGGTTGCTCCAGACGTGCCCTGACTCTCCATCGCTTGGGGAGTCCCCAGAGCCTTGCTGGTCCTCACAGAAGCATCTTAACTCTTCCTGCGTGGGTTGCTTTTGCCAAGGCTTGTTGTGTTCAATCCGAGCACCAACACCCCAGCACTCAACATCCTTTGTGGGACAGCTCGAATCCGGCTCCTGGTCATCCTCGACGTCTCCTGGACCCCGTGGCTGCAGAGTCAAGCTTCACCTCTTCGCACCTGAAGCACCTGACATCGGTGGGCATTCGATTGCTCCGCTCCTGGTCACTGGCTAGTGACCCAGAATCTGTCCCCTCTGCTTTCAGGTTCTTCACATCTTCGATCTAGGCTTGGATCATCCCGGACACTTTTCTCCTTCACGGCAGCAGCACTTTGCAGCAGATCGCCATTGAAAACAATGACGATTCCCGACACCCTTTGACACCTATGCACTCGGCTTCCCTAGGTGAGGTAACTCGAGTACTCCGGTGCTCCCATGGGTGTTGGCCCTAGAACCCCTTAAGTCTAAAGGGGTTTGCTCAAAGTCCTCTCCTAAGTGTCCTTTATCTTTAAAATTCCAACCGCGACTTTCCGCATAGAATCCTACGGCGCTCGCGGCTGTGTTCTCACACTGCACACGTCCCCCGTGGGTCTCCTGTGTCACTACTTTGGGTGGTACCTTGGGGTCCCAGCGATTCTACGTGCTCTAGGCACTGTGTCTAGTCAAGTCGTGGTTCTTATACCACTTTCTTAGTATATGGTTTGGTCCCCCCCTGGGGCCCATTGTTTATTGTGCTATTTACTGTCGTTTTAATACTGTGATATTGTGTATCTTGGACTCTAATCTCATAAAGAGATTAGTAGTAAGTGTTTAGAAATAAATACATATATTTTATATATATACCTGGTGTGGTTCTCCTTTCATTTGGTCATTCAAGAGGTTATAATCTGGTAAACCAAGCTGCTTTACACTCCTTCAAGACTTAGCCTGAAGGCTGCTCTCCATAGCTACCATTAGGATAGCTTTCAATAAAGGTTGTCTTTCAACCTATCATCAATAAGGGTCGTTTGGACTGGTGCAAGGTGCCCACTATAACTAATGGACAGCATATGCCAGGCCAACTTCTCACAGATGATACTTCTCAATGCAACATCCCAGCCATCTTGGAATGGTATTAGTATAATAAAGAATGTGAACCAAGCAGATTCCCAAGATGGCTACCCGATACTGTTGGCTTTGCCAATACTTGAAATACAACTGAACAAGCACTGGCAAAGCCAATGAAGGCAACAGCAAGCAATAGCATTGGCAACATGATACCCCTTAGCTTTACTATTGATTAAGTTGCACTGTCAATCGTATTCCCATATAGCGATAGGGTTTGCCTGTTTTCAGTAATCTGTAAGTACTGGACATTTCCGTGCTCTGTCATTGCGATTCTTATGGTCCCCAAGCTGCAGCTTCTTGTCTCTGGTAGAAAAGATTGAACAGTTTCTTTCATGCTCGTGGTGAGGGTATACAATGACAGGTACCACATGGTCCACTTGGTCCTGCATGAAAAGGATTTCACTTTTACTCTTGTACAACTGTAATTTGTTGTTTTTCCAGGAGTTTGCCTCTTCCGGGCATTTTGTGTGAGTGTGTTTGTGAGGTATAGTGCGACTATGTGTGTCCTCAGTTAGACCCTTCCGCTCTTATGAGCTTGTGAAAATCCTTCGCTCTTACTCCTTGAAATTGTAAATATTTTTTTCTGATGACACTCAGGAGTGTATGTGTAGGTCAGATATGGTTACAAATGGGGCCCCTGGGTACCCCACAAAGGAGTGTGAAGAAGGGAGACAGACACTGAAAGTGAGGGGACCTTTGCCATACCCCAAGGGGGAGTGTAAAGGAGGGAGATAGACCTCGACAAGGAGGGACCCCTGGGGACCCCCACAAGAGAGTAAAGGAGGGAGCGACAAAGGTGCCCATGGGTACACAGTTTCTCTCCAGAAGAGAACCTGCCCATATCAGACTTTCTAGCCCTGCGACGCCCCTCAAGATGCCGAAACCTAACATTATGATCCATGGTGTCGCAGGCCATGGAGCCGGGGCTGGAGGATTCATGAACCTGCTGTTTACCGGTAATCTTCATTACTCCGAGTCCTGGCCTTCCTCGTCACAGTCCTTACCTTATGAGGAAATGTTTCCTCTCACAGACTTTTTTTTGAGTATACAGGCAAACTTTTAAAATCTCTTTCCAACATTGCTTCTCCGATATCCCTTACCCCTCCCTTCCTTGAACAAGCATTGGCAAAGCCAGTAGGTCTGCCTTATGAAGACGCTAGTTTGACCTATTGGTTTTGGTAAAGCTTGTCTGTGTTGATGGAAATCTCCATTTTGACAGTGGCTAGACAGCTTTAGTGCTGCTTTTAGGGGCAGCACCAAACTCTTTAATGGTGCCTTGTAATGGTCCTGATGGTGGTGGTGGGCGGGTGCCAGGGCACCAGTATGAGGGAGGGGGATGTGGGCTGTTACTGGTGCTCTTTCGATTCGTAAATTTAACATGGATAGTAATACAAACACATTAAAAAACACCGACATTTTATCTTTACTGTTTCAACCTACAACTACCAAGAAAAGGTAACTATCTATGAAATGCCTAGCAAGAGGGAAAGGCTGAAGCGAAGGTGCCCCTTTCTACAGGAATAGTATTTGGATCCTGTGTTGTCTATAGTTATGTGAAGAGGTGACACGGGGGCCTTTTGTGTGTTGTGTGTAGAGGTGACACGAAGGCCTTGTCTGCTCTGTGTGTAGAGGTGTCACGAGGGCCTTGTCTGTGCTGTGTGTAGAGGTGTCACGAGGTCCTTGTCTGTGCTGTGTGTAGAGTGACATGAGGACTTTGTCTGTGCTGTGTGTAGAGGAGTCACGAGGGCCTCGTCTGTGCTTTGTGTAGAGTGACACGAGGACTTTGTCTGTGCTGTGTGTAGAGTGGCACGAGGACTTTGTCTGTGCTGTGTGTAGAGGTGTCACGAGGGCGTTGTCTGTGTTGTGTGTAGGGGTGACACGAGGTCCTTGTGTGTGCTGTGTGTCTGTGCTGTGTGTAGAGGTGTCACGAGGGCCTTGTCTGTGCTGTGTGTAGAGGTGACGCGAGGGCCTGGTTTGTGCTGTGTGTAGAGTGACACGAGGACTTTGTCTGTGCTGTGTGTAGAGGTGTCACAAGGGCCTTGTCTGTGCTGTGTGTGAAGTGACACGAGGACTTTGTCTGTGCTGTGTGTAGAGTGACACGAGGACTTTGTGCTGTGTGTAGAGGTGACGCGAGGGCCTTGTCTGTGCTGTGTGTAGAGGTGACGCGAGGGCCTTGTCTGTGCTGTGTGGAGAGGAGACGGGAAGGCCATGTCTGTGGTGTGTGTGGAGGTGACGCGAGGTCCTTGTGTGTGCTGTGTGTGGAGGTGACTTGAGGGACATGTCTGTGCTGTGTGTAGAGGTGACGTGAGGGCCTTGTGTGTGCTGTGTGTGGAGGTGTCGCGAGGGCCATGTCTGTGCTGTGTGTGGAGGTGACTCGAGGGCCATGTCTGTGCTGTGTGTGGAGGTGACTCGAGGGCCATGTCTGTGCTGTGTGTAGAGGTGACACGAGGGCCTTGTCTGTGCTGTGTGTAGAGGTGACGCGAGGGCCTTGTCTGTGCTGTGTGTAGAGGTGACGCGAGGACCTTGTCTGTGCTGTGTGTAGAGGTGTCGCGAGGGCCTTGTCTGTGCTGTGTGTAGAGGTGACGCGAGGGCCTTGTCTGTGCTGTGTGTAGAGGTGATGCGAGGGCCTTGTCTGTGCTGTGTGTAGAGGTGTCGCGAGGGCCTTGTCTGTGCTGTGTGTACAGGTGTCGCAAGGGCCTTGTCTGTGCTGTGTGTAGAGGTGTCACAAGGGCCTTGTGTGTGCTGTGTGTAGAGGTGTCAGGAGGGCCTTGTCTGTGCTGTGTGTAGAGTGACTCGAGGGCGTGGTCTGTGCTGTGTGTAGAGGCGACACGAGGGCGCGGTCTGTGCTGTGTGTAGAGGCGACACAAGGGCCTTGTCTGTGCTGTGTGTAGAGGCGTCATGAGGGCCTTGTGTGTGCTGTGTGTAGAGGCGACGCGGGGGCCGTGTCTGTGCTGTATGTAGAGACGTCACGAGGGCCTTGTCTGTGATGTGTGTAGAGGCGACGCGGGGGTGTTGTCTGAGGCGACGCGGGGGCCTTGTCTGTGCTGTGTGTAGAGGCGTCACGAGGGCCTTGTCTGTGCTGTCTGTAGAGGCGACGCAGGGGCATTGTCTTTGCTGTGTGTAGAGGCGTCACGAGGGCCTTGTCTGTGCTGTGTGTAGAGGCAACGCGGGGGCGTTGTCTGTGCTGTGTGTAGAGGTGTTATGAGTGCCTTGTCTGTGCTGTGTGTAAAGGTGTCATGAGGTCCTTATCTGTGCTGTGTGTAGAGGTTCCACGAGGGCCTTGGTTGTGCTGTGTGTAGAGTGACACGAGGGCATTGTGTGTGCTGTGTGTGGAGGTTTCACGAGGGCCTTGTGTGTGCTGTGTGTAGAGTGACACGAGGGCCTTGTCTGTGCTGTGTGTAGAGGTGTCACGAGGACCTTGTCTGTGCTGTGTGTAGAGTGACAAGAGGACTTTGTGCTGTGTGAAGAGTGACACGAGGATTTTGTCTGTGCTGTGTGTAGAGTGACACGAGGACTTTGTGCTGTGTGTAGAGGTGTCACAAGGACGTTGTCTGTGCTGTGTGTAGAGGTGACACGAGGTCCTTGTGTGTGCTGTTTGTCTGTGCTGTGTGTAGAGGTGACACGAGGTCCTTGTGTGGACTGTTTGTCTGTGCTGTGTGTAGAGGTGTCACGAGGGCCTTGTCTGTGCTGTGTGTAGAGGTGACGCGAGGGCCTTGTCTGTGCTGTGTGTAGAGGTGTCACAAAGGTCTTGTGTGTGTAGAGGTGTCACGAGGGCCTTGTCTGTGCTGTGTGTAGAGGTGACGCGAGGGCCTTGTGTGTGCTGTGTGTAGAGGTGACGCGAGGGCCTGCTTTGTGCTGTGTGTAGAGGTGACGGGAGGGCCTGGTTTGTGCTGTGTGTAGAGGTGACGCGAGGGCCTTGTTTGTGCTGTGTGTAGAGGTGATGCGAGGGCCTTGTGTGTGCTGTGTGTAGAGGTGACGCGAGGGCCTTGTCTGTTCTGTGTGCAGAGGTGTCGCGAGCGCCTTTTCTGTGCTGTGTGTAGAAGTGTCGTGAGGGCCTTGTCTGTGCTGTGTGTACAGGTGTCGTGAGGGCCTTGTCTGTGCTGTGTGTAGAGGTGTCGCGAGGGCCTTGTGTGTGCTGTGTGTAGAGGTGTCAGGAGGGCCTTGTCTGTGCTGTGTGTAGAGTGACACGAGGGTGTGGTCTGTACTGTGTGTAGAGGCGACACGAGGACCTTGTCTGTGCTGTGTGTGGAGGCATCATGAGGGCCTTGTGTGTGCTGTGTGTAGAGGCGACGCTGGGGCTGTGTCTGTGCTGTATGTAGAAACGTCACGAGGGCCTTGTCTGTGCTGTGTGTAGAGGCGACGCTGGGGCGTTGTCTGAGGCGACGCGGGGGCCTTGTCTGTGCTGTGTGTAGAGGCGTCACGAGGGCCTTGTCTGTGCTGTGTGTAGAGGTGACGGGAGGGCCTTGTCTGTGCTGTGTGTTGAGGTGTCATGAGGGCCTTGTCTGTGCTGTGTGTAGAGGTGTCGCGAGGGCCTTGTGTGTGCTGTGTGTAGAGGTGTCGCGAGGGCCTTGTGTGTGCTGTGTGTAGAGGGTCGCAAGGGCCTTGTGTGTGCTGTGTGTGGAGGTGACACAAGGGCCTTGTCTGTGCTGTGTGTGGAGGTGTCACGAGGGCCTTGTGTTTGCTGTGTGTAGAGGTGTTGCGAGGGCCTTGTGTGTGCTGTGTATAGAGTGACACGAGGGCCTTGTGTGTGCTGTGTGTAGAGGTGTCGCGAGGGCCTTGTGTGTGCTGTGTATAGAGGTGACGCGAGGGCCTTGTGTGTGCTGTGTGTAGATGTGTCGCGAGGGCCTTGTCTGTGCTGTGTGTAGAGGTGACGCGAGGGCCTTGTCTGTGCTGTGTGTAAAGGTGTCGCGAGGGCCTTGTCTGTGCTGTGTGTAGAGGTGATGCGAGGGCCTTGTCTTTGCTGTGTGCAGAGGTGTCATGAGGGCCTTGTCAGTGATGTGTGTAGAGGTGATGTGAGGGCCTTGTCTGTGCTGTGTGTGGAGGTGTCGAGAGGGCCTTGTGTGTGCTGTGTGTAGAGGTGACGCGAGGGCCTTGTGTGTGCTGTGTGTAGAGGTGTCGCGAGGGCCTTGTCTGTGCTGTGTGTAGAGGTGATGCGAGGGCCTTGTCTTTGCTGTGTGTAGAGGTGTCGTGAGGGCCTTGTCAGTGATGTGTGTAGAGGTGACGTGAGGGCCTTGTCTGTGCTGTGTGTGGAGGTGTCGAGAGGGCCTTGTGTGTGCTGTGTGTAGAGGTGACGCGAGGGCCTTGTGTGTGCTGTGTGTAGAGGTGACGCGAGGGCCTTGTCTGTGCTGCGTGTAGAGGTGACGCAAGGGCCTTGTCTGTGCTGTGTGGAGAGGAGACGGGAAGGCCATGTCTGTGCTGTGTGTGGAGGTGACGCGAGGTCCTTGTGTGTGCTGTGTGTGGAGGTGACTCGAGGGCCATGTCTGTGCTGTGTGTGGAGGTGACTCGAGGGCCTTGTGTGTGCTGTGTGTAGAGGTGACGCGAGGGCCTTGTCTGTGTTGTGTGTACAGGTGACGCGAGGTCCTTGTGTGTGCTGTGTGTGGAGGTGTCGCGAGGGCCATGTCTGTGCTGTGTGTGGAGGTGACTTGAGGGCCATGTCTGTGCTGTGTGTGGAGGTGACGCGAGGGCCTTGTCTGTGATGTGTGTGGAGGTGACGCGAGGGCCTTGTGTGTGCTGTGTGTAGAGGTGACGCGAGGGCCTTGTGTGTGCTGTCTGTAGAGGTGACGCGAGGGCCTTGTCTGTGCTGTGTGTGGAGGTGACACGAGGGCCTTGTGTGTGCTGTGTGTACAGGTGTCGCGAGGGCCTTGTCTGTGCTGTGTGTGGAGGTGTCGCGAGGGCCTTGTCTGTGCTTTGTGTGGAGGTGTCGCGAGGGCCATGTCTGTGCTTTGTGTAGAGGTGTCACGAGGTCCTTGTCTGTGCTTTGTGTAGAGGTGTCACGAGGGCCTTGTGTGTGCTGTGTGTAGAGGTGACACGAGGGCCTTGTGAGTGCTGTGTGTAGAGGTGACACGAGGACGTTGTGTGTGCTGTGTGTAGAGGTGACACGAGGGCCTTGTGGGTGCTGAGTGTAGAGTGACACGAGGACGTTGTCTGTGCTGTGTGTAGAGGTGTCACGAGGGCCTTGTGTGTGCTGTGTGTGGAGGTGACATGAGGGCGTTGTCTGTGCTGGGTGTGGAGGTGACCCGAGGGCATTGTCTGTGCTGTGTGTGAAGGTGTCGTGAGGGCCTTGTGTGTGCTGTGTGTAGAGGTGACGCAAGGGCCTTGTGTGTGGTGTGTGTAGAGGTGACGCAAGGGCCTTGTGTGTGCTGTGTGTAGAGGTGTCACGAGGGCCTTGTGTGTGCTGTGTGTAGAGGTGTCGCGAGGGCCTTGTGTGTGCTGTGTGTAGAGGTGTCGTGAGGGCCTTGTGTGTGCTGTGTGTAGAGGTGTCGCGAGTGCCTTGTCTGTGCTGTGTGTGGAGGTGTCGCGAGGGCCTTGTGTGTGCTGTGTGTAGAGTGACACGAGGGCCTTGTGTGTGCTGTGTGTAGAGGTGACGCGAGGGCCTTGTGTGTGCTGTGTGTAGAGTGACGCGAGGGCCTTGTCTGTGCTGTGTTTAGAGGTGAAGCGAGGGCCTTGTCTGTGTTTTGTGTAGGGTGTCGCGAGGGCCTTGTCTGTGCTGTGTGTAGAGGTGACGCAAGGGCCTTGTCTGTGCTGTGTGTAGAGGTGTCGCGAGGGCCTTGTCTGTGCTGTGCGTAGAGGTGACGCGAGGGCCTTGTGTGTTTTGTGTGTAGAGGTGACGCAAGGGCCTTGTGTGCGCTGTGTGTAGAGGTGACGCGAGGGCCTTGTGTGTGCTGTGTGTAGAGGTGACGCGAGGGCCTTGTGTGTGCTGTGTGTAGAGGTGACGCTAGGGCCTTGTCTGTGCTGTGTGTAGATGTGTCGCGAGGGCCTTGTCAGTGCTGTGTGTAGAGGTGACGTGAGGGCCTTGTCTGTGCTGTGTGTAGAGGTGTCGCGAGGGCCTTGTCAATGCTGTGTGTTGAGGTGAAGTGAGGGCGTTGTCTGTGCTGTGTGTTGAGGTGACGCGAGGGCCTTGTCTGTGCTGTGTGTAGAGGTGACGCGAGGGCCTTGTCTGTGCTGTGTGTAGAGGTGACGTGAGGGCCTTGTCAGTGCTGTGTGTAGAGGTGACGTGAGGGCCTTGTCTGTGCTGTGTGTAGAGGTGTCGCGAGGGCCTTGTCAGTGCTGTGTGTAGAGGTGAAGTGAGGGCCTTGTCTGTGCTGTGTGTAGAGGTGTCGCGAGGGCCTTGTCAGTGCTGTGTGTAGAGGTGTCGTGAGGACCTTGTCAGTGCTGTGTGCAGAGGTGTTGCGAGGGCCTTGTCAGTGCTGTGTGGAGGTGTCGCGAGGGCCTTGTGTGTGCTGTGTGTAGAGGTTGTTGTATTCCGCTTTAGGTGTCCGTATATAGGTTTTCCTGAAACATGTCCTTATATAGGCACAATTCGCATTGCCCTTATATAGGCATAGAATCCCAGTCCTTATTTAGGCATTAGCCGTGCACTCCAAATACAGGCATGGTCACCGACATCCGTCCACCCTAACGTCACAACGAGTTCTTAGACACCAGACCCTTAAGCTCTTGGGAGTTCCCCTAGCACAGGATTATTGATTTCTCCAAGAACTCATCTATTATGCATGAACCGCTATACCTTAAGGGTTCATTCCTGACGTCTTCCTCTGTCCGACTTCACGTCAATGCTAACATTCCAAAGTACCTACCAGGTATAAATATACCTTCCCTTGCCCAAGCAAGTGAGAGGAGACCTCGACTTCAGAGGAGCCCGTATCCCGGCCTGACGCACTGAGAAGACGCTGTCATCCCTGCTCGCAGAGAATCCAGCTTCCAGTGATCTGACTCCCTTGGCGGGGTGTTAGAGTTCGAGTCTGGCAAAGAGATTCCAACCTCTCTCATTCTTCAGGTATGGAGCTGACTAGAACCTAGAGGGACTCTTGGCATACTAGACTTAACATACTCTTAGTATACCATACTAGAGAATACTTCGCCTACTTCTTACCTTTCCCTACACCTAGACTAGGTTAGGTACATTGGGGTAGAACAAGCTTAGAGACGCATCATATGAGTACTCGCATTTTTAGCTCATGTTATTTATGTATGTGAATATATGCTAAAAGATAATGCTAGCGCAGTATTATTTATTTCTACTGCTTACGCTGTACATAATATATCTTGCATACTGTCTTGTGATCATAACAGCGCATATCTCTTACACGAGAAACAAGACTGTTCAATAAAACCTTTTATTGAAACGCCCGTCTATTCTTTCTGTGTAACTCTGAGGAAACTAAGCATGCATGATTAGCTGAGTGAAACTGTTATCTATTGTTTCCACGATTCTGAGACGTGTTCCGATTCTAAAGGGAAACAAAGTAGTCATGTTTATGCGGTTGCCAGAAACTACTCCCTTCTTGTTTTCAAGGAGTTTCTAGTGGCCTCTGAGCTAGCTGGCACAAAGTAATTAAGTTTAATATACTCGATAGGGACATACCGACCTCAGTCCTATGTCAAGCCTATAGGGTATATTATTCCAATGCGCAGAGTCTATTAGGGAAATAGGAATTACACTACATGGCGCCCAACCGTTTGGTAAGGCAGTAATTTAACGCTAGATACTGAGTAACTCAGTCGTGCTTTTCTCTCAGAGACCCCTACTCACATACTCCATAAGACGTCTGGAGTGGGTAGGGTTAAATATCCGCCAAAACTAAATAGGACAAAAAAAAACGATATATTAGTTGCTTGGTTTGTTCAACGTTGAAGGATACAGTGTTCCAAAATATTGTGCACCTTATCTTTTGTTTCCTTGAAACTTGTTCTACATTTTTCAAAAAACAAATGTCCACACGCGGGGACAATGTCACCGAGAACGGTGTAGCTGCGGCTCAACCAGTCGTAACAGCTTTTAACTTTACAGGTTTAAATGAAACCGAGGAGGGTGTTATAGACATCCATCCAAACTTAAGAAGAGCCATCACTCCTAAACTTATAAAACACGGCCTACCACCAAGAGGCGGTAGAGCAGTTTTCGTGATAGAGGCACGCGAATCCTTTCAGACAGAGGTATTCTATTCATGGATAGTATTCCCAGAATTAAATCCAGTCACAAGAATGTTTCACTTCTACAAAGAAGATCAACCACCAGAGGAATATATACATGATCGTGTGTCCCTGTGAACTAAAATACATAGGGATGACGTGCCGCAAAATTAAACAGCGTATATGTGAGCACAGGAGCAATGTGACTTGCAGGAGAGCAACAACCAGAATGAGTAAACACTACATTGAGAGCAACCACAATACTGAGGATCTAAACTGGGTAATCCTAGAGACATTACAGATAAAGACTAACAATGCGGAACGAATCCTCTTTGAAAAAGAACAACGTTGGATCCATTGTCTTAAGACAGATACAGAGGGACTGAATGATAATATTCCGTGGCACACATTGACATAGATACATTAAATGTTATAAGAAGAGGTCACCTACTCAGGGTAACATCAAGTAATCAACACAGGGACACCACAGTCCTAAAAATTGTCCCAACCGTACATGAATATAGAATGAACATAGACATGTGCACGTCGTGGAACTTGAACAACATGAATTGCAAATAGAATGCACTAATGAATATGAGAAATCTTGTGCACATGGACCACCATAATATCTACTTCATGGACCACCATAATGTCTACTTCACTGACTCCCATTATGGAGAGGCAATCTCCACCATAACTTGAGCAAATCTCCTTTTTAATAATAACTCCCTTGAAAACAATGATTAATGTAATCTATTGACAAGCGGACTTTTTCCGCTGGCAGTCTTTTCACTATTCCACTAACCGCCAATGCCAACCATTAATGCCAACCAACTGCGCTGTGAGAAGTCCTTCTATTATTTTTACTATCACTGTAAGTAAATAGGAGCTCTGCACGGGCCCGCGTCACCTGGGGCACCGCGCACAGAGCTAGAACAAGCGAGTGACTTGCAGAAACCGGTGAGCATCTACCAAGAGACCACGCCGGCACGGAGCACACAAGAAGTAAGATGTAACTAATCCTCTTTTATTTCCACAGAATCGGGTTTCCTTTAGCTCATCGGTACCCCGAGGAGACCTAGCACGGCAAAAACAAGGTTACAGGAATCATAGGCATGTCATCACTATAACTATCACGCACGCCGCATTACTTGAGTAGAATAACTACGGGCATGTCGCCACTATAACTTTCACGTGTGCCGCTTTACTTACTATTTACTTAACCAAGACTAAATAGACGACAAAACGAAGTAACATAACTGCCAGTGCCCACACTACTAGGGCCTAGACTAAAACGCTAAACTTTCTAAACACTATCGGTAACAACCACGATTCGGAATAGCCTGGTGAGAAAAACGCACTCGATCCTCTGTAGAACCCCTCCTTGATATAATTACCATTTACACCTGATAATGCCCAGTTTTCATGTATTCACCCCTTGCGCCAGTTAGACACAGCTCGAGCTCATCCCGAATATGGAGATTTGAGTTATGATTAAATACTACTGTCTCAGCAATTTTAATACATATATAAGCAGAAATGGATAATGATGTAAAAACAAACATGCAACTGTACATTTCTTTTTCCTTTTAGGTACAGATACTACAAGGATGGTAAATTTTACCAATCTTTTAAGAGCCACAATGCGCCCTTAGAACACACCTCGGTCCTGACGAAAGCCTCTAGAGTTTGCCACGAGGCTGAAACATGTTGACCAATATTAGTGCGTTGGATTAGTAACTGGATCTACACACGCACCACTATCCTTTTTAATTTCCCACATCACAATTTCCCCAATAAAAACTTGTGATAAAGTGCTGTAGGGAATTTTAACTCACGACACCAGAGCACGCACACACCCTCTGTTCTCATTTCTGGCCACTACTGACAAACCAGTTGGTCTTCCTCCAGGTGGAGGTCAGCATATTTACAAAATAAAGACCCAATGATGATGCTGTAACAGTACACTGAGGCGGAGAATCAAGATATACCGCCAATCGCCTGTGTACATATGAGGGTTTTTTATGACGGTTCCCACATGAACAAAGACCCTGGTTATACAGGACAAGTGGTCCATTCTCCCCCCTCTTTGATTTTTGTACTAACCATTGGAAGCCGAATGGATCACAGCTTCTCTTTCCCTCCTCATTGATTGTAACATGCTCTTTATATAACCGCATGGCATGTGGTGGCTGCTCTTTGTATAACCACAAGGGATGTGGTGGCTGCTCTTTATTAACCACATGGGATGCAGTGGTGGCTGCTCCTTATATAACCGCATGGGAAGCAGTAGCGGCTGCTCTTTATTAACCGCATGGGATGCAGTGGCAGCTGCTCTTTAAAAAACTGGATGGGATGTGGTGACTGCTCTTTATATAACTGCATGGGAGGCAGTGGTGGCTGCTCTTTATGTAACCGCACAGGATGCAATGGTGGCTGCTCTTTATATAACTGCATGAGATGCAGTGGTGGCTGCTCTTTATATAACAGTTTGGGAAGCAGTGTTGGCTGCTCTATGTATAACCACATTGAAAGCACTGTTGTCTGTTCTTAATATAACCGCATGGGAAGCAGTGGTGGCTGCTCTTTATATAACCGCATGGGATGTGGTGGTTGGTCTTTATATAGAAGGGGGATGGGAGCACACTGCTTCACCTCCCAGCACAGTTTGCCCCTTAGCATCCTGGTAAATGCAGTTCAGTTTAAATGCTTTCTTGATTTTTTGTAGAAGTGTGGAATGTGATGGCTGCTCTATATATAACTTCATGAGATGCAGTGGTGGCTGCTCTTTATATAACCGCAAGGGAAGCAGTGGTGGCTGCTCTTTATATAACCGCAAGGGAAGCAGTTGTGGATGCTCATTATATAACCGCATGGGATGCAGTGGTGGCTGCTCTTTATATAACCGCATGGGATGCAGTGGGGGCTGCTCTTTATATAACCGCATGGGATGGATCGTGGCTGCTCTTTGTATAACCACATGGGATGTGGTGGCTGCACTTTATTAACTGCATGGGATGCAGTGGTGGCTGCTCTTTATTAACCACATGGGATGCAGTGGTGGCTGCTCTTTATATAACTGCATGGGATGCATCGTGGCTGCTTTTTATATAACCACCTGGGATACAGTGGTGGCTGCTCTTTATATAACCCCATGGGATGCATCGTGGCTGCTCTTTGTATAACCACATGGGATGTGGTGGCTGCACTTTATTAACTGCATGGGAAGCAGTGGTGGCTGCTCTTTATATAACCGCATGGGAAGCGGTGGGGGCTGCTCTTTATATAACCACATGGGATGTGGTGGCTGCCCTTTATAAAACCGCATCGGATGCAGTAGTGGCTGCTCTTTATATAACTGCATGTGATCCAGTGGTGGCTGCTCTTTATATAACTTCATGAGACGCAGTGGTAGCTGCTCTTTATATAACCACTTGGAATGGGATGGCGGCTCTTTATATAACCGCATGGGAAGCAGGATGCCTGCTTTTTATATAACTTCATGAGATGCAGTGGTGGCTGCTCTTCATATATACCCATATGGGATGCAGTGGTGGCTGCTCTTTATATAACCATATGAGATGCAGTGGTGCCTGCTCTTTATATAAACGCATGTGAAGCACGTTGGCTGCTCTTTATATACCTGCATGGGATGCAGGGTGGCTGCTCTTTATATAACCACATGGGAAGCAGTGGCGGCTGCTCTTTATATAAATGCATGGGATGCAGGGTGGCTGCTCCTTATATAACCGCATGGGAAGCAGTGGTGGCTGCTCTTTATATCACCGCATGGGAAGCAGTGGTGGCTGCTCTTTATATAACCGCATGGGAAGCAGTGGTGGCTGCTCTTTATATAACTGCATGGGATGCAGGGCGGCTGCTCCTTATATAACCGCATGGGAAGCAGTGGTGGCTGCTTTTTATATCACCGCATGGGAAGCAGTGGTGGCTGCTCTTTATATCACCGCATGGGATGCAGTGGTGGCTGCTCTTTATATAACAGCATGGGATGCAGTGGTGGCTGCTCTTTATATAACAGCATGGGATGCAGTGGTGTCTGCTCTTCATATACCATATGTAAAGCAGTGGTGGGTGCTCTTTATATAACCGCATGGGATGTGGTGGTGGCGGCTTTTTATATAACTGCATGGGATGCAGGATGACTGCTCCTTATATAAACGCATCAGAAGCAGGATGGCTGCACTATTTATAACCGCATGGGAAGCAGTGCTGGCTGCTCTTTATATAACCGCATAGGATGTGGTGGCTGCTCTTTGTATAACCACAAGGGATGTGGTGGCTGCTCTTTATACAACCACATGGGATGCAGTGGAGGCTGCTCTTTATACAACCACATGGGATGCAGTGGTGGCTGCTCTTTATATAACGCATTAGGTGCAGTGGTGGCTGCTCTTTATTAACCGCATTGGAAGTAGTAGTGGCTGCTCTTTATATAACCGCATGCACTGTGGTGGCTGCTCTCTATTTAACTGCAAGGGAAGCAGTGGTGGCTGCTCCTTCTATAACCGCATAGGGTGCAGTGGTGGCTGCTCTTTATATAACCACATGGGATGCAGTGGTGGCTGCTCTTTATATAACCGCATGGGATGTGGTGGCTGCTCTTTATGTAACCACATGGGAAGCAGTGGTGGCTGCTCTTTATATAACCGCAAGGGAAGCAGTGGTGGCTGCTCTTTATATAACCATATGGGATGCAGTGGTGGCTGCTCTTTATATAACTGCATGGGATGCAGTGGTGGCTGCTCTTTATATAACCATATGGGATGCAGTGGTGGCTGCTCTTTATATAACTGCATGGGATACAGTGGTGGCTGCTCTTTATTAACCACATGGGATGCAGTGGTGGCTGTTCCTTATATAACCGCATGGGAAACAGTAGCGGCTGCTCTTTATTAACCGCATGGGATGCAGTGGCTGCTGCTCTTTAAAATACTGCATGGGATGTGGTGACTGCTCTTTATATATCTGCATGGGAGGCAGTGGTGGCTGCTCTTTATGTGACCGCACAGGATTCAATGGTGGCTGCTCTTTATATAACTTTATGAGATACAGTGGTGGCTGCTCTTTATATAACAGTTTGGGAAACAGTGTTGGCTGCTCCATGTATAACCACATTGAAAGCACTGTTGTCTGTTCTTAATATAACTGCATGGGAAGCAGTGGTGGCTGCTCTTTATATAACCGCATGGGATGTGGTAGCTGCTCTTTATATAGAAGGGGGATGGGAACACACTGCTTCCCATCCCAGCACAGTTTGCCCCTTAGCATCCTGGTAAATGCAGTTCAGTTTAAATGCTTACTTGATTTTTTGTAGAAGTGTGGAATGTGATGGCTGCTCTTTATATAACTTCATGAGATGCAGTGGTGGCTGCTTTTTATATAACAGTTTGGGAAGCAGTGTTGGCTGCTCTTTATATAACCGCAAGGGAAGCAGTGGTGGCTGCTCTTTATATAACCGCATGGGAAGCAGTGGTGGATGCTCATTATATAACCGCATGGGATGCAGTGGTGGCTGCTCTTTATATAACCGCATGGGCTGCATCGTGGCTGCTTTTTATATAACCACATGGGATGCAGTGGTGGCTGCTCTTTATATAACCGCATGGGATGCATCCTGGCGGCTCTTTGTATAACCACATGGGATGTGGTGGCTGCACTTTATTAACCGCATGGGATGCAGTAGCCGCTGATCTTTATATAACTGCATGTGATCCAGAGGTGGATGTTCTTTATATAACTTCATGAGTTGCAGTGGTAGCTGCTCTTTATATAACCACATGGGAAGCAGGAAGCCTGCTTTTTCTATAACTTCATGAGATGCAGTGGTGGCTGCTGTTCATATATACGCATATGGGATACAGTGGTGGCTGCTCTCTATATAACCGTATGGGATGCAGTGGTGCCTGCTCTTTATATAACCGCATGGGAAGCACATTGGCTGCTCTTTTTATAACTGCATGGGATGCAGGGGTGGCTGCTCTTTATATACCATATGTAAAGCAGTGGTGGGTGCTCTTTATATAACCGCATGGGATGTGGCGGTGGCGGCTATTTATATAACTGCATGGGATGCAGGATGGCTGCTCCTTATATAACCACATCAGAAGCAGGATGGCTGCTCTATATATACATGCATGTGAAGCAGTGGTGGCTGCTCTTTATATAACTGCATGGGATGCAGTGGTGGCTGCTCTTTATATAACCGCCTGGGATGCAGTGGTGGGTGCTCTTTATATAACTGCATGGGATGTGGTGGCTGCTCTTTGTATAACCACAAGGGATGTGGTGGCTGCTCTTTATATAACCGCATGGGATGTGGTGATGGGTGCTCTTTATATAACCGCAAGGGAAGCAGTGGTGGCTGCTCTTTATACAACCACATGGGATGCAGTGGTGGCTGCTCTTTATATAACCGCATTAGGTGTCGTGGTGGCTGCTCTTTATATAACCGCAAGGGAAACAGTGGTGGCTGCTCCTTATATGAATCACTGACAGAATTTCGAAGGTCAGAATATCGACCTACAAAAATATCGCAGCAAGAATATCGAAGTCAAGAATATCGACATCCTATCTACATTATGCTAAGTACAAAAATATCGAAAAAAATATCTGTCAAAAATATCGTTGTTAAAAATATCGGTTTTTTTAGTTATAAAAAGTAATGTAAAATAAAGTAAATAATACATATAATTAAAATAAACATAGTTAAAATATTTTAAAATGTTTAAAAATTATAAATTAAATATATATAATTTATAAATACATTTAATATATACATATAATATATAATATATACACTTATTAATATGTTTTAATAATTATTTCAATAACTTATAAATTAAGAAAATCTTATAAATTATAAATACATCTATACACATAAAACAATAATATAAATAAAAATTAAATAAATTTATGTAACAAATTAAAAAAATTAAAATTATTTTTAAAATTAATTATATACTACATTAGCTAAAATAATACAAAAAATATTAAATAGTGGAGGGAATAAAATTACTATTTCAACTCCAAACAGTGCAAGAGTAGGGTAAATGTTGGATAGCGTAGGTGTAAAAATTACTATTCCCACTCCAGTGAGTGCAACAGTAGGGAAAGTGTGGGATAGCGCAGGGGTTAAATTTACTATTCCCACTCCAGTGAGTGCAACAGTAGGGAAAGTGTGGGATAGCGTAGGGGTAAAAATTACTATTCCCACTCCAAAGAGTGCAACAGTACGGAAAGTGTTGGATGGCGTAGGGGTAAAAATTACTATTCCCACTCCAAAGAGTGCAACAGTAGGGAAAGTGTGGGATAGGGCAGGGGTTAAATTTACTATTCCCACTCCAGTGAGTGCAACAGTAGGGAAAGTGTGGGATAGCGTAGGGGTAAAAATTACTATTCCCACTCCAAAGAGTGCAACAGTACGGAAAGTGTTGGATGGCGTAGGGGTAAAAATTACTATTCCCACTCCAGTGAGTGCAACAGTAGGGAAAGTATTGGATAGCGGAGGGGTAAAAATTACTATTCCCACTCCAGTGAGTGCAACAGTAGGGAAAGTGTTGGATAGCGCAGGGGTAAAAATTACTATTCCCACTCCAGTGAGTGCAACAGTAGGGAAAGTGTGGGATAGCGCAGGGGTAAAATTTACTATTCCCACTCCAGTGAGTGCAACTGTAGGGAAAGTGTGGGATAGCGTAGGGGTAAAAATTACTATTCCCACTCCAAAGAGTGCAACAGTAGAGAAAGTGTTGGATAGCGTAGGGGTAAAAATTACTATTCCCACTCCAAAGAGTGCAACAGTAGGGAAAGTGTGGGATAGCACCGGGTTAAATTTACTATTCCCACTCCAGTGAGTGCAACAGTAGGGAAAGTGTTGGATAGCGTAGAAGTAAAATTTAATATTCCCACTCCAGTGAGTGCAACAGTAGGGAAAGTGTTGGATAGCTTAGGGGTTAAAATTAACATACTTATAATTAAATTAATTTTTATAAATAAATAATGAGTTAATTATTAAATAACAATAAATTAATTATCAATACCAATAAATAATTAATAAAAAATAATTACCAATTAATAATTAATTAACAATAAATTAATGATAAATAACAATAAATAATAATTATTAAAAATAAATTACCAAATTAAAATTAATTAACAATAAATTATTTTCCAATACCCAAAAATAATAATTAATAAAAAGTAATTGCCAATTGATAATTAACTAACAAAAATTAATGATATATACCAATAAATAATAATTAATAGAAATTAATGGCCAATTAATAATTATTAAACAATAAATTAATTTACAATACCAAAAAATAATATTTATTTAAAATTAATTACCAAATAATAATGTATTAACAATAATTTAATTATCAATACCCAAAAATAAAATTAATAATTAATTAATTAGAATTAAATTACTTCCCACCCTATTTCCCTATAAACTCACAACCCGCTCCAATAATAAATTAATACACTTAATATAATTATCAATTAATCAATTAATAAAAATTAATTACCAATTAATAAAAATTAATTACCAATTAATAATTAATTAACAATAAATTAATTAACAATACCAATAAATAAAAACAATTAAAATACTTCCCACCCTATTCCCCTATAAACCCACAACCCGCTACAGAACTAAAACGCAAAATTTAATTAAAATTAATTAATAATTCCTAAAAATTATTAATGAATTTACTATAATTAAATTACTTCCCACCCTATTCCCTATAAACCCACAACCCGCTACAGAACTAAAACGCAAAATTTAATTAAAATTAATTAATAATTCCTAAAAATTATAAATGAATTTACTATAATTAAATTACTTCCCACCCTATTCCCCTATAAACCCACAACCCGCTACAGTACTAAAACGCATAATTTACTATAAAAACTTTATACATATATTTAAAAACCAGTACAATACTTGACAAAAAATATACAACACGTACATATAAAATACATAATAAAATACATAACACTAATATAAATATCGATATTAGTAACATCGATTTTTTTGCTATCGGTATTACTAACTTCGATATTAACAAAAACGATATTACTTACCTTCAGGTCGATATTCTGGTCGTCGATATTCTTGATTTCGATATTCTGTTCCTACGATATTTGGAACTCGATATTACTGTAGGTCGATATTCTAAACTCGATATTTAGACTGTGCACCTCCTTATATAACCCCATGGGGTGCAGTGGTGGCTGCTCTTTATATAACCACATGGGATGCAGTGGTGGCTGCTCTTTATATAACCGCATGGGATGTAGTGGCTGCTCTTTATATAACCACATGGGAAGCACGTTGGCTGCTCGTTATATAACCACATGGGATGTGGTGGTGGGTGCTCTTTATATAACTGCATGGGATGCATTTTGGCTGCTCTCTGTATAACCACATGGGATGTGGTGGCTGCACTTTATTAACCACATGGGAAGCAGTGTTGGCTGCTCTTTATATAGCCGCAAGGGAAGCAGTGGTGACTGCTCTTCATATAACCGCAAGGGAAGCAGTGGTGGATGCTCATTATATAACCGCATGGGATGCAGTGGTGGCTGCTCTTTATATAACTGCATAGGATGCATCGTGGCTGCTCTTTGTATAACTACATGGGATGTGGCAGTGGCACTAAATTTACCGCATGGGATGCAGTGGTGGCTGCTCTTTATATAACCGCATGGGATGCAGTGGTGGCTGCTCCTTATATAACCGCATGGGGTGCAATGGTGGCTCCTCTTTATATAACCGCATGGGAAGCACGTTGGCTGCTCTTTATATAACCGCATGGGATGCGGTGGTGGCTGCTGTTTATATCACCGCATGGTAAGTAGTGGTGGCTGCTCTTTTATAACTGCATGGGATGCAGGGTTGGCTGCTCATTATATAACCGCATGGGATGTGGTGGCTGCTGTTTATATAACTGCATGGGATGCAGTGGTGGCTGCTCTTTATATAACTGCATGGGATGCAGGGTGGCCGCTCCTTATATAACTGCCTGGGAAGCAGTGGTGGCTCCTCTTTATATAACTGCATGGGATGCAGGGTGGCTGCTCTTTATATAACCGCGTGGGAAGCAGTTGTGGCTGCTCTTTATATTACTGCATGGGATGCAGGGTGGCTGCTCCTTATATAACTGCATGGGAAGCAGGGGTGGCTGCTCTTTATATCACCGCATGGGAAGCAGTGGTGGCTGCTCTTTATATACCCGCATAGGAAGCAGTGGTGGCTGCTCTTTATATAACTGCATGGGATTCAGGGTGGCTGCTCCTTATATAACTGCATGGGAAGCAGTGGTGGCTGCTCTTTATATCACCGCATGGGAAGCAGTGGTGGCTGCTCTTTATATCACCGCATGGGATACAGTGGTGGCTGCTCTTTATGTAACAGCATGGGATGCAGTGGTGGCTGCTCTTTGTATAACCACATGGGATTCAGTGGTGGCTGCTCTTTATATAACCGCATGGGAAGCAGTGGTGGCTGCTCCTTATATAACTGCATGGGATACAGTGGTGGCTGCTCTTTATATAACCACATGGGATGCAGTGGTAGCTGCTCTTTATATCACCACAAGGCAAGCAGTGGTGGCTGCTCTTTATATAACTGCACAGGGTGCAGTGGTGAATGCTCTTTATATAACCGCATAAGATGCAGTGGTGGCTCCTCTTTGTATAACCGCATGGGATGCAGTGTTGGCTGCTCTTTATCTAACAGCATGGGATGCAGTGGTGGCTGCTCCTTATATAACCGCATGGGAAGCAGTGGTGGCTGATCTTTATATAACTGCATGGGAAGCAGGGGTGGCTGCTCTTTATATAACCGCATGGGAAGCAGTGGTGGCTGCTCTTTATATAACTGCATGGGATTCAGGGTGGCTGCTCCTTATATAACTGCATGGGAAGCAGTGGTGGCTGCTCTTTATATCACTGCATGGGAAGCAGTGGTGGCTGCTCTTTATATCACCGCATGGGATACAGTGGTGGCTGCTCTTTATATAACCGCATGGGAAGCAGTGGTGGCTGCTCCTTATATAACTGCATGGGATACAGTGGTGGCTGCTCTTTATATAACCACATGGGATGCAGTGGTGGCTGCTCTTTATATAACTGCACAGGGTGCAGTGGTGAATGCTCTTTATATAACCGCATAAGATGCAGTGGTGGCTCCTCTTTGTATAACCGCATGGGATGCAGTGTTGGCTGCTCTTTATCTAACAGCATGGGATGCAGTGGTGGCTGCTCCTTATATAACCGCATGGGAAGCAGTGGTGGCTGATCTTTATATAACTGCATGGGATGCAGTGGTGGCTGCTCTTTGTATAACCAGATGGGATGCAGTGGTGGCTGCCCTTTGTATAACCACATGGGATGCAGTGGTGGCTGCTCTTTATATAACTGCACAGGATGCAGTGGTGAATGCTCTTTATATAACCGCATAGGATGCAGTGGTGTCTGCTCTTTGTATAACCACATGGAATGCAGTGGTGGCTGCTCTTTGTATAACCACATGGGATGCAGTGGTGGCTGCTCTTTATATAACTGCACAGGATGCAGTGGTGAATGCTCTTTATATAACTGCATAGGATGTAGTGGTGGCTGCTCTTTCTTAACCACATGGGATGCAGTGGTGGCTGCTTTTTATATAACCTCATGGGATGCATCATGGCTGCTTTTTGTATAACTACATGGGATGTCGTGGCTGCACTTTTTTAACCGCATGGGATGCAGTGGTGGCTGCTCTTTATATAACCGCATGGGATGCAGTGGTGGCTGCTCTTTATATAACCACATAGAATGTGGTGGCTGCACTTTATTAACCACATGGGAAGCAGTAGTGGCTGCTCTTTATATAACCGCATGGGATGCAGTCGTGGCTGCTCTTTATATAACCGCATGGGATACATCTTGGCTGCTTTTTGTATAACCACATGGGATGTGGTGGATGCACTTTATTAACCGCATGGGAAGCAGTGGTGGCTGCTCTTCATATAACCACATGGGATGTGGTGGCTGCCCTCTATAAAACCGCATGGGATGCAGTAGCGGCTGCTCTTTATATAACTGCATGTGATCCAGTGGACGCTGCTCTTTATATAACTTGATGAGACACAGTGGTACCTGCTCTTTATATAACCGCATGGAATGGGATGGCGGCTCTTTATATAACCGCATGGGAAGCAGGATACCTGCTTTTTATATAACTTCATGAGATGCAGTGGTGGCTGCTCTTCATATATACGCGTACGGGATGCTGTGGTGGCTGCTCTTTATATAACAGTATGGGATGCAGTGGTGCATGCTCGTTTATAACCGCATGGGAAGCACGTTGGCTGCTCTTTATAAAACTGCATGGGATGCAGTGGTGCCTGCTCTTTATATAACTGCATCAGAAGCATGTTGGCTGCTCTTTATATAACTGCATGGGATGCAGGGGTGGCTGCTCTTTATATACCATATTTAAAGCAGTGGTGGGTGCTCTTTATATAACAACAATTGATGGACAGAATGCAGAACAATGTCATACATTCACCCCAGTACAGAGATCTGGGCCTAAAACAAGCATCCTAGGACCGGTTTCGGGGTTTCACCCCTCTTCAGCCAGGATAGCTTGATTCCAGTGGCATGGAGAGCACGGGACCCACGTCTGGGCATACCCGTCCCACTCGGGGTGACAAATGCAAAAACAACAATTGATGGACAGAATGCAGAACAATGTCATACATTCACCCCAGTACAGAGATCTGAGCCTAAATCCATCGTTTTTTGCTCACCATGCCATTCCAGTTTGAACCCAGCCATATGCAAATCAGTCTTGACCCTGTGCCTCATGGGTCCCGGGCTCACTGTGCCACTGGAATCAAGCTATCCTGGCTGAAGAGGGTGAAACCCGAAACCGGTCCTAGGATGCTTGTTTCCGGTTCAGGGAGGACCTGGCTTGGCAGTTCGGGCTGGACTGTTCCCATGAGGCACAGGGTCAAGACTGATTTGCATATGGCCAGGTCTAAACTGGGGTGGCATGGTGAGCAAAAGAATGATGGATTTAACCCAGATCTCTTGACTGGGGTGAATGTTTTGATTTGTTCTGCATTCTGTCCATCAATTGTGTGTCTTTGCTTTCTCGCCCTATGTGCGCCGGGTATGCCCAGACGTGGGTCCCGGGCTCACTGTGCCACTGGAATCAAGCTATCCTGGCTGAAGAGGGTGGAACCCCGAAACCGGTCCTAGGATGCTTGTTTCCGGTCCAGGGAGGACCTGGCTTGGCAGTTCGGGCTGGACTGTTCCCATGAGGCACAGGGTCAAGACTGATTTGCATATGGCCAGGTCTAAACTGGGGTGGCATGGTGAGCAAAAGAATGATGGATTTAACCCAGATCTCTTGACTGGGGGTGAATGTTTTGATTTGTACTGCATTCCGTCCATCAATTCTGTGTCTTTTGCTCTTTATATAACAGCATGGGATGCAGTGGTGGCTGCTCTTTATATAACCGCATGGGAAGCAGTGGTGGCTGATCTTTATATAACTGCATGGGATGCAGTGGTGGCTGCTCTTTGTATAACCACATGGTATGCAGTGGTGGCTGCTCTTTGTATAACCACATGGGATGCAGTGGTGGCTGCTCTTTATATAACTGCACAGGATGCAGTGGTGAATGCTCTTTATATAACCGCATAGGATGGAGTGGTGGCTCCTCTTTGTATAACCACATGGGATGCAGTGGTGGCTGCTCTTTATATCACCGCAAGGCAAGCAGTGGTGGCTGCTCTTTATATAACTGCACAGGATGCAGTGGTGAATGCTCTTTATATAATCGCATAGGATGCAGTGGTGGCTGCTCTTTATATAACCGCATGGAAGCAGTGTTGGCTGCTCTTTGTATAACCACATGGGAAGCAGTGGTGGCTGCTCTTTGTATAACCACATGGGAAGCAGTGGTGGCTGCTCTTTATATAACCGCATGGGAAGCAGTGGTGGCTGCTCATTATATAACCGCATGGGAAGCAGTGGTGGCTGCTCATAATATAACTGCAAAGGATGCAGTGGTGGCTCCTCTTTATATAAACGCATGGAAGCAGTGTTGGCTGCTCTTTGTATAATCGGAAGGGAAGCAGTGGTGACTGCTCTTTCTATAACCGCAAGGGAAGCAGTGGTGGATGCTTATTATATAACCACATGGGATGAAGTGGTGGCTGATGTTTATATAATTACATGGGATGCAGTGGTGGCTGCTTTTTATATAACCTCATGGGATGCATCATGGCTGCTTTTTGTATAACCTCATGGGATGTGGTGGCTGCACTTTATTAAGCATATGGGAAGCAGTGGCGGCTGCTCTTTATATAACTGCATGGGATGCAGTGGTGGCTGCTCTTTATATAACCACATGGGATGCAGTGGTGGCTGCTCTTTATATAACCACATGGGATGCATTGTGGCTGCTTTTTGTAGAACCACATGGGAAGCACGTTGGCTGCTCTTTTTAAAACCGTATGGGATGCAGTGGTGCCTGCTCTTTATATAACTGCATGGGAAGCATGTTGGCTGCTCTTTATAAAACTGCATGGGATGCAGGGGTGGCTGCTCTTTATATAACCGCATGGGAAGCATGTTGGCTGCTCTTTATATAACAGCATGGGATGTGGCGGTAGCAGCTCTTTATATAACTGCATGGGAAGTACGTTGGCTGCTCTTTATAAAACTGCATGGGATGCAGGGGTGGCTGCTCTTTATATAACCACATGGGATGCAGTAATGGCTGCTCTTTATATAACCGCATGGGATGCAGTGGTGGCTGCTCTTTATATAACCACATGGGAAGCAGGTTGGCTGCTCTTTATATAACCGCATGGGAAGCAGTGGTGGCTGCTCTTTATATAACCGCATGGGAAGCATGTTGTCTGCTCTTTATATAACAGCATGGGATGTGGCGGTAGCAGCTCTTTATATAACTGCATGGGATGCAGGATGGCTGCTCTATATATAACCGCATGGGATGTGGTGGCTGCTCTGTATATAACCACATGGGATGCATTGGTGGCAGCTCTTTATATAACCGCATGGGATGTGGTGGCTGCTCTTTGTATAACCACAAGGGAATGTGGTGGCTGCTCTTTATTTTAAAATCTGTTTATTGAGTTTTAAGATTGAAACAGAAATGCAGTACACATGCCACAATTGTCAAGTTAGGCCAAGAGTTACAGAAAGCACGTGGAGATTACAGCTTGTTCACAAGTTCTGTGGCATGAAAAAACACATATTGATAAGTACAATCATAATATGTTGCATGTAGTAGTCCACAACCTGCCGTCAATCCGTCCTCTAGGGAGAGGAACATGGAAAAGAAACTTAACAAAGCTAAATAACCAACAAAAACGAGATGTCATGGTGCAAATAATAGTGAAGTGGTCGCGTGGGATGGGTGTCCGTGCCCCAGCCGAGGCCTCCTCCTAGCTGCAAGGTAGCATCTATGCTGCAGGTGCATTAAATGTGAAACAAGTTAAGGGCTCTGAGCCGTGGGGCGCACGCCGTCAACGGGAGCCCCTCCGATAAGTAACTCACTAGAGGGGACCATATATATTCGAATCCCTTTCTGGCATCATCTACGATGTCAGCCATGCGCTCCAGAGCCAACGCCCTCCATAGCCGCACATGCCATTGAGTTAAGGATGGTACCTCTTGTTTTTTCCATGCGGCCGCCACTGCCATTTTTGCAGCCCCCAGGCAAAGCCACATAACCGATCTATCACTCTGCGTTTGGCGTTTGAGGGCCGTATCTCTTACCCCTAGCAAGGTGTGTTCCAGGGAATGGGGAATTGGGTAGCCTAATATGAGTTTAATTTGGGATAGGATCTCTTTCCAAAAAGGGGCTGCTCTTTATATAACCTCAAGGGAAGCAGTGGTGGATACTCTTTATACAATCACGTGGGATGCAATGGTGGCTGCTATTTATATAGCCGCATGAGGTGCAGTGGTGGCTGCTCTTTATTAACCGCATGGGAAGCAGTCGTGGCTGCTCTTTATATAACCGCATGGGCAGTGGTGGCTGCTCTTTATATAACCGCAAGGGAAGCAGTGGTGGCTGCTCTTTATATAACCGCATGGGGCCAGTGGTGACTGCTCTTTATATAACTGCAAGGGATGCAGTGGTGGCTGCTCTTTATATAACCGCATGGGATGCAGTGGTGGCTGCTCTTTATATAACCACATTGGAAGCAGTGGTGGCTGCTCTTTATATAACCGCACAAGATGCAGTGGTGGCTGCTCTTTATGTAACCGCATGGGATGCAGTGCTGGTTGCTCTTTATATAACCTCATGGGAAGCAGTGGTGGCTGCTCTTTATATAACCACACAAGATTCAGTGGTGGCTGCTCTTTATGTAACCGCATGGGATGCAGTGCTGGTTGCTCTTTATATAACCGCATGGGATGCAGTGGTGGCTGCTCTTTATATAACCGCATGGGATGTGGGGGCTGCTCTTTATATAATCACATGAGCTGTGGTGGCTGCTCTTTATATAACTGCAAGGGAAGCATTGGTGGATGCTCCTTATATAACTGTATGGGGTGCAGTGGTGGCTGCTCTTTATATAACCGCATGGGATGCAGTGGTGACTGCTCTTTATATCACCGCATGGGAAGCAGTGGTGGCTGCTCTTTATATAACCGCATGGGATGCAGTGGTGCCTGCTCTTTATATAACCGCATGGGATGCAGTGGTGGCTGCTCCTTATATAACCGCATGGGGTGCAGTGGTGGCTCCTCTTTATATAACCACATGGGAAGCACGTTCGCTGCTCTTTATATAACCGCATGGGATGCAGTGGTGGCTGCTCTTTATATCACCGCATGGGAAGCAGTGGTGGCTGCACTTTATATAACCGCATGGGATGCAGTGGTGGCTGCTCATTATATAACCGCATGGGATGTGGTGGCTGCTCTTTATATAACCGCATGGGATGCAGTGGTGGCTGCTGTTGGAAGCCGGAGTCCCCGTCCCGCACCACTGTCACCAAATGCGAGACCCGGGACTCCTCACTCAACGCTATGCCAAGTTAGGACACCGTTTGAGATAGCCCTGCTCACCCCTTAGTAGCTTAGCACGAGCAGCCAGGCCTATCTCCAAGGCACGAGTGTACAGTATGTGCAACCACACTCACAACAACCCACTGGTGACACCACAAATGGACTCCACACGAGTTTGATAAAACAAGTATAAACTTTATGTAAATAGATATACGATCAGACCACACGATACATAAGCCAACATATAATAAAGGGTAATATTCGTTCCGGCTGGTTGGTAGGTTCAAATCCCAACCACCGCTTTCAAAATGCTATGCTGGTCGTAATGCTAGAATCACACACGTTGCAATGGACAAACAATAGTGCACTGCGCAACGACACAATCCTGTGCTGGGCAAAGGAATAATAATACAATGCGTAACGATACACCCCGGTACCTTGCAATGGGAGAAATAATGCAATGCGTACCGCTACAATCATGTACTGCGCAATGAAGGAATAATGCAATGCGTCACACCCCAATCACGTACTTTGCAATGAAGAAATAATGCAATACGCGCCGCTACAATCATGTACTTTGCAATGAAGGAATAATGCAATGCGTAGCTACAATCATGTACTTTGCAATGAAGAAATAATGCATTGCGGGCCGCTATAATCCTGTACTTTGCAATGGAGAAATAATGCAATGCGTAGCGCTACAATCGTGTACTTCGTTATGCAGAAATAATGTCAGGCGTCATAAGACAGTCCGGCAGTTCGTTAGCAGCAATATTGGCAATGTGTATTACGATAGTCAGCCTCTTCGATAACAGTTGCCCCCCACACGTATCAATGATGACATAAAGTACAGCCTCTCACTCTGGCCCCAGTACTGCCACTCCTGACCGCAGTACGGACCCCAATCTGAGCCGAAGCAAAGGCTCACGTCGCCAGAAGGTCTGAGAGGCCAAGAGAGTGTCCCTCCGAGCCCGCACCCCGCCCAGGCAGTGATCCACGTTACCTGGGGGCGCGACCCCACTCTCCTCTCCTCCTTCAGCGAACTGGGCCTTCCGTGTAGAACTTTCTCAATGGGCCTCAGCGGCTCGGCCTGGCAGTTCAGCTCATCCGGGGCTGCCGGTCCGGGCCGCGACTGTTAGGAAGGTCTCAGGCGGCCGCAGGGCACACGTACCCCACGCCCCTGAGATTACGTTACTCCGGGTGCACGTTCACCACAGCACCCTCCGGGTCTCCTCTGGCACGAAGCCACACACACAACGCTGATGGGACTTCACGTCGACTCCGAGTGCACGTTCACCTGGCACTCCTTCCTGCGGTCTCAGTTGGCACCAAGACACGCACACCACGCTGCAGAGACTCACTTTCTTCCGGTGCACATGATGATCAGCCGATCACCTCCACAGTCCCAGGTTGCACCAAAGCACGCACACTGCTTCACTGAGACTTACTCCAACTCCGGTGCCCCGATATCCAGGCGCTCTTCACCAATGCCTTCGGCCGCACCCCGACACGCTCACCGTGTCCGAGCCTCACTTCTCCTCCGGTGCACTTGACCAGGCGCTCTTCACCAGCGCCTCCGGTGCACCCCGACACGTACCCTGCGCGTCCGAGACTCACTCCACTTCCGATGCACACGTTGACCAGGCGCTCCTCACCAACGCCTCCTGTGCACCACGACACGCACCCTGCACATCCGAGACTCCCTTCACCTCCGATGCACTCGCCGACCAGGCGCTCTTCACCAACGCCTGCGGTGCACCACGACACGCACCCTGCGCGTCCGAGTCTCACGTCACCTCCGATGCACACGCTGACCAGGCGCTCTTCACCAATGCCTGCGGTGCACCACAACACGCACCCAGCGCGTCCGAGACTCACTTCACCTTCAATGCACACGTTGACCAGGCGCTCTTCACCAACGCCTCCTGTGCACCACGACACGCACCCAGCACGTCTGAGTCTCACTTCTCCTCCGTGTGTCCAAGATCACAGGGCACACCTTCCGAGGGTCTCAAGCTGCCACAACACGCGCCCACCGAGTCGCTTGAAACTTCTCCGGAAACTTTTATGTTCCTGTGTTTCCAAACAGGGAGCCAGCTCACCTCGGGCCCTTGGGGTAACAAGACACAGCACAAAGCACAGTCTTCTTCAAGCAGGGGGACACAGTGCACGAAGCACAGTCCCAACAGCCTCTTCCTTGGTTAAAACAGCAAACTGCAGACCAGCCCCAGATCACGAAGCAAGGGTTGGTCCTTCCCAGCAGTCTCTTCAGTTGTTCCTTCCTTAGCAGAGGTTCCTCTTGACCACGAAATGGGTCCAAGCCTTTTCAGTCTCAATCCATTTCTATTCCAACGTTCAGGGGGTCTCAGCTCTCATAGTTATACCCCTAAATGTCTTTGAAGTTCGTTGTGCTCAGGGGTCCCTGACCCCTGCCTAAATCAGTTCTGGGTGTCTCCCTCCCAGTGTCACCTTTCTCCCTTTGATACTGGGGGTCTGGATCCTTAATCACTCAGCAGGAGATGGGTCAATTGTTTTATAGCTGCAACCCAGGCCTCTTCACCTCCCGGTGCTTTTCCTCGCCTACTCTCCAGATGCAGGTCAGCCTGGTGCCATCTCAACCCCTCCCTGGGTCAAGACCTCCCCCAGCTCCTCTCCACTTTCAGATCCAGACAGTCAATCCACATTCAGCAGAGACACACAGAAATGCTTAAAGCACAAAACTCAGCCACTTTCTAAAAGAGTGGTTTCTGAACACACAGTGACAAAACCACTTTCATAGAAAGATGTGTTATGACGCTGTGAGTTCATACATACTAAACTTCACCTCTCCATTTTAAACTTATGGGAAACTATGCTAACAAACACAATACCCAGCCTCCCCCATTCTGTCCTATGGGCAGGATGGCCTTTCACCAGTGAAAAACGAAATGGAGTGTTTTTCACTGTCAGGACATAACAAACACCTCAGTATATGTCCTGCCTTTTACCTACACTGCACCCTGCCCAGGGGTTACACGGGACCTACCACAGGGGTGCCCACTGTGTACGCAAAAGGGAAAGTAAGGTCTGACAAGTGGTTGCACTTGTCAGGACAACATGCTAACTTAGCAAACTGCGCGCAGGCCCTACACTGCAGGCCTGAGTTCCCTTCTCCGCGCACCTTTGCATTACTAGCCCTGGCACACACAGTGCACATCACTAGGGACTTTACTAGTAAGGCAACATACCAATCATGGCCAACCAATTACCATTACACTTTACACAGGGAACACTTGTACTTTGACACTGATCAGCAGTGGCAAAGTACCCAAAGCATCTAAATTGGCAACTCTATGTCAGGAAAACGGTCTAGGGGGAAAGCAAAAAGTTTAGGGAACTTTAGCCAAAAAGGCCAAGTCCTACAGCTGCTCTTTATATAACTGCATGGGATGCATGGTGGCTGCTCCTTATATAACCCCATGGTAAGCAGTGGTGGCTCCTCTTTATATAACTGCATGGGATGCAGGGTGGCTGCTCTTTATATAACCGCATAGGAAGCAGTGGTGGCTGCTCTTTATATAACTGCATGGGATGCAGAGTGGCTGCTCCTTATATAACAGCATGGGAAGCAGTGGTGGCTGCTCTTTATATCACTGCATGGGAAGCAGTGGTGGCTGCTCTTTATATACCCGCATGGGAAGCAGTGGTGGCTGCTCTTTATATAACTGCATGGGATGCAGGGTGGCTGTTCCTTATATAACCGCATGGGAAGCAGTAGCGGCTGCTCTTTATATAAATGCATGGGATGCAGGGTGGCTGTTCCTTATGTAACCGCATGGGAAGCAGTGGTGGCTGCTCTTTGTATAACCACATGGGATGCAGTGGGGACTGCTATTTATATAACCGCATGGGAAGCAGTGGTGGCTGCTCTTTATCTAACAGCATGGGATGCAGTGGGGACTGCTATTTATATAACCGCATGGGAAGCAGTGGTGGCTGCTCTTTATATAACTGCAAGGGGATGCAGTGGTGGCTGCTCTTTGTATAACCACATGGGATGCAGTGGTGGCTGCTCTTTATATAACCACATGGGAAGCAGTGGTGGCTGCTCCTTATGTAAATGCATGGGATACAGCGGTGGCTGCTCTTTGTATAACCACATGGGATGCAGTGGTGGCTGCTCTTTATATCACTGCAAGGCAAGCAGTTGTGGCTGCTCTCTATATAACTGCACAGGATGCAGGGGTGAATGCTCTTTATATAACCACATGGGAAGCATTGGTGGCTGCTCTTTGTATAACCGCATGGGATGCAGTGGTGGCTGCTCTTTATATAACAGCATGGGATGCAGTGGTGGCTGCTCTTTATATAACAGCATGGGAAGCAGTGGTGGCTGATCTTTATATAACTGCATGGGATGCAGTGGTGGCTGCTCTTTGTATAACCACATGGGATGCAGTGGTGGCTGCTCTTTGTATAACCACATGGGATGCAGTGGTGGCTGCTCTTTATATAACTGCACAGGATGCAGTGGTGAATGCTCTTTATATAACCGCATAGGATGCAGTGGCGGCTGCTCGTTGTATAACCGCATGGGATGCAGTGGTGGCTGCTCTTTTGTATCACAGCAAGGTAAGCAGTGGTGGCTGCTCTTCATATAACTGCACAGGACGCAGTGGTGAATGCTCTTTATATAACCGCATGGGATGCAGTGGTGGCTGCTCTTTGTTTGACCGCATGGGAGCCAGTGGTGGCTGCTCATTATATAACCGCATGGGATGCAGTGGTGGCTGCTCTTTGTATAACAGCATGGGATGCAGTGGTGGCTGCTCTTTATATCACCGCATGGGAAGCAGTGGTAGCTACTCTTTGTATAACCGCATGGGAAGCATTGGTGGCTGCTCTTTGTATAACCGTATGGGATGCAGTGGTGGCTGCTCTTTATATAACCGCATGGGAAGAAGTGGTAGCTGCTCATTATATAACCGCATGGGAAGCAGTGGTGGCTGCTCATTATATAACCGCAGTGCTGGCTGCTCTTTATATAACCGCATGGGAAGCAGTGTTGACTGCTCTTTATATAACCGCAAGGGAAGCAGTGATGGCTGCTCTTTATATACCCGCATGGGAAGCAGTGGTGACTGCTCTTTATATAACTGCATGGGATGCAGGGTGGCTGCTCTTTATATAACTGCATAGGAAGCAGTGGTGGCTGCTCTTTAGATAACTGCATGGGATGCAGAGTGGCTGCTCCTTATATACCCGCATGGGAAGCAGTGGTGGCTGATCTTTATATCACCGCATGGGAAGCAGTGGTGGCTGCTCTTTATATACCCGCATGGGAAGCAGTGGTGACTGCTCTTTATATAACTTCATGGGATGCAGGGTGGCTGCTCTTTATATAACCGCATAGGAAGCAGTGGTGGCTGCTCTTTAGATAACTGCATGGGATGCAGAGTGGCTGCTCCTTATATAACCACGTGGGAAGCAGTGGTGGCTGCTCTTTATATAACTGCATTGGATGCAGGGTGGCTGCTCCTTATATAACCGCATGGGAAGCAGTGGTGGCTGCTCTTTATATCACTGCATGGGAAGCAGTGGTGGCTGCTCTTTATATCACCGCATGGGAAGCAGTGGTGGCTGCTCTTTATATGACTGCATGGGAAGAACGTTGGCTGCTCTTTATAAAACTGCATTGGATGCAGGGGTGGCTGCTCTTTATATAACCACATGGGATGCAGTAGGGCCTGCTTTTTATATAACCGCATGGGATGCAGTAGTGGCTGCTCTGTAAATGACCACATGGGATGCAGTGGTGGCTGCTCTTTATATCACCGCATGGGAAGCAGTGGTGGCTGCTCTTTATATAACCGCATGGGATGCAGTGGTGGCTGCTCATTATATAACCGCATGGGATGTGGTGGCTGCTCTTTATATAACCGCATGGGAAGCAGTGATGGCTGCTCTTTATATAACTGCATGGGAAGCAGTGGTGGCTGCTCTTTATATCACCGCATGGGAAGCAGTGGTGGCTGCTCTTTATATGACTGCATGGGAAGAACGTTGGCTGCTCTTTATAAAACTGCATTGGATGCAGGGGTGGCTGCTCTTTATATAACCACATGGGATGCAGTAGTGCCTGCTTTTTATATAACCGCATGGGATGCAGTAGTGGCTGCTCTTTATATGACCACATGGGATGCAGTGGTGGCTGCTCTTTATATAACCGCATGGGATGCAGTGGTGGCTGCTCATTATATAACCGCATGGGATGTGGTGGCTTCTCTTTATATCACCGCATGGGAAGCAGTGGTGGCTGCTCTTTATATAACCGCATGGGATGCAGTGGTGGCTGCTCATTATATAACCGCATGGGATGTGGTGGCTGCTCTTTATATAACCGCATGGGAAGCAGTGATGGCTGCTCTTTATATAACTGCATGGGATGCATGGTGGCTGCTCCTCATATAACCGCATGGAATGCAGTGGTGGCTGCTCCTTATATAACCGCATGGGGTGCAATGGTGGCTCCTCTTTATATAACCGCATGGGAAGCACGTTGGCTGCTCTTTATATAACTGCATGGGATGCGGTGGTGGCTGCTGTTTATATCACCGCATGGTAAGTAGTGGTGGCTGCTCTTTTATAACTGCATGGGATGCAGGGGTGGCTGCTCATTATATAACCACATGGGATGTGGTGGCTGCTGTTTATATAACTGCATGGGATGCAGTGGTGGCTGCTCTTTATATAACTGCATGGGATGCAGGGTGGCCGCTCCTTATATAACTGCCTGGGAAGCAGTGGTCGCTCCTCTTTATATAACTGCATGGGATGCAGGGTGGCTGCTCTTTATATAACCGCGTGGGAAGCAGTGGTGGCTGCTCTTTATATTACTGCATGGGAAGCAGGGGTGGCTGCTCCTTATATAACTGCATGGGAAGCAGGGGTGGCTGCTCTTTATATCACCGCATGGGAAGCAGTGGTGGCTGCTCTTTATATAACCGCATGGGAAGCAGTGGTGGCTGCCTTTATATAACCGCATGGGATGCAGTGGTGGCTGCTCTTTATATAACTGCATGGGATGCAGTGGTGGCTGCTCTTTATATAACTGCATGGGATGCAGGGTGGCCGCTCCTTATATAACTGCCTGGGAAGCAGTGGTGGCTCCTCTTTATATAACTGCATGGGATGCAGGGTGGCTGCTCTTTATATAACCGCATGGGAAGCAGTGGTGGCTGCTCTTTATATAACTGCATGGGATTCAGGGTGGCTGCTCCTTATATAACCGCATGGGAAGCAGTGGTGGCTGCTCTTTATATCACCGCATGGGAAGCAGTGGTGGCTGATCTTTATATCACCGCATGGGAAGCAGTGGTGGCTGCTCTTTATATCACCGCATGGGATACAGTGGTGGCTGCTCTTTATATAACAGCATGGGATGCAGTGGTGGCTGCTCTTTATATAACCGCATGGGAAGCAGTGGTGGCTGTTCTTTATATAACCGCATGGGATGCAGTGGTGGCTGCTCTTTGTATAACCACATGGGATTCAGTGGTGGCTGCTCTTTATATAACCGCATTGGAAGCAGTGGTGGCTGCTCCTTATATAACTGCATGGGATACAGTGGTGGCTGCTCTTTGTATAACCACATGGGATGCAGTGGTAGCTGCTCTTTATATCACCACAAGGCAAGCAGTGGTGGCTGCTCTTTATATAACTGCACAGGGTGTAGTGGTGAATGCTCTTTATATAACCGCATAAGATGCAGTGGTGGCTCCTCTTTGTATAACCGCATGGGATGCAGTGTTGGCTGCTCTTTATCTAACAGCATGGGATGCAATGTTGGCTGCTCCTTATATAACCGCATGGGAAGCAGTGGTGGCTGATCTTTATATAACTGCATGGGATGCAGTGGTGGCTGCTCTTTGTATAACCAGATGGGATGCAGTGGTGGCTGCCCTTTGTATAACCACATGGGATGCAGTGGTGGCTGCTCTTTATATAACTGCACAGGATGCAGTGGTGAATGCTCTTTATATAACCGCATAGGATGCAGTGGTGGCTGCTCTTTATATAACTGCACAGGATGCAGTGGTGAATGCTCTTTATATAACTGCATAGGATGTAGTGGTGGCTGCTCTTTGTATGACTGAATAGGATGCAGTGGTGGCTGCTCTTTATATAACCGCATGGGAAGCAGTGGTGGTGATGGAGCAGGGTAAATGTAAAAATTTTAACTTCCTAATATTTTCGTACAATATTAATAAACATGTTCGTTTAAGTAAATAACCAACAATGTATGTAAAGGGTTAATGGTAACACGCAATTCTGTGTGCAAATTAATAGACTTATAATTGTTTACGTGTCTAACATAACATAATATTTGCGTACTAATTAAATAATAAATGCATGATTTGTGCTTTCAAATAAAACGTGTGGTTGCAAAATAAAGCAATGGTAAGTAAGGGACAGCTTTATATGTTGCTTCTGCTAGGTAATACCTAATTGGGGTACGTAGAAAGACGGGAGGGAAACGAAAGGGTTTATATTTCTTTGTTTTAATAACATTTTGTTTATCTTTGAAAATAGTGCGCTTAGGCCTGCCGAGCAGCAATATAAAATGGCCGCGAGTTACTAGAGTGCGCATGAGCGGATGAGACCATGTGATAGAAAGAGAGGCTGTGGAAAAGGATGATCACGTGCTGATGCCGAGAGGCTAAGATGAAAGTATGGTCAAGGCTGCTGTGACCCTTCTGAGCAGATGTGTGCCAAGATGATCAGCAAGAAGCGTGAGAAGCCTGGTTGAATCAATAGAAGGAACTGTGTTATACAAAATGTAGCAGAAAAAGATACAATTTGGACTGATCGAAACGGATGAGCAAGTGCATGAACTGTGGGAAACGATGCTTGCATGGACATTCCACATGGAACTGGTTAAGACCAGGAAGTTTGATTAAAATGTATATGGACCTGAGTTTTTGACCAATGAGAATGAATTGCGCCATGTAAGAAGAAACATTTTATGCTGTAAGCTAGAATTAGGGTATAAGAAGACCTACTCTTGGTGGGAGGGGTTGAGAATGCTGCGGGATGCTGCGGGAGATGCTGAAGAAGTTAGATGCTGTAGATGGGAGAGTTTGCGGTTGCTGATGCTGACGAGCTGATGCTGCTGCTGTTATTTTCCTTTTCCAGTTGAGTATAAAGATGCTGCTTTAGGAGAACTTTTATTGATAGATTTTATTAGAATTATTAGGATTTCCCCAGAGAGATAGATAGGTTGATCTATAGAGTTCTTAGTATGATAACCTCGTTTTTCCGTCTAATAAAAGTGCCATGCAATTTCAAACCATTCTTATAATGAGGATAAATGCAATGATCTGAATAATAAACTTAATCTAAATTTTATGCATTCAAAACTTTATATAAACTTTATTATTCTTTAAACAAATGACTCAGTGATTTTCTTTAGCATAATGATTAATAATGAAATGGTAAAAGAGTTCATTGTGATTGAGCTGGTCTTAATCACCATCAACTGATTCCTACTAGTTGGTCCATCGACCAATGAGCGGAATACCTTAAAAGCAAATGAGAAATACTGTGTCATTATAAAAGAGGTATCCCGTCTCCTTCCAGCGAATCGTTTTTCTCCTAGGTACGTTGACGGAGGAAATCCAGGGAATAAATGAGTAAGTGAATGTATATGCGGTGTTATGGGCCCCACCGTCATATGGATATAGTGTGTGTGTTAGAGAAATAATTGCACCTGGATGACCAAAGCATAATAGGAGAAATTATTTTTATTGTTAGCGCTGGATCAGATTTCTTGGTAGCAGAGTTATGGTTACTATAGATTAGTTTGGTGATTATTGATTTATGATTATAGATTATTGATAAGTTTATGTTTAACACTTTTTGTTGAGTCGCGTTATGTTATATGTAAGTTTACACGCTTCCGGGAAGTAGGAAGTGGAACACGTGTGGCAAGAGAAGTCGCGTGGAATTTTACACTGTCTGAGTTCATTTTTGGTAATAACACAGGTTGTGTTATATTAGGGACATTTTGCGTATAAAAGGTGTGTAAGTGAAAAAGTGATCGGTTTTCTTGTGAAACTCTGGCCTTAATTCTCAGGAGCAGTATAGTCTCCACATGTGTTTTATCCCCAGAGAAACGGGTTTATTGATTGCTTGAAAGAAGGGTAAGGTAGAGGGAAGTGCTACTTTATCGACGAAACTGAAAGTTCTGTGGTTGGGTAGAGGTAAGCGCTGCCTACTGGAAAATACAGAATTCTTGTGTGAATGGTCAAAGCTATCTTTTCGGTTTAGCGAATCAGACAATGGAAATGTGGATAAAATGTTGTAACTAACAAGAATTGTTGAAAAAGAAATTGCCGATAAATATTGTAAAGGAGGGGTCAAGAGTAAAAGTGACGTAGACAAGAGCCGCGCTGGGATTGGACAGTACGATAGTCACATGAGAACAGGAGCAAAGTGACGTAGACAAAAGCCGCGCTGGGATTGGACAGTGCGCCGTAGACAGAAATCGCTGTGATTGGAGTGTTGGTATGAGTCGCGCTAGTATTGGTTGAAATAACGCATAGGGAACAGTATTGAATTGCGGATTGTTTAAGGAGAAAAAGGTTGTGAATCATGTCGTACTATGAGTATGGAAAAGAGAAAATGTCTTGGATGTCAAAAGTTAAGAACTTCTTTAAGAAGGACAAAAAGGTAGTGACTAGAGAGGGACAAATAATTCCTCCGCCGAAATCACCAGCTTCACATATGATGCTGAAATATGGATATCATACATGCATATGGTTAGAAAATTGGACAAAATACACCAAGAACGATGGAGCATTGGCTTTTCCTGAGAATGGTTAATTTAATGTAGCTGTACTACGGAATTTGAGAGAAAAGATGGTAATGTTAGAACCTAGACCTAGACCGACACAGTTTGAAGCTTTAACGGAATGGGAAGATGAGATGTATGAGCGAGAGAGATCCAGAGGATTAAAGAATCATGAGTTTATACCTGGAAGGTTGTGGGGAATAAATCATGAGGACAGAGTAAAGCGTTGGAGATATGCTAACATGGCAGGAGGTTTGTTTCCAGCTTTTGCGGTTGAGGAAGAAGCAAAGAGGAAGTGTACTGAGAAAAAGAAGCATGTAGTGGTAGAAAAGTATGTGTATGGTGGTAGTGAAACAGATGACGAATTGCTGGAAGATATTTTAAACAGAAACCCACCTCCATACCAACAGACTTCTGCGGTAGTGACACCTAATGCACCGCCAATGGAAACTGGGAGGAATAAAAAACCCGAACGAAGAAATGAAATAAATAGGTCACAAGAAACATTTAAAATTTCACGGGGGCGTGGCCAAGATGGCGGCGGGGACGTGGCCAAGATGGCGGCGGGGCGTGGCCAAGATGGCGGCGAGATAGGACGTGGGTCCCTATCCCTCCGGCGCCGTTATTATTTAGCATTGTATTATCGCCCTACCTGGCGCCCATCTGACCCTGCAGACGGGTGAGCGGCATTGCGGAGCTGTCCTGGACCCGATGGTGGGCCCCGTTCTGTGATCGGTGCGCTCTGCTCCGCCGTAGGATCCCTTCCGGCCCCGGCCTTGCTGCGGCCCGGCGGGTGAGGCGCGGCCGGGAGGAGAGCCGAGCACCGGTGTGAGCTGCGGTGCTGCCTGGGGCGACTTGCCAAGAGCGTGTGGTGGAAACGCACTACCCCCGGCTGCGTTGAATTCCCTGCGGCCCGGGCGGGGACGGGGCCGTGGAGACGCGATCCGGAGACGGCGCCATTTTGTGGCCTGCAGCGAGGCCTACCCGGGCCGGGATGACTTGGTGTCCCAGATGGTGAAAGATCTGTGGAGCGGTGAGTGAATCGGGGCCTCCCGGCGCCCGACGAGTCCTGCTCTGGTGCGGTGGCTGAGGGCTACGTCCTGTGCTGGGGAGGCGCTGCCCAGCAGACACTACAGGTGAAGAGACGTGGGCCTAGGAAGGCGGCGTTCGAGTGGCCGGAGGGCTCGGTCCGCAGGTCGGCGGACGGAGGTGTGCCCTGATGGTCTCCGGAGGCTGGGAGCGGTGAAAGCGGAGTAACGTGGGGCTGTGCTGCGGTCTGCCGGATTTGTAGCTGCCATCGCGAGGAACCCAGCATTTACCGACATCGTAGCACCAGCACCCACAGAGCGACTTGTCCCGCTGTCCAGCCCCATCCGGCCCCGGCCTTGCTGCGGCCCGGCGGGGAGAAGGCTATTGGGGACAGAAAGAAGGCTGTCGTGGTCGGCTGTGCCCCTCGGAGTGCCCGTGGGAGTGGTGTGCCTGTCGGGTCCCCCGCAGACCGGGTTCCTGGCGCAGCTGCGTGAGCGGGGACCCGGAGACGGACCCATATCGGAGGTGGTGGTGGGCCCTGCTGGTAAGGCCTTGATTCGGTGCAGCGAAACGGAGCCATCTGCGGAGGCTGTGCCATATGATGAAAACCGCAGGTGAGGAGCAATGAGAGTGACGGGCGTGTGAGCGCGGTCTGCAGATCGGCAGATGGAGTGGTGTCCTGCTTGCCCCTGGGGGCTCACGTTGGTGACTGTAGAGGCGGATGGCCTTACCACCCTTCAGTTGTTGGTGTGACTGTGCCTAGCTAGCAAACCAGGGCTGGGACTACTCCGGGCCTACCCCCCTGAAGTGACAGAGACTGGCACTGCTTTGGCCCCGGCACTGTTATCCTTAACCACCACACTGCGACGGTGCCGGTTTGCTGGGATGCGGGTGGAAATAGCGCAGCTTTGACGACCTCTGTTGCCCTGCTCGGAGTCGAGAGGGGGCCATTCGGACTGCCCTGGGAGCGCCTGAGACCTCTGAGAGACTTCAGATTGCAGCGTGGCTAGCGGCGAGTGCCTAGGAGGTCCCCCTGTCTTACCGGAGCCACCTTCTAAGCTACACAAAGGGGAGAGGGGGCCCTCATGCGCCTCAGCCCCTGGTGGACATTGGCTCCCCCTGCTAACATTACCTCATTGCATCCTCCTAACTCCCGCATTCACCCTATACTACCAGGTCTGGGCATATCAAGGTGAGCATTGGCAGGAGCTCCAGCGAGCGGCGAAGTAGCCATGCTGGTGAATGGACATACTAAGGAACGCGCCTGAATCACTGCAGCGCTGCAGGCGGCTGGCCGCGGGGTGTTGCTGCGGAGGGAGGGAGCCGGTAGGAGTGGAGCTTTGGCCTGATCCCCCGGGGCGGTAGCGAAGGGCCTGGGCTTGGCCTGGGGCGGTCACTTGACGGGTGTACGTCCTCATGATGACTTCCGCCAAGGGGAGAAGGGACAAATCTCTAAAGGACCTACTACGGAAGACCTCAGAGAATCCCGCAGCGCAGACCACGACGGGAGCAGCGCTTTTGGACGGAGCGGATGCCCCAGCAACAAAAGCTTTTATGGTGGAGCTCTTTTCCGCCATTAAAGAGGACATACAAGAGCTTCGTTCGCAGCTGTCAGCGGATCTCCGAGAGGTGCGGCGAGACGTGGATGGCATTGGAGAGAGGGTGGCGACTCTAGAGGAGCATGACCTAAGTAGAGAGGACGATATGCACCAGCTGCAGCAGGAAATGCTGCGTCTCCGGGACCAAAACATAGACCTGCAGGCCCACACGGAGGACCTTGAAAACCGCTCTCGGCGGAACAATATACGGATCCGAGCAGTACAGTGGAAGGGAGAAGGTGATGACCTCCGTGAATATGTAAATTCTCTGTTCCTGCAGATCCTGGAGGATGAGGAAACGCCAGAGGTCCAAATGGACCGTGTCCACCGAGTAGGGCTGCCGCGGGGTCCGAAGGCCCCTCCTCCTGACATTCTGGTCTGCATCCATAATTTCCAGCTCAAGGAACGTATCCTTCGCAGAGCTAGAGACCTTAATCCGATCCGATTCCGAGATCACTACCCAGTTCTCTATCAAGACCTAGCAGCTTCAACGTTAATGAAACGGAGAGACTTCAAGCCTATCACCAACCATCTCAGAGAGCAACAGATTCCTTACTCCTGGGGTCACCCCTTCCGCCTTATCTTCAAGTACCAGGGCAAACTATTGCAGATACGCTCTCTAGAGGATGCATATGAGAAGCTAAGCATAGAAAGGCCATCTGCTGGAACAATGGAGGAACATCCACTTCGCCGCGGGCGTAGGCGCTCCTCGGGATGGCAGCGAGTGGGGGCCACAGCCGGGCGCTGCACCGGACATAGCTACTAGCAAGCTCGAGAGGGAGGAAGCCCTCTCATCAGTCACGCGAGTAACTGACAACCCCATAACACCCTGAGGTTCTTAAATTGGCGTCCACAAGGGCACTCTAGTCGGCGCCGGAGGGAGGCGGCCCTTCGATGAAACGTAGTGCTCCTGCACCCTAGACATCGGTGTGCTGAGCACGGTGATCTTCGAGAGTTCTGGGCTTCGACCACGTCTTCCCCTGTTTGACATGACTCAACCTGGGGGGAAGCCACGTCCCCTGGAACATTTGTACTCTCTGACGGACATAAGTCACCTACTGGTTCTTACAGTTTTGCTATTTTGCTTCTTTCTTTTGTTTTTTCAGCAACTTTGGGGACTTGGGGTTTATGGGATTGTTTTTGGGGCTCCGCATCAGTTCATAGGCAGGAATGGCAGCAGCCCAGGCCGTGGGTCTTGGGGGACTTCGCATTTTCTCTCCGGCAGGTTTGGCAGGTGTTTAGCTTAAGCAGAGTGCAGCACGTGTGGCCAGGCGCAGGTAGGCTATTCAACGCTTCCCCTTTTCACCTTGTTAGATTCGATGGGTAGGGATTTGAAAATTGTAAGCTTAAATGTCCGTGGATTGAACAACCCAGTCAAACGCGCTGCAATACTTTCTCTCTTAGAAAATGCTGAGGGGGATATCTGTTTACTGCAGGAAACTCACCTGTTGCCCAAGGACACTAAGCGAATGCGAGATAAACGCTTCCCTCTGCAGATGTGGTCCTCGGGGGCTGCTAAGAAAAATGGGGTGGCGATCCTCTTTAGCGCACGGTCACAATGCAAAGTCATTTCCACAGTAGCAGACATCAAGGGCAGGTTTTTAGCAGTCCGAGTTCAATGGGGAGACACGCACATGACAATAGGGTCGTTATATGCCCCAAATGAACGGCAAGAACCCTTCCTACGACTAGCACTCTCTGAGGTACTTGCCTCGCCGGATGCAGCACTCTTGGTGGGAGGCGACCTGAACGTGGTAATGGATTCCGCGATGGACAGATCAGAGCAAAGGGCGCATCAAACGGGGGCACTGTCTCAGGGAGGGAGGCAGTGGTTATCTGACTGTGGGCTGAGCGATGTGTGGCGTACAATACACCCGAACACACGGGACTACACTTACTACTCTGCAGCGCACAAAACTTATGCACGATTAGATCACTTTTTAGCCTCTCCCGCACTACGCTCTGCCTTGCACACGGCGGAGATCACTCCCCGTTCCCTTTCGGATCACGCCCTCATTTCAGTACAATTAACCTCTCATGGTGCGCGCTCCTCACCGTCGGGCTGGCGTCTTCGCGACTCCCTTCTACACTCCGAGGAGGTCACTGCTAGAATCCGGAACACTATTGTACACTACCTCACCGACAATGATCTCCTGGGCACTCCTCTTGTGGCAATTTGGGAAGCCTTGAAACTAGTGGTGCGGGGCGAATTTATTGCGATTGCCGCTTCCTTTGCGCGTCTACGCAGGGAAAAGCGTGCAGAACTGGAGAAGGAGGTGGGAGAATTAGAAGCAGTTCATAAGAGGACTGGAGCCCCCAGAGTCTGGAGGGAATTGGAAACACGGCGGCGTATGCTAAAACACCTAGATTTAGACAGGGCAGAATATGCCCTCCTGCGATTGCGACATAAATTCTATCTCAGTGGGGACAAGGGAGGGAAAATGCTAGCACACAGATTGCGAGCGCGTACACAGATGACCGCGATTCAGGCGATTCGAGACCGGGACGCGGCGGAGAATACCACAAACACCCTCATTGCTGACACCTTTCGCCAGTTTTACCAAAGCCTTTATACTAAGGGGTCCACTAATTCCCATAACATAGGGGAATACTTGAACTCCTGCGATATTACTCCTCTGGTTAAATCATCAGCGGACACATTGGACTCTGTTATTCGAATAGAGGAAGTCATCTCGGCGATTGCTCGCTTAAAACCGGCCAAATCCCCGGGCCCAGATGGCTTTTCCGCACTGTTTTATAAAACATTCTGTGTGGAGCTGGCTCCCCTTTTAACGAGGCTTTTTAACTCTTTCCTTGAAACCAAGGAAGTGACACCCACTATGTCGGAAGCGGTTATTTCTGTCATCCTTAAACCGGGAAAGGATCCTAAGGAGTGCGGGTCATACCGGCCCATCTCCCTCCTTAACGTCGACGCGAAGCTATTCGCGAGCATATTGGCAGCGCGTCTCGGTCCCTTGATGGACGGCCTGATTGATCCGGACCAAGCCGGTTTTATCCCGACACGGCAAGGAGGGGATAACACCAAACGACTTCTCCATCTCCTAGACTACATCCACCGGTCCCGTACGCAGGCCTTCTTCCTTTCTATTGATGCGGAGAAGGCCTTCGACCGAGTCGACTGGAACTATCTGTTTGAAGTCTTACGGGCTTTCGGATTCGGCGATAACTTTGTCCGGTGGGTGCAGTGCCTATATGCCTCCCCTAAGGCTGCAGTGCGAGTGAACGGGTGTAAATCGGCCCTGTTCCCCATTGCCAGGGGCACGCGGCAGGGATGTCCCCTGTCTCCGCTGTTATTTGCGCTCTACATGGAGCCCTTTGCCCAACGCATACGATCTAATCCCGACGTGGTGGGTATCAAATTTGGCGCTGACACACATAAGATTAGTTTGTACGCTGACGATGTTATCCTCACACTCATGCAGCCCCAGTCGACCCTAAGACATTTGTCGAGAGAGCTCCACGCTTTTGGAGAGGTGGCGGGATTCAAAGTTAATTTCTCTAAATCGCAAATTCTTAATGTTTCGATCCCCGAAGCTGAGATCCAGGACCTACAGCAGGATTTCACCTTCCACTGGGCCCCCAACGACATAACGTATCTGGGTGTTCGTCTGACCTCATCCATTACCAAAATCACGGCCCTTAACTACAAGTTATTGTTGGAACAAACGACCAAGGCATTGTCTGTCTGGTCCCGTCTTAACCTGACCTGGTACGGGAGATTAGCGGCAGTGAAAATGACGGTGCTCCCACGCATCCTATATTTATTTCAAATGCTTCCGGTAACCCCCCCTCCGGGCACCCTTCGAAAATTACAAGGGCTTCTAACCAAATTTCTATGGGATAATAAAAAACGCGACTTGCGCTATCCCTAGTAACCTCTCCGAAGGCTAGCGGTGGACTCGGCTTCCCTCTGGTGAGTGCATACTATCAGGCATCTTGCCTTCGCTATATCACGGAATGGAATAGGCCCTTGTCCAGTAAGCACTGGAACTTCATGGACCAAACTGTGGCTGGATGTAATATCTGGCGTGAGCTGTGGCTCCCGCGTAAGCACAGGGCCTGGGGCCTATACTCCTCTCCGGTTACATCGCCGACACTTAAGGTGTGGGATCAGTTGGCGCGCCAAAGGGGGTGGACTACGTTCCTCTCCCCTATGACTCCTATTGTGGATAATCCTGATTTCCCACCAGGTTGTGCATCGCCAGTCTTTCACCGATGGAGGGAGGAAGGATGTAAACGGGTGGGCTCGCTCTTTGACCTAGACGGCTTGATTCCCTTTCTCCAATTGCGCACAGAGCACTATGATCTACCTGAATCAGACGCTTTCCACTACTCACAGCTTGCACACTGGGTGACGCAGCCCTCGCACTTCGCACACATGTCCCGTCCCTTGACGACATTTGAAAAGTGGCTGGTCTATAAGAAGGATGACCGTAAACTCATTTCTGAACTCTACGCTATGATCATTGCACGTCCCCAGTCACAACGCACAAGAGCACAGGTTCGATGGGAGACTGAATTAGGACGACCTCTAACACAGAAAGAATGGGAACACATCTTTTACCGGGCGCATCACACTGCTTCCAATTCCGCGGGGGCGGAATCTGCGTATAAAGTGGTTACTTATTGGTATTATACTCCAGAGCGCATCAAAACATGGGATAGAACTAAGTCAGACCTCTGCTGGCGGGGGTGTGGCCTTACTGGCTCCTTGGTGCATTTGCTGTGGCATTGCCCGAAACTAGTGCGATACTGGACAGCAATTCTCGATGACCTTGATGCAGCGTTCCAGATTACATTTCCAAGAAAGCCTGAGCACACACTACTGGGACTTCCCCACACTGGGGCCTTCCCCTTGCGATCACTGAGGGGTAAGCAAATAGCCTTGGCTTTGCTGGCAGCACGGCAGGTGCTGTTGGCGCAGTGGGGGTCCACATCAATGCCGGATCCTAGCGATTGGATCCGGAGGCTTTGGCATCTCTTAGCGATGGAGCGTCTTTCGCTCCGTGTAGATGGGAAAGGATCGGAATATGCCGAAATATGGGCCCCATTCTTGCAGCTTCTTACCAAAGACATGAGGGAGGTGACATGCCCGAAATATTTACAAATACTACAACTCATTCCACTGACGCCGCCAGGTGCCTCTGTTAAGTAATGCGAAGGATACTAGCCAGGGATTGATAGTTAGGAAGAGGAAGAACAATAGGTCCTGAACTGATGCGGAGGAGGGGGGGATAGGGGGCTAGGGCGGAGGGAGGTAGGGTTGTTTGTGTTTTTCTTTTTGGTTACAATTTGCTCTCTAAAAGTGGTATCTCAGATAAGTGCCTTATCATCGTGTTAAAGACTGCATATTATCGCGGGGTCGGCCCCTGGGGTGTAGACCTAAACGCTGTGTACTGTCTTTAAGAGTATGCTCTTCCGGCGTCCTGATGTAGGCAGCTAAGCTGTGTATTATGGCTCTTCTACCACGTAATAAAAATGATTGATTCCTAAAATTTCACAAAATGAAGAGACAGAAAGTGACAATGCAATTGAATTAGCAAAAACGACAAAAGAATTGACTGAGAAAATAAGAGAATTGACAAAGAATATGGAAGCTGTAACTGTACCAGTAACGATAGGTCCAGTAATGCCAATTTTTGAGAATCAGAAAATAAATGAACATTCTTTGGTGATTCCCATGAATTCACATTTACAAAGAAAAAGAGAAGGAATGGAACTGAATAATGAAGGTGCACACAATTTGGCTAGTACGTGTAGACCAAGTCCACCTACAAATTTGACGATAAATGAGAGTGAGATTAGGAGAATGCCTATGGTGACAGAGTCCGCATCAGGAACACCAGAAAGAAGCAGTGATTGAATAGAATTAAATAGTACGCCTGTAGGTCCAACTCCAGAAGAGTTAAATGAATAGATGAAAGCGCTAAAAGCAAAAGAACCAGAAGAAAAACCATTAGATGTAATTAGGTTGAAAATAGACATGGAAGAATTGATTTTGGGAACAATTGGAACAGAAAAACTAAAAAATTATCAGGATGACGAGATTATGTTTTTGTGCAAGAGTCTTACTTGGAGAGCTAGAAATTTACATGACAAATTGGAAGAGATTGCAGGTGAACTAGGAGTAGAATTTGTGAAAGTGAGGACGTTGCAGAAACCGTACAGAGTAGATTTTTGTGAAAAAGACATAGAGAATTTGAACACATCAGGAAGACTGACCCAAATAAAAGAGCTGATTGTTTTATTGAGAAAATGGGGTGATGTGGATAGATGGAGAAATAGATGGACAAAGAGGAATGAGAAAACAACAGATAAAGCATCTTTGGCTTTTGCAGTGACAGATAGGGAACCAGTTGCTAGGGAATACCCGATGAGAGAAACACCAGGTGGTAGTTATGTGCATGTTCCGTGGACCAGACAGGATATACTGTCATTTACAAATGACTTCCCAAAATTGAGAGAGAAACCAGTAGAATGGTACAGACAAGTGGAGAGATTTGTTAAGGTGTCAAAAGTGCTGTGGATAGATCTAGATGGATTGTTTGATATAGTAGTGCCTGCTGATTTATGGACAGAATGTAAGATTACAATTGATTGGCCAACTGTAGAATATCCAAGGGATGCCAAAACAGGAGCGCCAGGTCCAGAAGTGATGAGGAAGTATGATCAAGTAGTTACCTTTTGAAGAATAAAATTCCACCAAAAGAAACAGATTGGGTAAAAATAGACAGAACAACACAGGAAAGCAAAGAATCAGTGCACGCGTACTATGAGAGATTGTTGTTGGTTTTCAAACAGTATAGTGGTTATGAGACACTAAGTGAGAAGGACATGAGTCATTTTGTATATAGGTTTGTGTATGGATTAACACCAGAGATAAGTGAAAGGATTAAGCAGCACTTGATAGGATGGCAGAATAGCACAGTGGATGAAGTTTTGAGATATGCTAAGTATTGCAGTGATGAAATTGAGAGTAAACAGCGTAAATTGAAAGAAAAAGCCATGTGGGCACAAGTAAAAGTTGCAGAAAAGCAAGAAGCTCAATTGAATAATACTAGCAGTGAAACAGGACAGTTTAAATCCCGACCTAATCTAGGTAAAGGAAAAGGACAAATGAGCATAGATGAGGCGAAGAAAAAGTGGCCATGCCACAACTGCGGAAAGCTAGGACATTGGAGAAACGAGTGTAAATTTCCTCCAAAACCTAATGTGGAAAATCAATCATTAAATTCACAGGTGCAGAGTGAGGTAGTTACTCAACAAGGTCAGGTGCCACAACCACCACTTCCCAAGAGTGCTAACCAACAGAAATACAGTGCAGAAACAGGATTCTACGGAGGAGAACAGGTAAAACAGTTGTCACGTGCAGCTGAAATTTCACAATATTGGTTACGACAGAATGAAGATGAGACGGATGAAAGTTCATGACGGTGTCTAAGAGAGAGGGAAGAGTGCGTGCTTGGCGCAACTCTAGAGGTAGATCAGTCAGGTCCATTTGTGGATGGAGAAGTGAATGGTGCAAATGTAACATTCCTTGTTGACACTGGAGCTACCCGTTCTACTGTTAGGTCAGTGGAAATTCCAAATCTTCCTCTCTCAGGTGAACATATTCAAGTGGTTGGAGTTTCCAATCAGCAAATTGAAACGCCTCTTACTAGATTAGTAAAGGTAAGAATTGGTCCATTTAGTGAAATGCACCGATTTGTGGTGTGTGATTGTAGTCCCGTGAATCTTTTAGGACGCGATTTATTGTGCAAAATGAATTGCACTATCTATTGTACTCCAGATGGAATTGCATTTCAGACCCCAGATGAAGATGTACTGTATAAAATGACAATGGTAAATTTAGAACCAGAAGTAAATGGTTTGTTTCCTGTATTTGATGCAGAGAAAATCCCAAATGAGTTGAAAAAGACAGTGAAAGAAGAAGTGTGGGACTTGACAGGAGAAGATGTAGGATTAATGAAAGGAGTAGATCCCGTAAAAATTACAGTAAAAGAAGGAACGAGTTACCCAAATACTCCCCAGTATAAATTGACTCCAGAAATAATTGAAGGAATAACGCCAGTAATAAATAAAATGATTGAACAAGGGATTCTAAAAGAAATCATGAGCAGTCCATGTAATTCGCCAATAATGGGACTGAAAAAGCCAAACGGAACATATAGAATCGTACAGGATTTAAGAAAGGTAAACAAAATTGTTGTGCCTTGTTGCCCAATAGTACCGAACCCTGCTGTGATTCTATACCAGATTCCATGCGAAGCAGAATGGTACACAGTAATTGATTTATGTCATGCATTTTCTCTATTCCATTGCATCCAGATAGCCAGCCAATATTTGCGTTTAGGTTTGGAGAGCGTATTTTGGCATGGTGCCGAATTCCTCAAGGGTACACAGAAAGTCCCTCAATCTTTAATCAAATCCTAAAGAAATCATTGGAAGATTTAAGAATGCCAGAAAAGTCAGTAATGGTTCAGTATATTGATGACCTACTGGTGGCATCAAAAACGAAAGAAGCATGTGTCAATGATACAATTGCTTTGCTGAATCATTTAGCAAAAAGAGGACATAAAGTGTCCCCTTCAAAATTGCAGTTTTGCCAACAAGAAGTCCAGTATTTAGGGCATAAAATTGAGAAAGGAGTGCGAAAGGTAACGACAGAAAGAATAAAAATGATTCAAGGAATGAGAGCTCCAATGACACAAAGAGAGGTAAGAATGTTTTTGGGAATGGTCGGATATTGTCGACAATGGATAAGCGGTTTTTCACTAATTGCTAAACCATTGCAGAAACTGACAAAGAAGGATGTTAAAGATCCTTTTGAAATGAATGATGAAGAAATGAAAGCATTCAGAGAGCTGAAAAAGAAATTGTGTGAGGCTCCAGCATTGGGAATGCCTGACTATGAGAAAGATTTTGAGCTGTATTGCAGTGAAAGAGATGGATGTGCATTTTCAGTTTTGGTGCAGAGACATGGAACTATGAAAAGACCAATTGCATATTTTTCAGCTGTTTTAGACCCCGTAGCGAAAGCGTTGCCTGGATGTTTGAAAGCGGTTGCTGCTACTTGTGTGAGTCTGGAACAGAGTGAGGCATAGTGATGGGGTATCCATTGAGAGTGTATGTTCCCCATTCTGTGGAAATTCTATTGACAAGAACGAAAACACAATACATGACACATAGTCGGCTGACTAGGTATGAAAAGGTAATTTTGAGTGCAGATAATGTGACCATTGACAGATGTATGAATGTGAATCCTTCAACATCATTGCCAGATGAAGAGAATGTGATTGAAATGGATGAAGTAGATCACGATTGTCTGAATGTGCTCGAATACTGTACAAAACCAAGAGCTGATATACGAGATGAGCCTTTGAAAGAATCAGATTATATTCTGTTTGTGGATGGCTCATGTTTGAGAACGAGTGATGGAGTTCTAAGTGCAGCATATGCAGTTTGCACAGTAGCAACTATATTGGAAGCATCTTGTCTGAAAGGTGTACGGTCTGCCCAAGTTGCAGAATTAGTAGCTCTGATTCAAGCATGTAAGTTGGGAAGAAATGTACGGGTTACGATTATGACTGACAGCCAGTACGGCTTTGGGGTCGTGCATGATTTTGGTCAGATTTGGTCACAAAGAGGTTTATTGACGTCTGCAGGGACGCCCATCAGAAATGGAGATTTTGTGAAAAAGTTGCTTGAGGCGATACAGCTGCCTAAACAGATCGCTGTCGTGAAGTGCAATGCACATAAAAATGGGGAAGACTACATTACTGTTGGCAACAAATATGCTGACGAGATGGCACAGTACTGTGCAAAGAATGTGGTATCTTTGAATAAATGTCGCGAAAGAGAGCATATTTCTTGTCCTTTGCTTTTTACTAACTCTATTGAAACATGGGATGAGGTGAGACAGTTACAAGAAGCTGCAGAAGACGAAGAAAAAGATACTTGGCTAAAAGCAGGATGTAGAAAACATGAAGAAACTGATGTATGGGTTTACAGGGATGAGAGCCCAGTTATGCCTGATAGCATGATTTCTGACATGGCACGGATGTACCATGGGCAAGCCCATATTGGGAGAGATTCAATGATCAGACTTTTAGACAAACATGGTACAATCCAAAATTCAGAGCCATAGCTGAGAGTCTTTGTCAGAGATATCTTATTTGTCAACAGTTAAATCCAGGAAGGAAGACAGTAGTGAGTCTAGGAAGAATAGGACGAGAAGGGGTCCTTTCACCAGAATGCAAATGGATTTTATTGAAATGCCACCTTGCAGCAGATTGAGGTATGTTCTAGTGGTCGTCTGTTTGTTTTCCCGTTGGGTGGAGGCATATCCAACAAGAAGGAATGATAGTATCACAGTAGCAAAACTTTTGCTGCGAGAATTCATTCCAAGGTATGGTTTCCCAGTCACGATTGAAACAGATAGAGGAACACATTTCCAGAACGAATTAGTTAAACTGATTTGTGAAGCACTTAGTATTAAACAGAAACTGCATTGTGCATACAGACCAGAGGCTTCTGGAATAGTAGAGCAAGTGAATGGAACGATCAAGAACAGGTTAGGAAAAATGTGTCAAGCTACAGGACTCAAATGGCCAGATGCTCTGCCATTAGTTCTGATGACAATCCGAAGTATTCCGGAAAGGAAGACTGGACTCAGTCCACATGAAATAATCATGGGACGAGCAATGAGACAAGCACAAGTACCTGTCAACAAGCTACTGACTATAACTGATGATCTAGTACTGGATTATTGCAAAGGATTGGCTGATGTGGTGCGTTCTGTGTTTCATCAGGTTGGACCGGATGCGACCACTCTTGAAAGAAAACCAGCTCACGACTTGAATCCAGGAGATTGGGTTCGAATAAAAGTCCACCGGAGAAGAAACTGTTTGGTTCCTCGCTGGGACGAACCACGACAAGTGATCCTAGTGACGACCACCGCAGTCAAGTGTGCAGGAGTGAAACACTGGGTACATGCCAGCCACACCATCAGAGTTCCAGAACATAAAGATCGACATGTGAGTCGGCATCTGGAAATATCAGATAACAGTTCAGCATCAGAAAGAGAAGAGGAGACAAACAGGGTGCCAGAACCTGAAGATCGACCTGTAAGTCGACATCTGGAAGACCCAACTACAAGTGCAACGATAGAAGAAGAAGAGGAAATAGAAGAAATAGCTGAAGTTCCAGAATTTGAAGATCGACCTGTAAGTCGACATCTGGAAATATCTGACACCAGTTCAGAATCTGATACAGAACATTCAGAAGGTGAAGAAATTCTAAAAAGAAAGTGGAATTTTGAAAGCATAAGAGAAGAAACTGAGCCAGAAGATAGTGACAGTGAACAACCAAGTACAAGTTGTGGTAAAATTCCTTCGAAAATAATATTAATAGATGAAAAAGGGAGAGTTTCAAACCAAAAGTTAGAAAAATCGGAAAAACCCGAGGAGCAGTAGGGACAGATAGTCAAACACAAGAACAGGGAAATTTAGAAGCAGATAGAGAAACTGACACGAAATCGGAAGAACCTCGAGGAGGGACAGAAATAGGTGAACGAAGGAAGATAAGAAAAGAACCACAAGTAGATGAAAGCGAAATTCTAAGCTTTAAAATAAGAGAAAATAACTAAAGGATTGAAACAGAATCAGAAGAAAGTGGAGAAGAAAGAAATGAAAAACTAGAGACAAGAAAAAGAAATTGGAAAACAGAAAGAGAGGAAAAAGGAAGTGAAGCAAAAGGCCAAGAAAAGGAGACAATTGGCCCAACGAAGTAAGAAAATTAAGATACAGAATCATAAAATTGGATGGGAAAAGTGCTGAACAAGTGAATGAAATAACAAGTCAAAAGAGCAAGGAAAACAAGGTGGAAAACACTTGCAGAAAACGAAAAGAATAAAGAAAGTAAATCAAAAGTATAGATCGCCTGAATGGTTGTATCGTGCTTTGACTAGTCACAACGAAGAATTGAACACTCACGAAAACCCAGAACAAAGAAACCTGATGGGAGAAAGTGAAGTGCAACAAACCTGAAGAAACAAACCTGAAGAAAATTAGATAGTTTACCGGATTTGACAAAACACTGAACTGACAAATTTACCGGATGTGACAGAGAAAGAATTCTGAAAAAGAATTAAAAGAAAGTACCAAGCAAAGATAAAATATTGGAAGTACAGAGTGGCAAGCAAGTCATTTCTGAGGTGTAGTGACACAATTTTCTAGAAAACAAGTAAATAAGGTTAAAAGACAAAATGGAGAATACTAGAGATAGAAAGTGTAGATGTGAGTTTTTAAGTAGATGGTGCAAGATGTGCTGTTTTTGTACAGGTTTATTAATAACAGTATGGGTGGTTTTAGCAATAACTATTCCAATTAGTTTAGCTGTAGTAGAAAAGTCTAATAACACTGAGGAAGAAAAAGGAGCTAACACTCAAGAGCCAGTTATTTTAAAGAGTAGTGCAGAATTACACAAGGACAAATCAATAACAGATTTTTCAAAGAACGTTTTTACTAAATTACTGTATGAGTATGTAGAAACAATGGATGTAAGAGATTGCTATGTTTGTATGCAGTTGCCTGCATCTGTAGCAGAGGGTGTGACTTATCATCACCTCCCTTTGACGTATGGAATAACATGTAGGGGCCGATTCCGATTCGGGCCGGAAATCTCTCCGACCGAGCCGGACCCGGAGAGATTTCCGACCGAATCGGACCCGTGCAGCCCGACCGAACGAGTACGGTGCGTCTGTATGCTATCGTACTCGAGTCGGTCGGACTCCCATTGAAGTCAATGGGAGCCGGTCGCATCAACGCGTACGCGGGCTCCCATTGCCTCAATGGGTGCGAGGTGAACAAGGGCGCCCCTACAGCGGGTACGCGGTGAAGCGACTCGCGCCGTACACGCACAGGTAGGGGGGACCCATGGGTCCCCCCTGTGTGCGACTCGCGCGGCTACGCGTACAGGGGTCCGACACGGACCCCCGAAGTATGGCTCCGACTGCTCTTTCGAGCCGGACGGCGCGTGTCGGTCGGACTGCCCGCGGCGCGCATCGTACTTACCCGGCCGGGGAACGTCTCCATTGCGCGGTGCGAGTCGTGTCCGAGCGAGTCGGTCGGTGCGGTTCGACCCGGGAACGAGTCGGTCGGAGCGGTTGGGACGCCCGAACGAGTCGGTCGGCGATTTCGCATCGTACTCGCTCGTCCGGACGCGCGTACGAATCGGTCGGGAAATAGGGCTCCGAATCGGATCCGGTTATGCCGAATCCGATTCGGAGCCCTACCGGCCGAGATCGGAATCGGCCCCATAGTGTTTTAGCAAGTTTATTTTATAAAACAGGTAGATTAGAATATTATTACACTGATATAGATAAGATTTTTGCAAAGGTTTCTGTAGTTCCCGAGCTTAACAAAATAAAAGAGGGAAAGAGATTTGGTGAATATTTCTTAGAAGATAAGATTTTAACATTAGATAGTATAAATAGGTACAACCTTACCTGTGAGTTAAAGAAGGAAGAAAAGGTATTTTTAGAAATGGTTGAAGAGAGAAGAGTGAAATTTGAAAGAAAAGTGATAGAAGAAACAAAAACACCTCTTTGGGCGTTTGAGGAAGATCATCATGACAAGAAAAAGACAAATGCAGCTATGACTCTGGATTGGCCCCAACAGGGAAGGTTGTGCATTAGAAGAAATAAGACAAGATATGACAATTATTTTGTGGGTTCCAGCAATTGCCATGACAATTACCAAATTCTAGGTGGATGGGGATTCAAAGGGGAAAAGATCCAATATTTCCAGGGATTTATTATGTTTGCGGGAATAGGGCTTATTATAGGTTGCCGGACCATTGGTATGGGTCATGTTACCTAGGCCTGGTCTTTCCAAAGATTTTTCATGTGGATAGAAAAGAAAAAAAACACACAAAATGATAAATACCTTTACACGTAGAAAAAGGGAAAGTTTTTCAGAAATAGTAGGTGATATTTTTGGTGCATTGATACCAGCAGTGGGAATATCTTTGAATGCATTTAGAATTCGGAAATTATCCACAGTGGTAGATCGTTTATCTACAGATACTGCTGGAGGGTTCTTAATGGTAAATACCGAGATGGTTGCCATGAGAGCTATGGTGATGCAAAATCGTCTTGCCCTTGACATTCTTTTGGCAAAAGAGGGCGGAGTCTGTGGAATGTTGAAAGTCCAACATTGTTGCACTTACATTCCAGATAAAAGCGAAAATATACAGAAGTATATTACAAATATTACAAATTTGCACAAAGAACTTGTTCCACTGGAGGTTGAAAGTGTTTGGGGAAAACTTGGTAAAGGGTTTTCTTCTGTAACAAATTGGTTAACAAGAAAGAGTGGATTAATAATAGGGAAAGTTATAATAATAGCAATCATGATAATAATAATAATATTAGTACTGAAGCATGCAGTAACATGTATAAAGAGAAGAAGAAGGCAGAATAAGATAGAAAAAGAAAACATGATAAACAAGGAAAGAGAGAGAGAAATAGGTGAAATAGAGTTAGAAGAAATAAAAGAGAACATGTACAAGAAAACGAAGAAACAAGTTGAAAGGGATACAGAAGTATAAACTAACAAAAGCAAATGGATAAAAGATATATGCTGTCTGAGAAAATTGTATAACTTGGGTTTTTGTGGTGATATTAAAAATCACCAAAGGGGGAGTTGATGGAGCAGGGTAAATGTAAAAACTTTAACCTCCTAATATTTTCGTACAATATTAATAAACATGTTCGTTTAAGTAAATAACCAACAATGTATGTAAAGGGTTAATGGTAACACGCAATTCTGTGTGCAAATTAATAGACTTATAATTGTTTACGTGTCTAACATAACATAATATTTGCGTACTAATTAAATAATAAATGCATGATTTGTGCTTTCAAATAAAACGTGTGGTTGCAAAATAAAGCAATGGTAAGTAAGGGACAGCTTTATATGTTGCTTCTGCTAGGTAATACCTAATTGGGGTACGTAGAAAGACGGGAGGGAAACGAAAGGGTTTATATTTCTTTGTTTTAATAACATTTTGTTTATCTTTGAAAATAGTGCGGTTAGGCCTGCCGAGCAGCAATATAAAATGGCCGCGAGTTACTAGAGTGCGCATGAGCGGATGAGACCATGTGATAGAGAAGAGAGGCTGTGGAAAAGGGATGATCACGTGCTGATGCCGAGAGGCTAAGATGAAAGTATGGTAAAGGCTGCTGTGACCCTTCTGAGCAGATGTGTGCCAAGATGATCAGCAAGAAGCGTGAGAAGCCTGGTTGAATCAATAGAAGGAACTGTGTTATACAAAATGTAGCAGAAAAAGATACAATTTGGACTGATCGAAACGAATGAGCAAGTGCATGAACTGTGGGAAACGATGCTTGCATGGACATTCCACACGGAACTGGTTAAGACCAGGAAGTTTGATTAAAATGTATATGGACCTGAGTTTTTGACCAATGAGAATGAATCGCGCCATGTAAGAAGAAACATTTTATGCTGTAAGCTAGAATTAGGGTATAAGAAGACCTACTCTTGGTGGGAGGGGTTGAGAATGCTGCGGGATGCTGCGGGAGATGCTGAAGAAGTTAGATGCTGTAGATGGGAGAGTTTGCGGTTGCTGATGCTGACGAGCTGATGCTGCTGCTGTTATTTTCCTTTTCCAGTTGAGTATAAAGATGCTGCTTTAGGAGAACTTTTATTGATAGATTTTATTAGAATTATTAGGATTTCCCCAGAGAGATAGATAGGTTGATCTATAGAGTTCTTAGTATGATAACCTTGTTTTTTCGTCTAATAAAAGTGCCATGCAATTTCAAACCATTCTTATAATGATGATAAATGCAATGATCTGAATAATAAACTTAATCTAAATTTTATGCATTCAAAACTTTATATAAACTTTATTATTCTTTAAACGAATGACTCAGTGATTTTCTTTAGCATAATGATTAATAATGAAATGGTAAAAGAGTTCATTGTGATTGAGCTGGTCTTAATCACCATCAACTGATTCCTACTAGTTGGTCCATCGACCAATGAGCGGAATACCTTAAAAGCAAATGAGAAATACTGTGTCATTATAAAAGAGGTATCTCGTCTCCTTCCAGCGAATCGTTTTTCTCCTAGGTACATTGACGGAGGAAATCCAGGGAATAAATGAGTAAGTGAATGTATATGCGGTGTTATGGGCCCCACCGTCATATGGATATAGTGTGTGTGTTAGAGAAATAATTGCACCTGGATGACCAAAGCATAATAGGAGAAATTATTTTTATTGTTAGCGCTGGATCAGTGGCTTCTCATTATATAACCGTATGGGAAGCAGTGGTGGCTGCTCTTTATATAACCGCAAGGGAAGCAGTGGTGGCTGCTCTTTATATAACCGCATGGGATGCAGTGGTGGCTGCTCTTTATATAACCACATGGGAAGCAGTGTTGGCTGCTCTTTAAATAACCGCAAGGGAAGCAGTGGTGACTGCTCTTTATATAACCGAAAGGGAAGCAGTGGTGGATGCTCATTATATAACTGCATGGGATGCAGTGGTGGCTGCTCTTTCTTAACCACATGGGATGCAGTGGTGGCTGCTTTTTATATAACCTCATGGGATGCATCATGGCTGCTTTTTCTATAACTACATGGGATGTGGTGGCTGCACTTTAACCGCATGGGATGCAGTGGTGGCTGCTCTTTATATAACCGCATGGGATGCAGTGGTGGCTGCTCTTTATATAACCACATAGGATGTGGTGGCTGCACTTTATTAACCACATGGGAAGCAGTAGCGGCTGCTCTTTATATAACCGCATGGGATGCAGTCGTGGCTGCTCTTTATATAACCACATGGGATGTGGTGGCTGCACTTTATTAACTGCATGGGAAGCAGTGGTGGCTGCTCTTCATATAACCACATGGGATGTGGTGGCTGCCCTCTATAAAACCGCATTGGATGCAGTAGCGGCTGCTCTTTATATAACTGCATGTGATCCAGTGGACGCTGCACTTTATATAACTTGATGAGACGCAGTGGTACCTGCTCTTTATATAACCGCATGGAATGGGATGGCGGCTCTTTATATAACCGCATGGGAAGCAGGATACCTGCTTTTATATAACTTCATGAGATGCAGTGGTGGCTGCTCTTCATATATACGCGTACGGGATGCAGTGGTGGCTGCTCTTTATATAACAGTATGGGATGCAGTGGTGCATGCTCGTTTATAACCGCATGGGAAGCACGTTGGCTGCTCTTTATAAAACTGCATGGGATGCAGGGGTGGCTGCTCTTTATATAACCACATGGGATGCAGTAGTGCCTGCTCTTTATATAACTGCATGGGATGCAGGGGTGGCTGCTCTTTATATACCATATTTAAAGCAGTGGTGGGTGCTCTTTATATAACAGCATGGGATGTGGCGGTGGCGGCTCATTATGCAACTGCATGGGATGCAGGATGGCTGCTCTATATATAACCGAATGGGAAGCAGTGCTGGCTGCTCTTTATATATCCACATGGGATGCATTGGTGGCAGCTCTTTATATAACCGCATGGGATGTGGTGGCTGCTCTTTGTATAACCACAAGGGAATGTGGTGGCTGCTCTTTATATAATCTCAAGGGAAGCAGTGGTGGCTGCTCTTTATTAACCACATGGGAAGCAGTGGTGGCTGCTCTTTATATAACCGCATGGGCTGTGGTGGTTGCTCTTTATATAACCGCAAGGGAAGCAGTGGTGGCTGCTCTTCATATAACCGCATGGGAAGTGGTGGGTGCTGTTTATATATCCACATGGGAAGCAGTGGAGGCTGCTCTTTATATAACCGCACAACAGTGGTGGCTGCTCTTTATATAACCGCATGGGATGCAGTACTGGCTGCTCTTTATATAACCTCATTGGAAGCAGTGGTGGCTGCTCTTTATATAACCGCACAAGATGCAGTGGTGGCTGCTCTTTATATAACTGCATGGGATGCATCGTGGCTGCTCTTTGTATAACCACATGGGATGTGGTGGCTGCACTTTATTAACCACATGGGAAGCAGTGGCAGCTGCTCTTTATATAACCGCATGGGATGCAGTGGTGGCTGCTCTTTATATGACCACATGGGAAGCAGTGGTGGCTGCGCTTTGTATAACCACATGGGATGCATCGTGGCTGCTTTTGTATAACCACATGGGATGTGGTGGCTGCACTTTATTAACCGCATGGGAAGCAGTGGTGGCTGCTCTTTATATAACCACATGGGAAGCACGTTGACTGCTCTTTATATAACTGCATGGGATGCAGGGGTGGCTGCTCTTTATATCACCACAAGGCAAGCAGTGGTGGCTGCTCTTTATATATCTGCACAGGATGCAGCAGTGGTGAATGCTCTTTATATAACCACATAGGGTGCAGTGGTGGCTGTTCTTTTTATAACCACATGGGATGCAGTGGTGGCTGCTCTTTATATAACAGCATGGGATGCAGTGGTGGCTGCTCTTCATATAACCACATGGGAAGCAGTGGTGGCTGATCTTTATATAACTGCATGGGATGCAGTGGTGGCTGCTCTTTGTATAACCACATGGGATGCAGTGGTGGCTGCTCTTTGTATAACCAAATGGGATGCAGTGGTGGCTGTTCTTTATATAACTGCACTGGATGCAGTGATGAATGCTCTTTACATAACCGCATAGGATGCAGTGGTGGCTGTTCTTTGTATAACCGCATGGGATTGCAGTGGTGGCTGCTCTTTATATAACAGCATGGGATGCAGTGGTGGCTGCTCTTTATATAACCGCATGGGAAGCAGTGGTGGCTGATCTTTATATAACTGCATGGGATGCAGTGGTGGCTGCTCTTTGTATAACCACATGGTATGCAGCAGTGGCTGCTCTTTGTATAACCACATGGGATGCAGTGGTGGCTGCTCTTTATATAACTGCACAGGATGCAGTGGTGAATGCTCTTTATATAACCGCATAGGATGGAGTGGTGGCTGCTCTTTGTATAACCACATGGGATGCAGTGGTGGCTGCTCTTTATATCACCGCAAGGCAAGCAGTGGTGGCTGCTCTTTATATAACTGCACAGGATGCAGTGGTGAATGCTCTTTATATAATCGCATAGGATGCAGTGGTGGCTGCTCTTTATATAACAGCATGGGATGCAGTGGTGGCTGCTCTTTATATAACCGCATGGGAAGCAGTGGTGGCTGATCTTTATATAACTGCATGGGATGCAGTGGTGGCTGCTCTTTGTATAACCACATGGTATGCAGCGGTGGCTGCTCTTTGTATAACCACATGGGATGCAGTGGTGGCTGCTCTTTATATAACTGCACAGGATGCAGTGGTGAATGCTCTTTATATAACCGCATGGGATGCAGTGGTGGCTGCTCTTTATATAACCACATGGGAAGCAGTGTTGGCTGCTCTTTAAATAACCGCAAGGGAAGCAGTGGTGACTGCTCTTTATATAACCGAAAGGGAAGCAGTGGTGGATGCTCATTATATAACTGCATGGGATGCAGTGGTGGCTGCTCTTTCTTAACCACATGGGATGCAGTGGTGGCTGCTTTTTATATGACCTCAAGGGATGCATCATGGCTGCTTTTTCTATAACTACATGGGATGTGGTGGCTGCACTTTAACCGCATGGGATGCAGTGGTGGCTGCTCTTTATATAACCGCATGGGATGCAGTGGAGGCTGCTCTTTATATAACCACATAGGATGTGGTGGCTGCACTTTATTAACCACATGGGAAGCAGTAGCGGCTGCTCTTTATATAACCGCATGGGATGCAGTCGTGGCTGCTCTTTATATAACCACATGGGATGTGGTGGCTGCACTTTATTAACTGCATGGGAAGCAGTGGTGGCTGCTCTTCATATAACCACATGGGATGTGGTGGCTGCCCTCTATAAAACCGCATGGGATGCAGTAGCGGCTGCTCTTTATATAACTGCATGTGATCCAGTGGACGCTGCTCTTTATATAACTTGATGAGACGCAGTGGTACCTGCTCTTTATATAACCGCATGGGAAGCAGGATACCTGCTTTTTATATAACTTCATGAGATGCAGTGGTGGCTGCTCTTCATATATACGCGTACGGGATGCAGTGGTGGCTGCTCTTTATATAACAGTATGGGATGCAGTGGTGCATGCTCGTTTATAACCGCATGGTAAGCACGTTGGCTGCTCTTTATAAAACTGCATGGGATGCAGGGGTGGCTGCTCTTTATATAACCACATGGGATGCAGTAGTGCCTGCTCTTTATATAACTGCATGGGATGCAGGGGTGGCTGCTCTTTATATACCATATTTAAAGCAGTGGTGGGTGCTCTTTATATAACAGCATGGGATGTGGCGGTGGCGGCTCATTATACAACTGCATGGGATGCAGGATGGCTGCTCTATATATAACCGCATGGGAAGCAGTGCTGGCTGCTCTTTATATATCCACATGGGATGCATTGGTGGCAGCTCTTTATATAACCGCATGGGATGTGGTGGCTGCTCTTTGTATAACCACAAGGGAATGTGGTGGCTGCTCTTTATATAATCTCAAGGGAAGCAGTTGTGGCTGCTCTTTATTAACCACATGGGAAGCAGTGGTGGCTGCTCTTTATATAACCGCATGGGCTGTGGTGGCTGCTCTTTATATAACCGCAAGGGAAGCAGTGGTGGCTGCTCTTCATATAACCGCATGGGAAGTGGTGGGTGCTGTTTATATATCCACATGGGAAGCAGTGGTGGCTGCTCTTTATATAACCGCACAACAGTGGTGGCTGCTCTGTATATAACCGCATGGGATGCAGTACTGGCTGCTCTTTATATAACCTCATTGGAAGCAGTGGTGGCTGCTCTTTATATAACCGCACAAGATGCAGTGGTGGCTGCTCTTTATATAACTGCATGGGATGCATCGTGGCTGCTCTTTGTATAACCACATGGGATGTGGTGGCTGCACTTTATTAACCACATGGGAAGCAGTGGCGGCTGCTCTTTATATAACCGCATGGGATGCAGTGGTGGCTGCTCTTTATATGACCACATGGGAAGCAGTGGTGGCTGCGCTTTGTATAACCACATGGGATGCATCGTGGCTGCTTTTTGTATAACCACATGGGATGTGGTGGCTGCACTTTATTAACCGCATGGGAAGCAGTGGTGGCTGCTCTTTATATAACCACATGGGAAGCACGTTGACTGCTCTTTATATAACTGCATGGGATGCAGGGGTGGCTGCTCTTTATATCACCACAAGGCAAGCAGTGGTGGCTGCTCTTTATATATCTGCACAGGATGCAGCAGTGGTGAATGCTCTTTATATAACCACATAGGGTGCAGTGGTGGCTGTTCTTTTTATAACCACATGGGATGCAGTGGTGGCTGCTCTTTATATAACAGCATGGGATGCAGTGGTGGCTGCTCTTCATATAACCACATGGGAAGCAGTGGTGGCTGATCTTTATATAACTGCATGGGATGCAGTGGTGGCTGCTCTTTGTATAACCACATGGGATGCAGTTGTGGCTGCTCTTTGTATAACCAAATGGGATGCAGTGGTGGCTGTTCTTTATATAACTGCACTGGATGCAGTGATGAATGCTCTTTACATAACCGCATAGGATGCAGTGGTGGCTGTTCTTTGTATAACCGCATGGGATTGCAGTGGTGGCTGCTCTTTATATAACAGCATGGGATGCAGTGGTGGCTGCTCTTTATATAACCGCATGGGAAGCAGTGGTGGCTGATCTTTATATAACTGCATGGGATGCAGTGGTGGCTGCTCTTTGTATAACCACATGGTATGCAGCAGTGGCTGCTCTTTGTATAACCACATGGGATGCAGTGGTGGCTGCTCTTTATATAACTGCACAGGATGCAGTGGTGAATGCTCTTTATATAACCGCATAGGATGGAGTGGTGGCTGCTCTTTGTATAACCACATGGGATGCAGTGGTGGCTGCTCTTTATATCACCGCAAGGCAAGCAGTGGTGGCTGCTCTTTATATAACTGCACAGGATGCAGTGGTGAATGCTCTTTATATAATCGCATAGGATGCAGTGGTGGCTGCTCTTTATATAACAGCATGGGATGCAGTGGTGGCTGCTCTTTATATAACCGCATGGGAAGCAGTGGTGGCTGATCTTTATATAACTGCATGGGATGCAGTGGTGGCTGCTCTTTGTATAACCACATGGTATGCAGCGGTGGCTGCTCTTTGTATAACCACATGGGATGCAGTGGTGGCTGCTCTTTATATAACTGCACAGGATGCAGTGGTGAATGCTCTTTATATAACCGCATGGGATGCAGTGGTGGCTGCTCTTTATATAACCACATGGGAAGCAGTGTTGGCTGCTCTTTAAATAACCGCAAAGGAAGCAGTGGTGACTGCTCTTTATATAACCGAAAGGGAAGCAGTGGTGGATGCTCATTATATAACTGCATGGGATGCAGTGGTGGCTGCTCTTTCTTAACCACATGGGATGCAGTGGTGGCTGCTTTTATATGACCTCAAGGGATGCATCATGGCTGCTTTTTCTATAACTACATGGGATGTGGTGGCTGCACTTTAACCGCATGGGATGCAGTGGTGGCTGCTCTTTATATAACCGCATGGGATGCAGTGGTGGCTGCTCTTTATATAACCACATAGGATGTGGTGGCTGCACTTTATTAACCACATGGGAAGCAGTAGCGGCTGCTCTTTATATAACCGCATGGGATGCAGTCGTGGCTGCTCTTTATATAACCACATGGGATGTGGTGGCTGCACTTTATTAACTGCATGGGAAGCAGTGGTGGCTGCTCTTCATATAACCACATGGGATGTGGTGGCTGCCCTCTATAAAACCGCATGGGATGCAGTATCGGCTGCTCTTTATATAACTGCATGTGATCCAGTGGACGCTGCTCTTTATATAACTTGATGAGACGCAGTGGTACCTGCTCTTTATATAACTGCATGGAATGGGATGGCGGCTCTTTATATAACCGCATGGGAAGCAGGATACCTGCTTTTTATATAACTTCATGAGATGCAGTGGTGGCTGCTCTTCATATATACGCGTACGGGATGCAGTGGTGGCTGCTCTTTATATAACAGTATGGGATGCAGTGGTGCATGCTCGTTTATAACCGCATGGGAAGCACGTTGGCTGCTCTTTATAAAACTGCATGGGATGCAGGGGTGGCTGCTCTTTATATAACCACATGGGATGCAGTAGTGCCTGCTCTTTATATAACTGCATGGGATGCAGGGGTGGCTGCTCTTTATATACCATATTTAAAGCAGTGGTGGGTGCTCTTTATATAACAGCATGGGCTGTGGCGGTGGCGGCTCATTATACAACTGCATGGGATGCAGGATGGCTGCTCTATATATAACCGCATGGGAAGCAGTTCTGGCTGCTCTTTATATATCCACATGGGATGCATTGGTGGCAGCTCTTTATATAACCTCATGGGATGTGGTGGCTGCTCTTTGTATAACCACAAGGGAATGTGGTGGCTGCTCTTTATATAATCTCAAGGGAAGCAGTCGTGGCTGCTCTTTATTAACCACATGGGAAGCAGTGGTGGCTGCTCTTTATATAACCGCATGGGCTGTGGTGGCTGCTCTTTATATAACCGCAAGGGAAGCAGTGGTGGCTGCTCTTCATATAACCGCATGGGAAGTGGTGGGTGCTGTTTATATATCCACATGGGAAGCAGTGGTGGCTGCTCTTTATATAACCGCACAACAGTGGTGGCTGCTCTTTATATAACCGCATGGGATGCAGTACTGGCTGCTCTTTATATAACCTCATTGGAAGCAGTGGTGGCTGCTCTTCATATAACCGCACAAGATGCAGTGGTGGCTGCTCTTTATATAACTGCATGGGATGCATCGTGGCTGCTCTTTGTATAACCACATGGGATGTGGTGGCTGCACTTTATTAACCACATGGGAAGCAGTGGCGGCTGCTCTTTATATAACCGCATGGGATGCAGTGGTGGCTGCTCTTTATATGACCACATGGGAAGCAGTGGTGGCTGCGCTTTGTATAACCACATGGGATGCATCGTGGCTGCTTTTTGTATAACCACATGGGATGTGGTGGCTGCACTTTATTAACCGCATGGGAAGCAGTGGTGGCTGCTCTTTATATAACCACATGGGAAGCACGTTGACTGCTCTTTATATAACTGCATGGGATGCAGGGGTGGCTGCTCTTTATATATCTGCACAGGATGCAGCAGTGGTGAATGCTCTTTATATAACCACATAGGGTGCAGTGGTGGCTGTTCTTTTTATAACCACATGGGATGCAGTGGTGGCTGCTCTTTATATAACAGCATGGGATGCAGTGGTGGCTGCTCTTCATATAACCACATGGGAAGCAGTGGTGGCTGATCTTTATATAACTGCATGGGATGCAGTGGTGGCTGCTCTTTGTATAACCACATGGGATGCAGTGGTGGCTGCTCTTTGTATAACCAAATGGGATGCAGTGGTGGCTGTTCTTTATATAACTGCACTGGATGCAGTGATGAATGCTCTTTACATAACCGCATAGGATGCAGTGGTGGCTGTTCTTTGTATAACCGCATGGGATTGCAGTGGTGGCTGCTCTTTATATAACAGCATGGGATGCAGTGGTGGCTGCTCTTTATATAACCGCATGGGAAGCAGTGGTGGCTGATCTTTATATAACTGCATGGGATGCAGTGGTGGCTGCTCTTTGTATAACCACATGGTATGCAGCAGTGGCTGCTCTTTGTATAACCACATGGGATGCAGTGGTGGCTGCTCTTTATATAACTGCACAGGATGCAGTGGTGAATGCTCTTTATATAACCGCATAGGATGGAGTGGTGGCTGCTCTTTGTATAACCACATGGGATGCAGTGGTGGCTGCTCTTTATATCACCGCAAGGCAAGCAGTGGTGGCTGCTCTTTATATAACTGCACAGGATGCAGTGGTGAATGCTCTTTATATAATCGCATAGGATGCAGTGGTGGCTGCTCTTTATATAACAGCATGGGATGCAGTGGTGGCTGCTCTTTATATAACCGCATGGGAAGCAGTGGTGGCTGATCTTTATATAACTGCATGGGATGCAGTGGTGGCTGCTCTTTGTATAACCACATGGTATGCAGCGGTGGCTGCTCTTTGTATAACCACATGGGATGCAGTGGTGGCTGCTCTTTATATAACTGCACAGGATGCAGTGGTGAATGCTCTTTATATAACCGCATGGGATGCAGTGGTGGCTGCTCTTTATATAACCACATGGGAAGCAGTGTTGGCTGCTCTTTAAATAACCGCAAGGGAAGCAGTGGTGACTGCTCTTTATATAACCGAAAGGGAAGCAGTGGTGGATGCTCATTATATAACTGCATGGGATGCAGTGGTGGCTGCTCTTTCTTAACCACATGGGATGCAGTGGTGGCTGCTTTTATATAACCTCAAGGGATGCATCATGGCTGCTTTTTCTATAACTACATGGGATGTGGTGGCTGCACTTTAACCGCATGGGATGCAGTGGTGGCTGCTCTTTATATAACCGCATGGGATGCAGTGGTGGCTGCTCTTTATATAACCACATAGGATGTGGTGGCTGCACTTTATTAACCACATGGGAAGCAGTAGCGGCTGCTCTTTATATAACCGCATGGGATGCAGTCGTGGCTGCTTCTTTATATAACCACATGGGATGTGGTGGCTGCACTTTATTAACTGCATGGGAAGCAGTGGTGGCTGCTCTTCATATAACCACATGGGATGTGGTGGCTGCCCTCTATAAAACCGCATGGGATGCAGTAGCGGCTGCTCTTTATATAACTGCATGTGATCCAGTGGACGCTGCTCTTTATATAACTTGATGAGACGCAGTGGTACCTGCTCTTTATATAACCGCATGGAATGGGATGGCGGCTCTTTATATAACCGCATGGGAAGCAGGATACCTGCTTTTTATATAACTTCATGAGATGCAGTGGTGGCTGCTCTTCATATATACGCGTACGGGATGCAGTGGTGGCTGCTCTTTATATAACAGTATGGGATGCAGTGGTGCATGCTCGTTTATAACCGCATGGGAAGCACGTTGGCTGCTCTTTATAAAACTGCATGGGATGCAGGGGTGGCTGCTCTTTATATAACCACATGGGATGCAGTAGTGCCTGCTCTTTATATAACTGCATGGGAAGCAGTGGTGGCTGCTCTTTATATAACCGCATCAGAAGCATGTTGGCTGCTCTTTATATAACTGCATGGGATGCAGGGGTGGCTGCTCTTTATATACCATATTTAAAGCAGTGGTGGGTGCTCTTTATATAACAGCATGGGATGTGGCGGTGGCGGCTCATTATACAACTGCATGGGATGCAGGATGGCTGCTCTATATATAACCGCATGGGAAGCAGTGCTGGCTGCTCTTTATATAACCACATGGGATGCATTGGTGGCAGCTCTTTATATAACCGCATGGGATGTGGTGGCTGCTCTTTGTATAACCACAAGGGAATGTGGTGGCTGCTCTTTATATAACCTCAAGGGAAGCAGTCGTGGCTGCTCTTTATTAACCACATGGGAAGCAGTGGTGGCTGCTCTTTATATAACCGCATGGGCTGTGGTGGCTGATCTTTATATAACCGCAAGGGAAGCAGTTGTGGCTGCTCTTCATATAACCGCATGGGAAGTGGTGGGTGCTGTTTATATATCCACATGGGAAGCAGTGGTGGCTGCTCTTTATATAACCGCACAACAGTGGTGGCTGCTCTTTATATAACCGCATGGGATGCAGTACTGGCTGCTCTTTATATAACCTCATTGGAAGCAGTGGTGGCTGCTCTTTATATAACCGCACAAGATGCAGTGGTGGCTGCTCTTTATATAACTGCATGGGATGCATCATGGCTGCTCTTTGTATAACCACATGGGATGTGGTGGCTGCACTTTATTAACCACATGGGAAGCAGTGGCGGCTGCTCTTTATATAACCGCATGGGATGCAGTGGTGGCTGCTCTTTATATGACCACATGGGAAGCAGTGGTGGCTGCGCTTTGTATAACCACATGGGATGCATCGTGGCTGCTTTTTCTATAACCACATGGGATGTGGTGGCTGCACTTTATTAACCGCATGGGAAGCAGTGGTGGCTGCTCTTTATATAACCACATGGGAAGCACGTTGACTGCTCTTTCTATAACTGCATGGGATGCAGGGGTGGCTGCTCTTTATATCACCACAAGGCAAGCAGTGGTGGCTGCTCTTTATATAACTGCACAGGATGCAGCAGTGGTGAATGCTCTTTATATAACCACATAGGGTGCAGTGGTGGCTGTTCTTTTTATAACCACATGGGATGCAGTGGTGGCTGCTCTTTATATAACAGCATGGGATGCAGTGGTGGCTGCTCTTTCTTAACCACATGGGATGCAGTGGTGGCTGCTTTTTATATAACCTCATGGGATGCATCATGGCTGCTTTTTCTATAACTACATGGGATGTGGTGGCTGCACTTTAACCGCATGGGATGCAGTGGTGGCTGCTCTTTATATAACCGCATGGGATGCAGTGGTGGCTGCTCTTTATATAACCACATAGGATGTGGTGGCTGCACTTTATTAACCACATGGGAAGCAGTAGCGGCTGCTCTTTATACAACCGCATGGGATGCAGTCGTGGCTGCTCTTTATATAACCACATGGGATGTGGTGGCTGCACTTTATTAACCGCATGGGAAGCAGTGGTGGCTGCTCTTCATATAACCACATGGGATGTGGTGGCTGCCCTCTATAAAACCGCATGGGATGCAGTAGCGGCTGCTCTTTATATAACTGCATGTGATCCAGTGGACGCTGCTCTTTATATAACTTGATGAGACGCAGTGGTACCTGCTCTTTATATAACCGCATGGAATGGGATGGCGGCTCTTTATATAACCGCATGGGAAGCAGGATACCTGCTTTTTATATAACTTCATGAGATGCAGTGGTGGCTGCTCTTCATATATACGCGTACGGGATGCAGTGGTGGCTGCTCTTTATATAACAGTATGGGATGCAGTGGTGCATGCTCGTTTATAACCGCATGGGAAGCACGTTGGCTGCTCTTTATAAAACTGCATGGGATGCAGGGGTGGCTGCTCTTTATATAACCACATGGGATGCAGTAGTGCCTGCTCTTTATATAACTGCATGGGAAGCAGTGGTGGCTGCTCTTTATATAACCGCATCAGAAGCATGTTGGCTGCTCTTTATATAACTGCATGGGATGCAGGGGTGGCTGCTCTTTATATACCATATTTAAAGCAGTGGTGGGTGCTCTTTATATAACAGCATGGGATGCAGGATGGCTGCTCTATATATAACCGCATGGGAAGCAGTGCTGGCTGCTCTTTATATAACCACATGGGATGCATTGGTGGCAGCTCTTTATATAACCGCATGGGATGTGGTGGCTGCTCTTTGTATAACCACAAGGGAATGTGGTGGCTGCTCTTTATATAACCTCAAGGGAAGCAGTCGTGGATGCTCTTTATTAACCACATGGGAAGCAGTGGTGGCTGCTCTTTATATAACCGCATGGGCTGTGGTGGCTGCTCTTTATATAACCGCAAGGGAAGCAGTGGTGGCTGCTCTTCATATAACTGCATGGGAAGTGGTGGGTGCTGTTTATATATCCACATGGGAAGCAGTGGTGGCTGCTCTTTATATAACCGCACAACAGTGGTGGCTGCTCTTTATATAACCGCATGGGATGCAGTACTGGCTGCTCTTTATATAACCTCATTGGAAGCAGTGGTGGCTGCTCTTTATATAACCGCACAAGATGCAGTGGTGGCTGCTCTTTATATAACTGCATGGGATGCATCGTGGCTGCTCTTTGTATAACCACATGGGATGTGGTGGCTGCACTTTATTAACCACATGGGAAGCAGTGGCGGCTGTTCTTTATATAACCACATGGGATGCAGTGGTGGCTGCTCTTTATATGACCACATGGGAAGCAGTGGTGGCTGCGCTTTGTATAACCACATGGGATGCATCGTGGCTGCTTTTTGTATAACCACATGGGATGTGGTGGCTGCACTTTATTAACCACATGGGAAGCAGTGGTGGCTGCTCTTTATATAACCACATGGGAAGCACGTTGACTGCTCTTTATATAACTGCATGGGATGCAGGGGTGGCTGCTCTTTATATCACCACAAGGCAAGCAGTGGTGGCTGCTCTTTATATAACTGCACAGGATGCAGCAGTGGTGAATGCTCTTTATATAACCACATAGGGTGCAGTGGTGGCTGTTCTTTTTATAACCACATGGGATGCAGTGGTGGCTGCTCTTTATATAACAGCATGGGATGCAGTGGTGGCTGCTCTTCATATAACCGCATGGGAAGCAGTGGTGGCTGATCGTTATATAACTGCATGGGATGCAGTGGTGGCTGCTCTTTGTATAACCACATGGGATGCAGTGGTGGCTGCTCTTTGTATAACCAAATGGGATGCAGTGGTGGCTGTTCTTTATATAACTGCACTGGATGCAGTGATGAATGCTCTTTACATAACCGCATAGGATGCAGTGGTGGCTGTTCTTTGTATAACCGCATGGGATTGCAGTGGTGGCTGCTCTTTATATAACAGCATGGGATGCAGTGGTGGCTGCTCTTTATATAACCGCATGGGAAGCAGTGGTGGCTGATCTTTATATAACTGCATGGGATGCAGTGGTGGCTGCTCTTTGTATAACCACATGGTATGCAGCAGTGGCTGCTCTTTGTATAACCACATGGGATGCAGTGGTGGCTGCTCTTTATATAACTGCACAGGATGCAGTGGTGAATGCTCTTTATATAACCGCATAGGATGGAGTGGTGGCTGCTCTTTGTATAACCACATGGGATGCAGTGGTGGCTGCTCTTTATATCACCGCAAGGCAAGCAGTGGTGGCTGCTCTTTATATAACTGCACAGGATGCAGTGGTGAATGCTCTTTATATAATCGCATAGGATGCAGTGGTGGCTACTCTTTATATAACAGCATGGGATGCAGTGGTGGCTGCTCTTTATATAACCGCATGGGAAGCAGTGGTGGCTGATCTTTATATAACTGCATGGGATGCAGTGGTGGCTGCTCTTTGTATAACCACATGGTATGCAGCGGTGGCTGCTCTTTGTATAACCACATGGGATGCAGTGGTGGCTGCTCTTTATATAACTGCACTGGATGCAGTGGTGAATGCTCTTTATATAACCGCATGGGATGCAGTGGTGGCTGCTCTTTATATAACCACATGGGAAGCAGTGTTGGCTGCTCTTTAAATAACCGCAAGGGAAGCAGTGGTGACTGCTCTTTATATAACCGAAAGGGAAGCAGTGGTGGATGTTCATTATATAACTGCATGGGATGCAGTGGTGGCTGCTCTTTCTTAACCACATGGGATGCAGTGGTGGCTGCTTTTTATATAACCTCAAGGGATGCATCATGGCTGCTTTTTCTATAACTACATGGGATGTGGTGGCTGCACTTTAACCGCATGGGATGCAGTGGTGGCTGCTCTTTATATAACCGCATGGGATGCAGTGGTGGCTGCTCTTTATATAACCACATAGGATGTGGTGGCTGCACTTTATTAACCACATGGGAAGCAGTAGCGGCTGCTCTTTATATAACCGCATGGGATGCAGTCGTGGCTGCTCTTTATATAACCACATGGGATGTGGTGGCTGCACTTTATTAACTGCATGGGAAGCAGTGGTGGCTGCTCTTCATATAACCACATGGGATGTGGTGGCTGCCCTCTAGAAAACCGCATGGGATGCAGTAGCGGCTGCTCTTTATATAACTGCATGTGATCCAGTGGACGCTGCTCTTTATATAACTTGATGAGACGCAGTGGTACCTGCTCTTTATATAACCGCATGGAATGGGATGGCGGCTCTTTATATAACCGCATGGGAAGCAGGATACCTGCTTTTTATATAACTTCATGAGATGCAGTGGTGGCTGCTCTTCATATATACGCGTACGGGATGCAGTGGTGGCTGCTCTTTATATAACAGTATGGGATGCAGTGGTGCATGCTCGTTTATAACCGCATGGGAAGCCCGTTGGCTGCTCTTTATAAAACTGCATGGGATGCAGGGGTGGCTGCTCTTTATATAACCACATGGGATGCAGTAGTGCCTGCTCTTTATATAACTGCATGGGAAGCAGTGGTGGCTGCTCTTTATATAACCGCATCAGAAGCATGTTGGCTGCTCTTTATATAACTGCATGGGATGCAGGGGTGGCTGCTCTTTATATACCATATTTAAAGCAGTGGTGGGTGCTCTTTATATAACAGCATGGGATGTGGCGGTGGCGGCTCATTATACAACTGCATGGGATGCAGGATGGCTGCTCTATATATAACCGCATGGGAAGCAGTGCTGGCTGCTCTTTATATAACCACATGGGATGCATTGGTGGCAGCTCTTTATATAACCGCATGGGATGTGGTGGCTGCTCTTTGTATAACCACAAGGGAATGTGGTGGCTGCTCTTTACATAACCTCAAGGGAAGCAGTCGTGGCTGCTCTTTATTAACCACATGGGAAGCAGTGGTGGCTGCTCTTTATATAACCGCATGGGCTGTGGTGGCTGCTCTTTATATAACCGCAAGGGAAGCAGTGGTGGCTGCTCTTCATATAACCGCATGGGAAGTGGTGGGTGCTGTTTATATATCCACATGGAAAGCAGTGGTGGCTGCTCTTTATATAACCGCACAACAGTGGTGGCTGCTCTTTATATAACCGCATGGGATGCAGTACTGGCTGCTCTTTATATAACCTCATTGGAAGCAGTGGTGGCTGCTCTTTATATAACCGCACAAGATGCAGTGGTGGCTGCTCTTTATATAACTGCATGGGATGCATCGTGGCTGCTCTTTGTATAACCACATGGGATGTGGTGGCCGCACTTTATTAACCACATGGGAAGCAGTGGCGGCTGCTCTTTATATAACCGCATGGGATGCAGTGGTGGCTGCTCTTTATATGACCACATGGGAAGCAGTGGTGGCTGCGCTTTGTATAACCACATGGGATGCATCGTGGCTGCTTTTTGTATAACCACATGGGATGTGGTGGCTGCACTTTATTAACCGCATGGGAAGCAGTGGTGGCTGCTCTTTATATAACCACATGGGAAGCACGTTGACTGCTCTTTATATAACTGCATGGGATGCAGGGGTGGCTGCTCTTTATATAACTGCACAGGATGCAGCAGTGGTGAATGCTCTTTATATAACCACATAGGGTGCAGTGGTGGCTGTTCTTTTTATAATCACATGGGATGCAGTGGTGGCTGCTCTTTATATAACAGCATGGGATGCAGTGGTGGCTGCTCTTTCTTAACCACATGGGATGCAGTGGTGGCTGCTTTTATATAACCTCATGGGATGCATCATGGCTGCTTTTTCTATAACTACATGGGATGTGGTGACTGCACTTTAACCGCATGGGATGCAGTGGTGGCTGCTCTTTATATAACCGCATGGGATGCAGTGGTGGCTGCTCTTTATATAACCACATAGGATGTGGTGGCTGCACTTTATTAACCACATGGGAAGCAGTAGCGGCTGCTCTTTATACAACCGCATGGGATGCAGTCGTGGCTGCTCTTTATATAACCACATGGGATGTGGTGGCTGCACTTTATTAACCGCATGGGAAGCAGTGGTGGCTGCTCTTCATATAACCACATGGGATGTGGTGGCTGCCCTCTATAAAACCGCATGGGATGCAGTAGCGGCTGCTCTTTATATAACTGCATGTGATCCAGTGGACGCTGCTCTTTATATAACTTGATGAGACGCAGTGGTACCTGCTCTTTATATAACCGCATGGAATGGGATGGCGGCTCTTTATATAACCGCATGGGAAGCAGGATACCTGCTTTTTATATAACTTCATGAGATGCAGTGGTGGCTGCTCCTTCATATATACGCGTACGGGATGCAGTGGTGGCTGCTCTTTATATAACAGTATGGGATGGAGTGGTGCATGCTCGTTTATAACCGCATGGGAAGCACGTTGGCTGCTCTTTATAAAACTGCATGGGATGCAGGGGTGGCTGCTCTTTATATAACCACATGGGATGCAGTAGTGCCTGCTCTTTATATAACTGCATGGGAAGCAGTGGTGGCTGCTCTTTATATAACCGCATCAGAAGCATGTTGGCTGCTCTTTATATAACTGCATGGGATGCAGGGGTGGCTGCTCTTTCTATACCATATTTAAAGCAGTGGTGGGTGCTCTTTATATAACAGCATGGGATGCAGGATGGCTGCTCTATATATAACCGCATGGGAAGCAGTGCTGGCTGCTCTTTATATAACCACATGGGATGCATTTTTGGCAGCTCTTTATATAACCGCATGGGATGTGGTGGCTGCTCTTTGTATAACCACAAGGGAATGTGGTGGCTGCTCTTTATATAACCTCAAGGGAAGCAGTCGTGGATGCTCTTTATTAACCACATGGGAAGCAGTGGTGGCTGCTCTTTATATAACCGCATGGGCTGTGGTGGCTGCTCTTTATATAACCGCAAGGGAAGCAGTGGTGGCTGCTCTTCATATAACCGCATGGGAAGTGGTGGGTGCTGTTTATATATCCACATGGGAAGCAGTGGTGGCTGCTCTTTATATAACCGCACAACAGTGGTGGCTGCTCTTTATATAACCGCATGGGATGCAGTGGTGGCTGCTCTTTATATAACTGCATGGGATGCATCGTGGCTGCTCTTTGTATAACCACATGGGATGTGGTGGCTGCACTTTATTAACCACATGGGAAGCAGTGGCGGCTGCTCTTTATATAACCACATGGGATGCAGTGGTGGCTGCTCTTTATATGACCACATGGGAAGCAGTGGTGGCTGCGCTTTGTATAACCACATGGGATGCATCGTGGCTGCTTTTTGTATAACCACATGGGATGTGGTGGCTGCACTTTATTAACCGCATGGGAAGCAGTGGTGGCTGCTCTTTATATAACCACATGGGAAGCACGTTGACTGCTCTTTATATAACTGCATGGGATGCAGGGGTGGCTGCTCTTTATATCACCACAAGGCAAGCAGTGGTGGCTGCTCTTTATATAACTGCACAGGATGCAGCAGTGGTGAATGCTCTTTATATAACCACATAGGGTGCAGTGGTGGCTGTTCTTTTTATAACCACATGGGATGCAGTGGTGGCTGCTCTTTATATAACAGCATGGGATGCAGTGGTGGCTGCTCTTCATATAACCGCATGGGAAGCAGTGGTGGCTGATCTTTATATAACTGCATGGGATGCAGTGGTGGCTGCTCTTTGTATAACCACATGGGATGCAGTGGTGGCTGCTCTTTGTATAACCAAATGGGATGCAGTGGTGGCTGTTCTTTATATAACTGCACTGGATGCAGTGATGAATGCTCTTTACATAACCGCATAGGATGCAGTGGTGGCTGTTCTTTGTATAACCGCATGGGATTGCAGTGGTGGCTGCTCTTTATATAACAGGATGGGATGCAGTGGTGGCTGCTCTTTATATAACCGCATGGGAAGCAGTGGTGCCTGATCTTTATATAACTGCATGGGATGCAGTGGTGGCTGCTCTTTGTATAACCACATGGTATGCAGCAGTGGCTGCTCTTTGTATAACCACATGGGATGCAGTGGTTTGTATAACCACATGGTATGCAGCGGTGGCTGCTCTTTGTATAACCGCATGGGAAGCAGTGGTGGCTGATCTTTATATAACTGCATGGGATGCAGTGGTGGCTGCTCTTTGTATAACCACATGGTATGCAGCAGTGGCTGCTCTTTGTATAACCACATGGGATGCAGTGGTTTGTATAACCACATGGTATGCAGCGGTGGCTGCTCTTTGTATAACCACATGGGATGCAGTGGTGGCTGCTCTTTATATAACTGCACAGGATGCAGTGGTGAATGCTCTTTATATAACCGCATGGGATGCAGTGGTGGCTGCTCTTTATATAACCACATGGGAAGCAGTGTTGGCTGCTCTTTAAATAACCGCAAGGGAAGCAGTGATGACTGCTCTTTATATAACCAAAAGGGAAGCAGTGGTGGATGCTCATTATATAACTGCATGGGATGCAGTGGTGGCTGCTCTTTCTTAACCACATGGGATGCAGTGGTGGCTGCTTTTTATATAACCTCAAGGGATGCATCATGGCTGCTTTTTCTATAACTACATGGGATGTGGTGGCTGCACTTTAACCGCATGGGATGCAGTGGTGGCTGCTCTTTATATAACCGCATGGGATGCAGTGGTGGCTGCTCTTTATATAACCACATAGGATGTGGTGGCTGCACTTTATTAACCACATGGGAAGCAGTAGCGGCTGCTCTTTATATAACAGCATGGGATGCAGTCGTGGCTGCTCTTTATATAACCACATGGGATGTGGTGGCTGCACTTTATTAACTGCATGGGAAGCAGTGGTGGCTGCTCTTCATATAACCACATGGGATGTGGTGGCTGCCCTCTATAAAACCGCATGGGATGCAGTAGTGGCTGCTCTTTATATAACTGCATGTGATCCAGTGGACGCTGCTCTTTATATAACTTGATGAGACGCAGTGGTACCTGCTCTTTATATAACCGCATGGAATGGGATGGCGGCTCTTTAGATAACCGCATGGGAAGCAGGATACCTGCTTTTTATATAACTTCATGAGATGCAGTGGTGGCTGCTCTTCATATATACGCGTACGGGATGCAGTGGTGGCTGCTCTTTATATAACAGTATGGGATGCAGTGGTGCATGCTCGTTTATAACCGCATGGGAAGCACGTTGGCTGCTTCTTTATAAAACTGCATGGGATGCAGGGGTGGCTGCTCTTTATATAACCACATGGGATGCAGTAGTGCCTGCTCTTTATATAACTGCATGGGAAGCAGTGGTGGCTGCTCTTTATATAACCGCATCAGAAGCATGTTGGCTGCTCTTTATATAACTGCATGGGATGCAGGGGTGGCTGCTCTTTATATAACCGCATGGGAAGCAGTGCTGGCTGCTCTTTATATAACCACATGGGATGCATTGGTGGCAGCTCTTTATATAACCGCATGGGATGTGGTGGCTGCTCTTTGTATAACCACAAGGGAATGTGGTGGCTGCTCTTTATATAACCTCAAGGGAAGCAGTCGTGGCTGCTCTTTATTAACCACTTGGGAAGCAGTGGTGGCTGCTCTTTATATAACCGCATGGGCTGTGGTGGCTGCTCTTTATATAACAGCATGGGATGCAGTGGTGGCTGCTCTTTATATAACAGCATGGGAAGCAGTGGTGGCTGATCTTTATATAACTGCATGGGATGCAGTGGTGGCTGCTCTTTGTATAACCACATGGGATGCAGTGGTGGCTGCTCTTTGTATAACCACATGGGATGCAGTGGTGGCTGCTCTTTATATAACTACACAGGATGCAGTGGTGAATGCTCTTTATATAACCGCATAGAATGCAGTGGCGGCTGCTCGTTGCATAACCGCATGGGATGCATTGGTGGCTGCTCTTTTGATTCACAGCAAGGTAAGCAGTGGTGGCTGCTCTTCATATAACTGCACAGGACGCAGTGGTGAATGCTCTTTATATAACCGCATGGGATGCAGTGGTGGCTGCTCTTTGTTTGACCGCATGGGAGGCAGTGGTGGCTGCTCATTATATAACCACATGGGATGCAGTGGTGGCTGCTCTTTGTATAACCGCATGGGATGCAGTGGTGGCTGCTCTTTATATCACCGCATGGGAAGCAGTATAGCTACTCTTTGTATAACCGCATGGGAAGCATTGGTGGCTGCTCTTTGTATAACCACATGGGATGCAGTGGTGGCTGCTCTTTATATAACCGCATGGGAAGCAGTGGTAGCTGCTCATTATATAACCGCATGGGAAGCAGTGGTGGCTGCTCATTATATAACCGCAGTGGTGGCTGCTCTTTATATAACCGCATGGGAAGCAGTGTTGACTGCTCTTTATATAACCGCAAGGGAAGCAGTGATGGCTGCTCTTTATATAACTGCATGGGATGCAGAGTGGCTGCTCCTTATATAACCGCATGGGAAGCAGTGGTGGCTGATCTTTATATCACCGCATGGGAAGCAGTGGTGGCTGCTCTTTATATACCCGCATGGGAAGCAGTGGTGACTGCTCTTTATATAACTGCATGGGATGCAGGGTGGCTGCTCTTTATATAACCGCATGGGAAGCAGTGGTGGCTGCTCTTTATATCACTGCATGGGAAGCAGTGGTGGCTGCTCTTTAGATAACTGCATGGGATGCAGAGTGGCTGCTCCTTATATAACCACATGGGAAGCAGTGGTGGCTGCTTTATATAACTGCATGGGATGCAGGGTGGCTGCTCCTTATATAACCACATGGGAAGCAGTGGTGGCTGCTCTTTATATCACTGCATGGGAAGCAGTGGTGGCTGCTCTTTATATCACCGCATGGGAAGCAGTGGTGGCTGCTCTTTATATGACTGCATGGGAAGAACGTTGGCTGCTCTTTATAAAACTGCATTGGATGCAGGGGTGGCTGCTCTTTATATAACCACATGGGATGCAGTAGTGCCTGCTCCTTGTATAACCGCATGGGAAGCAGTGGTGGCTGCTCTTTATAGCACCGCATGGGAAGCAGTGGTGGCTGCTCTTTATATAACCGCATGGGAAGCAGTGGTGACTGCTCTTTATATAACCGCACAGGATGTGGTTTCTGCTCTTTATATAACCACATGGGAAGCAGTGGTGACTGCTCTTTATATAACCGCACAAGATGCAGTGTTGGCTGCTCTTTATATAACCGCATGGGATGCATCGTGGCTGCTCTTTGTATAACCACATGGGATGTGGTGGCTGCTCTTTATATAACCGAATGGGAAGCAGTGGTGGCTGCTCATTATATAACGGCATGGGAAGCAGTGGTGGCTGCTCATAATATAACCGCAGGGGATGCAGTGGTGGCTGCTCTTTATATCACCATATGGGATGCAGTGGTGCCTGCTCATTATAGAACCGCATGGGAAGAACGTTGGCTGCTCTTTATAAAACTGCATGGGATGCAGGGGTGGCTGCTCTTTATATAACCACATGGGATGTGGTGGCTGCACTTTATTAACCGCATGGGAAGTTGTGGTGGCTGCTCTTCATATAACCACATGGGATGTAGTGGCTGCCCTTTATAAGACCGCATAGGATGCAGTAGCGCCTGCTCTTTATATAACTGCATGTGATCCAGTGGTGGCTGCTCTTTATATAACTTCATGATACGCAGTGGTACCTGCTCTTTATGTAACCGCATGGGAAGCAGTGGTGGCTACTCTTTGTATAACCGCATGGGAAGCATTGGTGGCTGCTCTTTGTATAACCGCATGGGATGCAGTGGTGGCTGCTCATTATATAACCACAGGGGATGCAGTGGTGGCTGATCTTTATATAACTGCATGGGAAGCAGTGTTGGCTGCTCTTTATATAACCGCAAGGGAAGCAGCGGTGGCTGCTCTATATATAACTGCATGGGATGCAGAGTGGCTGCTCCTTGTATAACTGTATGGGAAGCAGTGGTGGCTGCTCTTTATAGCACCGCATGGGAAGCAGTGGTGGCTGCTCTTTATATACCCGCATGGGAAGCATTGGTGACTGCTCTTTATATAACCGTATGGGATGTGGTAGCTGCTCTTTATATAACCAGATTGTTGGACTTGGCCCTTTTTCCCAGAAATTTTTCGTTTTTCCCCCTAGCCGTTTTACCATGTGTGAAACTCACTCAAGATGGCTGCCACAGGTCCCTGCTACTGCAGAGGGGCCTTACACACATACACACTAGTAGCCAGGGTCAGGCTGGGACATAGGGATACAGTATCCATTCCGTCCCCGCCTCTGGGCCACATAGCCAGACATGTAGAAGGTTCCAGAACCTTCCGGGCTGTGGGAGGAGTTATGTTTTGCCGCCTTTAGGAGGGTCACCTGACCTAGGGGTATAAAAGGCTTGGAGGGAAAACTTTTAGTCAGTTGAGTTGGGGCACCACTGATCCTGGGAGAACCTCTGCCGGAGTACAGGCTTTAGGGCCTAGGGGGGAGACCTACACTACTGATGCTGACAAGGCTTAGGCCCTGCTGTAGTAAGTTAGCTGAGGAACGCCCACCACCCACTGACCTTGCCCAGCGTGAGGGGACCCAGGGAACCACCTTCAGCGTGCTGGGAAGAACATCAAGCACTCCCAGAACCACCAACTCATTCCCCCCCCTCATAAGAAGAAACTTCTGACAAGAAACTTTTGACAAGAAACTTATAATAAGAAACTTCTGACAAGAAACTCCTGACAAGAAACTCCTAAGAAGCAACCAATCTGAAACAGCCGCAAGAAACCTTAATTTGAGGAGGCCTGACCGTCCAGCAAGGCCTGAAACCTAAACTGCCACACTGGGGATCACCAGGTAAAGCGCCGTGCCCTGAAGCGCTAGACCTTCACCCCTATCAACTCCTGCCTGCTGCTGGGCTGCCCCCTAAGAACCTTTCCAGTCAGCCCTGCCCACAGGCTGCTGGTGCGCCCGCGTTCTGTCCTCCACGAGGGAGAAACTGCCCCCCCTCAGGTCACTGACCTCATGAGGGAATCACCGCCGCCGCCGCGTGAGGAGAAGTGCTGCTGTGAGGGAAGCCCTCCTCGAGGCCGTGTGGTGAGGTGCGCCGTCCGCGCCCTCACCGAAGGAAGCGCTGTGGTGAGGGAGGCCCCTCGAGTGGAGTGTGGTGAGGTGCGCCGTCCGCGCCCTCACCGAAGCCTACAAATTGCCCCCAGACATCACCGCCGGGCCCGGGGCCCCACCGCCGCCGTCGCGGCCGAAGAAATCACCGCCGCAGCCCAAGGGGGCCGCGTCAAGGAGCCGCGGCCTAGCGGGATCCGCGAGGCCTCCAGGCCCCGCCGACGCCGTTGCTGGGCAACCGGGGACGCCAGCCGCGCCCCCGGGAAGGCCGCGCAGCGATTGGGCGACGGCTCCCGCCACGCCCCCCAGCGCCGACGGAGGCCGAGGAAGAGCTCCGGCCGTGCAGAGGGAGACGGGGAGCCGGCCGGAGAGGACTGCCGGCTCCCGCTCCCCCTCCCGAAGTCCCGCAAGGCCCGCAAATTCACTACCTTGATCCCGGGGGCCGGAGGAGGGTGATACCGGCCCCCGCAACGTCCCTGAAGCCCGCAAATCCACTCCCTTGATCCCGGGGGCCGGAGGAGGGTGATACCGGCCCCCGCAACGACCCACAATTCCGGCCAAAAGGGCCGAGGTACCCCGACCGGGCCCCGCCCTCCAGAACACGGGCCGGGCCTGGAGATCGCCAGTCTCTAGGAAGCGCGACCAACGACCACGCATCAGGTGAGCCCAGGAGGCCCCTAGGGCCCACAGAGACGCCACTGGGGGCCGGGGGCCACCATTAACCCTTAGATAAACCTGTGTAACTTTCCCCATGAGGCGAGGCCCCGGAGAGGAGTGGGCCTAGCCTGGAATTAACCCCTGAGGGACACAGAAGCCCCAGAATACAGGACATGTTGAGGGGTTCCCCACATTGTTTATTCATTTATTGCTCATGCCTATTGTAATTACTGCCTAGGCCTATGCTTATAACTGCAAAGTCTTTACCTAAGGGGAAAGTGATTAATTGAATTGAGCTGAAGTGTACACCGCCAAGAGTTGAAGTGTTTTATGTTACAGGTGTACTGGAGTTGCGACGCCCACTGTACTGAATGTGGGTGCGCCTAGATTAATGCAGGCCTATTGAAATGGAACGTGAAAAGCCTTCTTTTAAGTAATTGAATATGCTTGAAGTGAACTGCATGTTTAGGCCCATGTTTTATTAATGCACCTTGTGATCATTATTGGTGCTACGTTTAGGAGATGATTCCTGCGGCCTCTTAGTGGCCTACAATGTTGATGAGCTATGATGCTTTATTAAGAATGTGCACCAGTTGAGTAATGCAATGATTTTAAATGTAGATCTGAATTATTCTGCCTCATCTGATGCTACCTTGATTTATATAAAAGATCTTGATTTTAAATACACAAGCCTGGTGTGGTGTCATGTTATTGCGTTCGCATTTCTGAGTCAAAGTAAGAGTGTGCTGCACAACTGCCTTACACATTGCCTTCGCGTGCTTTCCCGCCTCGCGCCATGCTACCGTGGCGGACTCGGTAACCCCAGTTCCAACATTTGGTGTTCAGCGGTTGGATAAGGACTGGTGTTTGTGCAGCACCCTACAGTGACTCAGTGTGCGCCGCAATTGGACACCTATTGTAATGCAAGTGCTAGGAATTCTTTTGTAATTGCCGATTGTGTACATTCCTGCGTTAGACCTGCTACCTACAGTCTAGAACCCTTTCCCTAAATTGTCTGGGGCCCCACCTAGGAGGATGGAGTTTGAGTTAGCCAACCTAGAAAGGTATACGGTGACACAGCTCAAGGACTTCTGCCTAGAGAGGGGGGTGGCCGTCAAGCGAGGCGCCAGGAAGGAGGTGCTTCAGAAAGCTTTGAGGGCATGGGTAATGGCCCACCCGGAGGGAAGAGGGGATGAGGAGCAGGAGGAGGCAGACAACCCAGGAGAACTGGACCTACTGCACATTGATGTTAGCGAGAATGTGTTGCCAGGAAGACGTTCCAGGGCAGGCAGTAGGGCGTCAGGGGGGAGGTTGTCGGCAGAGGAATTTGAGGACAGAAGGGAGGAGAGGCAATTAACATTAGATGGAAAGGGAGCGAGAACAGGCAAGGCTAGCCATGGAGGAAAGGAAGCTTGCGCATGAGCTTAGCCTGAAGGAACTAGAGCTCCGAGCCTTGCAGATGGAGATGCAGGGCAAAGTGACTGGTGGCAGCGTACCTGCTGGGGTTCCACAGGAGCCCAAATTTTATCTACCAAGAGAGGTGATAGCCAGTTTGGGGAGTGATCCTGAAGGGAGTGGTGCAGGGATCTTCCAACCCAGCGAGGTGGGAGAGGTGGAGAATAGCCCAGCTAGGTCCCTTGATAGTGAGCGGGTTGTAGGGCCTCACATCCTATCTATAGGAAGGAGTGAGACGGGGAGGTCTCCCGAGGTGCCCCAACCGCAGTCTCAGGGCCTGGAGAGTTCCATAAGGTAACCCCAGGTTGGGAGCCTAGGCTGTCTCGATGGGCCATCCATGGAAGGGGATCCCCCAGTGACAGGAGAACCCAGGGCGTATGTATTCAGAGCTCCAGGGGTTCTGAGGTCTGCCCAGCCACAGGATTTAGATCCTGGGCTGGGGTGCCAGGTTCAGAGGCTGCCTGACCTGGCGGGAGGGACGTCTGTAAGCAGTGTCCCTCCGGAGCTGACTCCCAGGGGTGCTTCTCCAGGTGGGAGGGTGCTGAACTCTGGGAGGGGGTGCAGAGGAAGGGAGGACTCGCCTCTGGCACCGGGGCAACCTAAGGGTTTAGACCCTGGGTTGGTGGATCGGATGCAGGGTCACGGCCCTGGAAGAGTGAGAGAGTGGTGGTCTGAGGGTGCCCCACATAGGAGGAACGTGCGGAACCCCAGACGGAGGAGGAGGAGGAGAGTGGTCAACGGGTACTACGGGCCTGGGGCTACTGCCCTCCACTCTGTGAGACAGCCAGGGCCAGAGACATCTGGATGGCCTAGGGGCTGGTCCTGGCTGCAGCCAACTAGGGAGCACCAGTGGGGTGGCTTCGTTGGTCCAGGGAGGTTTGAGAGAGGGAACCACCGGGTTCCAGAGTGGAGAAGGACCTGCAGGACCTTCCTGCAGTTGTGGGCCCTCGTCCAAGTTTTCTCGCCCGAAGCAGGGAAGCCCATCAAGGCATTGATCGGTCTACCCTGGCTTTTGGCTGGGAGGGGGTTGTGTTGGACTTGGCCCTTTTTCCCAGAACTTTTTCGTTTTTCCCCCTAGCCGTTTTACCATGTGTGAAACTCACTCAAGATGGCTGCCACAGGTCCCTGCTACTGCAGAGGGGCCTTACACACATACACACTAGTAGCCAGGGTCAGGCTGGGACATAGGGATACAGTATCCATTCCGTCCCCACCTCTGGGCCACATAGCCAGACATGTAGAAGGTTCCAGAACCTTCCGGGCTGTGGGAGGAGTTATGTTTTGCCGCCTTTAGGAGGGTCACCTGACCTAGGGGTATAAAAGGCTTGGAGGGAAAACTTTTAGTCAGTTGAGTTGGGGCACCACTGATCCTGGGAGAACCTCTGCCGGAGTACAGGCTTTAGGGCCTAGGGGGGAGACCTACACTACTGCTGCTGACAAGGCTTAGGCCCTGCTGTAGTAAGTTAGCTGAGGAACGCCCACCACCCACTGACCTTGCCCAGCGTGAGGGGACCCAGGGAACCACCTTCAGCGTGCTGGGAAGAACATCAAGCACTCCCAGAACCACCAACTCATTCCCCCCCCCTCATAAGAAGAAACTTCTGACAAGAAACTTTTGACAAGAAACTTATAATAAGAAACTTCTGACAAGAAACTCCTGACAAGAAACTCCTAAGAAGCAACCAATATGAAACAGCCGCAAGAAACCTTAATTTGGGGAGGCCTGACCGTCCAGCAAGGCCTGAAACCTAAACTGCCACACTGGGGATCACCAGGTAAAGCGCCGTGCCCTGAAGCGCTAGACCTTCACCCGATATCAACTCCTGCCTGCTGCTGGGCTGCCCCCCAAGAACCTTTCCAGTCAGCCCTGCCCACAGGCTGCTGGTGCGCCCCGCGTTCTGTCTCCACGAGGGAGAAACTGCCCCCCTCAGGTCACTGACCTCGTGAGGGAATCACCGCCGCGGCCGCCGCCGCGTGAGGAGAAGTGCTGCTGTGAGGGAAGCCCTCCTCGAGGCCGTGTGGTGAGGTGCGCCGTCCGCGCCCTCACCGAAGGAAGCGCTGTGGTGAGGGAGGCCCCTCGAGTTGAGTGTGGTGAGGTGCGCCGTCCGCGCCCTCACCGAAGCCTACAAATTGCCCCCAGACATCACCGCCGGGCCCGGGGCCCCACCGCCGCAGTCGCGGCCGAAGAAATCACCGCCGCAGCCCAAGGGGGCCGCGTGAAGCGAGCCGCGGCCTAGCGCGATCCGCGAGGCCTCCAGGCCCCGCCGACGCCGTTGCTGGGCAACCGGGGACGCCGGCCGCGCCCCGGGAAGGCCGCGCAGCGATGGGCGCCGGCTCCCGCCACGCCCCCAGCGCCGACGGAGGCCGAGGAAGAGCTCCGGCCGTGCAGAGGGAGACGGGGAGCCGGCCGGAGAGGACTGCCGGCTCCTGCTCCCCTTCCCGAAGTCCCGCAAGGCCCGCAAATTCACTCACTTGATCCCGGGGGCCGGAAGAGGATGATACCGGCCCCCGCAACGTCCCTGAAGCCCGCAAATCCCCTTCCTTGATCCCGGGGGCCGGAGGAGGGTGATACCGGCCCCCGCAACGACCCGTAATTCCGGCCAAGAGGGCCGAGGTACCCCGACCGGGCCCCGCCCTCCAGAACACGGGCCGGGCCTGGAGATCGCCAGTCGCTAGGAAGCGCGACCAACGACCACGCATCAGGTGAGCCCAGGAGGCCCCTAGGGCCCACAGAGACGCCACTGGGGGCCGGGGGCCACCATTAACCCTTAGATAAACCAGTGTAACTTTCCCCATGAGGCGAGGCCCCGGAGAGGAGTGGGCCTAGCCTGGAATTAACCCCTGAGGGACACAGAAGCCCCAGAATACAGGACATGTTGAGGGGTTCCGCACATTGTTTATTCATTTAATGCTGATGCCTATTGTACTTACTGCCTAGGCCTATGCTTATAACTGCAAAGTCTTTACCTAAGGGGGAAAGTGATTAATTGAATTGAGCTGAAGTGTACACCGCCAAGAGTTGAAGTGTTTTATGTTACAGGTGTACTGGAGTTGCGACGCCCACTGTACTGAATGTGGGTGCGCCTAGATTAATGCAGGCCCTGTTTGAAATGTAACGTGAAATGCCTTCTTTTAAGTAATTGAATATGCTTGAAGTGAACTGCATGTTTAGGCCCATGTTTTATTAATGCACCTTGTGATCATTATTGGTGCTACGTTTAGGAGATGATTCCTGCGGCCTCTTAGTGGCCTACAATGTTGATGAGCTATGATGCTTTATTAAGAATGTGCACCAGTTGAGTAATGCAATGATTTTAAATGTAGATCTGAATTAATCTGCCTCATCTGATGCTACCTTGATTTATATAAAAGATCTTGATTTTAAATACACAAGCCTGGTGTGGTGTCATGTTATTGCGTTCGCATTTCTGAGTCAAAGTAAGAGTGTGCTGCACAACTGCCTTACACATTGCCTTCGCGTGCTTTCCCGCCTCGCGCCATGCTACCGTGGCGGACTCGGTAACCCCGGTTCCAACACACATGGGAAGCAGTGGTGGCTGCTCTTTATATAACCGCACAAGATGCAGTGGTGGCTGCTCTTTATATAACCGCATGGGATGCAGTGCTGGCTGCTCTTTATATAACCTCATGGGAAGCAGTGGTGGCTGCTCTTTATATAACCGCACAAGATGCAGTGGTGGCTGCTCTTTATATAACCGCATGGGATGCATCGTGGCTGCTCTTTGTATAACCACATGGGATGTGGTGGCTGCACTTTATTAACCGCATGGGAAGCAGTGGTGGCTGCTCATTATATAACGGCATGTGAAGCAGTGGTGGCTGCTCATAATATAACCGCAGGGGATGCAGTGGTGGCTGCTCTTTATATCACTGTATGGGATGCAGTGGTGGCTGCTCGTTATATAACCGCATGGGAAGAACGTTGTCTGCTCTTTATATAACCACATGGGATGCAGTAGTGCCTGCTCTTTATATAACCGCATGGGATGCAGTGGTGGCTGCTCTTTATATGACCACATGGGATGCAGTGGTGGCTGCTCTTTATATAACCGCATGGGATGCATCGTGGCTGCTTTTTATATAACCACATGGGATGTGGTGGCTGCACTTTATTAACCGCATGAGAAGCAGTGTTGGCTGCTCTTCATATAACCACATGGGATGTAGTGGCTGCCCTTTATAAAACCGCATGGGATGCAGTAGCGTCTGCTCTTTATATAACTGCATGTGATCCAGTGGTGGCTGCTCTTTATATAACTTCATGAGACGCAGCGGTACCTGCTCTTTATATAACCGCGTGGAATGGGATGGCATCTCTTTATATAACCGCATGGGAAGAGGATGCCTGCTTTTTATATAACTTCATGAGATGCAGTGGTGGCTGCTCTTCATATATACGCGTATGGGATGCAGTGGTGGCTGCTCTTTATATAACTGTATGGGATGCAGTGGTGCCTGCTCTTTATATAACCGCATGGGAAGAACGTTGGCTGTATTTGTATTTGTAAAGCGCGTCATTCATCCAGAGGATATCACGGCGCTGTGCTCGGGCTTCTGGTGTGAGACCGGGTGGTTCATGAGTTTGGCCAGTATTATTTTCCAGAGAACAAGTGAGTTTTGAGTTTTTTCCTGAAGACTATATAGTCCTCTGTGAGGCGGAGTTCTTGTGGTAGGTCATTCCAGTGTTTTGCTGCCAAGTATGAGAAGCTACGACCCCCTGTTCTCGATTTCTTAATGCGTTTTGTTCTGGCTAGACCTAGGGACCGTGCTCTTAAGCACCTAGTGGGTACATCAAATTCAGCTTTCCTCTGTAGGATAAAAGGCCCCCCGTTGGTGCAGGGCCTTGTGTGTGTAGCTGAGCAGCTTGAATTTCGCTCTTTGGCGCATTGGCAGCCAATGAAGTAATTTCAGGCACTCGGACGATGAGCTGAATCTGTCTTTGTTACAAACCAGTTTGGCGGCGGCATTTTGCACCACCTGTAATTGTGTAAAAAGGTAGTCAGCCATGCCCACAAATAGCGCATTACCATAATCCAGTCTGCTGGTAAGTAATGCCTGCGTGACAGTTCTCCTACAATCTTGCGGGATCCAAGGAAATAGCCTTCTTAGAAGCTTCAACATCGCGAAGCTTCTTCCACACAGAACCCGCACATGGTCCTGCATGGATAGGGTATTGTCCATAAGGACCCCCAGATTTTTTGCGCATTGCTTTGGAACTGGGGCATCCCCCAGTGTCTGTGGCCACCAAGTGGTATTCCAGACAAGTTTGGCTCCTCCAAAGAGTAAAATTTCAGATTTCCCTGCATTTAATTTAAGACAGTGTTCTGCCATCCAGGTTGCCATCTCCGAGAGACAATTATTCAATTTTAGTCTTGTGTTCTCATGCTGTTCTTCAATGGTTATCAGCAGTTGAGTATCATCTGCATAGGAGCAGATACCAAAGCCCCACTTCTCACTGATTTTTGCCAGAGATGACACATAGACATTAAAGAGTGTGGGGCTCAGGGATGCCCCCTGTGGAACACTGTAACTAATGGGTTTTGGTTTAGATGAGAACCCCCCCATTTGTACTCTCTGTGTTCTATTATTCAAGAAGGAGCTCAGCCATTGAAGGGCTTTAGCATAAACTCCTTTTCCATGAAGGATCTCCAGTAGGCGATTGTGCGAGACAGTGTCGAACGCCGCCGATAGGTCTAATAAAATCAAGGCGGCGGCTTTCCCTTGGTCAACCAAAGATCTTATATTGTCTGACACGGCTAAGAGAGTTGCTCCCGTGCTGTTGGTGGCTCTAAAGCCAGTTTGGGAGGGGTCTAATAGATCGTTTGACTCGAGATAGTTCGACAACTGTCTATTAACCAGTTTTTCCATTACTTTGGAGAGGTACGGCAGTTGGGAAATAGGTCGGTAATTTGCCGGATTACGCACGTCTGTTCCTGCTTTCTTCAGAAGGGGGGTCACTACAGCCTGTTTCCATGTTTCTGGAAATACTGCGGTATCCAGCAAGTTATTGAATAGCTGGGTGACGTATGGGCAGATTATTGGTATAATCTGGGCGAAATGCAAAACACACAAGATGATGGACGGAATGCTGCACATTGGCAAACATTCACCCCCAGTCTCAGATCTGGGTTTAATCCATCGTTATTTTGCTTCACCACGCCACCCCAGTTCAGACATAGCCATATGCAAATCAGTCTTGACCCTGTGCCTCATGGGAACAGTCCAGACCGAACTGCCAAGCCATGTCTTCCCTGGACCGGAATCAAGCATCCTAGGACCGGTTTCAGGCTATCAGCCTTCATCAGCCAGGATAGCTTGACTCCAGTGGCATAGTGAGCACGGGACCCACGTCTGGGCATACCCTTCCCACTTAGGGCAAAATGCAAAACACACAAGATGATAGCCTGAAACCGGTCCTAGGATGCTTGATTCCAGTCCAGGGAAGACATGGCTTGGCAGTTCGGTCTGGACTGTTCCCATGAGGCACAGGGTCAAGACTGATTTGCATATGGCTATGTCTGAACTGGGGTGGCGTGGTGAAGCAAAATAACGATGGATTAAACCCAGATCTGTGACTGGGGGTGAATGTTTGCCAATGTGCAGCATTCCGTCCATCATCTTGTGTGTTTTGCATTTCGCCCTAAGTGGGAAGGGTATGCCCAGACGTGGGTCCCGTGCTCACTACGCCACTGGAGTCAAGCTATCCTGGCTGATGAAGGCTGATAGCCTGAAACCGGTCCTAGGATGCTTGATTCCGGTCCAGGGAAGACATGGCTTGGCAGTTCGGGCTGGACTGTTCCCATGAGGCACAGGGTCAAGACTGATTTGCATATGGCTATGTCTGAACTGGGGTGGCGTGGTGAAACAAAATAACGATGGATTAAACCCAGATCTGTGACTGGGGGTGAATGTTTGCCAATGTGCAGCATTCCGTCCATCATCTTGTGTGTTTTGCATTTCGCCCTAAGTGGGAAGGGTATGCCCAGACGTGGGTCCCGTGCTCACTACGCCACTGGAGTCAAGCTATCCTGGCTGATGAAGGCTGATAGCCTGAAACCGGTCCTAGGATGCTTGATTCAGGTCCAGGGAAGACATGGCTTGGCAGTTCGGTCTGGACTGTTCCCATGAGGCACAGGGTCAAGACTGATTTGCATATGGCTATGTCTGAACTGGGGTGGCGTGGTGAAGCAAAATAACGATGGATTAAACCCAGATCTGTGACTGGGGGTGAATGTTTGCCAATGTGCAGCATTCCGTCCATCATCTTGTGTGTTTTGCATTTCGCCCTAAGTGGGAAGGGTATGCCCAGACGTGGGTCCCGTGCTCACTACGCCACTGGAGTCAAGCTATCCTGGCTGATGAAGGCTGATAGCCTGAAACCGGTCCTAGGATGCTTGATTCCGGTCCAGGGAAGACATGGCTTAGCAGTTCGGTCTGGACTGTTCCCATGAGGCACAGGGTCAAGACTGATTTGCATATGGCTATGTCTGAACTGGGGTGGCGTGGTGAAGCAAAATAACGATGGATTAAACCCAGATCTGTGACTGGGGGTGAATGTTTGCCAATGTGCAGCATTCCGTCCATCATCTTGTGTGTTTTGCATTTCGCCTAAGTGGGAAGGGTATGCCCAGACGTGGGTCCCGTGCTCACTACGCCACTGGAGTCAAGCTATCCTGGCTGATGAAGGCTGATAGCCTGAAACCGGTCCTAGGATGCTTGATTCCGGTCCAGGGAAGACATGGCTTGGCAGTTCGGTCTGGACTGTTCACATGAGGCACAGGGTCAAGACTGATTTGCATATGGCTATGTCTGAACTGGGGTGGCGTGGTGAAGCAAAATAACGATGGATTAAACCCAGATCTGTGACTGGGGGTGAATGTTTGCCAATGTGCAGCATTCCGTCCATCATCTTGTGTGTTTTGCATTTCGCCCTAAGTGGGAAGGGTATGCCCAGACGTGGGTCCCGTGCTCACTACGCCACTGGAGTCAAGCTATCCTGGCTGATGAAGGCTGATAGCCTGAAACCAGTCCTAGGATGCTTGATTCCGGTCCAGGGAAGACATGGCTTGGCAGTTCGGTCTGGACTGTTCCCATGAGGCACAGGGTCAAGACTGATTTGCATATGGCTATGTCTGAACTGGGGTGGCGTGGTGAAGCAAAATAACGATGGATTAAACCCAGATCTGTGACTGGGGGTGAATGTTTGCCAATGTGCAGCATTCCGTCCATCATCTTGTGTGTTTTGCATTTCGCCCTAAGTGGGAAGGGTATGCCCAGACGTGGGTCCCGTGCTCACTACGCCACTGGAGTCAAGCTATTCTGGCTGATGAAGGCTGATAGCCTGAAACCGGTCCTAGGAGGCTTGATTCCGGTCCAGGGAAGACATGGCTTGGCAGTTCGGTCTGGACTGTTCCCATGAGGCACAGGGTCAAGACTGATTTGCATACGGCTATGTCTGAACTGGGGTGGCGTGGTGAAGCAAAATAACGATGGATTAAACCCAGATCTGTGACTGGGGGTGAATGTTTGCCAATGTGCAGCATTCCGTCCATCATCTTGTGTGTTTTGCATTTCGCCCTAAGTGGGAAGGGTATGCCCAGACGTGGGTCCCGTGCTCACTACGCCACTGGAGTCAAGCTATCCTGGCTGATGAAGACTGATAACCTGAAACCAGTCCTAGGATGCTTGATTCCGGTACAGGGAAGACATGGCTTGGCAGTTCGGTCTGGACTGTTCCCATGAGGCACAGGGTCAAGACTGATTTGCATATGGCTATGTCTGAACTGGGGTGGCGTGGGGAAGCAAAATAACGATGGATTAAACCCATATCTGTGACTGGGGGTGAATGTTTGCCAATGTGCAGCATTCCGTCCATCATCTTGTGTGTTTTACATTTCGCCCTAAGTGGGAAGGGTATGCCCAGACGTGGGTCCCGTGCTCACTACGCCACTGGAGTCAAGCTATCCTGGCTGATGAAGGCTGATAGCCTGAAACCGGTCCTAGGATGCTTGATTCCGGTCCAGTGAAGACATGGCTTGGCAGTTCGGTCTGGACTGTTCCCATGAGGCACAGGGTCAAGACTGATTTGCATATGGCTATGTCTGAACTGGGGTGGCGTGGTGAAGCAAAATAACGATGGATTAAACCCAGATCTGTGACTGGGGGTGAATGTTTGCCAATGTGCAGCATTCCGTCCATCATCTTGTGTGTTTTGCATAATGTGGGCGAATACAAAGTGGGGACAGGGGTCAAGGGGAGACCCCGACTTAACTTCCCCCATTGTTTTTGCAACTTCTACCTCTGTGAATGGGGAGAAGCTGCCCATGCAGGCAGATGCATCGGAGGGGGGGGTTGAGGTTTCACGGTTGATTGCTGGCAGTGAGGTGATGGAGTTGAATGTGGAGTATATTTTACTAATTTTGTCTGAAAAAACTCGCTGATTTCTTCACAGCCTTCCTCTGAGGGTGGCAAAGTTTGGGATAGGCTCACTGGGTAGCATAGCTCCCTTACTATTTTGTACAGCTCCTTACTTGAGTTGCAATTCTCATTAATTCTACCAGCAAAATAAGACTTTTTGGCTTTCTTAATGGCATTATTATAATTCCTCAACTCTGTCTTGTATGCCTGTCTGTCTGTATGTAGTTTAGATAGCCTCCAGTGATGCTCTGTAGTTTGGCACTTTCTTTTGAGTGCCTTGAGTTCGTGTGTATACCACTTTCCTTGTTGAGGTTTGTTCGACACCTTTGATGGCAGTTTAGGTGCAAATAAATCTAGGGTGTTAATGATTTCTTTTTCGAGATAAGTTATTTCCCTATCGGCTTGGAGCATACTTAAGGCCTCTAGGTTCTCGGGGCAAAAATGGGGCCGGAAGGAATCTTCGGTAACTAATCTCCATGCTCGCCTTGTCCCCTGTAAGCACCTCGAGGGCTTGGTAGGATTTACTGGGAGCGTGAGTATAAAGGAGATAAGTGAGTGATCTGTCCAGGAAAGGGGTTTAATTTCCCGGATAGAAATTGAATCAAAGTTTGAGAAAAGCAGATCCAAGGTATGCCCTGCAATATGCGTGGGCCCTGTGATCCACTGCTTTAGTTGAAGAATCTGCATATCGTTCTCCAGGTGCACGGCTGCAGAGTTGTTGGTTTTCTCGAAATGGATATTAAAATCCTCTATGACCAAATAATGTTTGTATTTCAGGCAGGGGGGAAAGAGTTGAGTTAGTAAATGGGCGCTGAATTCATATTGATGCCCCGGGGGATTGTAAATTACAGCTCCCCCGAGCAATGTATGACCATCTCTGGCCACTTGAAATGATAGTACCTCATGCTTCCCTACTTGTGCCACTGCGACGTGGAGGCAAGTGAGGTAATCTTTAAAAAGTATAGCCAGACCCCTCCTTTCCGTCCCTGCCTATCTTGTTTTAAAATTTTGTAGTCTGTAGGCAGGGTGGTGGCAATGTCAGGAGAGTTACTTTCATCCAGCCATGTTTCCGTTATAAAAACCAAATCAGGGCGCATTTTGTTTATAATGTCCCAGATATTGAGGGAGTGTTTGGGTACTGAGCGGGCATTGAAATAGATGCATCTCAGTTTGTACAGGTCATCCTTTTCTCTGGAAGGCCGCTCTGACAGTGTCACACTACACCATTTACAGTTCAGGCATGAGAAAGGGCCTTCCATGTGCCCAGGATGAGCTTTGATACAATAGATATCATCGCCTACTTCCTGACCTGAAAGTGCCAAGAGTGTCTCTCTAGAGTAAACTTGAGTGGGGGCTATGTCAGGAGAAGCAGGGGTCCTGGCCCCTTGGCCCGGCCTGGCGCGGACGGGCACAGACGGGCTTGCCTTAGGCGTGCCTTCGGCGCGTCAGCGGCGCGGGCGTTGGCACATCAGTTTTTTATAGAGAGGTGAGCGTGAGGTCCCTCTACCCTCTCCCTAACCGGAAGTGCTTCGTGGCAATCCTTAACCGTACTAGCCACGCCCTCCACACGAACGGCACTTCCGCCGCGATGGACCGGGGCAGGCACTCGGATAAAGTAAGTGCAAATAGCAAATTGAACATCAAAGAGTTTTAAAAAGTGCCCGTTCAGCCTCCCATATAAAAACTTCGTATTCTGTAGTTAAAATACAATGGACTAAAAACGGACTAAAGAACACAGTAATATCGATTCAGCAGCGTGAATTTAGCTGCAAAGTTTTAAAAAAGAGCACACCGGCAGTCTCACCAAAGTCTCACTGCGCGGGCGCTGGCACATTGGTTTTTTATAGAGAGGTGAGCGTGAGGTCCCTCTACCCTCTCCCTACTCTCCCTGCTCTTTATAAAACTGCATGGGATGCAAGGGTGGCTGCTCTCTATATAACCACATGGGATGCAGTAGTGCCTGCTCTTTATATAACCGCATGGGAAGCACGTTGGCTGCTCTTTATATAACTGCATGGGATGCAGGGGTGGCTGCTCTTTATATACCATATGTAAAGCCGTGGTGGGTGCTCTTTATATAACAGCATGGGAAGCAGTGGTGGCTGCTCCTTATATAACTGCATGGGATACAGTGGTGGCTGCTCATAATAAAACCACATGAAATGTGGTGGTGGCTGCTCTTTATATAACCGCATGGGAAGCAGTGGTGGCTGCTCTTTGTATAACCACATGGGATGCAGTGGTGGCTGCTCTTTATATCACCAAAAGGCAAGCAGTGGTGGCTGCTCTTTATATAACTGCACAGGATGCAGTGGTGGCTGTTCTTTGTATAACCGCATGGGATGCAGTGGTGGCTGCTCTTTATATAACAGCATGGGATGCAGTGGTGGCTGCTCTTTATATAACCGCATGGGAAGCAGTGGTGGCTGATCTTTATATAACTGCATCGGATGCAGTGGTGGCTGCTCTTTGTATAACCACATGGGATGCAGTGGTGGCTGCTCTTTGTATAACCACATGGGATGAAGTGGTGGCTGCTCTTTATATAACTTCACAGGATGCAGTGGTGAATGCTCTTTATATAACCGCATAGGATGCAGTGGTGGCTGCTCTCTGTATACCCACATGGGATGCAGTGGTGGCTGCTCTTTATATCACCGCAAGGCAAGCAGTGGTGGCTGCTCTTTATATAACTGCACAGGATGCAGTGGTGAATGCTCTTTATATAATCGCATCGGATGCAGTGATGGCTGCTCTTTGTATGCCCGCATGGGATGCAGTGGTGGCTGCTCTTTATATCACCGCATGGGAAGCAGTGGTGGTTGCTCTTTATATCACCGCATGGGAAGCAGTGGTGGATGCTCTTTATATAACTGCATGGGATGCAGGGTGGCTGCTCCTTATATAACCGCATGGGAAGCAGTGGTGGCTGCTCTTTATATCACTGCATGGGAAGCAGTGGTGGCTGCTCTTTATATCACCACATGGGATGCAGTGGTGGCTGCTCTTTATATCACCGCATGGAATGCAGTGGTGGGTGCTCTTTATATGACAGCATGGGATGCAGTGGTGGCTGCTATAAATATAACTGCATGGGAAGCAGTGGTGGCTGCTCTTTATATAACTGCATGGGATGCAGTGGTGGCTGCTCTTTGTATAACCACATGGGATGCAGTGGTGGCTGCTCTTTATATAACCGCATGGGAAGGAGTGGTGGCTGCTCCTTATGTAACTGCATGGGATACAGTGGTGGCTGCTCTTTGTATAACCACATGGGATGCAGTGGTGGCTGCTCTTTATATCACCGCAAGGCAAGCAGTGGTGGCTGCTCTTTCTATACCTGCACAGGATGCAGTGGTGAATGCTCTTTATATAACCGCATAGGATGCAGTGGTGGCTGCTCTTCGTATAACTGCATGGGATGCAGTGGTGGCTGCTCCTTATATAACAGCATGGGATGCAGTGGTGGCTGCTCTTTATATAACCGCATGGGAAGCAGTGGTGGCTGATCTTTATATAACTGCATGGGATGCAGTGGTGGCTGCTCTTTGTATAACCACATGGGATGCAGTGGTGGCTGCTCTTTATATCACCACAAGGCAAGCAGTGGTGGCTGCTCTTTATATAACTGCACAGGATGCAGTGGTGAATGCTCTTTATATAACCGCATAGGATGCAGTTGCTGCTGCTCGTTGTATAACCGCATAGCACGCAGTGGTGGCTGCTCTTTATATCACCGCAAGGTAAGCAGTGGTGGCTGCTCTTCATATAACTGCACAGGACGCAGTGGTGAATGCTCTTTATATAACCGCATAGGATGCAGTTGTGGCTGCTCTTTGTATGACCGCATGGGAGGCAGTGGTGGCTGCTCATTATATAACCGCATGGGATGCAGTGGTGGCTGCTCTTTGTATAACCACATGGGATGCAGTGGTGGCTGCTCTTTATATCACCGCATGGGAAGCAGTGGTGGCTACTCTTTGTATAACCGCATGGGAATCATTGGTGGCTGCTCTTTGTATAACTGCATGGGATGCAGTGGTGGCTGCTCATTATATAACCGCAGGGGATGCAGTGGTGGCTGCTCTTTATATAACCGCATGGGAAGCAGTGTTGGCTGCTCTTTATATAGCCGCAAGGGAAGCAGCGGTGGCTGCTCTTTATATAACTGCATGGGATGCAGAGTGGCTGCTCCTTGTATAACCGCATGGGAAGTAGTGGTGGCTGCCCTTTATAGCACTGCATGGGAAGCAGTGGTGGCTGCTCTTTATATACCCGCATGGGAAGCAGTGGTGACTGCTCTTTATATAACCGCATGGGATGTGGTAGCTGCTCTTTATATAACCACATGGGAAGCAGTGGTGGCTGCTCTTTATATAACCGCACAAGATGCAGTGGTGGCTGCTTTTTATATAACCGCATGGGATGCAGTGCTGGCTGCTCTTTATATAACCTCATGGGAAGCAGTGGTGGCTGCTCTTTATATAACCGCATGGGAAGCACGTTGGCTGCTCTTTATATAACTGCATGGGATGCAGTGGTGAATGCTCTTTATATAACCGCATAGGATGCAGTGGTGGCTGCTCTCTATATAACTTCACAGGATGCAGTGGTGAATGCTCTTTATATAACCGCATAGGATGCAGTGGTGGCTGCTCTCTGTATACCCACATGGGATGCAGTGGTGGCTGCTCATTATATAACCGCAGGGGATGCAGTGGTGGCTGCTCTTTATATAACCGCATGGGAAGCAGTGTTGGCTGCTCTTTATATAGCCGCAAGGGAAGCAGCGGTGGCTGCTCTTTATATAACTGCATGGGATGCAGAGTGGCTGCTCCTTGTATAACCGCATGGGAAGTAGTGGTGGCTGCCCTTTATAGCACTGCATGGGAAGCAGTGGTGGCTGCTCTTTATATACCCGCATGGGAAGCAGTGGTGACTGCTCTTTATATAACCGCATGGGATGTGGTAGCTGCTCTTTATATAACCACATGGGAAGCAGTGGTGGCTGCTCTTTATATAACCGCATCAAGATGCAGTGGTGGCTGCTTTTTATATAACCGCATGGGATGCAGTGCTGGCTGCTCTTTATATAACCTCATGGGAAGCAGTGGTGGCTGCTCTTTATATAACTGCACAAGATGCAGTGGTGGCTGCTCTTTATATAACCGCATGGGATGCATCGTGGCTGCTCTTTGTATAACCACATGGGATGTGGTGGCTGCTCTTTATGTAACCGCATGGGAAGCAGTGGTGGCTGCTCATTATATAACGGCATGGGAAGCAGTGGTGCCTGTTCATTATATAACCGCAGGGGATGCAGTGGTGGCTGCTCTTTATATCACCGTATAGGATGCAGTGGTGCCTGCTCCTTATATAACCGCATGGGAAGAACATTGGCTGCTCTTTATAAAACTGCATGGGATGCAGGGGTGGCTGCTCTTTATATAACCACATGGGATGCAGTAGTGCCTGCTCTTTATATAACCGCATGGGATGCAGTGGCGGCTGCTCTTTATATGACCACATGGGATGCAGTGGTGGCTGCTCTTTATGTAACCGCATGGGATGCATCGTGGCTGTTTTTGTATAACCACATTCGATGTGGTAGCTGCACTTTATTAACCGCATGGGAAGCAGTGGTGGCTGCTCTTCATATAACCACATGGGATGTAGTGGCTGCCCTTTATAAAACTGCATGGGATGCAGTAGCGGCTGCTCTTTATATAACTGCATGTGATCTAGTGGTGGCTGCTCTTTATATAACTTCATGAGACGCAGTGGTACCTGCTCTTTATATAACCGTGTGGAATGGGATGGCGGCTCTTTATGTAACCGCAAGGGAAGAGGATGCCTGCTTTTTATATAACTTCATGAGATGCAGTGGTGGCTGCTCTTCATATATACGCGTATGGGATGCAGTGTTGACTGCTCTTTATATAATCGCATGGGAAGAACGTTGGCTGCTCTTTATAAAACTGCATGGGATGCAGGGGTGGCTGCTCTTTATATAACCACATGGGATGCAGTAGTGCCTTTTCTTTATATAACCACTTGGGAAGCAGTGGTGGCTGCTACTTATATAACCGCATGGGAAGCAGTGGTGGCTCCTCTTTATATAACTGCATGGGATGCCGGGGTGGCTGCTCTTTATATACCATATGTAAAGCAGTGGTGGGTGCTGTTTATATAACAGCATGGGAAGCAGTGGTGGCTGCTCCTTATATAACTGCATGGGATACAGTGGTGGCTGCTCTTTGTATAAACACATGGGATGCAGTGGTGGCTGCTCTTTATATCACCACAAGGCAAGCAGTGGTGGCTGCTCTTTATATAACTGCACAGGATGCAGTGGTGAATGCTCTTTATATAACCGCATAGGATGCAGTGGTGGCTGTTCATTGTATAACCGCATGGGATGCAGTGGTGGCTGCTCTTTATATAACAGCATGGGATGCAGTGGCGGCTGCTCTTTATATAACCGCATGGGAAGCAGTGGTGGCTGATCTTTATATAACTGCATGGGATGCAGTGGTGGCTGCTCTTTGTATAACCACATGGGATGCAGTGGTGGCTGCTCTTTGTATAACCACATGGCATGCAGTGGTGGCTGCTCTTTATATAACAGCACAGGATACAGTGGTGAATGCTCTTTATATAATCACATAGGATGCAGTGGTGGCTGCTCTTTGTATGACCGCATGGGATGCAGTGGTGGATGCTCTTTATATCACCGCATGGGAAGCAGTGGTGGCTGCTCATTATATAACTGCATGGGATGCAGTGGTGGCTGCTCTTTATATAACCACATAGGATGCAGTGGTGGCTGCTCTCTGTATAACCACATGGGATGCAGTGGTGGCTGCTCTTTATATCACCGCAAGGCAAGCAGTGGTGGCTGCTCTTTATATAACTGCACAGGATACAGTGGTGAATGCTCTTTATATAATCACATAGGATGCAGTGGTGGCTGCTCTTTGTATGACCACATGGGATGCAGTGGTGGATGCTCTTTATATCACCGCATGGGAAGCAGTGGTGGCTGCTCATTATATAACTGCATGGGATGCAGTGGTGGCTGCTCTTTATATAACTGCATGGGATGCAGTGGTGGCTGCTCTTTATATCACTGCATGGGAAGCAGTGGTGGCTACTCTTTGTATAACCGCATGGGAAGCAGTGGTGGCTGCTCTTTTTATAACCGCATGGGATGCAGTGGTGGCTGCTCTTTATATAACCGCATGGGAAGCAGTGGTGGCTGCTCATTATATAACGGCATGGGAAGCAGTGGTGGCTGCTCATAATATAACCGCAGGAGACGCAGTGGTAGCTGCTCTTTATACAACCGCATGGGAAGCAGTGTTGGCTGCTCTTTATATAACCGCAAGGGAAGCAGTGGTGACTGCTTTTATATAAGCGCAAGGGAAGCAGTGGTGGATGCTCATTATATAACCACATGGGATGCAGTGGTGGCTGCTATTTATATAACCACATGGGATGCAGTGGTGGCTGCTTTTGATATAACCTCATGGGATGCATCATGGCTGCTTTTTGTATAACTACATGGGATGTGGTGGCTGCACTTTATTAACCGCATGGGATGCAGTGGTGGCTGATCTTTATATCACCGCATGGGAAGCAGTGGTGGCTACTCTTTGTATAACCGCATGGGAAGCAGTGGTGGCTGCTCTTTGTATAACCGCCTGGGATGCAGTGCTGGCTCCTCTTTATATAACCGCATGGGAAGCAGTGGTGGCTGCTCATTTTATAATGGCATGGGAAGCAATGGTGGCTGCTCATAATATAACCGCCGGGGATGCAGTGGTGGCTGCTCTTTATATCAACGCATGGGAAGCAGTGGTGGCTGCTCTTTATATAACCGCATGGGATGCAGTGGTGGCTGCTCTTTATATAACTGCATGGGATGCATGGTGGCTGCTACTTATATAACCGCATGGGAAGCAGTGGTGGCTCCTCTTTATATAACTGCATGGGATGCAGGGTGGCTGCTCTTTATATAACCGCATAGGAAGCAGTGGTGGCTGCTCTTTATATAACTGCATGGGATGCAGACTGGGTGCTCCTTATATAACCGCATGGGAAGCAGTGGTGGCTGCTCTTTATATCACCGCATGGGATGCAGTGGTGGCTGCTCTTTGTATAACCACATGGGATGCAGTGGTGGCTGCTCTTTATATCACCGCATGGGAAGCAGTGGTGGCTACTCTTTGTATAACCGCATGGGAATCATTGGTGGCTGCTCTTTGTATAACCGCATGGGATGCAGTGGTGGCTGCTCATTATATAACCGCAGGGGATGCAGTGGTGGCTGCTCTTTATATAACCGCATGGGAAGCAGTGTTGGCTGCTCTTTATATAGCCGCAAGGGAAGCAGCGGTGGCTGCTCTTTATATAACTGCATGGGATGCAGAGTGGCTGCTCCTTGTATAACCGCATGGGAAGTAGTGGTGGCTGCTCTTTATAGCACTGCATGGGAAGCAGTGGTGGCTGCTCTTTATATACCCGCATGGGAAGCAGTGGTGACTGCTCTTTATATAACCGCATGGGATGTGGTAGCTGCTCTTTATATAACCACATGGGAAGCAGTGGTGGCTGCTCTTTATATAACCGCACAAGATGCAGTGGTGGCTGCTTTTTATATAACCGCATGGGATGCAGTGCTGGCTGCTCTTTATATAACCTCATGGGAAGCAGTGGTGGCTGCTCTTTATATAACTGCAAGAGATGCAGTGGTGGCTGCTCTTTATATAACCGCATGGGATGCATCGTGGCTGCTCTTTGTATAACCACATGGGATGTGGTGGCTGCTCTTTATGTAACCGCATGGGAAGCAGTGGTGGCTGCTCATTATATAACGGCATGGGAAGCAGTGGTGCCTGTTCATTATATAACCGCAGGGGATGCAGTGGTGGCTGCTCTTTATATCACCGTATAGGATGCAGTGGTGCCTGCTCCTTATATAACCGCATGGGAAGAACATTGGCTGCTCTTTATAAAACTGCATGGGATGCAGGGGTGGCTGCTCTTTATATAACCACATGGGATGCAGTAGTGCCTGCTCTTTATATAACCGCATGGGATGCAGTGGCGGCTGCTCTTTATATGACCACATGGGATGCAGTGGTGGCTGCTCTTTATGTAACCGCATGGGATGCATCGTGGCTGTTTTTGTATAACCACATTCGATGTGGTAGCTGCACTTTATTAACCGCGTGGGAAGCAGTGGTGGCTGCTCTTCATATAACCACATGGGATGTAGTGGCTGCCCTTTATAAAACTGCATGGGATGCAGTAGCGGCTGCTCTTTATATAACTGCATGTGATCTAGTGGTGGCTGCTCTTTATATAACTTCATGAGACGCAGTGGTACCTGCTCTTTATATAACCGTGTGGAATGGGATGGCGGCTCTTTATGTAACCGCAAGGGAAGAGGATGCCTGCTTTTTATATAACTTCATGAGATGCAGTGGTGGCTGCTCTTCATATATACGCGTATGGGATGCAGTGTTGCCTGCTCTTTATATAATCGCATGGGAAGAACGTTGGCTGCTCTTTATAAAACTGCATGGGATGCAGGGGTGGCTGCTCTTTATATAACCACATGGGATGCAGTAGTGCCTTTTCTTTATATAACCACATGGGAAGCAGTGGTGGCTGCTACTTATATAACCGCATGGGAAGCAGTGGTGGCTCCTCTTTATATAACTGCATGGGATGCCGGGGTGGCTGCTCTTTATATACCATATGTAAAGCAGTGGTGGGTGCTGTTTATATAACAGCATGGGAAGCAGTGGTGGCTGCTCCTTATATAACTGCATGGGATACAGTGGTGGCTGCTCTTTGTATAAACACATGGGATGCAGTGGTGGCTGCTCTTTATATCACCACAAGGCAAGCAGTGGTGGCTGCTCTTTATATAACTGCACAGGGTGCAGTGGTGAATGCTCTTTATATAACCGCATAGGATGCAGTGGTGGCTGTTCATTGTATAACCGCATGGGATGCAGTGGTGGCTGCTCTTTATATAACAGCATGGGATGCAGTGGTGGCTGCTCTTTATATAACCGCATGGGAAGCAGTGGTGGCTGATCTTTATATAACTGCATGGGATGCAGTGGTGGCTGCTCTTTGTATAACCACATGGGATGCAGTGGTGGCTGCTCTTTGTATAACCACATGGCATGCAGTGGTGGCTGCTCTTTATATAACTGCACAGGATACAGTGGTGAATGCTCTTTATATAATCACATAGGATGCAGTGGTGGCTGCTCTTTGTATGACCGCATGGGATGCAGTGGTGGATGCTCTTTATATCACCGCATGGGAAGCAGTGGTGGCTGCTCATTATATAACTGCATGGGATGCAGTTGTGGCTGCTCTTTATATAACCACATAGGATGCAGTGGTGGCTGCTCTCTGTATAACCACATGGGATGCAGTGGTGGCTGCTCTTTATATCACCGCAAGGCAAGCAGTGGTGGCTGCTCTTTATATAACTGCACAGGATACAGTGGTGAATGCTCTTTATATAATCACATAGGATGCAGTGGTGGCTGCTCTTTGTATGACCACATGGGATGCAGTGGTGGATGCTCTTTATATCACCGCATGGGAAGCAGTGGTGGCTGCTCATTATATAACTGCATGGGATGCAGTGGTGGCTGCTCTTTATATAACTGCATGGGATGCACTGGTGGCTGCTCTTTATATCACCGCATGGGAAGCAGTGGTGGCTACTCTTTGTATAACCGCATGGGAAGCAGTGGTGGCTGCTCTTTTTATAACCGCATGGGATGCAGTGGTGGCTGCTCTTTATATAACCGCATGGGAAGCAGTGGTGGCTGCTCATTATATAACGGCATGGGAAGCAGTGGTGGCTGCTCATAATATAACCGCAGGAGACGCAGTGGTAGCTGCTCTTTATACAACCGCATGGGAAGCAGTGTTGGCTGCTCTTTATATAACCGCAAGGGAAGCAGTGGTGACTGCTTTTTATATAAGCGCAAGGGAAGCAGTGGTGGATGCTCATTATATAACCACATGGGATGCAGTGGTGGCTGCTATTTATATAACCACATGGGATGCAGTGGTGGCTGCTTTTGATATAACCTCATGGGATGCATCATGGCTGCTTTTTGTATAACTACATGGGATGTGGTGGCTGCACTTTATTAACCGCATGGGAAGCAGTGGTGGCTACTCTTTGTATAACCGCATGGGAAGCAGTGGTGGCTGCTCTTTGTATAACCGCCTGGGATGCAGTGCTGGCTCCTCTTTATATAACCGCATGGGAAGCAGTGGTGGCTGCTCATTTTATAATGGCATGGGAAGCAATGGTGGCTGCTCATAATATAACCGCCGGGGATGCAGTGGTGGCTGCTCTTTATATCAACGCATGGGAAGCAGTGGTGGCTGCTCTTTATATAACCGCATGGGATGCAGTGGTGGCTGCTCTTTATATAACTGCATGGGATGCATGGTGGCTGCTACTTATATAACCGCATGGGAAGCAGTGGTGGCTCCTCTTTATATAACTGCATGGGATGCAGGGTGGCTGCTCTTTATATAACCGCATAGGAAGCAGTGGTGGCTGCTCTTTATATAACTGCATGGGATGCAGACTGGGTGCTCCTTATATAACCGCATGGGAAGCACTGGTGGCTGCTCTTTATATCACCGCATGGGAAGCAGTGGTGGCCGCTCTTTATATACCCGCATGGGAAGCAGTGGTGGCTCCTCTTTATATAACTGCATGGGATGCAGGGTGGCTGCTCTTTGTATAACCACATGGGATGCAGTGGTCGCTGCTCCTTATATAACCGCATGGGAAGCAGTGTTGGCTGCTCTTTATATAACCGCATGGGAAGCAGTGATGGCTGCTCTTTATATCACTGCATGGGATGCAGTGGTGGGTGCTCTTATATAACAGCATGGGATGCAGTGGTGGCTGCTATTTATATAACCGCATGGGAAGCAGTGGTGGCTGCTCTTTATATAACTGCTTGGGATGCAGTGGTGGCTGCTCTTTGTATAACCACATGGGATGCAGTGGTGGCTGCTCTTTATATAACTGCATGGGATGTAGTGGTGGCTGCTCTTTGTATAACCACATGGGATGCAGTGGTGGCTGCTCTTTATATAACTGCATGGGAAGCAGTGGTGGCTGCTCCTTATGTAACTGCAAGGGATACAGTAGTGGCTGCTCTTTGTATAACCACATGGGATGCAGTGGTGGCTGCTCTTTATATCACCGCAAGGCAAGCAGTGGTGGCTGCTCTTTATATAACTGTACAGGATGCAGTGGTGAATGCTCTTTATATAACCGCATAGGATGCAGTGGTGGCTGCTCTTTGTATAACTGCATGGGATGCAGTGGTGGCTGCTCGTTATATAACAGCATGGGATGCAGTGGTGGCTGCTCTTTATATAACCGCATGGGAAGCAGTGGTGGCTGATCTTTATATAACTGCATGGGATGCAGTGGTGGATGCTCTTTGTATAACCACATGGGATGCAGTGGTAGCTGCTCTTTGTATAACCACATGGGATGCAGTGGTGGCTACTCTTCATATAACTGCACAGGACACAGTGGTGAATGCTCTTTATATAACCGCAGAGGATGCAGTGGTGGCTGCTCTTTTTATGACCGCATGGGAGGCAGTGGTGGCTGCTCATTATATAACCGCATGGGATGCAGTGGTGGCTCCTCTTTGTATAACCGCATGGGATGGAGTTGTGGCTGCTCTTTATATCACCGCATAGGAAGCAGTGGTGGCTACTCTTTGTATAACCGCATGGGAAGCATTGGTGGCTGCTCTTTGTATAACCGCATGGGATGCAGTGGTGGCTGCTCTTTATATAACCGCATGGGAAGCAGTGGTGGCTGCTCATTATATAACCGCATGGGAAGCAGTGGTGGCTGCTCATTATATAACCACAGGGGATGCAGTGGTGGCTGCTCTTTATATAACCGCATGGGAAGCAGTGTTTGCTGCTCTTTATATAACAGCAAGGGAAGCAGTGGTGGCTGTTCATTATATAACCACAGGGGATGCAGTGGTGGCTGCTCTTTATATCACCGTATGGGATGCAGTGGTGCCTGCTCTTTATATAACCGCATGGGATGCAGTGGTGGCTGCTCTTTATATCACCGTATGGGATGCAGTGGTGCCTGCTCTTTATATAACCGCATGGGATGCAGGGGTGGCTGCTCTTTATATAACCACATGGGATGCAGTAGTGCCTACTCTTTATATAACCTTATGTGATGCAGTGGTGGCTGCTCTTTATATGACCACATGGGATGCAGTGGTGGCTGCTCTTTATGTAACCGCATGGGATGCATCGTGGCTGCTTTTTGTATAACCACATGGGATGTGGTAGCTGCACTTTATTAACTGCATGGGAAGCAGTGGTGGCTGCTCTTCATATAACCACATGGGATGTAGTGGCTGCCCTTTATAAAACTGCATGGGATGCAGTAGCGGCTGCTCTTTATATAACTGCATGTGATCTAGTGGTGGCTGCTCTTTATATAACTTCATGAGACGCAGTGGTACCTGCTCTTTATATAACCGCGTGGAATGGGATGGCGGCTCTTTATGTAACCGCAAGGGAAGAGGATGCCTGCTTTTTATATAACTTCATGAGATGCAGTGGTGGCTGCTCTTCATATATACGCGTATGGGATGCAGTGGTGGCTGCTCTTTATATAACCGTATGGGATGCAGTGTTGCCTGCTCTTTATATAACCGCATGGGAAGAACGTTGGCTGCTCTTTATAAAACTGCATGGGATGCATGGGTGGCTGCTCTTTATATAACCACATGGGATGCAGTAGTGCCTTTTCTTTACATAACCGCATGGGAAGCAGTGGTGGCTGCTCTTTATATAACCGCATGGGAAGCACGTTTGCTGGTCTTTATATAACTGCACGGGATGCAGGGGTGGCTGCTCTTTATATACCATATGTAAAGCAGTGGTGGGTGCTCTTTATATAACAGCATGGGAAGCAGTGGTGGCTGCTCCTTATATAACTGCATGGGATACAGTGGTGGCTGCTCTTTGTATAAACACATGGGATGCAGTGGTGGCTGCTCTTTGTATAAACACATGGGATGCAGTGGTGGCTGCTCTTTATATAACTGCACAGGATGCAGTGGTGAATGCTCTTTATATAACTGCATAGGATGCAGTGGTGGCTGTTCATTGTATAACCGCATGGGATGCAGTGGTGGCTGCTCTTTATATAACAGCATGGGATGCAGTGGTGGCTGCTCTTTATATAACCGCATGGGAAGCAGTGGTGGCTGATCTTTATATAACTGCATGGGATGCAGTGGTGGCTGCTCTTTGAATAACCACATGGGATGCAGTGGTGGCTGCTCTTTGTATAACCACATGGCATGCAGTGGTGGCTGCTCTTTATATAACTGCACAGGATGCAGTGGTGAATGCTCTTTATATAACCACAACGGATGCAGTGGTGGCTGCTCTCTGTATAACCACATGGGATGCAGTGGTGGCTGCTCTTTATATCACCGCAAGGCAAGCAGTGGTGGCTGCTCTTTATATAACTGCACAGGATACAGTGGTGAATGCTCTTTATATAATCACATAGGATGCAGTGGTGGCTGCTCTTTGTATGACCGCATGGGATGCAGTGGTGGATGCTCTTTATATCACCGCATGTGAAGCAGTGGTGGCTGCTCATTATATAACTGCATGGGATGCAGTGGTGGCTGCTCTTTATATAACCGCATGGGATGCAGTGGTGGCTGCTCTTTATATCACCGCATGGGAAGCAGTGGTGGCTACTCTTTGTATAACCGCATGGGAAGCAGTGGTGGCTGCTCTTTTTATAACCACATGGGATGCAGTGGTGGCTGCTCTTTATATAACCGCATGGGAAGCAGTGGTGGCTGCTCATTATATAACGGCATGGGAAGCAGTGGTGGCTACTCATAATATAACCGCAGGAGACGCAGTGGTAGCTGCTCTTTATATAACCGCAATGGAAGCAGTGTTGGCTGCTCTTTATATAACCGCAAGGGAAGCAGTGGTGACTGCTTTTTATATAACCGCAAGGGAAGCAGTGGTGGATGCTCATTATATAACCACATGGGATGCAGTGGTGGCTGCTATTTATATAACTGCATGGGATGCAAGGGGGCTGCTCCTTATATAACTGCATGGGAAGCAGTGGTGGCTCCTCTTTATATAACTGCATGGGATGCAGGGTGGCTGCTCTTTATATAACCGCATAGGAAGCAGTGGTGGCTGCTCTTTATATAACTGCATGGGATGCAGAGTGGCTGCTCCTTATATAACCGCATGGGAAGCAGTGGTGGCTGCTCTTTATATCACCGCATGGGAAGCAGTGGTGGCCGCTCTTTATATACCCGCATGGGAAGCAGTGGTGGCTCCTCTTTATATAACTGCATGGGATGCAGGGTGGCTGCTCTTTGTATAACCACATGGGATGCAGTGGTGGCTGCTCCTTATATAACTTGATGGGAAGCAGTGTTGGCTGCTCTTTATATCACCGCATGGGAAGCAGTGATGGCTGCTCTTTATATCACTGCATGGGATGCAGTGGTGGGTGCTCTTATTTAACAGCATGGGATGCAGTGGTGGCTGCTATTTATATAACCGCATGGGAAGCAGTGGTGGCTGCTCTTTATATAACTGCATGGGATGCAGTGGTGGCTGCTCTTTGTATAACCACATGGGATGCAGTGGTGGCTGCTCTTTATATAACTGCATGGGATGTAGTGGTGGCTGCTCTTTGTATAACCACATGGGATGCAGTGGTGGCTGCTCTTTATATCACCGCAAGGCAAGCAGTGGTGGTTGCTCTTTATATAACTGTACAGGATGCAGTGGTGAATGCTCTTTATATAACCGCATAGGATGCAGTGGTGGCTGCTCTTTGTATAACCACATGGGATGCAGTGGTGGCTGCTCTTTATATAACAGAATGGGATGCAGTGGTGGCTGCTCTTTATATAACCGCATGGGAAGCAGTGGTGGCTGATCTTTATATAACTACATGGGATGCAGTGGTGGATGCTCTTTGCATAACCACATGGGATGCAGTGGTAGCTGCTCTTTGTATAACCACATGGGATGCAGTGGTGGCTACTCTTCATATAACTGCACAGGACACAGTGGTGAATGCTCTTTATATAACCGCATAGGATGCAGTGGTGGCTGCTCTTTTTATGACCGCATGGGAGGCAGTGGTGGCTGCTCATTATATAACCGCAGGGGATGCAGTGGTGGCTGCTATTTGTATAACCGCATGGGATGGAGTTGTGGCTGCTCTTTATATCACCGCATAGGAAGCAGTGGTGGCTACTCTTTGTATAACCGCATGGGAAGCATTGGTGGCTGTTATTTGTATAACCGCATGGGATGCAGTGGTGGCTGCTCTTTATATAACTGCATGGGAAGCAGTGGTGGCTGCTCATTATATAACCGCATGGGAAGCAGTGGTGGCTGCTCATTATATAACCACAGGGGATGCAGTGGTGGCTGCTCTTTATATAACCGCATTGGAAGCAGTGTTTGCTGCTCTTTATATAACAGCAAGGGAAGCAGTGGTGGCTGCTCTTTATATAACTGCATGGGATGCAGTGTGGCTGCTCTTTATATGACCGCATGGGAAGCAGTGGTGGCTGCTCTTTATATCACCGCATGGGAAGCAGTGGTGGCTGCTCTCTTATATACCCGCATGGGAAGCAGTGGTGACTGCTCTTTATATAACCGCATGGGATGTGGTAGCTGCTCTTTATATAACCACATGGGAAGCAGAGGTGGCTGCTCTTTATATAACCGCACAAGATGCAGTGGTGGCTGCTCTTTATATAACCGCATGGGATGCAGTGCTTGCTGCTCTTTATATAACCTCATGGGAAGCAGTGGTGGCTGCTCTTTATATAACCGCACAAGATGCAGTGGTAGCTGCTCTTTATATAACCCCATGGGATGCATCGTGGCTGCTCTTTGTATAAACACATGGGATGTGGTGTCTGCACTTATTAACCACAAGGGAAGCAGTGGCGGCTGCTCTTTTATATAACCGCATGGGATGCAGTGGTGGCTGCTCTTTATATAACGGCATGGGATGCATCGTGGCTGCTTTTTGTATAACCACATGGGATGTGGTGGCTGCACTTTATGTAACCGCATGGGAAGCAGTGGTGGCTGCTCTTCATATAACCACATGGGATGTAGTGGCTGCCCTTTATAAAACCGCATGGGATGCAGTAGCTGGCTGCTCTTTATATAACTGCATGTGATCTAGTGGTGGCTGCTCTTTATATAACCTCATGAGACGCAGTGGTACCTGCTCTTTATATAACCGCATGGAATATGATGGCGGCTCTTTATATAACCGCACGGGAAGAGGATGCCTGCTTTTATATAACTTCATGAGATGCAGTGGTGGCTGCTCTTCATATATACGTGTATGGGATGCAGTGGTGGCTGCTCTTTATATAACCGTATGGGATGCAGTGGTGCCTGCTCTTTATATAACCGCATGGGAAGCAGTGGTGGGTGCTCTTTATATAACAGCATGGGAAGCAGTGGTGGCTGCTCCTTATATAACTGCATGGGATACAGTGGTGGCAGCTCTTTGTATAACCACATGGGATGCAGTGGTGGCTGCTCTTTATATCACCACAAGGCAAGCAGTGATGGCTGCTCTTTATATAACTGCACAGGATACAATGGTGAATGCTCTTTATATAACCGCATAGGATGCAGTGGTGGTTGTTCTTTGTATCACGGCATGGGATGCAGTGATGGCTGCTCTTTATATAACAGCATGCGATGCAGTGGTGGCTGCTCTTTATATAACCACATGGGAAGTAGTGGTGGCTGATCTTTATATAACTGCATGTGATGCAGTGGTGGCTGCTCTTTATATAACCACATTGGATGCAGTGGTGGCTGCTCTTTGTATAACCATATGGGATGCAGTGGTGGCTGCTCTTTATATAACTGCACAGGATGCCGTGGTGAATGCTCTTTATATAATCGCATAGGATGCAGTGGTGGCTGCTCTCTGTATAACCACATGGGATGCAGTGGTGGCTGCTCTTTATATCACCGCAAGGCAAGCAGTGGTGGCTGCTCTTTATATAACTGCACAGGATACAGTGGTGAATGCTCTTTATATAATCACATAGGATGCAGTGGTGGCTGCTCTTTAGTATGACCGCATGGGATGCAGTGGTGGATGCTCTTTATATCACCGCATGTGAAGCAGTGGTGGCTGCTCATTATATAACTGCATGGGATGCAGTGGTGGCTGCTCTTTATATAACCGCATGGGATGCAGTGGTGGCTGCTCTTTATATCACCGCATGGGAAGCAGTGGTGGCTACTCTTTGTATAACCGCATGGGAAGCAGTGGTGGCTGCTCTTTTTATAACCACATGGGATGCAGTGGTGGCTGCTCTTTATATAACCGCATGGGAAGCAGTGGTGGCTGCTCATTATATAACGGCATGGAAAGCAGTGGTGGCTACTCATAATATAACCGCATGGAGACGCAGTGGTAGCTGCTCTTTATATAACCGCAATGGAAGCAGTGTTGGCTGCTCTTTATATAACCCAAGGAAGCAGTGGTGACTGCTTTTTATATAACCGCAAGGGAAGCAGTGAGTGGATGCTCATTATATAACCACATGGGATGCAGTGGTGGCTGCTATTTATATAACTGCATGGGATGCAAGGGGCTGCTCCTTATATAACGTGCATGGGAAGCAGTGGTGGCTCCTCTTTATATAACTGCATGGGATGCAGGGTGGCTGCTCTTTATATAACCGCATAGGAAGCAGTGGTGGCTGCTCTTTATATAACTGCATGGGATGCAGAGTGGCTGCTCCTTATATAACCGCATGGGAAGCAGTGGTGGCTGCTCTTTATATCACCGCATGGGAAGCAGTGGTGGCCGCTCTTTATATACCCGCATGGGAAGCAGTGGTGGCTCCTCTTATATAACTGCATGGGATGCAGGGTGGCTGCTCTTTGTATAACCACATGGGATGCAGTGGTGGCTGCTCCTTATATAACTTGATGGGAAGCAGTGTTGGCTGCTCTTATATCACCGCATGGGAAGCAGTGATGGCTGCTCTTTATATCACTGCATGGGATGCAGTGGTGGGTGCTCTTATTTAACAGCATGGGATGCAGTGGTGGCTGCTATTTATATAACCGCATGGGAAGCAGTGGTGGCTGCTCTTTATATAACTGCATGGGATGCAGTGGTGGCTGCTCTTTGTATAACCACATGGGATGCAGTGGTAGCTGCTCTTTATATAACTGCATGGGATGTAGTGGTGGCTGCTCTTTGTATAACCACATGGGATGCAGTGGTGGCTGCTCTTTATATCACCGCAAGGCAAGCAGTGGTGGTTGCTCTTTATATAACTGTACAGGATGCAGTGGTGAATGCTCTTTATATAACCGCATAGGATGCAGTGGTGGCTGCTCTTTGTATAACCACATGGGATGCAGTGGTGGCTGCTCTTTATATAACAGAATGGGATGCAGTGGTGGCTGCTCTTTATATAACCGCATGGGAAGCAGTGGTGGCTGATCTTTATATAACTACATGGGATGCAGTGGTGGATGCTCTTGCATAACCACATGGGATGCAGTGGTAGCTGCTCTTTGTATAACCACATGGGATGCAGTGGTGGCTACTCTTCATATAACTGCACAGGACACAGTGGTGAATGCTCTTTATATAACCGCATAGGATGCAGTGGTGGCTGCTCTTTTTATGACCGCATGGGAGGCAGTGGTGGCTGCTCATTATATAACCGCAGGGGATGCAGTGGTGGCTGCTATTTGTATAACCGCATGGGATGGAGTTGTGGCTGCTCTTTATATCACCGCATAGGAAGCAGTGGTGGCTACTCTTTGTATAACCGCATGGGAAGCATTGGTGGCTGTTATTTGTATAACCGCATGGGATGCAGTGGTGGCTGCTCTTTATATAACTGCATGGGAAGCAGTGGTGGCTGCTCATTATATAACCGCATGGGAAGCAGTGGTGGCTGCTCATTATATAACCACAGGGGATGCAGTGGTGGCTGCTCTTTATATAACCGCATTGGAAGCAGTGTTTGCTGCTCTTTATATAACAGCAAGGGAAGCAGTGGTGGCTGCTCTTTATATAACTGCATGGGATGCAGTGTGGCTGCTCCTTATATGACCGCATGGGAAGCAGTGGTGGCTGCTCTTTATATCACCGCATGGGAAGCAGTGGTGGCTGCTCTTTATATACCCGCATGGGAAGCAGTGGTGACTGCTCTTTATATAACCGCATGGGATGTGGTAGCTGCTCTTTATATAACCACATGGGAAGCAGAGGTGGCTGCTCTTTATATAACCGCACAAGATGCAGTGGTGGCTGCTCTTTATATAACCGCATGGGATGCAGTGCTTGCTGCTCTTTATATAACCTCATGGGAAGCAGTGGTGGCTGCTCTTTATATAACCGCACAAGATGCAGTGGTAGCTGCTCTTTATATAACCCCATGGGATGCATCGTGGCTGCTCTTTGTATAAACACATGGGATGTGGTGTCTGCACTTTATTAACCACAAGGGAAGCAGTGGCGGCTGCTCTTTATATAACCGCATGGGATGCAGTGGTGGCTGCTCTTTATATAACGGCATGGGATGCATCGTGGCTGCTTTTTGTATAACCACATGGGATGTGGTGGCTGCACTTTATTAACCGCATGGGAAGCAGTGGTGGCTGCTCTTCATATAACCACATGGGATGTAGTGGCTGCCCTTTATAAAACCGCATGGGATGCAGTAGCGGCGGCTCTTTATATAACTGCATGTGATCTAGTGGTGGCTGCTCTTTATATAACTTCATGAGACGCAGTGGTACCTGCTCTTTATATAACCGCATGGAATATGATGGCGGCTCTTTATATAACCGCACGGGAAGAGGATGCCTGCTTTTTATATAACTTCATGAGATGCAGTGGTGGCTGCTCTTCATATATACGTGTATGGGATGCAGTGGTGGCTGCTCTTTATATAACCGTATGGGATGCAGTGGTGCCTGCTCTTTATATAACCGCATGGGAAGCAGTGGTGGGTGCTCTTTATATAACAGCATGGGAAGCAGTGGTGGCTGCTCCTTATATAACTGCATGGGATGCAGTGGTGGCAGCTCTTTGTATAACCACATGGGATGCAGTGGTGGCTGCTCTTTATATCACCACAAGGCAAGCAGTGATGGCTGCTCTTTATATAACTGCACAGGATACAATGGTGAATGCTCTTTATATAACCGCATAGGATGCAGTGGTGGTTGTTCTTTGTATCACGGCATGGGATGCAGTGATGGCTGCTCTTTATATAACAGCATGCGATGCAGTGGTGGCTGCTCTTTATATAACCACATGGGAAGTAGTGGTGGCTGATCTTTATAGTAACTGCATGTGATGCAGTGGTGGCTGCTCTTTATATAACCACATTGGATGCAGTGGTGGCTGCTCTTTGTATAACCATATGGGATGCAGTGGTGGCTGCTCTTTATATAACTGCACAGGATGCCGTGGTGAATGCTCTTTATATAATCGCATAGGATGCAGTGGTGGCTGCTCTCTGTATAACCACATGGGATGCAGTGGTGGCTGCTCTTTATATCACCGCAAGGCAAGCAGTGGTGGCTGCTCTTTATATAACTGCACAGGATGCAGTGGTGAATGCTCTTTATATAATCGCATAGGATGCAGTGGTGGCTGCTCTATGTATGACCTCAAGGGAGGCAGTAGTGGCTGCTCATTATATAACCGCACGGGTTGCAGTGGTTGCTGCTCTTAATATAACCGCATGGGATGCAGTGGTGGCTGCTCTTTATATCACTGCATGGGAAGCAGTGGTGGCTGCTCTTTGTATAACCACATGGGAAGCAGTGGTGGCTGCTCTTTGTATAACCCCATGGGATGCAGTGGTGGCTGCTCTTTATATACCCGCATGGGAAGCAGTGGTGGCCGCTCATTATATAACGGCAAGGGAAGCAGTGGTGGCTGCTCATAATATAACCGCAGGGGATGCAGTGGTGGCTGCTCTTTATATAACCGCATGGGAAGCAGTGTTGGCTGCTCTTTATATAACCGCAAGGGAAGCAGTGGTGACTGCTCTTTATATAACCGCAAGGGAAGCAGTGGTGGATGCTCATTATATAACCACATGTGATGCAGTGGTGGCTGCTCTTTATATAACCACATGGGATGCAGTGGTGGCTGCTTTTTATATAACCTCATGGGATGTGGTGGCTGCACTTTATTAACCGCATGGGATTCAGTGTTGGCTGATCTTTATATCACTGCATGGGAAGCAGTGGTGGCTGCTCTTCATATAACCACATGAGAAGTACGTTGGCTGCTCTTTATAAAACCGTATGGGATGCAGTGGTGCCTGCTCTTTATATAAACGCATGGGAAGTACGTTGGCTGCTCTTTATAAAACTGCATGGGATGCAGGGGTGGCTGCTCTTTATAAACCACATGGGATGCAGTAGTGACTGCTCTTTATATAACCGCATGGGATGCAGTGGTGGCTGCTCTTAATATAACCACATGGGATGCAGTGGTGGCTCCTCTTTATATCACCGCATGGGAAGCAGTGGTGGCTACTCTTTGTATAACCACATGGGAAGCAGTGGTGGCTGCTCTTTGTATAATCGCATGGGATGCCGTGGTGGCTGCTCTTTATATACCTGCATGGGAAGCAGTGGTGGCTGCTCATTATATAACGGCATGGGAAGCAGTGGTGGCTGCTCATAATATAACCACAGGGGATGCAGTGGTGGCTGCTCTTTATATAACCGCATGGGAAGCAGTGTTGGCTGCTCTTTATATAACCGCAAGGGAAGCAGTGGTGACTGCTCTTTATATAACCGCAAGGGAAGCAGTGGTGGATGCTCATTATATAACCACATATGATGCAGTGGTGGCTGCTCTTTATATAACCACATGGGATGCAGTGGTGGCTGCTTTTTATATAACCTCATGGGATGCATCATGGCTGCTTTTTGTATAACTACATGGGATGTGGTGGCTGCACTTTATTAACCGCATGGGATGCAGTGGTGGCTGATCTTTCTATCACTGCATGGGAAGCAGTGGTGGCTGCTCTGCATATAACCACATGAGAAGTACGTTGGCTGCTCTTTATAAAACCGTATGGGATGCAGTGGTGCCTGCTCTTTATATAAACGCTTGGGAAGTACGTTGGCTGCTCTTTATAAAACTGCATGGGATGCAGTGGTGGCTGCTCTTTATATAACTGCATGGGAAGCAGTGGTGGCTGCTCTTTATATAACTGCATGGGAAGCAGGTTGGCTGCTCTTTATATAACTGCATGGGATGCAGGAAGGCTGCTCTATATATAAAAGCATGGGAAGCAGTGCTGGCTGCTCTTTATATAACCACATGGGATGCATTGGTGGCAGCTCCTTATTTAACCGCATGGGATGTGGTGGCTGCTCTTTGTATAACCACAAGGGAATGTGGTGGCTGCTCTTTATATAACCTCAAGGGAAGCAGTGGTGGCTACTCTTTATACAACCACATGGGATGCAATGGGAGCTGCTATTTATATAGGCGCATGAGGTGCAGTGGTGGCTGCTCTTTATTAACCGCATGGGAAGCAGTGGCGGCTGCACTTTATATAACCGCATGGGCTGTGGTGTCTGCTCTTTATATAACCGCAAGGGAAGCAGTGGTGGCTGCTCTTTATATAACTGCATGGGGCCAGTGGTGACTGCTTTTTATATAACTGCATGGGATGCAGTGGTGACTGCTCTTTATATAACCGCATGGGATGCAGTGGTGGCTGCTCTTTATATAACCACATGGGAAGCAGTGGTGGCTGCTCTTTATATAACCGCACAAGATGCAGTGGTGGCTGCTCTTTATATAACCCCATGGGATGCAGTGCTGGTTGGTCTTTATATAACCTCATGGGAAGCAGTGGTGGCTGCTCTTTATATAACCACACAAGATGCAGTGGTGGCTGCTCTTTATATAACTGCATGGGATGCAGTGGTGGCTGCTCTTTATATAACCGCATGGGATGTGGTGGCTGCTCTTTATATAACCACATGGGCTGTGGTGGCTGCTCTTTATATAACCGCAAGGGAAGCAGTGGTGGCTGCTCTTTATATAACAGCATGGGATGTGGTGGCTGCTCTTTATATAACGACATGGGAAGCAGTGGTGGCTGCTCTTTATATAACCGCACAAGAAGCAGTGGTGGCTGCTCCGAATTACATTGCGCGCGCTGCAACGCCAAATGGCAATGCTGCGTGCGCAATGTAATTCGTTTTATTTATTAATTTATGTACTTAACTCCATTCGGCCGTATGCCAAATGGCGATGCGGCGCGCGCAATGAAATTCGTTTTATTTATTTATTTATTTATGTACTTAACTCCGTTAGGCCGTATGCCGGAGTTTACTACCCCCCACCCTGCCCCTCCCCTGCCCCGCCCCACAGCACACCCTCCAGGAGCCACGACTGGTGGCTGCTCTTTATATAACCTCAAGGGAAGCAGTGGTGGCAGCTCTTTATTAACTGCATGCGAAGCAGTGGTGGCTGCTCTTTATATAGCCGCATGGGCTGTGGTGGCTGCTCTTTATATAAACGCAAGGGAAGCAGTGGTGGCTGCACTTTATATAACCGCATGGGGTGCAGTGGTGACTGCTCTTCATATAACTGCTTGGGATGCAGTGGTGACTGCTCTTTATATAACCGCATGGGATGTGGCGGCTGCTCTTTATATAACCACATGGGAAGCAGTGGTGGCTGCTCTGTTTTTTAACCGCACAAGATGCAGTGGTGGCTGCTCTTTATATAACCGCATGGGATGCAGTGGTGGCTGCTCTTTATATAACTGCACAGGATGCAGTGGTGGCTGTTCTTTATATAACCTCATGGGAAGCAGTGGTGGCTGCTCTTTATATAACCGCACAAGATGCAGTGGTGGCTGCTCTTTATATAGCCGCATGGGCTGTGGTGGCTGCTCTTTATATAAACGCAAGGGAAGCAGTGGTGGCTGCACTTTATATAACCGCATGGGGTGCAGTGGTGACTGCTCTTTATATAACTGCTTGGGATGCAGTGGTGACTGCTCTTTATATAACCGCATGGGATGTGGCGGCTGCTCTTTATATAACCACATGGGAAGCAGTGGTGGCTGCTCTGTTTTTAACCGCACAAGATGCAGTGGTGGCTGCTCTTTATATAACCGCATGGGATGCAGTGGTGGCTGCTCTTTATATAACTGCACAGGATGCAGTGGTGGCTGCTCTTTATATAACCTCATGGGAAGCAGTGGTGGCTGTCTCTATATAACCGCACAAGATGCAGTGGTGGCTGCTCTTTATATAACTACATGGGATGCAGTGGTGGCTGCTCTTTATATAACCGCATGGGATGTGGTGGCTGCTCTTTATATAACCACATGGGCTGTGGTGGCTGCTCTTTATATAACCGCAAGGGAAGCAGTGGTGGCTGCTCTTTATATAACAGTATGGGATGTGGTGGCTGCTCTTTATATAACGACATGGGAAGCAGTGGTGGCTGCTCTTTATATAACCGCACAAGATGCAGTGGTGGCTGCTCTTTATATAACCGCATGGGATGCAGTGCTGGCTGCTCTTTATATAACCTCATGGGAAGCAGTGGTGGCTGCTCTCTATATAACCGCACAAGATGCAGTGGTGGCTGCTTTTAATATAGCCGCATGGGATGCAGTGGTGGCTGCTCTTTATATAACCGCATGGGATGTGGTGGCTGCTCTTTATATAACCACATGGGTTGTGATGGCTGCTCTTTATATAACTGCAAGGGAAGCAGTGGTGGCAACTCTTTATACAACCGCATGGGATGCAATGGTGGCTGCTCTTTATATAACCGCAAGGGAAGCAGTGGTGACTGCTCTTAATATAACCGCATGGGATGTGGTGGCTGCTCTTTATATAACCACAGGGGAAGCAGTGGTGGCTGCTCTTTATATAACCGAGCAAGATACAGTGGTGGCTGCTCTTTATATAACTACATGGGATGCAGTGCTGGCTGCTCTTTATATAACCTCATGGGAAGCAGTGGTGGCTGCTCTCTATATAACCACACAAGATGCAGTGGTGGCTGCTCTCTATATAACCACACAAGATGCAGTGGTGGCTGCTTTTAATATAACCGCATGGCAAGCAGTGGTGTCTGCTCTTTATATAACCGCATGGGATGTGGTGGCTGCTCTTTATATAACCACATGGGCTGTGATGGCTGCTCTTTATATAACGACATGGGAAGCAGTGGTGGCTGCTCTTTATTAACCGCATGGGAAGCAGTGGTGGCTTCTCTTTATATAACCGCATGGGCTGTGGTGGCTGCTCTTTATATAACCGCAAGGGAAGCAGTGGTGGCTGCTCTTTATATAACCGCATGGGGTGCAGTGGTGACTGCTCTTTATATAACTGCATGGGATGCAGTGGTGACTGCTCTTCATATAACCGCATGGGATGCAGTGGTGGCTGCTCTTTATATAACCACATGGGAAGCAGTGGTGGCTGCTCTTTATATAACTGCACAAGATGCAGTGGTGGCTGCTCTTTATATAACCGCATGGGATGCAGTGCTGGTTGCTCCTTATATAACCTCATGGGAAGCAGTGGTGGCTGCTCTTTATATAACTGCACAAGATGCAGTGGTGGCTGCTCTTTATATAACCGTATGGGATGCAGTGGTGGCTGCTCTTTATATAACCGCAAGGGAAGCAGTGGTGGCTGCTCCTTATATAACTGCATGGGGTGCAGTGGTGGCTGCTCTTTATATAACCGCATGGGAATCAGTGGTGGCTGCTCTTTATATAACCGCATGGGATGCAGTGGTGGGTATTCTTTATATCAGCACATGGGAAGCAGTGGTGGCTGCTCTTTATATTACCGCATGGGAAGCAGTGGTGGTTGCTCTTTATATAACCGCATGGGATGCAGTGGTGCCTGCTCTTTATATAACCGCATGGGATGCAGTGGTGGCTGCTCCTTATATAACAGCATGGGGTGCAGTGGTGGCTCCTCTTTATGTAACCGCATGGGAAGCATGTTGGCTGCTCTTTATATAACCGCATGGGATGACGTGGTGGCTGCTCTTTATATCACAGCATGGGAAGCAGTGGTGGCTGCTCTTTATATAACCGCATGGGATGCAGTGGTGGCTGCTCTTTATATAACCATATGGGATGCAGTGGTGCCTGCTCTTTATATAACCGCATGGGAAGAACGTTGGCTGCTCTTTATAAAACTGCATGGGATGCAGGGGTGGCTGCTCTTTATATACCATATGTAAAGCAGTGGTGGGTTCTCTTTATATAACCGCAAGGGAAGCAGTGGTGGATGCTCTTTATATAACCGCATGGGAAGCACTGGTGGCTGCTCCTTATATAACTGCATGGGATACAGTGGTGGCTGCTCTTTGTATAACCACATGGGATGCAGTGGTGGCTGCTCTTTATATCACCAGAAGGCAAGCAGTGGTGGCTGCTCTTTATATAACTGGACAGGATGCAGTGGTGAATGCTCTTTATATAACTGCATAGGATGCAGTGGTGGCTGTTCTTTGTATAACCGCATGGGATGTAGTGGTGGCTGCTCTTTATATAACAGCATGGGATGCAGTGGTGGCTGCTCTTTATATAACCGCATGGGAAGCAGTGGTGGCTGATCTTTATATAACTGCATGGGATGCAGTGGTGGCTGCTCTTTGTATAACCACATGGGATGCAGTGGTGGCTGCTCTTTGTATAACCACATGGGATGCAGTGGTGGCTGCTCTTTATATATCTGCACAGGATGCAGTGGTGAATGCTCTTTATATAACTGCATAGGATGCAGTGGTGGATGCTCTTTTCATAACCACATGGAATGCAGTGGTGGCTGCTCTTTATATCACTGCAAGGCAAGCAGTGGTAGCTGCTCTTTATATAACTGCACAGGATGCAGTGGTGAATGCTCTTTATATAATCGCATAGGATGCAGTGGTGGCTGCTCTTTGTATGACCGCATGGGAGGCAGTAGTGGCTGCTCATTATATAACGCATGGGATGCAGTGGTGGCTGCTCTTTATATAACAGCATGGGATGCAGTGGTGGCTGCTCTTTATATAACCGCATGGGAAGCAGTGGTGGCTGATCTTTATATAACTGCATGGGATGCAGTGGTGGCTGCTCTTTGTATAACCACATGGGATGCAGTGGTGGCTGCTCTTTGTATAACCACATGGGATGCAGTGGTGGCTGTCTTTATATATCTGCACAGGATGCAGTGGTGAATGCTCTTTATATAACTGCATAGGATGCAGTGGTGGATGCTCTTTTCATAACCACATGGAATGCAGTGGTGGCTGCTCTTTATATCACTGCAAGGCAAGCAGTGGTAGCTGCTCTTTATATAACTGCACAGGATGCAGTGGTGAATGCTCTTTATATAATCGCATAGGATGCAGTGGTGGCTGCTCTTTGTATGACCGCATGGGAGGCAGTAGTGGCTGCTCATTATATAACGCATGGGATGCAGTGGTGGCTGCTCTTTATATAACCGCATGGGATGCAGTGGTGGCTGCTCTTTATATCACCGCATGGGAAGCAGTGGTGGCTACTCTTTTTATAAACGCATGGGAAGCAGTGGTGGCTGCTCATTATATAACGGCATGGGAAGCTGTGGTGGATGCTCATAATATAACCGCAGGTGATGCAGTGGTGGCTGCTCTTTATATAACCGCAAGGTAAGCAATGGTGACTGCTCTTTATATAACCGCAAGGGAAGCAGTGGTGGATGCTCATTATATAACCACATGTGATGCAGTGGTGGCTGCTCTTTATATAACCACATGGGATGCAGTGGTGGCTGCTTTTTATATAACCTCATGGGATGCATCATGGCTGCTTTTTGTATAACTACATGGGATGTGGTGGCTGCACTTTATTAGCCGCAAGGGATGCAGTGGAGGCTGCTCTTTATATAACCACATGGGATGCAGTGGTGGCTGCTCTTTATATAACCGCATGGGATGCATCGTGGCTGCTCTTTATATAACCGCATGGGATGCAGTGGTGGATGCTCTTTATATAAACGCATGGGATGCATCGTGGCTGCTCTTTGCATAACCACATGGATGTGGTGGCTGCACTTTATTAACCACATGGGAAGCAGTGCCGGCTGCTCTTTATATAACTTCATGGGATGCAGTGGTGGCTGCTCTTTATATAACCACATGGAATGCAGTGGTGGCTGCTTTTTATATAACCTCATGGGATGCATCATGGATGCTTTTTGTATAACTACATGGGATGTGGTGGCTGCACTTTATTAGCCGCATGGGATGCAGTGGGGGCTGCTCTTTATATAACCGCATGGGATGCAGTGGTGGCTGCTCTTTATATAACCACATGGGATGCATCATGGCTGCTTTTTGTATAATCACATGGGATGTGGTGGCTGCACTTTATTAACCGCATGGGAAGCAGTGGTGGCTGCTCTTCATATAACCACGTGGGAAGTACGTTGGCTGCTCTTTATAAAACCGTATGGGATGCAGTGGTGCCTGCTCTTTATATAACCGCATGGGAAGTACGTTGGCTGCTCTTTATAAAACTGCATGGGATGCAGGGGTGGCTGCTCTTTATATAACCACATGGGATACAGTAGTGGCTGCTCATTATATAACCGCATGGGATGCAGTGGTGGCTGCTCTTTATATAACCGCATGGGATGCAGTGGTGGCTGCTCTTTATATCACCGCATGGGAAGCAGTGGTGGCCACTCTTTGTATAACCGCATGGGAAGCAGTGGTGGCTGCTCATTATATAACGGCATGGGAAGCTGTGGTGGATGCTCATAATATAACCGCAGGGGATGCAGTGGTGGCTGCTCTTTATATAACCGCAAGGTAAGCAATGGTGACTGCTCTTTATATAACCGCAAGGGAAGCAGTGGTGGATACTCATTATATAACCACATGTGATGCAGTGGTGGCTGCTCTTTATATAACCATATGGGATGCAGTGGTGGCTGCTTTTTATATAACCTCATGGGATGCATCATGGCTGCTTTTTGTATAACTACGTGGGATGTGGTGGCTGCACTTTATTAGCCGCATGGGATGCAGTGGAGGCTGCTCTTTATATAACCGCATGGGATGCAGTGGTGGCTGCTCTTTATATAACCGCATGGGATGCATCGTGGCTGCTCTTTATATAACCGCATGGGATGCAGTGGTGGCTGCTCTTTATATAACCGCATGGGATGCATCGTGGCTGCTCTTTGTATAACCACATGGATGTGTTGGCTGCACTTTATTAACCACATGGGAAGCAGTGGCGGCTGCTCTTTATATAACTGCATGGGATGCAGTGGTGGCTGCTCTTTATATAACCACATGGGATGCAGTGGTGGCTGCTTTTTATATAACCTCATGGGATGCATCATGGCTGCTTTTTGTATAACTACATGGGATGTGGTGGCTGCACTTTATCAGCCGCATGGGATGCAGTGGAGGCTGCTCTTTATATAACCGGATGGGATGCAGTGGTGGCTGCTCTTTATATAACCACATGAGATGCATCATGGCTGCTTTTTGTATAATCACATGGGATGTGGTGGCTGCACTTTATTAACCGCATGGGAAGCAGTGGTGGCTGCTCTTCATATAACCACATGGGAAGTACGTTGGCTGCTCTTTATAAAACCGTATGGGATGCAGTGGTGCCTGCTCTTTATATAACCGCATGGGAAGTACGTTGGCTGCTCTTTATAAAACTGCATGGGATGCAGGGGTGGCTGCTCTTTATATAACCACAAGGGATACAGTAGTGCCTGCTCTTTATATAACCACACAGGATGCAGTGGTGGCTGCTCCTTATATATCTGCATGGGAAGCAGTGGTGACTGCTCTTTATATCACTGCATGGGAAGCAGTGGTGGCTGCTCTTTATATAACCGCATGGGATGTAGTGGTGGCTGCTCTATGTATAACCACATGGGATGCAGTGGTGGCTGCTCTTTATATAACCGCATGGGAAGCAGTGGGGGCTGCTCCTTATATAACGGCATGGGATACAGTGGTGGCTGCTCTTTGTATAACCACATGGGATGCAGTGGTGACTGCTCTTTATATCACCGCAAGGCAAGCAGTGGTGGCTGCTCTTTATATAACTGCACAGGATGCAGTGGTGAATGCTCTTTATATAACCGCATAGGATACAGTGGTGGCTGCTCTTTGCATAACCGCATGGGATGCAGGGGTGGCTGCTCTTTATAAAACAGCATGGGATGCAGTGGTGGCTGCTCTTTATATAACCGCATGGGAAGCAGTGGTGGCTGATCTTTATATAACTGCATGGGATGCAGTGGTGGCTGCTGTTTGTATAACCACATGGGATGCAGTGGTGGCTGCTCTTTGTATAACCACATAGTATGCAGTGGTGGCTGCTCTTTATATAACTGCATGGGGAGCAGTGGTGGCTGCTCTTTATATAACCACATGGGATGCAGTGGTGGCTGCTCTTTATATCACCGCATGGGAAGCAGTGGTGGATGCTATTTATATACCCACATGGGAAGCAGGATGGCTGCTCATTATATAACCGCATGGGATGCAGTGGTGGCTGCTCTTTATATAACTGCATGGGATGCAGTGGTGGCTGCTCTTCATAGAACTGCATGGGGTGCAGTGGTGGCTGCTCCTTATATATCCGCATGGGATGTGGTGGCTGCTCTTTATATAACCGCATGGGATGTGGTGGCTGCTCTTTATTAACCGCATGGTATGCAGTGGTGGCTGCTCTTTATATACCCGCATGGGGTGCAGTGGTGGCTGCTCTTTATATAACCGCATAGGATGCAGTGGTGGCTGCTCTTTATATAATCGCATGGGGAACAGTGGTGGCTGCTCTTTATATAATGACATGGAATGCAGTGGTGGCTGTTCTTTATTAACTGCATGGTATGCAGTGGTGGCTGCTCTTTATATAACCGCATGTGGTACAGTGGTGGCTGCTCTTTATATAACCACATGGCATGTGGTGGCTGCTCTTTATATAACCCCATGGGATGCATCGTGACTGCTCTTTATATAACCACATGGGATGCAGTGGTGGCTGCTCTTTATATAACTGCATGGGATGCATCATGGCTGCTCTTTATATAACCGCATGGGATGTGGTGGCTGCACTTTATTAACCGCATGGGAAGCAGTGGCGGCTGCTCTTTATATAACCGCATGGGAAGTGGTGGGGGCTGCTCTTCATATAACCACATGGGATGTGGTGGCTGCCTTTTATAAAACCGCATTGGATGCAGTAGCGGCTGCTCTTTATATAACCGCATGTGATCCAGTGGTGACTGCTCTTTATATAACTTCATGAGACGCAGTGGTAGCTGCTCTTTATATAACCACGTGGAATGGGATGGCGGCTCTTTATATAACCGCATGGGAAGCAGGATGCCTGCTTTTTATATAACTTCATGAGATGCAGTGGTGTCTGCTCTTCATATATATGCGTATGGGATGCAGTGGTGGCTGCTCTTTATATAACCGTATGGGATGCAGTGGTGCCTGCTCTTTATATAACCGCATGGGAAGCACGTTGGCTGCTCTTTATATAACTGCATGGGATGCAGGAGTGGCTGCTCTTTACATAACCGCATGGGATGTGGTGGCTGCTCTTTGTATAACCACAAGGAATGTGGTGGCTGCTCTTTATATAACCACATGGGATGCAGTGGTCGCTGCTCTTTATATAACCGCATGAGGTGCAGTGGTGGCTGCTCTTTATTAACCACATGGGAAGCAGTGGTGGCTGCTCTTTATATAACCGCATGGGATGCAGTGATGGCTGCTCTTTATATAACTGCATGGGATGCAGTAGTGGCTGTTCTTTATATAACCTCATGGGATGTGGTGGATGCTCTTTATATACCCACATGGGAAGCAGGATGGCTGCTTGTTATATAACCTAATGGGATGTGGTGGTGGGTGCTCTTTATATAACTGCATGGGATGCAGTGGTGGCTGCTCTTCATAGAACTACATGGAGTGCAGTGGTGGCTGCTCCATATATATCCGAATGGGATGTGGTGGCTGCTCTTTATATAATCGCATGGGATGTGGTGGCTGCTCTTTATTAACCGCATGGTATGCAGTGGTGGCTGCTCTTTATATATCCGCATGTGATGCAGTGGTGGCTGCTCTTTATATAACCGATTAGGATGCAGTGGTGGCTGCTCTTTATATAATCGCATGGGGAGCAGTGGTGGCTTCTCTTTATACAATGACATGGAATGCAGTGGTGGATGTTCTTTATTAACTGCATGGTATGCAATGGTGGCTGCTCTTTATATAACCTCATGGGGTGCAGTGGTGGCTGCTCTTTATATAACCACATGGCATTCGGTGGCTACTCTTTATATAACCGCATGGGATGCATCGTGGCTGCTCTTTATATAACCACATGGGATGCAGTGGTGGCTGCTCTTTATATAACTGCATGGGATGCATTGTGGCTGCTCTTTATATAACCGCATGGGATGCATCGTGGCTGCTCTTTGTATAACCACATGAGATGCAGTGGTGTCTGCTCTTCATATATACGCGTATGGGAAGCAGTGGTTGCTGCTCTTTATATAACCGTATGGGATGCAGTGGTGCCTGCTCTTTATATAATCGCATGGGAGGCACGTTGGCTGCTCTTTACATAACCGCATGGGATGTGGTGGCTGCTCTTTGAATAACCACAAGGAATGTGGTGGCTGCTCTTTATATAACCACATGGGATGGAGTGGTCGCTGCTCTTTATATAACCACATGGGATGCAGTGGTCGCTGCTCTTTATATAACCACATGGGATGGAGTGGTCGCTGCTCTTTATATAACCGCATGAGGTGCAGTGGTGGCTGCTCTTTATTAACCGCATGGGAAGCAGTGGTGGCTGCTCTTTATATAACCGCATGGGATGCAGTGATGGCTGCTCTTTATATAACTGCATGGAATGCAGTAGTGGCTGCTCTTTATATAACCGCATGGGATGTGGTGGATGCTCTTTATATACCCAAATGAGAAGCAGGATGGCTGCTCGTTATATAACCTAATGGAATGTGGTGGTTGGTGCTCTTTATATAACTGCATGGGATGCAGTGGTGGCTGCTCTTCATAGAACTGCATGGGGTGCAGTGGTGGCTGCTCCTTATATATCCGAATGGGATGTGGTGGCTGCTCTTTATATAATCGCATGGGATGTGGTGGCTGCTCTTTATTAACCGTATGGTATGCAGTGGTGGCTGCTTTTTATATACCTGCATGTGATGCAGTGGTGGCTGCTCTTTATATAACCGCATAGGATGCAGTGGTGGCTGCTCTTTATATAATCACATGGGGAGCAGTGGTGGCTGCTCTTTATATAATGACATGGAATGCAGTGGTGGATGTTCTTTATTAACTGCATGGTATGCAGTGGTGGCTGCTCTTTATATAACCGCATGGGGTGCAGTGGTGGCTGCTCTTTATATAACCACATGGCATGTGGTGGCTACTCTTTAATTAACCGCATGGGATGCATCGTGGCTGCTCTTTGTATAACCACATGGGATGTGGTGCTGCACTTTATTAACCGCATGGGAAGCACTGGCGGCTGATCTTTATATAACCACATGGGAAGCGGTGGGGGCTGCTCTTCGTATAACCACATGGGATGTGGTGGCTGCCCTTTATAAAACCGCATTGGATGCAGTAGCGGCTGCTCTTTATATAACCGCATGTGATCCAGTTGTGGCTGCTCTTTATATAACTTCATGAGACGCAGTGGTAGCTGCTCTTTATATAACCACGTGGAATGGGATGGCGGCTCTTTATATAACCGCATGGGAAGCAGAATGCCTGCTTTTTATAAAACTTCATGAGATGCAGTGGTGGCTGCTCTTCATATATACGCGTATGGGATGCAGTGGTGGCTGCTCTTTTTATAACCGTATGGGATGCATTGGTGCCTGCTCTTTATATAACCGCATGGGAAGCACGTTGGCTACTCTTTATATAACTGTATGGGATGCACGGGTGGCTGCTCTTTATATAACCGCATGGGATGCAGTGGTGCCTGATCTTTATATAACCGCATGGGAAGCAGTGGTGGCTGCTCTTTATGTAACCGCATGGCAAGCGCGTTGGCTGCTCTTTATATTACTGCATGGGATGCAGGGTGGCTGCTCTTTATATAACCGTATGGGATGCAGTGGTGCCTGCTCTTTACATAACCGCATGGGAAGCAATGGTGGCTGCTCTTTATATATCCGCATGGGAAAGACTTTGGCTGCTCTTTATATAACTGTATGGGATGTAGGGGTGGCTGCTCTTTATATACCATATGTAAAGCAGTGGTGGGTGCTCTTTATATAACCGCATGGGATGTGGCAGTGGCGGCTCTTTATATAACTGCATGAGATGCAGGATGACTGCTCCTTATATACCTGCATCAGAAGCAGGATGGCTGCTCTATATATAACCGCATGGGAAGCAGTGCTGGCTGCTCTTTATAGAACTGCATGGGATGCAGTGGCCGCTGCTCTTTATATACCCGCATGGGATGCAGTGGTGGCTGCTCTTTATATAACTGCATGGGATGCAGTAGTGGCTGTTCTTTATATATCTGCACGGGATACAGTGGTGGCTGCTCATTGTATAACTGCATGGGATACAGTGGTGGCTGCTCTTTGTATAACCGCATGGGATGCAGAGTGGCTGCTTTTATGTAACCACATGGGAAGCAGTGGTGGCTGCTCTTTATATAACCATATGGGATGCAGTGGTGGCTGCTCTTTATATAACCGCACAGGATGCAGTGGTGGCTGCTCTTTATATAACCATATGGGAAGCAGTGGTGGCTGCTCTTTTTATAACCACAAGGGATGTGGTGGCTGCTCTTTATATAACCGCATGGGATGTATCGTGGCTGCTTTTATGTAACCACATGGGAAGCAGTGGTGGCAGCTCTTTATATAACTGCATGGGATGTGGTGGCTGCTCTTTGTATAACCACAAGGGAATGTGGTGGCTGCTCTTTATATAACCATATGGGATGAAGTGGTGGCTGCTCTTTATATAACCGCACAGGATGCAGTGGTGGCTGCTCTTTATAGAACCATATGGGATGCAGTAGTGGCTGCTCTTTATATAACCGCATGGGAGGCAGTGGTGGCCGCTCATTATATAACCTCATGGGATGTGGTGGTGGGTGCTCTTTATATAACTGCATGGGATGCAGTGGTGGCTGCTCTTTATATAACCACATGGGAAGCAGGATGGCTGCTCATTATATAACCGCATGGGATGTGGTGGTGGGTGCTCTTTATATACCTGTATGGGATGCAGGGGTGGCTGCTCTTTATAGAACCGCATGAGATGCAGTTGTGGCTGCTCTTTGTATAACCACATGGGATGTTGTGGCTGCTCTTTACATAACTGCATGGGAAGAAGTGGTGTCTGCCCTTTATATAACGACATGGAATGCAGTGGTGGCTGCTCTTTATATAACCGCATGGGAAGCCCGTTGGCTGCTCTTTATATAACTGCATGGGATGCATGGGTGGCTGCTCTTTATATACCATATATAATGCAGTGGTGGCTGCTCTTTATATAACTGCATGGGATGCAGGATGGCTGGTTCTTATATAACCGCATCTGAAGCAGGATGGCTGCTCTTTATATAACCGCATGTGAAGCAGTGTTGGCTGTTCTTCATATAACCACATGGAATGTGGTGGCTGCTGTTTGTATAAGCACAAGGGATGTGGTGGCTGCTCTTTATTAACCGCATGGGATGCAGTGCTGGCTGCTCTGTATATACCGATATGGGATACAGTGGTGGCTGCTCCTTATATAACCGCATGGGATGCAGTGGTGGCTACTCTTTATTAACTGCATGGGAAGCAGTAGCGGCTGCTCTTTATTAACCGCATGGGATGCAGTGGCGGCTGCTCTTTAAATAACTGCATGGGATGTGGTGGCTGCTTTTATGTAACCACGTGGGAAGCAGTGGTGCCATCTCTTTATATAACCATATGGGATGCAGTGGTGGATGCTCTATATATTACTGCATGGGATGCAATGGTGGCCAGCTGCACGTTATATAACTGCATGAGACGCAGTGGTGGCTGGCTGCTCTTTATATAACTGCATGAGACGCAGTAGTGGCTGCTCTTTATGTAACTGAATGGGAAGCAGTGGTGTCTGCTCTTTATGTAACCGCACAGGATGCAATGGTGGCTGCTCTTTATATAACCGCATGGGATGTGGTGGATGCTCTTTGTATAACCGCATTGGATGCAGTGGTGGCTGCTCTTTACATAACCGCATGGGAAGCAGTGGTGGCTGCTCATTATATAACCGCATGGGAAACAGTGCTGGCTGCTCATTATATAACCGCATGGGATGTGGTGGCTGCTCTTTGTATAGTATGTATAGTGGGCAAAAGAACGATGGATTTAACCCAGATCTTTTGACTGGGGGAGAATGTTTGCATTGTCAGCATTCCGTCCATCATTTGTTTGCTGTAACACTTTTCACCCTAAGTGGGATGGGTATGCCCAGACGTGGGTCCCTTGCTCACTGCGCCACTGGATTCAAGCTAGCCTGGCTGAAGAAGGGTGACATACCCTGAAACCGGTCCCAGGATGCTTGTTTCCGGTCCAGGGAGGACCTGGCCTGGCACATTCGGTCTGGACTGTTCCCATGGGGCACAGGGTCAAGACTGATTTGCATATGGCTGGGTCCAAACTGGGGTGGCATAGTGGGCAAAAGAACGATGGATTTAACCCAGATCTTTTGACTAGGGAGAATGTTTGCATTGTCAGCATTCCGTCCATCATTTGTTTGCTGTAAAACTGCTCTTTGTATAACCGCATGGGATGCAGTGGTGGCTGCTCTTTATATAACCGCATGGGATGCAGTGGTGGCTGCTCTTTATATACCCACATGGGACTTAGGATGGCTGCTCGTTATATAACCTAATGGGATGTGGTGGTGGGTGCTCTTTATATAACTGCATGGGATGCAGTGGTGGCTGCTCTTCATAGAACTGCATGGGGTGCAGTGGTGGCTGCTCTTTATATACCCGCATGGGGTGCAGTGGTGGCTGCTCTTTATATAACCGCATAGGATGCAGTGGTGGCTGCTCTTTATATAATCGCATGGGGAGCAGTGGTGGCTGCTCTTTATATAATGACATGGAATGCAGTGGTGGCTGTTCTTTATTAACTGCATGGTATGCAGTGGTGACTGCTCTTTATATAACCGCATGGGGTGCAGTGGTGGCTGCTCTTTATATAACCGCATGGCATGTGGTGGCTGCACTTTATTAACCGCATGGGAAGCAGTGGCGGCTGCTCTTTATATAACCGCATGGGAAGCGGTGGGGGCTGCTCTTCGTATAACCACATGGGATGTGGTTGTTGCTCTTTATAAAACCGGATTGGATGCAGTAGCGGCTGCTCTTTATATAACCGCATGTGATCCAGTGGTGGCTGCTCTTTATATAACTTCATGAGACGCAGTGGTAGCTGCTCTTTATATAACTACGTGGAATGGGATGGCGGCTCTATATATAACCGCAAGGGAAGCAGGATGTCTGCTTTTTATATAACTTCATGAGATGCAGTGGTGTCTGCTCTTCATATATACGCGTATGGGATGCAGTGGTGGCTGCTCTTTATATAAGCGCATGGGATGTGGTGGCTGCTCTTTGTATAACCACAAGGAATGTGGTGGCTGCTCTTTATATAACCACATGGGATGCAGTGGTCGCTGCTCTTTATATAACCACATGGGATGCAGTGGTCGCTGCTCTTTATATAACCGCATAAGGTGCAGTGGTGGCTGGTCTTTATTAACCGCATGAGAAGCAGTGGTGGCTGCTCTTTATATAACCGCATGGGATGCAGTGATGGCTGCTCTTTATATAACTGCGTGGGATGCAGTAGTGGCTGCTCTTTATATAAACGCATGGGATGTGGTGGATGCTCTTTGTATAACCGCATTGGATGCAGTGGTGGCTGCTCTTTATATAACCGCATGGGAAGCAGAGGTGGCTGCTCAATATATAACCGCATGGGAAACAGTGCTGTTTGCTCCTTATATATCCGAATGGGATGTGGTGGCTGCTCTTTATATAGTCGCATGGGATGTGGTGGCTGCTCTTTATTAACCGCATGATATGCAGTGGTGGCTGCTCTTTATATACCCGCATGGGGTGCAGTGGTGGCTGCTCTTTATATAATCGCATGGGGAGCAGTGGTGGCTGCTCTTTATATAATGACATGGAATGCAGTGGTGGCTGTTCTTTATTAACTGCATGGTATGTAGTGGTGGCTGCTCTTTATATAACCGCATGGGGTGCAGTGGTGGCTGCTCTTTATATAACCACATGGCATGTGGTGGCTGCTCTTTATATAACCGCATGGGATGCAGTGGTGGCTGCTCTTTATATCACCGCATGGGAAGCAGTGGTGGCTGCTCTTTATATAACCGCATGGGAAGCAGTGGTGGCTTCTCTTTATATAACCGCATGGGAAGCAGTGGTGGCTGCTCTTTATATACCCACATGGGAAGCACGATTACTGCTTGTTATATAACCGCATGGGATGCAGTGGTGGCTGCTCCTTATATATCCGCATGGGATGTGGTGGCTGCTCTTTATATAACCGCATGGGATGTGGTGGCTGCTCTTTATTAACCGCATGGTATGCAGTGGTGGCTGCTCTTTATATACCCGCATGGGGTGCAGTGGTGGCTGCTCTTTATCTAATCACATGGGGAGCAGTGGTGGCTGCTCTTTATATAATGACTTGGAATGCAGTGGTGGCTGTTCTTTATTAACTGCATGGTATGCAGTGGTGGCTGCTCTTTATATAACCGCATGGGGTGCAGTGGTGGCTGCTCTTTATATAACCACATGGCATGTGGTGGCTGCTCTTTATATAACCTCATGGGATGCATCGTGGCTGCTCTTTATATAACCACATGGGATGCAGTTGTGGCTGCTCTTTATATAACTGCATGGGATGCATCGTGGCTGCTCTTTATATAACCGCATGGGATGTGGTGGCTGCACTTTATTAACCGCATGGGAAGCAGTGGCGGCTGCTCTTTATATAACTGCATGGGAAGTGGTGGGGGCTGCTCTTCGTATAACCACATGGGATGTGGTGGCTGCCCTTTGTAAAACCGCATTGGATGCAGTAGCGGCTGCTCTTTATATAACCGCATGTGATCCAGTGGTAGCTGCTCTTTATATAACCACGTGGCATGGGATGGCGGCTCTTTATATAACCGCATGGGAAGCAGGATGCCTGCTTTTTATATAACATCATGAGATGCAGTGGTGTCTGCTCTTCATATATACGCGTATGGGATGCAGTGGTGGCTGCTCTTTATATAACCGTATGGGATGCAGTGGTGCCTGCTCTTTATATAACCGCATGGGAAGCATGTTGGCTGCTCTTTAAATAACTGCATGGGATGCAGGGGTGGCTACTCTTTGTATAAGCACAAGGAATGTGGTGGCTGTTCTTTATATAACCACATGGGATGCAGTGGTCGCTGCTCTTTATATAACCACATGGGATGTAGTGGTCGCTGCTCTTTATATAACCGCATGAGGTGCAGTGGTGGCTGCTCTTTATTAACCGCATGGGAAGCAGTGGTGGCTGCTCTTTATATAACCGCATGGGATGCAGTTGTGGCTGCTCTTTATATAACTGCATGGGATGCATCGTGGCTGCTCTTTATATAACCGCATGGGATGTGGTGGCTGCACTTTATTAACCGCATGGGAAGCAGTGGCGGCTGCTCTTTATATAACTGCATGGGAAGTGGTGGGGGCTGCTCTTCGTATAACCACATGGGATGTGGTGGCTGCTCTTTATAAAACCGCATTGGATGCAGTAGCGGCTGCTCTTTATATAACCGCATGTGATCCAGTGGTAGCTGCTCTTTATATAACCACGTGGCATGGGATGGCGGCTCTTTATATAACCGCATGGGAAGCAGGATGCCTGCTTTTTATATAACATCATGAGATGCAGTGGTAGCTGCTCTTTATATAACCACGTGGCATGGGATGGCGGCTCTTTATATAACCGCATGGGAAGCAGGATGCCTGCTTTTTATATAACATCATGTGATCCAGTGGTAGCTGCTCTTTATATAACCACGTGGCATGGTCGCTGCTCTTTATATAACCACATGGGATGTAGTGGTCGCTGCTCTTTATATAACTGCATGGGATGCAGTAGTGGCTGTTCTTTATATATCTGCATGGGATACAGTGGTGGCTGCTCTTTATATAATCGCATGGGGAACAGTGGTGGCTGCTCTTTATATAATGACATGGAATGCAGTGGTGGCTGTTCTTTATTAACTGCATGGTATGCAGTGGTGGCTGCTCTTTATATAACCGCATGTGGTGCAGTGGTGGCTGCTCTTTATATAACCACATGGCATGTGGTGGCTGCTCTTTATATAACCGCATGGGATGCATCGTGACTGCTCTTTATATAACCACATGGGATGCAGTGGTGGCTGCTCTTTATATAACTGCATGGGATGCATCATGGCTGCTCTTTATATAACCGCATGGGATGTGGTGGCTGCACTTTATTAACCGCATGGGAAGCAGTGGCGGCTGCTCTTTATATAACCGCATGGGAAGTGGTGGGGCTGCTCTTCATATAACCACATGGGATGTGGTGGCTGCTCTTTATAAAACCGCATTGGATGCAGTAGCGGCTGCTCTTTATATAACCGCATGTGATCCAGTGGTGACTGCTCTTTATATAACTTCATGAGACGCAGTGGTAGCTGCTCTTTATATAACCACGTGGAATGGGATGGCGGCTCTTTATATAACCGCATGGGAAGCAGGATGCCTGCTTTTTATATAACTTCATGAGATGCAGTGGTGTCTGCTCTTCATATATATGCGTATGGGATGCAGTGGTGGCTGCTCTTTATATAACCGTATGGGATGCAGTGGTGCCTGCTCTTTATATAACCGCATGGGAAGCACGTTGGCTGCTCTTTATATAACTGCATGGGATGCAGGAGTGGCTGCTCTTTACATAACCGCATGGGATGTGGTGGCTGCTCTTTGTATAACCACAAGGAATGTGGTGGCTGCTCTTTATATAACCACATGGGATGCAGTGGTCGCTGCTCTTTATATAACCGCATGAGGTGCAGTGGTGGCTGCTCTTTATTAACCACATGGGAAGCAGTGGTGGCTGCTCTTTATATAACCGCATGGGATGCAGTGATGGCTGCTCTTTATATAACTGCATGGGATGCAGTAGTGGCTGTTCTTTATATAACCTCATGGGATGTGGTGGATGCTCTTTATATACCCACATGGGAAGCAGGATGGCTGCTTGTTATATAACCTAATGGGATGTGGTGGTGGGTGCTCTTTATATAACTGCATGGGATGCAGTGGTGGCTGCTCTTCATAGAACTGCATGGAGTGCAGTGGTGGCTGCTCCATATATATCCGAATGGGATGTGGTGGCTGCTCTTTATATAATCGCATGGGATGTGGTGGCTGCTCTTTATTAACCGCATGGTATGCAGTGGTGGCTGCTCTTTATATATCCGCATGTGATGCAGTGGTGGCTGCTCTTTATATAACCGATTAGGATGCAGTGGTGGCTGCTCTTTATATAATCGCATGGGGAGCAGTGGTGGCTTCTCTTTATACAATGACATGGAATGCAGTGGTGGATGTTCTTTATTAACTGCATGGTATGCAATGGTGGCTGCTCTTTATATAACCTCATGGGGTGCAGTGGTGGCTGCTCTTTATATAACCACATGGCATTCGGTGGCTACTCTTTATATAACCGCATGGGATGCATCGTGGCTGCTCTTTATATAACCACATGGGATGCAGTGGTGGCTGCTCTTTATATAACTGCATGGGATGCATTGTGGCTGCTCTTTATATAACCGCATGGGATGCATCGTGGCTGCTCTTTGTATAACCACATGAGATGCAGTGGTGTCTGCTCTTCATATATACGCGTATGGGAAGCAGTGGTTGCTGCTCTTTATATAACCGTATGGGATGCAGTGGTGCCTGCTCTTTATATAACCGCATGGGAGGCACGTTGGCTGCTCTTTACATAACCGCATGGGATGTGGTGGCTGCTCTTTGAATAACCACAAGGAATGTGGTGGCTGCTCTTTATATAACCACATGGGATGGAGTGGTCGCTGCTCTTTATATAACCACATGGGATGCAGTGGTCGCTGCTCTTTATATAACCACATGGGATGGAGTGGTCGCTGCTCTTTATATAACCGCATGAGGTGCAGTGGTGGCTGCTCTTTATTAACCGCATGGGAAGCAGTGGTGGCTGCTCTTTATATAACCGCATGGGATGCAGTGATGGCTGCTCTTTATATAACTGCATGGAATGCAGTAGTGGCTGCTCTTTATATAACCGCATGGGATGTGGTGGATGCTCTTTATATACCCACATGGGAAGCAGGATGGCTGCTCGTTATATAACCTAATGGAATGTGGTGGTGGGTGCTCTTTATATAACTGCATGGGATGCAGTGGTGGCTGCTCTTCATAGAACTGCATGGGGTGCAGTGGTGGCTGCTCCTTATATATCCGAATGGGATGTGGTGGCTGCTCTTTATATAATCGCATGGGATGTGGTGGCTGCTCTTTATTAACCGTATGGTATGCAGTGGTGGCTGCTCTTTATATACCTGCATGTGATGCAGTGGTGGCTGCTCTTTATATAACCGCATAGGATGCAGTGGTGGCTGCTCTTTATATAATCACATGGGGAGCAGTGGTGGCTGCTCTTTATATAATGACATGGAATGCAGTGGTGGATGTTCTTTATTAACTGCATGGTATGCAGTGGTGGCTGCTCTTTATATAACCGCATGGGGTGCAGTGGTGGCTGCTCTTTATATAACCACATGGCATGTGGTGGCTACTCTTTAATTAACCGCATGGGATGCATCGTGGCTGCTCTTTGTATAACCACATGGGATGTGGTGCTGCACTTTATTAACCGCATGGGAAGCACTGGCGGCTGATCTTTATATAACCACATGGGAAGCGGTGGGGGCTGCTCTTCGTATAACCACATGGGATGTGGTGGCTGCCCTTTATAAAACCGCATTGGATGCAGTAGCGGCTGCTCTTTATATAACCGCATGTGATCCAGTTGTGGCTGCTCTTTATATAACTTCATGAGACGCAGTGGTAGCTGCTCTTTATATAACCACGTGGAATGGGATGGCGGCTCTTTATATAACCGCATGGGAAGCAGAATGCCTGCTTTTTATATAACTTCATGAGCTGCAGTGGTGGCTGCTCTTCATATATACGCGTATGGGATGCAGTGGTGGCTGCTCTTTTTATAACCGTATGGGATGCATTGGTGCCTGCTCTTTATATAACCGCATGGGAAGCACGTTGGCTGCTCTTTATATAACTGTATGGGATGCACGGGTGGCTGCTCTTTATATAACCGCATGGGATGCAGTGGTGCCTGATCTTTATATAACCGCATGGGAAGCAGTGGTGGCTGCTCTTTATATAACCGCATGGCAAGCGCGTTGGCTGCTCTTTATATTACTGCATGGGATGCAGGGTGGCTGCTCTTTATATAACCGTATGGGATGCAGTGGTGCCTGCTCTTTACATAAGCGCATGGGAAGCAATGGTGGCTGCTCTTTATATATCCGCATGGGAAAGACTTTGGCTGCTCTTTATATAACTGTATGGGATGTAGGGGTGGCTGCTCTTTATATACCATATGTAAAGCAGTGGTGGGTGCTCTTTATATAACCGCATGGGATGTGGCAGTGGCGGCTCTTTATATAACTGCATGAGATGCAGGATGACTGCTCCTTATATACCTGCATCAGAAGCAGGATGGCTGCTCTATATATAACCGCATGGGAAGCAGTGCTGGCTGCTCTTTATAGAACTGCATGGGATGCAGTGGCCGCTGCTCTTTATATACCCGCATGGGATGCAGTGGTGGCTGCTTTTTATATAACTGCATGGGATGCAGTAGTGGCTGTTCTTTATATATCTGCACGGGATACAGTGGTGGCTGCTCATTGTATAACTGCATGGGATACAGTGGTGGCTGCTCTTTGTATAACCGCATGGGATGCAGAGTGGCTGCTTTTATGTAACCACATGGGAAGCAGTGGTGGCTGCTCTTTATATAATCATATGGGATGCAGTGGTGGCTGCTCTTTATATAACCGCACAGGATGCAGTGGTGGCTGCTCTTTATATAACCATATGGGAAGCAGTGGTGGCTGCTCTTTGTATAACCACAAGGGATGTGGTGGCTGCTCTTTATATAACCGCATGGGATGCATCGTGGCTGCTTTTATGTAACCACATGGGAAGCAGTGGTGGCAGCTCTTTATATAACTGCATGGGATGTGGTGGCTGCTCTTTGTATAACCACAAGGGAATGTGGTGGCTGCTCTTTATATAACCATATGGGATGAAGTGGTGGCTGCTCTTTATATAACCGCACAGGATGCAGTGGTGGCTGCTCTTTATAGAACCATATGGGATGCAGTAGTGGCTGCTCTTTATATAACCGCATGGGAGGCAGTGGTGGCCGCTCATTATATAACCACATGGGATGTGGTGGTGGGTGCTCTTTATATAACTGCATGGGATGCAGTGGTGGCTGCTCTTTATATAACCACATGGGAAGCAGGATGGCTGCTCATTATATAACCGCATGGGATGTGGTGGTGGGTGCTCTTTATATACCTGTATGGGATGCAGGGGTGGCTGCTCTTTATAGAACCGCATGAGATGCAGTTGTGGCTGCTCTTTTTAGAACTGCATGGGGTGCAGTGGTGGCTGCTCTTTATATAACCGCATGGGATGTGATGGCTGCTCTTCATTAACCGTATGGAATGCAGTGATGACTGCTCTCTATATAACTGCACGGGGTGCAGTGGTGGCTACTCTTTATATAACCACATGGGATGTTGTGGCTGCTCTTTACATAACTGCATGGGAAGAAGTGGTGTCTGCCCTTTATATAACGACATGGAATGCAGTGGTGGCTGCTCTTTATATAACCGCATGGGAAGCCCATTGGCTGCTCTTTATATAACTGCATGGGATGCATGGGTGGCTGCTCTTTATATACCATATATAATGCAGTGGTGGCTGCTCTTTATATAACTGCATGGGATGCAGGATGGCTGGTCCTTATATAACCGCATCTGAAGCAGGATGGCTGCTCTTTATATAACCGCATGTGAAGCAGTGTTGGCTGTTCTTCATATAACCACATGGAATGTGGTGGCTGCTGTTTGTATAAGCACAAGGGATGTGGTGGCTGCTCTTTATTAACCGCATGGGATGCAGTGCTGGCTGCTCTGTATATACCGATATGGGATACAGTGGTGGCTGCTCCTTATATAACCGCATGGGATGCAGTGGTGGCTACTCTTTATTAACTGCATGGGAAGCAGTAGCGGCTGCTCTTTATTAACCGCATGGGATGCAGTGGCGGCTGCTCTTTAAATAACTGCATGGGATGTGGTGGCTGCTTTTATGTAACCACGTGGGAAGCAGTGGTGCCATCTCTTTATATAACCATATGGGATGCAGTGGTGGATGCTCTATATATTACTGCATGGGATGCAATGGTGGCTAGCTGCACGTTATATAACTGCATGAGACGCAGTGGTGGCTGGCTGCTCTTTATATAACTGCATGAGACGCAGTAGTGGCTGCTCTTTATGTAACTGAATGGGAAGCAGTGGTATCTGCTCTTTATGTAACCGCACAGGATGCAATGGTGGCTGCTCTTTATATAACCGCATGGGATGTGGTGGATGCTCTTTGTATAACCGCATTGGATGCAGTGGTGGCTGCTCGTTACATAACCGCATGGGAAGCAGTGGTGGCTGCTCATTATATAACCGCATGGGAAACAGTGCTGGCTGCTCATTATATAACCGCATGGGATGTGGTGGCTGCTCTTTGTATAGTATGTATAGTGGGCAAAAGAACGATGGATTTAACCCAGATCTTTTGACTGGGGGAGAATGTTTGCATTGTCAGCATTCCGTCCATCATTTGTTTGCTGTAACACTTTTCACCCTAAGTGGGATGGGTATGCCCAGACGTGGGTCCCTTGCTCACTGCGCCACTGGATTCAAGCTAGCCTGGCTGAAGAAGGGTGACATACCCTGAAACCGGTCCCAGGATGCTTGTTTCCGGTCCAGGGAGGACCTGGCCTGGCAATTCGGTCTGGACTGTTCCCATGGGGCACAGGGTCAAGACTGATTTGCATATGGCTGGGTCCAAACTGGGGTGGCATAGTGGGCAAAAGAACGATGGATTTAACCCAGATCTTTTGACTAGGGGAGAATGTTTGCATTGTCAGCATTCCGTCCATCATTTGTTTGCTGTAAAACTGCTCTTTGTATAACCGCATGGGATGCAGTGGTGGCTGCTCTTTATATAACCGCATGGGATGCAGTGGTGGCTGCTCTTTATATACCCACATGGGACTTAGGATGGCTGCTCGTTATATAACCTAATGGGATGTGGTGGTGGGTGCTCTTTATATAACTGAATGGGATGCAGTGGTGGCTGCTCTTCATAGAACTGCATGGGGTGCAGTGGTGGCTGCTCTTTATATACCCGCATGGGGTGCAGTGGTGGCTGCTCTTTATATAACCGCATAGGATGCAGTGGTGGCTGCTCTTTATATAATCGCATGGGGAGCAGTGGTGGCTGCTCTTTATATAATGACATGGAATGCAGTGGTGGCTGTTCTTTATTAACTGCATGGTATGCAGTGGTGACTGCTCTTTATATAACCGCATGGGGTGCAGTGGTGGCTGCTCTTTATATAACCGCATGGCATGTGGTGGCTGCACTTTATTAACCGCATGGGAAGCAGTGGCGGCTGCTCTTTATATAACCGCATGGGAAGCGGTGGGGGCTGCTCTTCGTATAACCACATGGGATGTGGTTGTTGCTCTTTATAACACCGGATTGGATGCAGTAGCGGCTGCTCTTTATATAACCGCATGTGATCCAGTGGTGGCTGCTCTTTATATAACTTCATGAGACGCAGTGGTAGCTGCTCTTTATATAACCACGTGGAATGGGATGGCGGCTCTATATATAACCGCAAGGGAAGCAGGATGCCTGCTTTTTATATAACTTCATGAGATGCAGTGGTGTCTGCTCTTCATATATATGCGTATGGGATGCAGTGGTGGCTGCTCTTTATATAAGCGCATGGGATGTGGTGGCTGCTCTTTGTATAACCACAAGGAATGTGGTGGCTGCTCTTTATATAACCACATGGGATGCAGTGGTCGCTGCTCTTTATATAACCACATGGGATGCAGTGGTCGCTGCTCTTTATATAACCGCATAAGGTGCAGTGGTGGCTGGTCTTTATTAACCGCATGGGAAGCAGTGGTGGCTGCTCTTTATATAACCGCATGGGATGCAGTGATGGCTGCTCTTTATATAACTGCGTGGGATGCAGTAGTGGCTGCTCTTTATATAAACGCATGGGATGTGGTGGATGCTCTTTGTATAACCGCATTGGATGCAGTGGTGGCTGCTCTTTACATAACCGCATGGGAAGCAGAGGTGGCTGCTCAATATATAACCGCATGGGAAACAGTGCTGTTTGCTCCTTATATATCCGAATGGGATGTGGTGGCTGCTCTTTATATAGTCGCATGGGATGTGGTGGCTGCTCTTTATTAACCGCATGATATGCAGTGGTGGCTGCTCTTTATATACCCGCATGGGGTGCAGTGGTGGCTGCTCTTTATATAATCGCATGGGGAGCAGTGGTGGCTGCTCTTTATATAATGACATGGAATGCAGTGGTGGCTGTTCTTTATTAACTGCATGGTATGTAGTGGTGGCTGCTCTTTATATAACCGCATGGGGTGCAGTGGTGGCTGCTCTTTATATAACCACATGGCATGTGGTGGCTGCTCTTTATATAACCGCATGGGATGCAGTGGTGGCTGCTCTTTATATCACCGCATGGGAAGCAGTGGTGGCTGCTCTTTATATAACCGCATGGGAAGCAGTGGTGGCTTCTCTTTATATAACCGCATGGGAAGCAGTGGTGGCTGCTCTTTATATACCCACATGGGAAGCACGATTACTGCTTGTTATATAACCGCATGGGATGCAGTGGTGGCTGCTCCTTATATATCCGCATGGGATGTGGTGGCTGCTCTTTATATAACCGCATGGGATGTGGTGGCTGCTCTTTATTAACCGCATGGTATGCAGTGGTGGCTGCTCTTTATATACCCGCATGGGGTGCAGTGGTGGCTGCTCTTTATCTTATCACATGGGGAGCAGTGGTGGCTGCTCTTTATATAATGACTTGGAATGCAGTGGTGGCTGTTCTTTATTAACTGCATGGTATGCAGTGGTGGCTGCTCTTTATATAACCGCATGGGGTGCAGTGGTGGCTGCTCTTTATATAACCACATGGCATGTGGTGGCTGCTCTTTATATAACCTCATGGGATGCATCGTGGCTGCTCTTTATATAACCACATGGGATGCAGTTGTGGCTGCTCTTTATATAACTGCATGGGATGCATCGTGGCTGCTCTTTATATAACCGCATGGGATGTGGTGGCTGCACTTTATTAACCGCATGGGAAGCAGTGGCGGCTGCTCTTTATATAACTGCATGGGAAGTGGTGGGGCTGCTCTTCGTATAACCACATGGGATGTGGTGGCTGCCCTTTATAAAACCGCATTGGATGCAGTAGCGGCTGCTCTTTATATAACCGCATGTGATCCAGTGGTAGCTGCTCTTTATATAACCACGTGGCATGGGATGGCGGCTCTTTATATAACCGCATGGGAAGCAGGATGCCTGCTTTTTATATAACATCATGAGATGCAGTGGTGTCTGCTCTTCATATATACGCGCATGGGATGCAGTGGTGGCTGCTCTTTATATAACCGTATGGGATGCAGTGGTGCCTGCTCTTTATATAACCGCATGGGAAGCATGTTGGCTGCTCTTTAAATAACTGCATGGGATGCAGGGGTGGCTACTCTTTGTATAAGCACAAGGAATGTGGTGGCTGTTCTTTATATAACCACATGGGATGCAGTGGTCGCTGCTCTTTATATAACCACATGGGATGTAGTGGTCGCTGCTCTTTATATAACCGCATGAGGTGCAGTGGTGGCTGCTCTTTATTAACCGCATGGGAAGCAGTGGTGGCTGCTCTTTATATAACCGCATGGGATGCAGTTGTGGCTGCTCTTTATATAACTGCATGGGATGCATCGTGGCTGCTCTTTATATAACCGCATGGGATGTGGTGGCTGCACTTTATTAACCGCATGGGAAGCAGTGGCGGCTGCTCTTTATATAACTGCATGGGAAGTGGTGGGGGCTGCTCTTCGTATAACCACATGGGATGTGGTGTCTGCTCTTTATAAAACCGCATTGGATGCAGTAGCGGCTGCTCTTTATATAACCGCATATGATCCAGTGGTAGCTGCTCTTTATATAACCACGTGGCATGGGATGGCGGCTCTTTATATAACCGCATGGGAAGCAGGATGCCTGCTTTTTATATAACATCATGAGATGCAGTGGTAGCTGCTCTTTATATAACCACGTGGCATGGGATGGCGGCTCTTTATATAACCGCATGGGAAGCAGGATGCCTGCTTTTTATATAACATCATGTGATCCAGTGGTAGCTGCTCTTTATATAACCACGTGGCATGGTCGCTGCTCTTTATATAACCACATGGGATGTAGTGGTCGCTGCTCTTTATATAACTGCATGGGATGCAGTAGTGGCTGTTCTTTATATATCTGCATGGGATACAGTGGTGGCTGCTCTTTGTATAACTGCATGGGATGCAGTGGTGGCTGCTCTTTATATAAACGCATAGGATGTGGTGGATGCTCTTTGTATAGCAGCATTGGATGCAGTGGTAGCTGCTCTTTACATAACCGTATGGGAAGCAGTGGTGGCTGCTCATTATATAACCGCATGGGAAACAGTGGTGGCTGCTCATTATATAACCGCATGGGATGTGGTGTCTGTTCTTTGTATAACCGCATGGGATGCAGTGGTGGCTGCTCTTTATATAACCGCATGGGATGCAGTGGTGGCTGCTCTTTATATACCCACATGGGAAGCAGGATGGCTGCTCATTATATAACCTGAAGTGATGTGGTGGTGGGTGCTCTTTATATAACTGCATGGGATGCAGTGGTGGCTGCTCTTCATAGAACTGCATGGGGTGCAGTGGCCGTTGCTCCTTATATATCCGAATGGGATGTGGTGGCTGCTCTTTATATAGTTGCATGGGATGTGGTGGCTGCTCTTTATATAACCGCATAGGATGCAGTGATGGCTGCTCTTTATATAATCGCATGGGGAGCAGTGGTGGCTGCTCTTTATATAATGACATGGATTGCAGTGGTGGCTGTTCTTTATTAACTGCATGGTATGTAGTGGTGGCTGCTCTTTATATAACCGCATGGGGTGCAGTGGTGGCTGCTCTTTATATAACCACATGGCATGTTGTGGCTGCTCTTTATATAACCGGTTGGGATGCATCGTGGCTGCTCTTTATATAACCATATGGGATGCAGTGGTGGCTGCTCTTTATATAACTGCATGGGATGCATTGTGGGTGCTCTTTATATAACCGCATGGGATGCATCGGGGCTGCTCTTTGTATAACCACATGGGATGTGGTGCTGCACTTTATTAACTGAATGGGAAGCAGTGGCGGCTGCTCTTTGTATAACCGCATGGGAAGCGGTGGGGTCTGCTCTTCGTATAACCACATGTGATGTGGTGGCTGCCCTTTATAAAACCGCATTGGATGCAGTAGCGGCTGCTCTTTATATAACTTCATGAGACGCAGTGGTAGCTGCTCTTTATATAACCGCGTGGAATGGGATGGCGGCTCTTTATATAACCGCATGGGAAGCAGGATGCCTGCTTTTTATATTACTTCAGGAGATGCAGTGGTGGCTGCTCTTCATATATATGCGTATGGGATGCAGTGGTGCCTGCTCTTTATATAACCGCATGGGATGCAGTGGTGCCTGCTCTTCATATAACCGCATGGGAAGCACGTTGGCTGCTCTTTATATTACTGCATGGGATGCAGGGGTGGCTGCTCTTTATATAACCGTATGGGATGCAGTGGTGCCTGCTCTTTACATAACCGCATGGGAAGCAGTGGCGGCTGCTCTTTATATATCCGCATGGGAAGCACGTTGGCTGCTCTTTATATAACTGCATGGGATACAGGGGTGGCTGCTCTTTATATACCATATGTAAAGCAGTGGTGGGTGCTCTTTATATAACCGCATGGGATGTGGCAGTGGCGGCTCTTTATATAACTGCATGGGATGCACGATGACTGCTCCTTATATAACTGCATCAGAAGCAGGATGGCTGCTCTATATATAACCACATGGGAAGCAGTGCTGGCTGCTCTTTATATAACTGCATGGGATGCAGTTGTGGCTGCTCTTTATATAACCACATGGGATGCAGTGGTGGCTGCTCTTTATATAACTGCATGGGATGCAGTAGTGGCTGTTCTTTATATATCTGCACGGGATACAGTGGTGGCTGCTCTTTGTATAACTGCATGGGATACAGTGGTGGCTTCTCTTTGTATAACCGCATGGCATGCATCGTGGCTGCTTTTATGTAACCACATGGGAAGCAGTGGTGGCTGCTCTTTATATAACCATATGGGATGCAGTGGTGGCTGCTCTTTATATAACCGCACAGGATGCAGTGGTGGATGCTCTTTATATAACCATATGGGAAGCAGTGGTGGCTGCTCTTTGTATAACCACAAGGGATGTGGTGGCTGCTCTTAATATAACCGCATGGGATGCATCGTGGCTGCTTTTATGTAACCACATGGAAGCAGTGCTGGCTGCTCTTCATATAACCGCAAGGGAAGCAGTGGTGGCAGCTCTTTATATAACCGCATGGGATGTGGTGGCTGCTCTTTGTATAACCACAAGGGAATGTGGTGGCTGCTCTATATATAACCGCATGGGAAGCAGTGCTGGCTGCTCTTTATATAACTGCATGGGATGCAGTGGTGGCTGCTCTTTATATAACCACATGGGATGCAGTGGTGGCTGCTCTTTATATAACTGCATGGGATGCAGTAGTGGCTGTTCTTTATATATCTGCATGGGATACAGTTGTGGCTGCTCTTTGTATAACTGCATGGGATACAGTGGTGGCTGCTCTTTGTATAACCGCATGGGATGCATCGTGGCTGCTTTTATGTAACCACATGGGAAGCAGTGGTGGCTGCTCTTTATATAACCATATGGGATGCAGTGGTGGCTGCTCTTTATATCACCGCACAGGATGCAGTGGTGGCTGCTCTTTATATGACCATATGGGAAGCAGTGGTGGCTGCTCTTTGTATAACCACAAGGGATGTGGTGGCTGCTCTTTATATAACCGCATGGGATGCATCGTGGCTGCTTTTATGTAACCACATGGGAAGCAGTGCTGGCTGCTCTTCATATAACCGCAAAGGAAGCAGTGGTGGCAGCTCTTTGTATAACCGCATGGGATGTGGTGGCTGCTCTTTGTATAACCACAAGGGAATGTGGTGGCTGCTCTTTATATAACCATATGGGATGAAGTGGTGGCTGCTCTTTATATAACCGCACAGGATACAGTGGTGGCTGCTCTTTATAGAACCATATGGGATGCAGTAGTGGCTGCTCTTTATATAACCGCATGGGAGGCAGTGGTGGCTGCTCATTATATAACCATTTGGGATGTGGTGGTGGGTGCTCTTTATATAACTTCATGGGATGCAGTGGTGGCTGCTCTTTATATAACCACATGGGAAGCAGGATGGCTGATCATTATATAACCGCATGGGATGCAGTGGTGGCTGCTCTTTATAGAACAGCATGGGATGCAGTTGTGGCTGCTCTTTTTAGAACTGCATGGGGTGCAGTGGTGGCTGCTCTTTATATAACCGCATGGGATGTCGTGGCTGCTCTTTATATAACCGCATGGGATGTGATGGCTGCACTTTATTAACCGCATGGGAAGCAGTGGCGGCTGCTCTTTATATAACTGCATGGGAAGTGGTGGGGGCTGCTCTTTGTATAACCACATGGGATGTGGTGGCTGCTCTATATAAAACCGCATTGGATGCAGTAGCGGCTGCTCTTTATATAACCGCATGTGATCCAGTGGTAGCTGCTCTTTATATAACCACGTGGCATGGGATGGCGGCTCTTTATATAACCGCATGGGAAGCAGGATGCCTGCTTTTTATATAACATCATGAGATGCAGTGGTGTCTGCTCTTCATATATACGCGTATGGGATGCAGTGGTGGCTGCTCTTTATATAACCGTATGGGATGCAGTGGTGCCTGCTCTTTATATAACCGCATGGGAAGCATGTTGGCTGCTCTTTAAATAACTGCATGGGATGCAGGGGTGGCTACTCTTTGTATAAGCACAAGGAATGTGGTGGCTGCTCTTTATATAACCACATGGGATGCAGTGGTCGCTGCTCTTTATATAACCACATGGGATGTAGTGGTCGCTGCTCTTTATATAACCGCATGAGTGGCAGTGGTGGCTGCTCTTTATTAACCACATGGGAAGCAGTGGTGGCTGCTCTTTATATAACCGCATGGGATGCAGTTGTGGCTGCTCTTTATATAACTGCATGGGATGCATCGTGGCTGCTCTTTATATAACCTCATGGGATGTGGTGGCTGCACTTTATTAACCGCATGGGAAGCAGTGGTGGCTGCTCTTTATATAACTGCATGGGATGTGGTGGCTGCTCTTTATAAAACCGCTTTGGATGCAGTAGCGGCTGCTCTTTATATAACCGCATGTGATCCAGTGGTAGCTGCTCTTTATATAACCACGTGGCATGGGATGGCGGCTCTTTATATAACAGCATGGGAAGCAGGATGCCTGCTTTTTATATAACATCATGAGATGCAGTGGTAGCTGCTCTTTATATAACCACGTGGCATCGGATGGCGGCTCTTTATATAACCGCATGGGAAGCAGGATGCCTGCTTTTTATATAACATCATGTGATCCAGTGGTAGCTGCTCTTTATATAACCACGTGGCATGGTCGCTGCTCTTTATATAACCACATGGGATGTAGTGGTCGCTGCTCTTTATATAACTGCATGGGATGCAGTAGTGGCTGTTCTTTATATATCTGCATGGGATACAGTGGTGGCTGCTCTTTGTATAACCGCATGGGATGCAGTGGTGGCTGCTCTTTATATAAACGCATAGGATGTGGTGGATGCTCTTTGTATAACAGCATTGGATGCAGTGGTAGCTGCTCTTTACATAACCGTATGGGAAGCAGTGGTGGCTGCTCATTATATAACCGCATGGGAAACAGTGGTGGATGCTCATTATATAACCGCATGGGATGTGGTGGCTGCTCTTTGTATAACCGCATGGGATGCAGTGGTGGCTGCTCTTTATATAACTGCATGGGATGCAGTGGTGGCTGCTCTTTATATACCCACATGGGAAGCAGGATGGCTGCTCATTATATAACCTAAAGGGATGTGGTGGTGGGTGCTCTTTATATAACTGCATGGGATGCAGTGGTGGCTGCTCTTCATAGAACTGCATGGGGTGCAGTGGCCGTTGCTCCTTATATATCCGAATGGGATGTGGTGGCTGCTCTTTATATAGTTGCATGGGATGTGGTGGCTGCTCTTTATTAACTGCATGATATGCAGTGGTGGCTGCTCTTTATATAACTGCATGGGGTGCAGTGGTGGCTGCTCTTTATATAACCGCATAGGATGCAGTGATGGCTGCTCTTTATATAATCGCATGGGGAGCAGTGGTGGCTGCTCTTTATATAATGACATGGATTGCAGTGGTGGCTGTTCTTTATTAACTGCATGGTATGTAGTGGTGGCTGCTCTTTATATAACCGCATGGGGTGCAGTGGTGGCTGCTCTTTATATAACCACATGGCATGTTGTGGCTGCTCTTTATATAACCAGATGGGATGCATCGTGGCTGCTCTTTATATAACCACATTGGATGCAGTGGTGGCTGCTCTTTATATAACTGCATGGGATGCATTGTGGGTGCTCTTTATATAACCGCATGGGATGCATCGGGATTGCTCTTTGTATAACCACATGGGATGTGGTGCTGCACTTTATTAACCGAATGGGAAGCAGTGGCGGCTGCTCTTTGTATAACCGCATGGGAAGCGGTGGGGGCTGCTCTTCGTATAACCACATGTGATGTGGTGGCTGCCCTTTATAAAACCGCATTGGATGCAGTAGCGGCTGCTCTTTATATAACTTCATGAGACGCAGTGGTAGCTGCTCTTTATATAACCGCGTGGAATGGGATGGCGGCTCTTTATATAACCGCATGGGAAGCAGGATGCCTGCTTTTTATATTACTTCAGGAGATGCAGTGGTGGCTGCTCTTCATATATATGCGTATGGGATGCAGTGGTGCCTGCTCTTTATATAACCGCATGGGATGCAGTGGTGCCTGCTCTTCATATAACCGCATGGGAAGCACGTTGGCTGCTCTTTATATTACTGCATGGGATGCAGGGGTGGCTGCTCTTTATATAACCGTATGGGATGCAGTGGTGCCTGCTCTTTACATAACCGCATGGGAAGCAGTGGCGGCTGCTATTTATATATCCGCATGGGAAGCACGTTGGCTGCTCTTGATATAACTGCATGGGATACAGGGGTGGCTGCTCTTTATATACCATATGTAAAGCAGTGGTGGGTGCTCTTTATATAACCGCATGGGATGTGGCAGTGGCGGCTCTTTATATAACTGCATGGGATGCACGATGACTGCTCCTTATATAACTGCATCAGAAGCAGGATGGCTGCTCTATATATAACCACATGGGAAGCAGTGCTGGCTGCTCTTTATATAACTGCATGGGATGCAGTTGTGGCTGCTCTTTATATAACCACATGGGATGCAGTGGTGGCTGCTCTTTATATAACTGCATGGGATGCAGTAGTGGCTGTTCTTTATATATCTGCACGGGATACAGTGGTGGCTGCTCTTTGTATAACTGCATGGGATACAGTGGTGGCTTCTCTTTGTATAACCGCATGGGATGCATCGTGGCTGCTTTTATGTAACCACATGGGAAGCAGTGGTGGCTGCTCTTTATATAACCATATGGGATGCAGTGGTGGCTGCTCTTTATATAACCGCACAGGATGCAGTGGTGGATGCTCTTTATATAACCATATGGGAAGCAGTGGTGGCTGCTCTTTGTATAACCACAAGGGATGTGGTGGCTGCTCTTTATATAACCGCATGGGATGCATCGTGGCTGCCTTTATGTAACCACATGGAAGCAGTGCTGGCTGCTCTTCATATAACCGCAAGGGAAGCAGTGGTGGCAGCTCTTTATATAACCGCATGGGATGTGGTGGCTGCTCTTTGTATAACCACAAGGGAATGTGGTGGCTGCTCTATATATAACCGCATGGGAAGCAGTGCTGGCTGCTCTTTATATAACTGCATGGGATGCAGTGGTGGCTGCTCTTTATATAACCACATGGGATGCAGTAGTGGCTGCTCTTTATATAACTGCATGGGATGCAGTAGTGGCTGTTCTTTATATATCTGCATGGGATACAGTGGTGGCTGCTCTTTGTATAACTGCATGGGATACAGTGGTGGCTGCTCTTTGTATAACCGCATGGGATGCATCGTGGCTGCTTTTATGTAACCACATGGGAAGCAGTGGTGGCTGCTCTTTATATAACCATATGGGATGCAGTGGTGGCTGCTCTTTATATCACCGCACAGGATGCAGTGGTGGCTGCTCTTTATATGACCATATGGGAAGCAGTGGTGGCTGCTCTTTGTATAACCACAAGGGATGTGGTGGCTGCTCTTTATATAACCGCATGGGATGCATCGTGGCTGCTTTTATGTAACCACATGGGAAGCAGTGCTGGCTGCTCTTCATATAACCGCAAAGGAAGGAGTGGTGGCAGCTCTTTGTATAACCGCATGGGATGTGGTGGCTGCTCTTTGTATAACCACAAGGGAATGTGGTGGCTGCTCTTTATATAACCATATGGGATGAAGTGGTGGCTGCTCTTTATATAACCGCACAGGATACAGTGGTGGCTGCTCTTTATAGAACCATATGGGATGCAGTAGTGGCTGCTCTTTATATAACCGCATGGGAGGCAGTGGTGGCTGCTCATTATATAACCATTTGGGATGTGGTGGTGGGTGCTCTTTATATAACTTCATGGGATGCAGTGGTGGCTGCTCTTTATATAACCACATGGGAAGCAGGATGGCTGATCATTATATAACCGCATGGGATGCAGTGGTGGCTGCTCTTTATAGAACAGCATGGGATGCAGTTGTGGCTGCTCTTTTAGAACTGCATGGGGTGCAGTGGTGGCTGCTCTTTATATAACCGCATGGGATGTCGTGGCTGCTCTTTATATAACCGCATGGGATGTGATGGCTGCACTTTATTAACCGCATGGGAAGCAGTGGCGGCTGCTCTTTATATAACTGCATGGGAAGTGGTGGGGGCTGCTCTTCGTATAACCACATGCGATGTGGTGGCTGCTCTTTATAAAACCGCATTGGATGAAGTAGCGGCTGCTCTTTATATAACCGCATGTGATCCAGTGGTAGCTGCTCTTTATATAACCACGTGGCATGGGATGGCGGCTCTTTATATAACCGCATGGGAAGCAGGATGCCTGCTTTTTATATAACATCATGAGATGCAGTGGTGTCTGCTCTTCATATATACGCGTATGGGATGCAGTGGTGGCTGCTCTTTATATAACCGTATGGGATGCAGTGGTGCCTGCTCTTTATATAACCGCATGGGAAGCATGTTGGCTGCTCTTTAAATAACTGCATGGGATGCAGGGGTGGCTGCTCTTTATATAACCACATGGGATGTAGTGGTCGCTGCTCTTTATATAACCGCATGAGGTGCAGTGGTGGCTGCTCTTTATTAACCGCATGGGAAGCAGTGGTGGCTGCTCTTTATATAACCGCTTGGGATGCAGTTGTGGCTGCTCTTTATATAACTGCATGGGATGCATCGTGGCTGCTCTTTATATAACCGCATGGGATGTGGTGGCTGCACTTTATTAACCGCATGGGAAGCAGTGGCGGCTGCTCTTTATATAACTGCATGGGAAGTGGTGGGGGCTGCTCTTCGTATAACCACATGGGATGTGGTGGCTGCTCTTTATAAAACCGCATTGGATGCAGTAGCGGCTGCTCTTTATATAACCGCATGTGATCCAGTGGTAGCTGCTCTTTATATAACCACGTGGCATGGGATGGCGGCTCTTTATATAACAGCATGGGAAGCAGGATGCCTGTTTTTTATATAACATCATGAGATGCAGTGGTAGCTGCTCTTTATATAACCACGTGGCATGGTCGCTGCTCTTTATATAACCACATGGGATGTAGTGGTCGCTGCTCTTTATATAACTGCATGGGATGCAGTAGTGGCTGTTCTTTATATATCTGCATGGGATACAGTGGTGGCTGCTCTTTGTATAACCGCATGGGATGCAGTGGTGGCTGCTCTTTATATAACCGCATGGGATGCATCGTGGCTGCTTTTATGTAACCACATGGGAAGCAGTGGTGGCTGCTCTTTATATAACCATATGGGATGCAGTGGTGGCTGCTCTTTATATCACCGCACAGGATGCAGTGGTGGCTGCTCTTTATTTGACCATATGGGAAGCAGTGGTGGCTGCTCTTTGTATAACCACAAGGGATGTGGTGGCTGCTCTTTATATAACCGCATGGGATGCATCGTGGCTGCTTTTATGTAACCACATGGGAAGCAGTGCTGGCTGCTCCTCATATAACCGCAAAGGAAGCAGTGGTGGCAGCTCTTTGTATAACCGCATGGGATGTGGTGGCTGCTCTTTGTATAACCACAAGGGAATGTGGTGGCTGCTCTTTATATAACCATATGGGATGAAGTGGTGGCTGCTCTTTATATAACAGCACAGGATACAGTGGTGGCTGCTCTTTATAGAACCATATGGGATGCAGTAGTGGCTGCTCTTTATATAACCGCATGGGAGGCAGTGGTGGCTGCTCATTATATAACCATTTGGGATGTGGTGGTGGGTGCTCTTTATATAACTTCATGGGATGCAGTGGTGGCTGCTCTTTATATAACCACATGGGAAGCAGGATGGCTGCTCATTATATAACCGCATGGGATGCAGTGGTGGCTGCTCTTTATAGAACAGCATGGGATGCAGTTGTGGCTGCTCTTTTTAGAACTGCATTGGGTGCAGTGGTGGCTGCTCTTTATATAACCGCATGGGATGTCGTGGCTGCTCTTTATATAACCGCATGGGATGTGATGGCTGCTCTTCATTAACCGTATGGAATGCAGTGGTGACTGCTCTTTATATAACTGCACGGGGTGCGGTGGTGGCTGCTCTTTATATAACCGCATGGGATGTCGTGGCTGCTCTTTACATAACTGCATGGGAAGAAGTGGTGGCTGCCCTTTATATAACAACATGGAATGCAGTGGTGGCTGCTCTTTATATAACTGCATGGGAAGCAGTGGTGGCTGCTCTTTATATAACCGCATGAGAGGCGGTGGTGGCTGCTCATTATATAACCATATGGGATGTGGTGGTGTGTGCTCTTTATATAACTGCATGGGATGCAGGATGGCTGTGTAGGAAGGTGGAATCTGACTGCATGGTTGCCCCCACTTTTTTCCTGGTGTTTTGCTGGTTTTCGACTTAGTTTGGCTGGGATCCTGCTATTCAGGACCCCAGCCTATCTGCTTTCCCCTTAAATTGATTGTATGTACTTTAGGTACACTGCAGATTGGATTCTGGGGTACACTTATAAGTCCCTAGTATATGGTATACTATGTATCCAGGGCATAGGTACCCCAGAGGCCTCCCAGGGGCTGCAGCATGTATTATGCCACCCCTGAGAGGCCACCCAAAATGACACAACAGGTCTGCTACAGCAACCTGTGTAAGGTGGTGTATCCACCCCTTACTGAGATATAGGTTCCCTATATCTTTCCATATCACTGCACATGTAAACCTATCAGTCACCCCTATGGCAGGCCTTAACAATCCTGAAGGCAGGGTGCTGGGTTTCGTGTGAGAGGGTGCCCATGCATGAGCAGAGCCCCTCTGCAGCTTTCGGAATCTTCATTCCAGGGTTGTTTGCGATGCAGCCAGACCATATACTCTTAAGTGCATTATAACCTTGCGGTAAAAGCTAACTTGAGAATGGCTGCATGGAAACATGTCGTGTTTGGTGTCAAACACCTTGGAATCATACCTCCACCCCAGTAACTGGGATGGGAGGTATGATTCCACCCTACTAGAGGGAGAAACATGGCACCACCGGTACACCCAGTACCAGCTTAACAGAACCCTGGCATCACAAAATGGATGCTGCAGCCACAGACACGAGTCTGCCCTCCTGCTGCTGGACGAAACTCCGGCAGGGGAGGCCTGGACAATAGGTTTCCTGTCACAGGGAGGTGTGACCACCTCCCAGACAGGCTTTAGTGTATTGGGTCTGGGTGGGTGCACTCCAAGAGTGCTTTGAAGTCTGCACTGGGGGCACATTTGGTGTCCCTGTGCATAGTCTATCTCAAACCGGTTGCAGGGGCTACCAGCCCCTGCTCTGGCGCGAAACTGGACAAAGGAAATGGGTGTAGCCACCCCTCTTTCCTGACCCTCCCATAGGTGGGTCCCCAGAGTTTGTCCCACCCCTTCCTTGGGTATAATGTAGAAACCCCTAACTACAGGACTTTAGATTTACCTGGACGAAACTCTGATACAGAATCCCAGAACTTCAACTATCTACACGACGTTCGATGACCGAAGAATCTCCCTTGGAGTAAAGGAGTTACTCCCCTGCTTGGCAGGCACCAAAGACGCAACTGACCAGTTGGCATCTCCGAAGCTCCTGCGGACTCTGAAGAATATTGCCACACAGGAGGTGGGTTCCCGATGTCTCGGAGGTCGATCTGTGCCCACAGCAAGTCTGAGGCTCGTATCCCTCGTGGTGACCGTGCAACCTGAACCCCTGGGCACCGCGTCCATTTGCAGAAGCATCAGCTTTCCGTCGACCCCTGAGGCTGAGCTTTGGTTTACTTATAGCCCTGACCCCAAGCAGTAATTACACTGAAGATTGCTGGCCTACACTCAACGAGTTTTCCGTGGGCTGCCAGTTTGTGATTCCTCTTGACATCCCTTTGCGATCCCTGGTCCATTGACCTGTGGGTCCCCAAGAAGGCAACTCTAACTTTAATTGGGCTTCCCTGGTTGCTCCAGACGTGCCCTGACTCTCCATCACTTGGGGAGTCCCCAGATTCTTGCTGGTCCTCACAGAAGCATCTTTTCTCTTCCTGCATGGGTTGCTGTTGCCAAGGCTTGTTGTGTTCAATCCGAGCACCGACACCCTAGCACTCAACATCCTTTTTGTGACAGCTTGAATCCGGCTCCTGGCTGTCCTCGACATCTCCTGGACCCCGTGGCTGCGGAGTCAAGCTTCACCTCTTCGCACCTGAAGCACCCGACATCGGTGGGCATTTGATTGCTCCGCTCCTGGTCACTGGCTAGTGACCCAGACTCTGTCCCCTCTGCTTTCAGGTTCTTCACCTCTTCGATCCAGGCTTGGATCATCCCGGACACTTTTCTTCTTCACGGCAGCAGCACTTTGCAGCAGATCACCATTGAAAACAATGACGATTCCCGACACCCTTTGACACCTATGCACCCGGCTTCCCTGGGTGAGGTAACTCGAGTACTCCGGTGCTCCTGTGGGTGTTGGCCCTAGAACCCCTTAAGTCTAAAGGGGTTTGCTCAAAGTCCTCTCCTAAGTGTCCTTTATCTTTAAAATTCCAACCGCGACTTTCCTCATAGAATCTTACGGCGCTCGCGGCTGTGTTCTCACACTGCACACGTCCCCCATGGGTCTCCTGTGTCACTACCTTGGGTGGTTCCTTGGGGTCCCAGCGATTCTACGTGCTCTAGGCACTGTGTCTAGTCAAGTCGTGGTTCTTATACCACTTTCTTAATATATGGTTTGGTCCCCCCCTGGGGCCCATTGTATATTGTGCTATTTACTGTTGTTTTAATACTGTGATATTGTGTATCTTGGACTCTAATCTCATAAAGAGATTAGTAGTGAGTGTTTAGAAATAAATACATATATTTTATATATACCTGGTGTGGTTCTCCTTTCATTTGGTCATTCAAGAGGTTATAATCTGGTAAACCAAGCTGCTTTACACTCCTTCAAGACTTAGCCTGAAGGCTGCTCTCCATAGCTACCACTAGGATAGCTTTCAATAAAGGTTGCTTTAAACCTATCATCAATAAGGGTCGTTTGGGCTGGTGCAAGGTGCCCACTATAACTAGTGGACAGCATATGCCAGGCCAACTTCTCACATTGGTGTGCAGCGGTTGGATTCAAGCTTGCTATTGCTTTACCAGATAATCTCTTTGAGTGACTAACTGAAAACCACTATAGGTACATAGGTACATATAAATCAAGTTTAGAATACAGTAAGTTCTACTGAACTTAGAGTTGTGTTCCAAGGGCTTAGCACACCCTTTCTACAACTCAAGAGAGTTTAGTAGGCCCCACTAGAGTAGGTAGGTGCATACACCACACCACACTAGTCATGTCTTCAAGGGTAGAAGTCAGTGGACCTCTCCCAACTAAGTATGACAATGTCTCATACCAAGAATTGAGGACTATGTGTGCCTCTAGGAAATTGAAGACTGGGAAAAGCCCAACCACCCAACATCTCATAAAGTTGTTGCTTGAAGATGACCTCAGAAAGACCCCAGGGTCTGATGAGGTTGGAAAAGGGGGTGGGACAGCAGAAGAGGAAAGGCCAGGTAGTGAACACTACTATGACCCAGACTCTGATGCTGGCCAGGAGGATCAAAATGATTCTAACCTGGGACAGCCAATCCTTCCTGAAGGTGAGGAGGGAGACCCCAGAGGGGTTCTCTTCCCCCCACCTGGAAGGGTTAATAGTCTACCAAGAAGATCAAGATCTCCTTCTCAGGAATCTAATCATTCTGGTACTTCTATAGGGTCCTCATCTTCTCATAAAAGGGCATCCTCTTATGAGAAGAAATGCCAACTGCTTGAGTTTGAGAGAGCTAAGCTCAGAATCAAGAGAGAGCAATTGGCCTTAGACAGGGAATCCCTAGAGCTTCAGAGAGCTTCTCAGAAATTGGGGCTAGAGTCCCATGGTGGCAGCAAAGTGTCCCTAGGAGTAGAGAAGATACTCATCACCATAGGAACCTGAACAATATTGTCCCTCCCTACCAGAGTGGGGATGACATCCACAAATGGATAACTGCACTTGAGAGGGCCTGTAAGGTACAGAGGGTCCCTCAGGAGCAGTGGGCAGCAATCTTGTGGCTCTCCTTTGCAGACAAAGGTAGAGACAAGCTCCTCACTGTAAGAGAAGAGGATGCTGATAATTACAAAGTCCTGAAGAGTGCTCTGATTGATGGGTTTGGCCTAACCACTGAACAATACAGGTTAAAGTTCAGAGACACCCAAAAGGCACAGACTCAGGACTGGGTTGACTTTGTAGATTGTGCTACTAAGGCTCTGGAAGGTTGGATACATGGCAGCAAGGTGCATGACTTTTTAGGATTGTACAATTTGATTATGAGGTAGCAGATCCTTAATAATGGTCAAAACCAGCTTTTACACCAGTACCTGGTGGACTCTGATCTGACCTCTCCCCAAGAATTGGGAAAGAAGGCAGACAAATGGGTCAGAACCAGAGTAAAGCCAAAGAATCAGGGTGGTGACCAGAAGAAAGATTCTTCCAAAAACCAAGAGAAAGGTGGGGATAAATCAAAAGACAAATGCCCTACAGGGCCCCAAAAGTCTTCTCCTGGGGGTGGGTCCCAAACTCCTTCCTCCCCTGAAAAGAAACCTTATTGCCATAACTGTAAGAAGCCTGGCCACTGGAAAAATGACCCCAGTTGCTCCAAGGCTGGCAATAAGGAAAATGTTCCTCCCAGCAATATTACCACTCCTCCTGGTACTACAAGTAGTAATCCCCCAGGTGGTAGTAATGCACCCAAAAAGTTAGGTGCATTTTCATGGGGAACTGAGGTGGACCCTGGATTACTAAGGTCCTCCTCACACGCCTCCTTAGTCTGTGATGGTGGCATGGGATTTGCCACTTTTACTATGAGTCCCAATACTTTGGGCAAGTACAGACAGGAGCCCCTAATCAATGGTCAGAAGGCGTTGGCATTCAGGGACACAGGGGCTAGTGTCACCATGGTGACAGGGAAACTAGTCCCCCCTCAACAGCTTTTACCTGAGTTCAAGTACCAGGTGACCAACATTGATGGTATCAGAACAGATCATCCCATGGCCATAGTCAATCTCAGCTGGGGAGGGGTCACTGGCCCAAAGAGAGTGGCAGTGCCCCCAAACTTGCCTGTAGATTGCCTGTTGGGCAATGATCTGGAGGTTTCAGCCTGGGCTGAAGTTGAATACCAGGCCCATTTATAAATGTTGGGCCTCTCTGAGAAGGTTGGTGGGGCTGTTAGGGCCTCAGCCCCATCTCAGGGAAATTTTTGAGAGGTGGAGCCTGAAAGAATGGCCCACTCTACTCCCCAAGAGAGCAGAAGGGTTGAAGAAAAGTCTTCTTCCCCCAGACTATAGGTAAGGGTCAGCTTCCTCAGGGAACTGATCCTACCCCTAGTGAAGGAACTGCCCCAGAGGTAGTCAGGCCTGGCCTGGCAACACCCCTGATGGCAGGGGACCCTTCCAAGGTGGTACCCAGTCTGGAGCAGGTAACCTGCCCCTCTCTACCCTCCCTCTGTCAGCCTAGGGCTGCAGAGGTCAGGGAGGTCAGTGGACCCCTAAGGGCTCCCTGTCCAGAGGAACCCCCTCATCCACAGATTAGGGGCACCCAGTCTAGTAGTCCTAGCCAGGTGAAAATTCCTCAGCACACTGAGGGATCCCTCTTACCATTGTGTAGGGACCTCCCCCAGATGGACTCTGTTGGGCAAAGGCAAACCAGGGACCAAGTGGTTCTAAACCTACCATGTCCGTCCATTCTTCCAACCAAAGGGACCCAACCCCCAGCTGTAGGCTGCCAGAGGTTGATCCTTAGGGCCAGATACAACTCAGTCATGGAAAGAAAGGCCTCCATGGTGACCAGTGATCTGAGGAAGCTGAGACCAACTTTATTAGGGCCTCAATTCTCCACTCAGACACCCCACCAGCCTTTTACTTTGCCAAAACACACCACAGGTAGTAATTCCAAATGGTGGAGATCATCCAATACCCTGGGGGTTAGGAATTGCTTAGTGGACCATAAGACAGGGGGTAACCATGCTAGTGCAGGTTCTTCCTTATATGGCCACTTAGTCAATAAAGGCTCAACTGGGCAAGGTTAGCCTTATCTCCTTTCGTTTGGGGGGTTATGTAGGAAGGTGGAATCTGACTGCATGGTTGCCCCCACTTTTTTCCTGGTGTTTTGCTGGTTTTCGACTTAGTTTGGCTGGGATCCTGCTATTCAGGACCCCAGCCTATCTGCTTTCCCCTTAAATTGATTGTATGTACTTTAGGTACATTCCAGATTGGATTCTGGGGTACCCTTATAAGTCCCTAGTATATGGTATACTATGTACCCAGGGCATAGGTACCCCAGAGGCCTCCCAGGGGCTGCAGAATGTATTATGCCACCCCTGAGAGGCCACCCAAAATGACACAACAGGTCTGCTACAGCAACCTGTGTAAGGTGGTGTATCCACCCCTTACTGAGATATAGGTTCCCTATATCTCTCCATATCACTGCACATGTAAACCTATCAGTCACCCCTATGGCAGGCCTTAACAATCCTGAAGGCATGGTGCTGGGTTTCGTGTGAGAGGGTGCCCATGCATGAGCAGAGCCCCTCTGCAGCTTTCGGAATCTTCATTCCGGGGTTGTTTGTGATGCAGCCAGACCACATACTCTTAAGTGCATTATAACCTCGCGGTAAAAGCTAACTTGAGAATGGCTAAATGGAAACATGTTGTGTTTGGTGTCAAACACCTTGGAATCATACCTCCACCCCAGTAACTGGGGTGGGAGATATGATTCCACCCTACTAGAGGGAGAAACATGGCACCACCGGTACACCCGGTACCAGCTTAACAGAACCCTGGCATCACAAAATGGATGCTGCAGCCACAGACACGAGTCTGCCCTCCTGCTGCTGGACGAAACTCCGGCAGGGGAGGCCTGGACAATAGGTTTCCTGTCTCAGGGAGGTGTGACCACCTCCCAGACAGGCTTTAGTGTATTTGGGGCTGGGTGGGTGCACTCCAAGAGTGCTTTGAAGTCTGCACTGGGGGCACATTTGGTGTCCCTGTGCATAGTCCAGCTCAAAACGGTTGCAGGGGCTACCAGCCCCTGCTCTGGCGCGAAACTGGACAAAGGAAATGGGTGTAGCCACCCCTCTTTCCTGACCCTCCCATAGGTGGGTCCCCAGAGTTTGTCCCACCCCTTCCTTGGGTATAAAGTAGGAACCCCTGACTACAGGACTTTAGATTACACCTGGACTAAACTCTGACACAGAAACCAAGTACTTCGACGATCTACACTACGCTGGATGACTGAAGAATCTCCCTTGGAGTAAAGGAGTTACTCCCCTGCAAGGCAGGCACCTTTAAAGCAACTGACCGGTTGGCATCTCCGCAGCTCCTGAGGACTCCGAAGAATATTGCCACACAGGAGGTGGGTTCCCAAGGTCTCGGAGGTTGATCTGTGCCCACAGCAAGTCTGAGGCCCGTATCCCTCGTGGTGACCGTGCAACCCGAACCCCTGGGCACCGCGTCCATTTGCAGAAGCATCAGCTTTCCGGCAACCCCTGAGGCTGAGCTTTGGGTTACTTGTAGCCCTGACCCCAAGCAGTAATTACACTGACGATTGCAGGCCTACACTCAACGAGTGTTCCGTGGGCTGCCATTTTGTGATTCCTCTTGAGGTCCCTGCGCGATCCCTGGTCCGTTGACCTGTGGGTCCCCAAGAAGGCAACTCTAACTTTAATTGGGCTTCCCTGGTTGCTCCAAACGTGCCCTGACTCTCCATCGCTTGGGGAGTCCTCAGGACCTTGCTGGTCCTCACAGAAGCATCTTTTCTCTTCCTGCGTGGGTTGCTGTTGCCAAGGCTTGTTGTGTTCAATCCGAGCACCGACACCCCAGCACTCGACAACCTTTATGGGACAGTTTGAATCCGGCTCCTGGTCATCCTCGATGTCTCCTGGACCCCGTGGCTGCGGAGTCAAGCTTCACCTCTTCGCACCTGAAGCACCCAACATCGGTGGGCATTTGATTGCTCCGCTCCTGGTCACTGGCTAGTGACCCAGACTCTGTCCCCTCTGCTTTCAGGTTCTTCACCTCTTCGATCCAGGCTTGGATCATCCCGGACACTTTTCTTCTTCACGGCAGCAGCACTTTGCAGCAGATCGCCATTGAAAACAACGACGATTCCCGACACCCTTTGACACCTATGCACCCGGCTTCCCTGGGTGAGGTAACTCAAGTACTCCTGTGCTCCTGTGGGTGTTGGCCCTAGAACCCCTTAAGTCTAAAGGGGTTTGCTCAAAGTCCTCTCCTAAGTGTCCTTTATCTTTAAAATTCCAACCGCGACTTTCCTCATAGAATCCTACGGCGCTCGCGGCTGTGTTCTCACACTGCACACATCCCCCGTGGGTCTCCTGTGTCACTACCTTGGGTGGTTCCTTGGGGTCCCAGCGATTCTACGTGCTCTAGGCACTGTGTCTAGTCAAGTCGTGGTTCTTATACCACTTTCTTAATATATGGTTTGGTCCCCCCCTGGGGCCCATTGTATATTGTGCTATTTACTGTTGTTTTAATACTGTGATATTGTGTATCTTGGACTCTAATCTCATAAAGAGATTAGTAGTGAGTGTTTAGAAATAAATACATATATTTTATATATACCTGGTGTGGTTCTCCTTTCATTTGGTCATTCAAGAGGTTATAATCTGGTAAACCAAGCTGCTTTACACTCCTTCAAGACTTAGCCTGAAGGCTGCTCTCCATAGCTACCACTAGGATAGCTTTCAATAAAGGTTGTCTTTAAACCTATCATCAATAAGGGTCGTTTGGACTGGTGCAAGGTGCCCACTATAACTAGTGGACAGCATATGCCAGGCTAACTTCTCACAGGCTGGTCCTTATATAACCGCATCTGAAGCAGGATGGCTGCTCTTTATATAACCGCATGTGAAGCAGTGTTGGCTTCTCTTCATATAACCGCATGGCATGTGGTGGCTGCTCTTTGTATAAGCACAAGGGATGTGGTGGCTGCTCTTTATTAGCCGCATGGGATGCAGTGATGGCTGCTCTGTATATAACCATATGGGATGCAGTGGTGGCTGCTCCTTATATAACCGCATGGAAAGCAGTAGCGGCTGCTCTTTATTAACCGCATGGGATGCAGTGGTGGCTGCTCTTTAAATAACTGCATGGGATGTGGTGACTGCTCTTTATATAACTGCATGGGAAGCAGTGGTGGCTGCTTTTATGTAACCACGTGGGAAGCAGTGGTGCCATCTCTTTATATAACCGCATGGGATACAGTGGTGGCTGCTCTTTATATAACCGCATGGGAAGCAGTGTTGTCTGCTCTTTATATAACCACATGGCATGTGGTGGCTGCTCTTTATTAACCGCATGGGATGCAGTGGTGGCTACTCTTTATTAACCGCATGGGAAGCAGTGGCGGCTGCTCTTTAAATAACTGCATGGGATGTGGTGGCTGCTTTTATGTAACCACGTGGGAAGCAGTGGTGCCATCTCTTTATATAACCATATGGGATGCAGTGGTGGATGCTCTATATATTACTGCATGGGATGCAATGGTGCCTAGCTGCATGTTATATAACTGCATGAGACGCAGTGGTGGCTGGCTGCTCTTTATATAACTGCATGAGACGCAGTAGTGGCTGCTCTTTATGTAACCGCATGGGAAGCAGTGGTGGCTGCTCTTTATGTAACCGCACAGGATGCAATGGTGGCTGCTCTTTATATAACCGCATGGGAAGCAGGATGCCTGCTTTTTATATAACTTCATGAGATACAGTGGTGGCTGCTCTTCATATATACACATATGGGATCAAGTGGTGCCTGCTCTTTATATAACCCCATGGGAAGCACATTGGCTGCTCTTTATATAACTGCATGGGATGCAGGGGTGGCTGCTCTTTATATAGCCGCATGGGATGCAGTGGTGACTGCTCTTTATATAACTGCATTGGATGCAGGGGTGGCTGCTCTTTATATACCATATGTAAAGCAGTGGTGGGTGCTCTTTATATATCCGCATGGGAAGCACGTTGGCTGCTCTTTATATAACGAATAGTTTCTTACCTGTCGGTGTAGTTTTGCAGCTTGAAGACTTTCTGGATTCACTATGCTGTGCATTATTCCGCGGTCTAGTGGTTGGGTCCGGAATCGTAGTCTCTTTTCTCTTTTTTGTTTTTGTTTTTTGTGTAGCCCAGGTGGGCGTCGTTGCCCCACCATTTGGTGTCCTCCCGTGACGTCGGCGCGCTTCCTCCGGAAGCTCCCACCCTTGGGCGCCATCTTCGGATTCTTTTTTTCTTGTCTTGTGCTTGTGTTGTTTATCCTTTTACCTTTTGAAGGTATTTTCCCATTTGTTAGTCCCATCTTCCCCCTGTCTCATCTTTCTGGCGGAGGCGGGTGGGTTCGCTAGTGAATCCAGAAAGTCTTCAAGCTGCAAAACTACACCGACAGGTAAGAAACTATTCGTTTTGCAGCGTGAATCTTTCTGGATTCACTATGCTGTGCATAGACTTTGTAGCGGTTTGCTATGTTTGTGGCGGCTGGGTGGAAGATGAGCGTTGGTTGTTGAATATATGTTGAAGCACCTTTTGACCTACTTGTGCTTCTTTGTTCATCTGTATATCCACGCAGTAGTGCTTAGTGAACGTGTGCACTGAAGCCCATGTTGCCGCCAGGCAAATGTCTTGGATGGGTGTGTTTGCCAGGAAGGCGATTGTTGCTCCCTTTTTCCTGGTCGAGTGAGCCTGAGCTGCTCCTTGTAGCTCTTGGCCTGCCTGTTTGTGGCAGTATTGAATTGTCTGTGCGATCCATCGTGCGATGGTATTCTTAGTCACTGGTCTGCCCAGGAAACTGCTTGCGAAGGACACAAAAAACTGCTTTGTCTTTCTACATTCCTTAGTCCTTTCGATGTAATGCATTACTGCTCTTCTGGCGTCCAGAGTGTGCAGTGCCCTTTCTGCGCTGGTGGACGGTTTTTGGAAGAAACTGGGAATTTGTATTGTTTGGCTTATATGGAACTTGGACACCACCTTTGGCATGAAGTGTGGGTCCGTCCTCATTACCACCCTGTCATTGTGAATCTGAATGTAGGGTTCTTGTAGTGTGAGTGCCTGCAATTCGCTCACCCTACGTAGCGAGGTAATCGCTACCAGAAAGGTCGTCTTTATTGTGAGCATGTGTAGCGAGACCTTGTGAATGGGTTCGAACGGTGCTTTCATAAGCTGTGTTAGAACTACATTGAGGTTCCATGCAGGCGGTGGCATCCTCTTTGGCGGGGCTATTCTTTTAGCTCCTTCTAGGAATTTTTTTACCACTTGAGATGTAAAGAAGCTTTCCCCCGTTTCTCCTCTTGTATAGGCTACTATTGCTGCCAGGTGCACTCTTAGCGATGTGCAGCTTAGGTTACTTTTTAGTAAGTGTGTTAAGTATTTTAGCACAGTTGATTCTCTGGTGATTCTACTGTGGAGCTTTTTCTTGATGCACCATTCAGTGAATCTCTTCCATTTTGCTGCATAGCATTTTCGTGTGGTGGGCCTCCTCGCTTCCCGCAGTACTGCCAGCGTGCTTTGTGGAAGCTTGAGGCGAGCGAACTCTAAGTCTTCAGGAGCCACGCTGCTAGGCTGAGGCTCTCTGGTTCTGGGTGGAGTATCCTTCCGTTTTGCATCGAGAGCAGGTCTCTTCTTTTTGGGAACTTGTGTGGTGGTCCCTGTGCCATTTCCACAATCTGTGAGAACCAGGACTGCCTGGCCCACTGTGGTGCTACCAGAATTAGTGTCATGTTGCTTGTTCTGCACTTGCTGAGCACCTTGTGTATCAGTGGTATCGGTGGAAAAGCGTAGGCAAATGTTTTTGACCAGCTCATCCATAGGGCATTTCTCTGGGATTGATGGCCTGGCTGCCTGGATGCGAAGTATTGGCATTTTGCATTCTGGTGTGTTGCAAACAGGTCTAGTTGTGGGGTACCCCACTTCTTGAATAGTCTTTGCGTCTCCTGCGGGTTGAGCTCCCACTCGTGTAAGATTGACGTCTGTCTGCTCAGTCTGTCTGCTTCCACATTGTCCTTCCCTGGCAGATGTATTGCCAGGAGGTCTATTTGTAATGGGATTGCCCATCTCCACATCTGTTGCGCTAGATCTGACAGCGCCACTGACTGTGTTCCTCCCTGCTTGTTGATGTAGAACATCGTTGTGGTGTTGTCTGTTTGTACTAACACCCTTTGCCCGTACAGCTGTTTCTGGAACGCTTTTAGTGCAAGGAACACGGTCTTTAGTTCTAGGTAGTTGATGTGTTTGACGGCATCTGTTTGTGTCCATAAACCCCTCACTTTGAGCAGGTTCATGTGCGCTCCCCACCCCATTTGGAATGCGTCTGTTGTGATGGTCACTGTCGGAGTTGGTGGTGTGAATGGCTTTCCCCTTGTTATGTTGTCCTTGTTCCACCATGCTATCTCTTCCTGCACTGCGTGCGTTACAACCACGAGATCTTCCCAACTCCCTGTTGCCTGTGACCACTGCTGTTGCAGCCATTTCTGGAATGGTCTCATGTGTAGTCGAATATTGGGGACTAGGTGTATGCAGGACGCCATCATCCCCATGAGCTTGCTCACCGTCCTCACTGTCAGACGTTGCCCCTTCCGGTATTGGCGAGTCTCCTTCAGTAGTGTGAAGGTTCTCTTTTCGCTGGGGAACACCCTGCCCTGAATGGTGTCGATTTTTGCACCCAGGAAGATCTTCACTTGTTCTGGTTCTAGCGACAACTTCCCGTTGTGTATGGAGAAGCCTAGTTTTGTGAGCGTATGTGTGACCTGCTGAGCATGTAGTTTGCATTGGTTGTAGGAGTTCGCCTTCACCAACCAGTCGTCTAGGTAGGGGTATACATGTATTCCCTGCCTCCGCAGATGTGCTGCTACGGCAGCTAGGCATTTTGTGAAGACCCTTGGCGCGGATTTTAGGCCGAAGGCTAGGGCCGTGACCTGGTAGTGCGTCTTGCTGATGGAAAATCTCAGTAGATGTTTGTGTTTTTGGTTCATGGGAATGTGTAGGTAGGCATCCTTGAGGTCTATTGTGGACATAAAATCCCCGTGCCTTATCTGAGGTATAACCTCCTGTAAGGACGTCATTTTGAACTTTTGAGTTTTTATGTATTTGTTTAGGAACCGTAGGTCCAGTATGGGCCTTAACATTTCGTCTACTTTTGGTACGAGGAAGTAGTTGGAGTACACTCCTGTGCTTCTTTCCTTATATGGTACTTGTTCTATAGCCTGTTTGTGGAGGAGTTCCTGTGCTTCCTGCCACAGTAGTGATAGCTCTTCTGCTGAGCGTGTCTTGTTGGTTGGCTTCCTGTTTGGTGGCTTTTTTACCAGTTCTATGCAGTAGCCGAACTGTATGATGTTGAGTATCCATTTGTCCGTTGTTATCTTCTCCCACTCCTGGAAGAAGTGTCTTAGTCTGCCTCCTACGGGTGTAACATGATCGTTGATTTGTAACTGTTGTTTGGGTCTTTTGTTGTGCCGCGCCACAAGGGATGTTGTGAGTGCGGGCACGTTTGGTAGTGTGGAGTCACTTGGAGGCGGGTTGCTGGCCCCCTCTCCTTGTTTGGACTCGTCCGTTTGGTCGACTTCGAAAGGACTGGCCCCTCTGTTGGTTCTGCCAGCCTTGTTGCTGCTGACCCTGTTGTGCCTGGCTGCTTCCCTGAAATGTTTGCTGGAAGGCCTGGTGCGATGTTCCCGGTTGGTTCCCTCCTCTGCCATTTGGCCTTCGTGAGGGGGTGCCCCTTCTCATCCCTCTGAACTGCAGTGCTCCCATGGACCTTGCAGTTTCGTTATCTTTTTTGAGCTGTGTCAGCGTCTCGTCCACGGGCGTGCCGAACAGCTTTTCCCCGTTGAAGGGTAAGTTCAGGATGTTGTTCTGTACTTCAGGCTTGAACCCAGAGATCCTCAGCCAGGCATGTCTTCTCTCTGTTACTCCGATCATCATTAGCCTGCTTGATGTGTCTGCTGCATCCAAGGCTGACTTCAGGCAGGTGTTGGCCATATTCTTGCCCTCCTCCACCAGGTGCGCTGCTCTCTGCTGGTGTTCGTTTGGGAGATGTTTGAGCAACTGCCCAACCTCTTCCCAATGTTGGTAGGCATGTCTATTTATAAGGGCATTGGAGTTGGCAATGCGCCAATGGATTGCCGCATTCCTCTCAATTTTCCTCCCTGTGAGGTCTATTCTCTTGCTCTCCTTGTCTGGAGGCGGTCCGGAGTTTGTGGGAACGTTGGCCCTCTTCCTGGCTGTTGCAGTTATGATCGAATCAGCCGGCACAGATCCTTGGATATATGGTGGATCTTTAGAGGAGTGCTTGTATTTTTTCTCTGTCCTGGGGGTGACAGATCTGCAGGTAGATGGCTCCTTGAAAGCTTCCCTGCCTTGGTCTAGCACACTTGGGAGCATGGGAAGGAATTGGCTCCTAGTTTGCGTTGGCAGCAGTGTCTCCAGGAGAAAACAGGCCTTGGGCTTCTCTTCCTCCATTTCCACCCTATAAGTTGCTGCAGCGTTCCTGACGACAATGTTGAATATACCAATGTCGTCCGGCGGCGAAGGCCTCGACGGATACGTCTCCACGGCCTCCTCCGGGTTTTCGGCATCGAGATCCTGCCAATCCAGGTCCTGAGCCTCCGAGGGTGTCGAGCCCAAGTGTGCCTGCTGGTCGTCATCGCCCTCCGTGTAATAATACAGGCCCTCTTCGTCCTGTTGCTCCGACGGTTCGGGAGTTTTCGGCGGGTCGGTGGCGTCGAACTCCTCCTGGGCCTCTGCTTCGACAACCGTTGAGGGCTTCGAAGGGATGGTGTATCTACTCATCCGTTCGTCTAAATCCTTCTTCCTTTGTAGGATACTGGTAATTTCGGCCTCGAGCCTTCTTTTCTTCCTCTCCATCTCTGCCGCTTGTTCGGCGTCGAGAGTTTCGGCGTTTCTCTTCGAGGTCGTGGATGTTGACGTCGAAGTTGCCTTCTGCTCTTTCCCCGTCGGCGTCGAGTGCGGCCTTTCGGAACCGTGCTTCGACGACCTGGGTGTATCTAGAGCTTTCGCCGACCGGGAGTCCTTATCGAAGGATCCGCTGGGCTGTTTGTCCGTGGACGCAGCTGTGGTCGTCGATTGCTTCGACGCCAGTGCTCCTTTCGAGGACTTTGGCTCTGATTTTCGAGAGTCTGTCGGGGTTTTAGGGGTCGACGTCTCTCTTACCTCCTTCCTCGACTTGTTATCGGTCTCTACGACCGTGCAGTCCTCTGGTCCCTCGGTGATGTTATCCTCTTCCCCGCTGGAGAGGCCCAGGTCCCGCAGCGACGGAGGTTGTCCTTGCCCCTGCATGCTGTAGTTTGCTCTCCTCTGTCTGTCCCTCACTCTGAGGGTCTTGGGGGCGAATGCCGAGCAGGCGTTGCAGTCGGTACTTTGATGGTCGATCGGTAGGCAGAGGTTGCAGACTGGATGCTGGTCCTTCTGCGCGAACTTGTGGTGGCAGTTACGGCAAAATTTGAATGGTGTCTTGTCCATTCCCGCGCTCAGGGAGCCCAGTGTGCGCATTCTCTGTCGGACATCGAAGTTTCACCTACTTCTCACCTACTTCGTTGTCCCGGTTGTATATTCTTTGTATTGTGATGAAGAAACTCCAATTTTCTCGGTTCTTTTTGCTTTTTTTCCTCCTTCAAAACTCTGGAGCTCCTCGCGACGATCCAGACCCAACGGCGGAAAAAAGAATCTGAAGATGGCGCCCAAGGGTGGGAGCTTCCGGAGGAAGCGCGCCGACGTCACGGGAGGACACCAAATGGTGGGGCGTCGATGCCCACCTGGGCTGCACAAAAAAAAAAAAAAAAGAGAAAAGGGACTACGATTCCGGACCCAACCACTAGACCGCGGAATAATGCACAGCATAGTGAATCCAGAAAGATTCACGCTGCAAAACTGCATGGGATACAGGGGTGGCTGCTCTTTATATACCATATGTAAAGCAGTGGTGGGTGCTCTTTATATAACCAAATGGGATGTGGCGGTTGCGGCTCTTTATATAACTGCATGGGATGCAGGATGGCTGCTCCTTACATAACGGCATCAGAAGCAGGATGTCTGCTCTATATATAACCGCATGGGAAGCAGTGCTGGCTGCTCTTTATAAAACCGCATGGGATGCAGTGGTGGCTGCTCTTTATATAACCGCATGGGATGTGGTGGCTGCTCTTTATATAACCGCAAGGGAAGCAGTGGTGGCTGCCCTTTTTTACAACCACATGGGAAGCAGTGGTGGCTGCTCTTTATATAACCGCAAGGGAAGCAGGATGGCTGCTCCTTATATAACCACATGGGGTGCATTGGTGGCTGCTCTTTATATAACCACATGGGATGCAGGATGGCCATAATTTCGACCATAGCGCAATTCCCAGCATTACCAAGAGGAACACGCACATGGGTCCTGAGATCGTCCCTCTCACATCACTTCCCACTATCCTTCTTAAAGACTTAGAAGGATTAGTGGCCACAATTAAATCAGGATCTCCAGATGATCCCTTAAGACCAGACGCCTTTAGGAAAGTACAACAGGGCCTCCTACCTGAGTGTCTGGAGTTGCTCAATCTATCCCTTACTTCGGCGGTGGTCCCAAAATCTTGGAAGCATGCAAAAGTAGTTCCTCTACTTAAAAAACCAACTCTGGACTCCTCTAAGTCAGAAAATTATCGTCCAATTTCACTGCTTCCATTCTTATCTAAAATCCTGGAAACTCATGTCAATTCAACGTTAACTCACTATTTGGAAGCCAACCATTTACTTGATAGCTCCCAGAATGGTTTTCGACCACAATACAGTACTGAGTCTGCACTGTTGACTGTTGTTGAGCAACTAAGATCTGCCTTGGATGCCGGCAGAACCTCTGCTCTGGTTCTGCTGGATCTGAGTGCGGCGTTTGATACGGTCTCCCACGAAATTCTGCTCCATCGTCTGGAGGAGATAGGGATCGGCAACGAAGCCTTATTATGGTTCTCCTCCTTTTTGGCTGACCGGTCTTTCCAAGTGATAGCTCTACCTTTTGCTTCCCGTGTTCACCCACTGCGCCGTGGGGTTCCCCAGGGCTCGGCACTGAGCCCCACGCTTTTTAATGTATACATGTGCCCATTGGCACGGCTGGCTAAAGCGCGAGGAATCACCCTAGTGTCATACGCAGATGACACCCAACTGGTGATCACCCTGTCTAATAATCCCAGCCAGGACAGAGCGAAATTTAAAGAAAATATAGTGGCCATCGCAGAGTGGATGACAGCTAACTTCCTGCAGCTGAACTCTGCTAAATCTGAGATTCTTCTGATTGGCAAAGACTCCCATCTCTGGAACAATGATTGGTGGCCATCGGCCCTTGGAGCCCCTCCAGCCCCTAAACCTGCAGTGAAAAACCTGGGTTTTATGATTGACAAGGATCTCAGCTTTGAGACGCATGCCAAATCAGTGGCCGGAAAATGTTTTGGGCTACTGCGTGGCCTTAAACCGATACTTGGTCTATTTGACGCCCAAACTCGTCAATTGATCATTCAGGCCTCGATATTGGCCCGATTGGATTATTGCAACGTGCTCCTCCTGGGCTCTAATAAATCCGTACTGAACCGACTACAGCGGGTCCAGAACGCTGCAGCACGTGCCATCTTCGCCCTCCCCAAGCACAGCCATGCTTCCAACCTCCTCCACCGCCTGCACTGGCTGCCCCTTGAATATCGAGTGTGTTTTAAGGCGCTCTGTACCATGCATAAGATTCTGACAGGCATCGGCCCAGATATTTTGAGCGACCTGTGCGCCCTCTATTCTCCATCGCGAGTGCTGCGCTCGGCAAACCAGATGCTCGCACGAATCCCACGTATACGAAGGTCCAGATCTGGTGGGCGCTCTTTCAGGCGACTGGCTCCCGCCTTATGGAATTCTCTTCCTCTACATATTCACAGCAACTCTGATCACCAGGCCTTCAGACGGCTTGTGAAGACTTGGCTTTTCTCTCAACTCTAACTCCTCGTTGCTCCCTACTCCGTCTTGCTTCAGCGCTGGGACGCCTCATTGCCGAGGCAGCCATGCGCTTTACAAGTATTCTAATCTAATCTAATCTAATGGCTGCTCCTTATATAACCACATGGGGTGCATTGGTGGCTGTTCTTTATATAACTGCATGGGATGCAGTAGCGGCTGTTCTTTATATATCTGCATGGGATACAGTAGTGGCTGCTCTTTGTATAACCGCATGGGATGCAGTGGTGGCTGCTCTTTATATAACCGCTTGGGATTCAGTGGTGGCTGCTCCTTATATAACCACAGGAGAAGCAGTGGTGGCTGCTCTTTATATCACCGCAAGGCAAGCAGTGGTGGCTGCTCTTTATATAACCGCACAGGATGCAGTGGTGAATGCTCTTTATATAACCGCACAGGATGCAGTGGTGAATGCTCTTTATATAACCGAAGAGGATGCAGTGGTGGCTGCTCTTTATATCACCGCATGGAATACAGTGGTGGCTGCTCATTCTATAACCGCATGGGATGCATCGTGGCTGCTCTTTATATAACCGCATGGGAAGCGGTGGGGACTCCTCTTCATATAACCTCATGGAATATGGTGGCTGCCCTTTATAAAACTGCATTGGATGCAGTAGCAGCTGCTCTTTATATAACTGCATGTGATCCAGTGGTGGCTGCTCTTTATATAACTTCATGAGACGCAGTGGTAGCTGCTCTTTATATAACCACGTGGAATGAGATGGCGGCTCTATATATAACCGCCTGGGAAGCAGGATGCCTGCTTTTTATATAACTTCATGAGATGCAGTGGTGGCTGCTCTTCATATAAATGCGTATGGGATGCAGTGGTGGCTACTCTTTATTTAACCGTATGGGATGCAGTGGTGCCTGCTCTTTATATAACCGCATGGGAAGCACGTTGGCTGCTCTTTATATAACTGCATGGGATGCAGGGGTGGCTGCTCTTTATATAACCACATGGGATGCAGTGGTGCCTGCTCTTTATATAACCGCATGGGAAGCAGTGGTGGCTGCTTTTTATATAACTGCATGGGAAGCACGTTGGCTGCTCTTTATATAACTGCATGGGATGCAGGAGTGGCTGCTCTTTATATAACCGCATGGGAGGCAGTGGTGCCTGCTCTTTACATAACCGCATGGGAAGCAGTGGTGGCTGCTCTTTATATAACCGCATGGGAAGCACGTTTGCTGCTCTTTATATAACTGCATGGGATGCAGGGGTGGCTGCTCTTTATAATCCATATGTAAAGCAGTGGTGGGTGCTCTTTATATAACTGCATGGGATGTGGCAGTGGCGGCTCTATATATAACTGCATGGGATGCAGGATGGCTGCTCCTTATATAACTGCATCAGAAGCAGGATGGCTGCTCTATATATAACCACATGGGAAGCAGTGGTGGCTGCTCTTTATATAACCGCATGTGATGCAGTGGTGGCTGCTCTTTATATAACCACATGGGAAGCACGTTGGCTGCTTGTTATATAACCACATGGGATGTGGCGGTGGCGGCTCTATATATAACTGCATGGGATGCAGGATGGCTGCTCCTTATATAACTGCATCAGAAGCAGGATGGCTGCTCTATTTATAACCACGTGGCAAGCAGTGGTGGCTGCTCTTTATATAACCGCATGGGATGCAGTGGTGGCTGCTCTTTATATAACCGCATGGGATGTGGTGGCTGCTCTTTGTATAATCACAAGGGATGTGGTGGCTGCTCTTTATACAACTGCATGGGATGCAGGTGTGGCTGCTCTTTATATACCATAAGTAAAGCAGTGGTGGCTGCTCTTTATATAAAGGTATGGGAAACAGTGGTGGCTGCTCATTATATAACCGCATGGGATGTGGTGGCTGCTCTTTGTATAACCGCATGGGATGCAGTTGTGGCTGTTCTTTATATAACCGCATGGGATGCAGTGGTGGCTGCTCTTTATATATCCGCATGGGATTCAGTGGTGGCTGTTCTTTATATAACTGCATGGGATGCAGTAGTGGCTGTTCTTTATATATCTGCATGGGATACAGTAGTGGCTGCTCTTTGTATAACCACATGGGATACAGTGGTGGCTGCTCTTTATATAACCGCTTGGGATTCAGTGGTGGCTGCTCCTTATATAACCGCAGGAGAAGCAGTGGTGGCTGCTCTTTATATCACCACAAGGCAAGCAGTGGTGGCTGCTCTTTATATAACCGCACAGGATGCAGTGGTGAATGCTCTTTATATAACCGCACAGGATGCAGTGGTGGCTGCTCCTTATGTAACCATATGGGATGAAGTGGTGGCTGCTCTTTATATAACTGCATGGGATGTGGTGGCTGCTTTTGTATAACTGCTTGGGATGCAGTGCTGGCTGCTCTTTATAAAACTGGATGGGATGCAGTGGTGGCTTCTCTTTATATAACCGCACAGGATGCAGTGGTGAATGCTCTTTATATAACTGCAGAGGATGCAGTGGTGGCTGATCTTTATATAACCGCATGGGAAGCGGTGGTGACTGCTCTTCATATAACCACATGGGATGTAGTGGCTGATTTTTATAAAACCCCATGGCATGCAGTAGCAGCTGCTCTTTATATAACTGCATGTGATCCAGTGGTAGCTGCTCTTTATATAACTTAATGAGACGCAGTGGTACCTGCTCTTTATATAACCGCGTGGAATGGGATGGCAGCTCTTTATATAACGGCATGGGAAGCAGGATGCCTGCTTTTTATATAACTTCATGAGATGCAGTGGTGGCTACTCTTCATATATACGCGTATGGGATGCAGTGGTGGCTGCTCTTTATATAACCGTATGGGATGCAGTGGTGCCTGCTCTTTATATAACTGCATGGGAAGCACGTTGGCTGCTCTTTATAAAACTGCATGGGATACAGGGGTGGCTGCTCTTTATATAACCGCATGGGATGCAGTGGTGGCTGCTCTTTATATAACTGCATGGGAAGCACGTTGGCTGCTCTTTATATAACTGCATGGGATGCAGGGGTGGCTGCTCTATATATACCATATGTAAAGCAGTGGTGGGTGCTTTTTATATAAGAGCATGGGATGTGGCAGCTCTTTATATAACTGCATGGGATGCAGGATGGCTGCTCCTTATATAACCGCATCAGAAGCAGGATGGCTGCTCTATATATAACCGCATGGGAAGCAGTGCTGGCTGCTCTTTATATAACCACATGGGATGTGGTGGCTGTTCTTTGTATAACCATAAAGGAATGTGGTGGCTGCTCTTTATATAACCGCAAGGTAAGCACTGGTGGCGGATCCTTATATAACCGCACAGGATGCAGTGGTGAATGCTCTTTATATAACCGCACAGGATGCAGTGGTGGCTGCTCCTTATGTAACCATATGGGATGAAGTGGTGGCTGCTCTTTATATAACTGCATGGGATGTGGTGGCTGCTTTTGTATAACTGCTTGGGATGCAGTGCTGGCTGCTCTTTATAAAACTGGATGGGATGCAGTGGTGGCTTCTCTTTATATAACCGCACAGGATGCAGTGGTGAATGCTCTTTATATAACTGCAGAGGATGCAGTGGTGGCTGATCTTTATATAACCGCATGGGAAGCGGTGGTGACTGCTCTTCATATAACCACATGGGATGTAGTGGCTGCCCTTTATAAAACCGCATTGCATGCAGTAGCAGCTGCTCTTTATATAACTGCATGTGATCAAGTGGTAGCTGCTCTTTATATAACTTAATGAGACGCAGTGGTACCTGCTCTTTATATAACGGCGTGGAATGGGATGGCAGCTCTTTATATAACGGCATGGGAAGCAGGACGCCTGCTTTTTATATAACTTCATGAGATACAGTGGTGGCTACTCTTCATATATACGCGTATGGGATGCAGTGGTGGCTGCTCTTTATATAACCGTATGGGATGCAGTGGTGCCTGCTCTTTATATAACTGCATGGGAAGCACGTTGGCTGCTCTTTATAAAACTGCATGGGATACAGGGGTGGCTGCTCTTTATATAACCGCATGGGATGCAGTGGTGGCTGCTCTTTATATAACTGCATGGGATGCAGGGTGGCTGCTCTATATATACCATATGTAAAGCAGTGGTGGGTGCTTTTATATAAGAGCATGGGATGTGGCAGCTCTTTATATAACTGCATGGGATGCAGGATGGCTGCTCCTTATATAACCGCATCAGAAGCAGGATGGCTGCTCTATATATAACCGCATGGGAAGCAGTGGTGGCTGCTCTTTATATAACTGCATGGGATGCAGGGGTGGCTGCTCTATATATACCATATGTAAAGCAGTGGTGGGTGCTTTTTATATAAGAGCATGGGATGTGGCAGCTCTTTATATAACTGCATGGGATGCAGGATGGCTGCTCCTTATATAACCGCATCAGAAGCAGGATGGCTGCTCTATATATAACCGCATTGGAAGCAGTGCTGGCTGCTCTTTATATAACCACATGGGATGTGGTGGCTGTTCTTTGTATAACCACAAAGGAATGTGGTGGCTGCTCTTTATATAACCGCAAGGTAAGCACTGGTGGCGGATCCTTATATAACCGCATGGGAAGCAGTGCTGGCTGCTCTTTATATAACCGCATGAGGTGCAGTGGTGGCTGCTCTTTATTAACCGCATGGGAAGCAGTGGTGGCTGCTCTTCATATAACCGCATGGGCTGTGGTGGCTGCTTTTTATATAACCGCAAGAGAAGCAGTGGTGGCTGCTCCTTAAATAACCGCATGGGGTGCAGTGGTGGCTGCTCTTTATATAACCACATGGGATGCAGTGGTGGCTACTCTTTATATAACCGCATGGGATGTGGTGGCTGCTCTTTATATAACTACATGGGATGCAGTGGTGGCTGCACTTTATATAACCACATGGGACGCAGGATGGCTGCTCGTTATATAGCCACATGGGATGTGGTGGTGGGTGCTCTTAATATAACTGCATGGGAAGCAGTGGTGGCTGCTCTTCATAGAACTGCATGGGGTGCAGTGGTGGCTGCTCCTTATTTATCTGGATGGGATGTGATGGCTGCTCTTTATATGACTGCATGGGATGTGGTGGCTGCTCTTTATTAACCACATGATATGCAGTGGTGGCTGCTCTTTATATACTCACATGGGGTGCAGTGGTGGCTGCTCTTTATATAACCGCATGGGATGCAGTGGTGGCTGCTCTTTATATAAAAGCATGGGATGCATCATGGCTGCTCTTTATATAACCACATAGAATACAGTGGTGGCTGCTCATTCTATAACCGCATGGGATGCATCGTGGCTGCTCTTTATATAACCGCATGGGAAGCGGTGGGGGCTGCCCTTCATATAACCACATGGAATGTGGTGGCTACCCTTTATAAAACCGCATTGGATGCAGTAGCAGCTGCTCTTTATATAACTGCATGTGATCTAGTGGTGGCTGCTCTTTATATAACTTCATGAGACGCAGTGGTAGCTGCTTTTTATATAACCACGTGGAATGAGACGGCGGCTCTATATATAACCGCATGGGAAGCAGGATGCCTGCTTTTTATATAACTTCATGAGATGCAGTGGTGGCTGCTCTTCATATATGCGTATGGGATGCAGTGGTGGCTGCTCTTTATTTAACCGTATGGGATGCAGTGGTGTCTGCTCTTTATATAACCGCATGGGAAGCACGTTGGCTGCTCTTTATATAACTGCATGGGATGCAGGGGTGGCTGCTCTTTATATAACCACATGGGATGCAGTGGTGCCTGCTCTTTATAAACCATATGTAAAGCAGTGGTGGGTGCTCTTTATATAACCGCATGGGATGTGGCGGTGGCGGCTCTATATATAACTGCATGGGATGCAGGATGGCTGCTCCTTATATAACTGCATCAGAAGCAGGATGGCTGCTCTATATATAACCACATGGGAAGCAGTGGTGGCTGCTCTTTATATAACCGTATGGGATGCAGTGGTGGCTGCTCTTTATATAACCACATGGGAAGCACGTTGGCTGCTCGTTATATAACCACAAGGGATGTGGCGGTGGCGGCTCTATATATAACTGCATGGGATGCAGGATGGCTGCTCCTTATATAACTGCATCAGAAGCAGGATGGCTGCTCTATATATAACCACATGGGAAGCAGTGGTGGCTGCTCTTTATATAACCGCATGGGATGCAGTGGTGGCTGCTCTTTATATAACCGCATGGGATGTGGTGGCTGCTCTTTGTATAATCACAAGGGATGTGGTGGCTGTTCTTTATATAACTGCAATGTAGCAGTGGTGGCTGCTCTTTATACAACCACATGGGATGCAATGGTGGCTGCTCTTTATATAACCGCATGAGGTGCAATGGTGGCTGCTCTTTATTAGCCGCATGGGAAGCAGTGGTGGCTGCTCTTTTTATAACCGCATGGGATGCAGTGGTTGCTGCTCTTTATATAACTGCATGGGATGCAGTAGTGGCTGTTCTTAATATATCTGCATGGGATACAGTGGTGGCTGCTCTTTGTATAACCGCATTGGATGCAGTGGTGGCTGCTCTTTATATAACAGCATGGGATGTGGTGCATGCTTTTTCTATAACCGCATGGGATGCAGTGGTGGCTGCTCTTTATATAACCGCATGGGATGTGGTGGATGCTCTTTGTATAACTGCATGGGATGCAGTGGTGGCTCCTCTTTATATAACCATATGGGATCCAGTGGTGGCTGCTCTTTATATAAAGGTATGGGAAACAGTGGTGGATGTTCATTATATAACCGCATGGGATGTTGTGGCTGCTCTTTGTATAACCGCATGGGATGCAGTGGTGGCTGTTCTTTATATAACCCCATGGGATGCAGTGGCGGCTGCTGTTTAAATATCCGCATGGGATGCAGTAGTGGCTGCTCTTTGTATAACCACATGGGATCCAGTGGTGGCTGCTCTTTATATAACCGCTTGGGATGCAGTGGTGGCTGCTCCTTATATAAGCGCAGGAGAAGCAGTGGTGGCTGCTCTTTATATCACCGCAAGGCAAGCAGTGGTGGCTGCTCTTTATATAACCGCACAGGATGCAGTGGTGAATGCTCTTTATATAACCGCACAGGATGCAGTGGTGAATGCTCTTTATATAACCGAAGAGGATGCAGTGGTGGCTGCTCTTTATATCACCGCATGGAATACAGTGGTGGCTGCTCATTCTATAACCGCATGGGATGCATCGTGGCTGCTCTTTATATAACCGCATGGGAAGCGGTGGGGACTGCTCTTCATATAACCACATGGAATATGGTGGCTGCCCTTTATAAAACTGCATTGGATGCAGTAGCAGCTGCTCTTTATATAACTGCATGTGATCCAGTGGTGGCTGCTCTTTATATAACTTCATGAGACGCAGTGGTAGCTGCTCTTTATATAACCACGTGGAATGAGATGGCGGCTCTATATATAACCGCCTGGGAAGCAGGATGCCTGCTTTTTATATAACTTCATGAGATGCAGTGGTGGCTGCTCTTCATATAAATGCGTATGGGATGCAGTGGTGGCTGCTCTTTATTTAACCGTATGGGATGCAGTGGTGCCTGCTCTTTATATAACCGCATGGGAAGCACGTTGGCTGCTCTTTATATAACTGCATGGGATGCAGGGGTGGCTGCTCTTTATATAACCGCATGGGATGCAGTGGTGCCTGCTCTTTATATAACCGCATGGGAAGCAGTGGTGGCTGCTTTTTATATAACTGCATGGGAAGCACGTTTGCTGCTCTTTATATAACTGCATGGGATGCAGGGGTGGCTGCTCTTTATAAACCATATGTAAAGCAGTGGTGGGTGCTCTTTATATAACTGCATGGGATGTGGCAGTGGCGGCTCTATATATAACTGCATGGGATGCAGGATGGCTGCTCCTTATATAGCCGCATCAGAAGCAGGATGGCTGCTCTATATATAACCACATGGGAAGCAGTGCTGGCTGCTCTTTATACAACCACATGGGATGCAATGGTGGCTGCTCTTTATATAACCGCATGAGGTGCAGTGGTGGCTGCTCTTTATTAACCGCATGGGAAGCAGTGGTGGCTGCTCTTCATATAACCGCATGGGCTGTGGTGGCTGCTCTTTATATAACCGCAAGGAAAGCAGGATGGCTGCTCGTTATATAACCACATGGGATGTGGTAGTGGGTGCTCTTTATATAACTGCATGGGATGCAGTGGTGGCTGCTCTTCATAGAACTGCATGGGGTGCAGTGGTGGCTGCTCCTTATATATCCACATGGGATGTGGTGGCTGCTCTTTATATGACCGTATGGGATGTGGTGGTTGCTCTTTATTAACCGCATGGGATGCAGTGGTGGCTGCTCTTTATATAACTGCATGGGATGAAGTGGTGGCTGCTCTTTATATAACCACATGGGAAGCAGGATGGCTGCTCATTATATAGCCACATGGGATGTGGTGGTGGATGATCTTTATATACCTGCATGGGATGAAGTGGTGGCTGCTCTTTATAGAACCGCAGGGAAGCAGTGCTGGCTGCTCTTTGTTACCGCATGGTATGCAGTGGTGGCTGCTCTTTATATAACCGCATGGGGTGCAGTGGGGGCTGCTCTTTATATAACCACATGGGATGTGGTGGCTGCTCTTTATATAACCGCATGGGATGCATCGTGGCTGCTCTTTATATAACCACATGGGATGCAGTGGTGGCTGCTCATTCTATAACCGCATGGGATGCATTGTGGCTGCTCTTTTATAAACACATGGGATGTGGGGGCTGCACTTTATTAACTGCATGGGAAGCAGTGGCGGCTGCTCTTTATATAACGGCATGGGAAGCAGTGGGGACTGCTCTTCACATAACCACATTGAATGTGGTGGCTGTCCTTTATAAAACCGCATTGGATGCAGTAGCAGCTGCTCTTTATATAACTACATGTGATTCAGTGGTGGCTGCTCTTTATATAACTTCATGAGACGCAGTGGTAGCTGCTCGTTATATAACCACATGGGATGCAGTAGTGCCTGCTCTTTATATAACCGTATGGGATGCAGTGGTGCCTGCTCTTTATATAACCGCATGGGAAGCACGTTGGCTGCTCTTTATATAGCTGCATGGGAAGCATGTTCGCTGCTCTTTATATAACTGCATGGGATGCAGGGGTGGCTGCCCTTTATATAACCGCATGGGAGGCAGTGGTGCCTGCTCTTTACATAACCGCATGGGAAGCAGTGGTGGCTGCTCCTTATATAACTGCATGGGAAGCACGTTTGCTGCTCTTTATATAACTGCATGGGATGGAGGGGTGGCTGCTCTTTATATACCATTTGTAAAGCAGTGGTGGGTGCTCTTGATATAACTGCATGGGATGTGGTGGTGGCGGCTCTATATATAATTGCATGGGATGCAGGATGGCTGCTCCTTAAATAACTGCATCAGAAGCAGGATGGCTGCTCTATATATAACCGCATGGGAAGCAGTGCTGGCTGCTCTTTATATAACCCCATGGGATGCAGTGGTGGCTGCTCTTTATATAACCGCATGGGATGTGGTGGCTGCTCTTTGTATAACCACAAGGGATGTGGTGGCTGCTCTTTATATAACTGCAAGGGAAGCAGTGGTGGCTGCTCTTTATACAACCACATGGGATGCACTGGTGGCTGCTCTTTATATATCCGCATGGGATGCAGTGGTGGCTGTTCTTTATATAACTGCATGGGATGCAGTGGTGGCTGCTCTTTATATAAAGATATGGGAAACAGTGGAGGCTGCTCATTATATAACCGCATGGGATGTGGTGGCTGCTCTTTGTATAACCGCATGGGATGCAGTGGTGGCTGTTCTTTATATAATCGCATGGGATGCAGTGGTGGCTGCTCTTTATATATCTGCATGGGATGAAGTGGTGGCTGTTCTTTATATATCTGCATGGGGTGCAGTAGTGGCTGCTCTTTGTATAACCACATGGGATGCAGTGGTGGCTGCTCTTTATATAACCGCATGGGATGCATCGTGGCTGCTCTTTATATAACCACATGGGATGTGGTGGCTGCTCTTTATATAACCGCATGGGATGCATCGTGGCTGCTCTTTATATAACCACATGGGATGCAGTGGTGGCTGCTCATTCTATAACCGCATGGGATGCATTGTGGCTGCTCTTTGTATAAACACATGGGATGTGGTGGCTGCACTTTATTAACTGCATGGGAAGCAGTGGCGGCTGCTCTTTATATAACGGCATGGGAAGCGGTGGGGACTGCTCTTCATATAACCACATTGAATGTGGTGGCTGTCCTTTATAAAACCGCATTGGATGCAGTAGCAGCTGCTCTTTATATAACTACATGTGATTCAGTGGTGGCTGCTCTTTATATAACTTCATGAGACGCAGTGGTAGCTGCTCATTATATAACCACATGGGATGCAGTAGTGCCTGCTCTTTATATAACCGTATGGGATGCAGTGGTGCCTGCTCTTTATATAACCGCATGGGAAGCACGTTGGCTGCTCTTTATATAACTGCATGGGAAGCATGTTCGCTGCTCTTTATATAACTGCATGGGAGGCAGGGGTGGCTGCCCTTTATATAACCGCATGGGAGGCAGTGGTGCCTGCTCTTTACATAACCGCATGGGAAGCAGTGGTGGCTGCTCCTTATATAACCGCATGGGAAGCACGTTTGCTGCTCTTTATATAACTGCATGGGATGGAGGGGTGGCTGCTCTTTATATACCATTTGTAAAGCAGTGGTGGGTGTTCTTGATATAACTGCATGGGATGTGGTGGTGGTGGCGGCTCTATATATAATTGCATGGGATGCAGGATGGCTGCTCCTTAAATAACTGCATCAGAAGCAGGATGGCTGCTCTATATATAACCGCATGGGAAGCAGTGCTGGCTGCTCTTTATATAACTGCATGGGATGCAGTGGTGGCTGCTCTTTATATAACCGCATGGGATGTGGTGCCTGCTCTTTGTATAACCACAAGGGATGTGGTGGCTGCTCTTTATATAACTGCAAGGGAAGCAGTGGTGGCTGCTCTTTATACAACCACATGGGATGCACTGGTGGCTGCTCTTTATATATCCGCATGGGATGCAGTGGTGGCTGTTCTTTATATAACTGCATGGGATGCAGTGGTGGCTGCTCTTTATATAAAGATATGGGAAACAGTGGTGGCTGCTCATTATATAACCGCATGGGATGTGGTGGCTGCTCTTTGTATAACCGCATGGGATGCAGTGGTGGCTGTTCTTTATATAATCGCATGGGATGCAGTGGTGGCTGCTCTTTATATATCCGCATGGGATGAAGTGGTGGCTGTTCTTTATATATCTGCATGGGGTGCAGTAGTGGCTGCTCTTTGTATAACCACATGGGATGCCGTGGTGGCTGCTCTTTATATAACCGCATGGGATGCAGTGGTGGCTGCTCCTTATATAACTGCATGAGAAGCAGTGGTGGCTGCTCTTTATATCACCGCAAGGCAAGCAGTGGTGGCTGCTCTTTATATAACCGCACAGGATGCAGTGGTGAATGCTCTTTATATAACCGCACAGGATGCAGTGGTGGCTGCTCTTTATATAACCATAAGGGATGCAGTGGTGACTGCTCTTTATATAACTGCATGGGATGCAGATGTGGCTGTTCTTTTTATAACCGCATGGGAAGCAGCGGTGTCTGCTCTTTATATAACTGCACAGGATGCAGTGGTGAATGCTCTTTATATAACCGAATAGGATGCAGTGGTGGCTGATCTTTATATAACCATATGGGATGGGATGGCGGCTCTTTATATAACGGCATGGGAAGCAAGATGCCTGCTTTTTATATAACTTCATGAGATGCAGTGGTGGCTACTCTTCATATATACGCGTATGGGATGCAGTGGTGGCTGCTCTTTATATAACCGTATGGGATGCAGTGGTGTCTGCTCTTTATATAACCGCATGGGATGCAGTGGTGGCTGCTCCTTATATAACTGCATGAGAAGCAGTGGTGGCTGCTCTTTATATCACCGCAAGGCAAGCAGTGGTGGCTGCTCTTTATATAACCGCACAGGATGCAGTGGTGAATGCTCTTTATATAACCGCACAGGATGCAGTGGTGGCTGCTCTTTATATAACCATAAGGGATGCAGTGGTGACTGCTCTTTATATAACTGCATGGGATGCAGATGTGGCTGTTCTTTTTATAACCGCATGGGAAGCAGCGGTGTCTGCTCTTTATATAACTGCACAGGATGCAGTGGTGAATGCTCTTTATATAACCGAATAGGATGCAGTGGTGGCTGATCTTTATATAACCATATGGGATGGGATGGCGGCTCTTTATATAACGGCATGGGAAGCAAGATGCCTGCTTTTTATATAACTTCATGAGATGCAGTTGTGGCTACTCTTCATATATACGCGTATGGGATGCAGTGGTGGCTGCTCTTTATATAACCGTATGGGATAGAGGGGTGCCTGCTCTTTATATAACTGCATGGGAAGCACGTTGGCTGCTCTTTATAAAACTGCATGGGATACAGGGGTGGCTGCTCTTTATATAACCGCAGAGGATGCAGTGGTGGCTGATCTTTATATAACCATATGGGATGGGATGGTGGCTCTTTATATAACGGCATGGGAAGCAGGATGCCTCTTTTTATATAACTTCATGAGATGCAGTGGTGGCTACTCTTCATATATACGCATATGGGATGCAGTGGTGGCTGCTCTTTATATAACCGTATGGGATGCAGTGGTGCTTCCTCCTTATATAACCGTATGGGAAGCAGTGGTGGTTGCTCATTGTATAACCACAAGGGATGTGGTGGTTGCTCTTTATATAATCACATGCGGTGCAGTGCTGACTGCTCTTTATATAACCGCATGGGATGCATCGTGGCTGCTTTTATGTAACCACATGGGAAGCAGTGCTGGCTGCTCTTTATATAACGGCAAAGGAAGCAGTGGTGGCTGCTCTTTATATAACCATATGGGAAGCAGTGGTGACTGCTCTTTATATAACCGTACAGGATGCAGTGGTGACTGCTCTTTATAGAACCATATGGGATGCGGTAGTGGCTGCTCTTTATATAACCGCATGGGATGCAGTGGTGGCTGCTCTTTATATAACCGCAGAGGATGCAGTGGTGACTGCTCTTTATATAACAGCATGGGATGCAGTGGTGGCAGCTCTTTATATAACCGCAGAGGATGCAGTGGTGGCTGCTCTTTATATAACCGTATGGGAAGCAGTGGTGCCTGCTCTTTATATAACCCCATGGGAAGCACGTTGGCTGATCTTTATTTAACCATAAGGGATGCAGTGGTGACTGCTCTTTATATAACTGCATGGGATGCAGTGGTGACTGCTCTTTATTTAACCACATGGGATGTGCTGGCTGCTCTTTGTTAACCGCATGGTATGCAGCGGCGGCTGCTCTTTATATAACAGCATGGGATGCAGTGGTGGCTGCTCTTTATATAACTGCATGGGATGCAGTGGTGACTGCTCTTTATATAACCGCACAGGATGCAGTGGTGGCTGATCTTTATATAACCACATGGGAAGCAGGATGGCTGCACTTCATATAACCACATGGGATGCAGTGGTGGCTGCTCTTTATATAACTTCATGAGATGCAGCTGTGGCTGCTCTTATATAACTTCATGGGATGCAGTGGTGGCTGCTCTTTATATAACAGTTTGGGAAGCAGTGTTGGCTGCTCTATGTATAACCCCATTGAAAGCAGTGTTGTCTGTTCTTAATATAACCTCATGGTTTGTGGTGGCTGCTCTTTGTATAGCCATAAGGGATGTGGTGGCTGCTCTTTATATAACCACAAGGGAAGCAGTGGTGGCTGCTCTTTATAAACCACATTTGATGCAGATGTGGCTGCTCTTTGTATAACCACATGGGATGTGGCGGCTGCTCTTTATTAACCGCATGGGAAGCAGTGGTGGCTGCTCTGTATACAACAGCATTGGATGTAGTGACTGCTCTTTATATAAATACACAAGATACAGTGGTGGATGCTCTTTATATAAGTGCATGGGAAGCAGTGGTGGCTGCTCTTTATATAACCGTAAGGGAAGCAGGATGCCTGCTTTTTATATAACTTCATGAGATGCAGTGGTGGCTGCACTTTATATAACCGCATGGGATGCAGTGGTGGCTGCTCTTTGTATAACCGCATGGGATGTGGTGGCTGCTCTTTGTATAGCGACAAGGGATGTGGTGGCTGCTCTTTATATAACCATAAGGGAAGCAGTTGTGGCTGCTCTTTATATAACCACATGGGATGCATTGGTGGCAGCTCTTTTTATAACCGCATGGGATGCAGTGGTGGCTGCTCTTTATATAACTGTATGGAATGCAGTAGTGGCTGTTCTTAATATATCTGCATGGGATACAGTGGTGGCTGCTCTTTGTATAACCGCATTGGATGCAGTGGTGGCTGCTCTTTATATAACAGCATGGGATGTGGTGCATGCTTTTTCTATAACCGCATGGGATGCAGTGGTGGCTGCTCTTTATATAACCGCATGGGATGTGGTGGATGCTCTTTGTATAACTGCATGGGATGCAGTGGTGGCTCCTTTTTATATAACCATATGGGATCCAGTGGTGGCTGCTCTTTATATAAAGGTATGGGAAACAGTGGTGGATGTTCATTATATAACCGCATGGGATGTTGTGGCTGCTCTTTGTATAACCGCATGGGATGCAGTGGTGGCTGTTCTTTATATAACCGCATGGGATGCAGTGGTGGCTGCTGTTTATATAACCGCATGGGATGCAGTAGTGGCTGCTCTTTGTATAACCACATGGGATCCAGTGGTGGCTGCTCTTTATATAACCGCATGGGATGCAGTGGTGGCTGCTCCTTATATAAGCGCAGGAGAAGCAGTGGTGGCTGCTCTTTATATCACCGCCAGGCAAGCAGTGGTGGCTGCTCTTTATATAACCGCACAGGATGCAGTGGTGAATGCTCTTTATATAACCGCACAGCATGCAGTGGTGGCTGCTCTTTATATAACCACATGGAATACAGTGGTGGCTGCTCATTCTATAACCGCATGGGATGCATCGTGGCTGCTCTTTATATAACCGCATGGGAAGTGGTGGGGGCTGCTCTTCATATAACCACATGGAATGTGGTGGCTGCCCTTTATAAAACCACATTGGATGCAGTAGCAGCTGCTCTTTATATAACTGCATGTGATCCAGTGGTGACTGCTCTTTATATAACTTCATGAGACGCAGTGGTAGCTGCTGTTTATAACCACGTGGAATGAGATGGCGGCTCTATATAAACCGCATGGGAAGCAGGATGCCTGCTTTTTATATAAATTCATGAGATGCAGTGGTGGCTGCCCTTCATATATACGCGTATGGGATGCAGTGGTTGCTGCTCTTTATTTAACTGTATGGGATGCAGTGGTGCCTGCTCTTTATATAACCGCATGGGAAGCACGTTGGCTGCTCTTTATATAACTGCATGGGATGCAGGGGTGGCTGCTCTTTATATAACCACATGGGATGCCGTGATGCCTGCTCTTTATATAACTGTATGGGATGCAGGGGTGGCTGCTCTTTATATACCATATGTAAATCAGTGGTGGGTGCTCTTTATATAACCGCATGGGATGTGGCGGTGGCGGCTCTATATATAACTGCATGGGATGCAGGATGGCTGCTCCTTATATAACTGCATCAGAAGCAGGATGGCTGCTCTATATATAACCACATAGGAAGCAGTGGTGGCTGCTCTTTATATAACCGCATGGGATGCAGTGGTGGCTGCTCTTTATATAACCGCATGGGATGTGGTGGCTGCTCTTTGTATAATCACAAGGGATGTAGTGGCTGCTCTTTATATAACTGCAATGTAGCAGTGGTGGCTGCTCTTTATACAACCACATGGGTTGCAATGGTGGCTGTTCTTTATATAACCGCATGAGGTGCAGTGGTGGCTGTTCTTTATTAACCGCATGGGAAGCAGTGGTGGCTGCTCTTTTTATAACCGCATGGGATGCAGTGGTTGCTGCTCTTTATATAACTGCATGTAATGCAGTAGTGGCTATTATTAATATATTTGCATGGGATACAGTGGTGGCTGCTCTTTGTATAACCGCATGGGATGTGGTGGATGCTCTTTGTATAACCGCATGGGATGCAGTGGTGGCTGATCATTATATAACCGCATGGGATGTTGTGGCTGCTCTTTGTCTAACCGCATGGGATGCAGTGGTGGCTGCTCTTTATATAACAGCAGAGGATGCAGTGGTGGCTCATCTTTATATTGTATTGTAATTGCATTTGTATATCGCTTACTACCCCTGATGAGGCGTCGAAGCGCTTTTTCGGCGAGTAGCACGCTACTCCAGGACCCATAGAGGATTAGTGTTGAATTAGTATAGTGAAACATGCAAGTAAATTTTAAGTGGTGGATAGGTTAGTCAGTTATTTGGATTCGGAAGGTTAGCAGAAGGATAGAAGAGGAAAGAAGGTTTGTATTTATATATAGCGCTTCTAACCCCTGATGGGGTGTTGAATTGCTTTTTTTGGCGAGTAGCACGCTACTCTGGAACCCATAAAGGATTAGTGGTGAATTAGTATGGTGAAATATGAAAGTAATTTGAGTGGTGGATATTAGTCAGTTATTTGGAGTGAGAAGGATAGTGGAGGGATAGAAGGGAAAGAAAGGTTTGCATTCATATAGTGCCTGTTACCCCTGATGGGTGTTGAAGCGCTTTTTTGGCGAGTAGCACACTACTTTGGAATCCATAAAGGATTAGTGGTGAATTAGTATAGTGGAATATGGAATTAGAGAAGTGAACATGCTAGTCTGTTATTTTGATTGAAAAGGATAGTGGAGGGATAGAAGAGTGAAGGATTTCTTTTTTAGGTCATAGCAGTAGGGGAGGCTTTTGGATGAGTAAAATGGGTTTTTGGAGTGGAAGAGTCAGAGGGAAGAGTTTAGAAAGGTTTGTTTTGGGGATCGGTACAGTAAAGGAGGTGTCAGAAGATGCAAGGAGGGGTAGAGTAGGAGAGAGTCAAGAAAGGGTTATTTTGGGGAACATAGTAGTGGTATGGCGTTTGGGATAAATGAGAGAGTGGGTGTAGAGGATATAGTGATAGATGTATAGGGTGAGATAGGGTAGTGAATTGGAAAGAGTAGTAGAAAGAAGTTTGAGATGAGTCAGAAAGTTGGCCTAGGAGATATATTGAGGGAAGTATAGGCTGAGAAATAGGGTAGTGCATTGGAAATGCTAAATTAGAAAAAGTGATAAATATATAGATCCATAAGTACATTGAAAGTATATAGATGCATAAAGGAGGTAAGTGTATATATAGATTAAAGATATTGATAGAGGTAGCGGATGAGAAATAGGGTAGTGAATTGGATATGCTTTTTCAGGAGAAAAGTAACAGACACAATAATTAATGGGAAGATGTGCAGCATTTCTGGCCCTGGCCAGTCTCGAACAGGCTCAAACAGGCACCTGCCCTTGTCCTCTCCGCCCTTAACAGGCTCAAACAGGCAACTGCCCTTGTCCTCTCCGCCCTTAACAGGCAACTGCCCTTGTCCTCTCCGCCCTGAGCCTCGACGCCCGGGCTGAGACGCACTAACCCTGGCCTTTTATAGCCCTATTAATCAGGTGACCCCGTCAGCCAATGGGAACCCTAGCCCTAATACTATCCAATCACAACACTAGCCCTAAAAGCTAGAACCAATAGGAGATCAGGACCGTACAGCCAATCTTATCCCTATTCCAAGCACCCAATCAGTTAAAAAAAATCCCCTGATCTCTACGTCCAATAGAGGCCCTAGCCCTACCAGTAGTCCCAACCCTAGTCCAAGCAACCAATGGGACAGGAAGCCCTAGTCCCTACTTCCAATAGAAAGCCTAACCCTACTCTTAGTCCCACACCTAGTCCAGCAACAAATCACACCAGAAGCCCTAATCGCTACTTCCAATTAAAGGCTAAACCCTAGCCCTAGTTCCACCCTAGTCCCAACAACAAATAACACAGGACGCCCTAGTCCCTACTTCCAATAGACATCATAACCCTAGCCCTAGTCCCAACCCTACATTGATTGAATCACAGACCCAGAAACCAATCAAAACCCTCAAATACCCAACCAATGAGGACACTAACCCAATCCAGTAGAAACATCAGATACAACCACCAATCAGTGTATACATGTACCAACCACTAGCAGACTATATAAGGTCCCAGCAACCTCAGACAAGGTTTGCTGGCCAGGGAGTTGGAAGCTGCTTCTCCGGTTCAGAATATCCTAGGAGACAGACAGGCGCAATCCACACTTTGGACTACCGCAGGTAAAGGCCTCACAAACTTGAAATCTAACATTACTGTTTGAATAAAACTTTACTCCCTCTCCTGGCCAAAAAACGAAGTGCACAGTCCCTATTAAACACAGTTTAAGCAGCTCACAGAAGCACCCTCCGATGTAGAATATCCCTGTTGCTGGGGGGGGGGGAGGCAGGAGGGGCTGGTTTCACTGGCTTGTTAAAACAAAATGGTGGCTGGGGGTGCACTGTTTAACATACAGGTCTTAGCACAGAGCAGAGGAGAAATTTGGAGGGAAAACTGAATAGTCACCAGGAATGGGAGGGAAAAACTACAGATTTTGGACTGCAAATCCCACAATTCAACACGTTAAATGGAAGCAATCATGGGCAGGAAAACCACAAGTTTAAAACATAAAACAGGTGATAAAATACGCAATCACAGGCAGGTTAAAACTACAATTTTAAACTGTAACAACCACAGGCAAAGACAGTAATCACAGAAAGGGAAAATCGTTTTTTTAAACACTTGGGGGGGGGGGGGGAAGAGACAGTACTAGTCTGCCTCCTTACCACTTCCTGGACTCTGCTCACTGCAATCTGGGGCACAGGTAGGCTGCAACTCACAAGATGGAGGAGAATGATTTGGGGTGCACCGAGCAAAGCCTTAAGGGGCCTGGGCAGGTGTGAGGGGAGGGCTCAGAGTTGCCTGGGAGCTGAATAGCCAATCCCCAGTCCTAGGTCTGCTGGCCTGGGGGTGGGGACTGGGACTGGGGAGCTGCTCTATTCACAGATCTCCTAGGAGACAGACAGGCTCAATCCACACTTTGGTAAGGCCCCAACAAACGTGTCCTCTAAAAACACTATTGTATAAAACTTTACTCCCTCTCCTGGCCAAAAAACGAAGTGCACAGTCCCTATTAAACACAGTTTAAACAGCTTACAGCACATTACTGCTGTCTCAGGAGGGAAGGGTGGGCTGGTTTCACTGACTTGTTAACACAAGATGGTCGCTGGGGGTGCACTGCTTAACATACAGATCTTAGCACAGAGCAAAGGAGACATTTGGAGGGAAAAAACTGATAGTCACAGGGAATGAGAGGGAAAAACTACAGAGTTTGGACTGCAAATCCCACAATTCAACAGGTTACATGGAAGCAGTCACAGGCAGGAAAAAACACAAGTTTAAACACAAAAACATGGGATCAATAATCATCTCGATGCTTTGGAACCGCCAGGACTCCAGAGCCGAAGTGGGGGGTCTTCCGGATGCAGACCTTGAAAGACTTCTGGCGGCTGCTCTTCCACATGAAAACATGGCTTACTCGAGGGAGACGACCCCTCGCTTGAATGTACCTGAACGCGCTCTTTAATCTTGCAATGTCGGAAACAATTCTCGGAGGAATGCGTTTTGATGCGTGCCCACGTTTCATCTAGATCATTTAACCCTGTGGCGACTGTCTGCTACTTCGGAGTCATTCTGGCCTCCATGTTAGACCGCGTGGAAGCCACCATCAGACCTCATTGTGCTGCGCAGAGGACGGGCCACTTTATATCAGTCCTGAAGGTTTCATTCACTCCCAGTGGTTCATTCACTCCCAGTGTTCAGCTAGTGCGGCCCCTTGTGTCAGGCACCGAGTGTGTGACCTGTGTTTAAGAATGCGCGATGTAACCCTTTGACACAATAAACAACGTTTTTAGGTCTCGCTGAGCCAGCGCATGCGCTGCTCTGCCAGAAATTTAGTGAGTGGCTTTTCAGAGTGCTACCCACAGGCTTTTGCTGGCCTCCAGCTTGCGTTCACGATCGCGTGCACGTGCACAGCTGCCATCTGGGTTGCTGTAATCAGGCTCCTCTGCTCGCACTCCCCCTCCCTTCTCCCCCTCCCTTCTCCCCCTCCCTTTTCGTCAGCTTCATTTCACAGCTGCCATCTGGCTTTCTGTAATGGCTCATTAAGCCTTACAGCGTGTGAATCATGCTCCTCCACCTTAGGTCTCGCTGAGCCAGCGCATGCGCTGCGAGAAATTTAGTGAGTGGCTTTTCAGAGTGCTACCCACAGGCTTTTGCTGGCCTCCAGCTTGCGTTCACGATCGCGTGCACGTGCACAGCTGCCATCTGGGTTGCTGTAATCAGGCTCCTCTGCTCGCACTCCCCTCCCTTCTCCCCTCCCTTCTCCCCCTCCCTTTTCGTCAGCTTCATTTCACAGCTGCCATCTGGCTTTCTGTAATGGCTCATTAAGTCTTACAGCGTGTGAATCATGCTCCTCCACCCCCTTGCTCTCTGCTCTCGCTCTAACTACCCCTCCCTTCTCCCCCTCCCTCCTCGTCAGCTTCATTTGCCTCTTTATCGCTTTTATTAAACATTCAGAATCCTTTGTTGGGTTATTGTTCCGACAGCCTTTCCGAACCCGAACAGAATTTGCCGTAAGTGTAAATAACACCATCTCCTAGTCAATAACACACGAATACCATCTCCCCGGATTTTCTTCCTGTTTGGAGCTACTTGAAAAACAGAGAGCCAATCAGAAAGTGAGTTCATGCTGACTGTCCGGCTACTGGGCGGTTCAGCCAAACCTACTCTTGTGTCACTGGAAGCTGTACCATCATGCGTAGCCTGTGATTGGTTGTACGCTTTTGTCATTCAAGAGTATGGACCGCCCAGGTTAGGACGGCACAACATGCCTGTTTCTTGATGAAATAAATGAAATGAAAAGGGCATTTATAAAGCACATGGCTACCAGAAGGCCTCCCAGCGCTTGGCATGATTAGTAAATGGATGGGAGAGACAGAATGATTAGTTTAAGGGAATAAAAGGGTTTTGAGTTGTTTCCTGAAGGCGAAATGACTAGACTCTTTTCGGAGGTGAAGGGAAGGGCGTTCCAGAGTCTGCCTGCATTCAGAGAGAAGAGCCTGCCGCCACTTCTGGCTCGTTTGATTCTGGGGATCTCGATTAGGTGGAGATCATCCGAGCGAAGATTTCTCCTTGCTTTATATGGATGGATTATGGCCGAGATCAGGGAGGGCCTATCCCCTGTAGGGATTTGTGGACAATGCATAGTGATTTGAAGCTAATTCTCTCTTTCACTGGAAGCCAATGTAGAAATCGGAGGGCGGGTTTTGCGGAAAGAAATCTGGGTGTTCCCGTCAACAATCTGGCTGCACAATTCTGGATGATCTGCAATCTGTTGATCACTGAGGTAGGGGCTCCCAAATAAAGCGCATTGCCATAAACCAATCTAGAAAGTAGAATAGATTGGACCATGATTTTCTTGGCTTGAGGAGGGAGCAAGGGAAGCACTTTCCTTGCCATTCTGATCAGGCCAAAGCAGATTGCTACTGTCTTACTGGCTTGCGCTTGGAATGTCAGATTATGGTCTAGCCAGATGCCCAGGCTCTTTATTTCAGGCTTCGGGATTGGGACTGGGCCCATGCATACTGGCCAGATGGTTCTGAGTGACGTATTGTCAAAATTGCCCAGAGTCATGATCTCGGTCTTTTCTCCATTTAATTTCAGGTGGGAAGACCCCATCCATTTTACGACTTCCGTAAGACATGCTTTCAGGGTCGTGGAGTATTGTGTGGATTGGTTTAAGGCTACGACCAGTTGGGTGTCGTCGGCATAGGTGACCATATGGATCCCAAACGGGGCCACGATTGAAGCCAAAGGGACCATATACGCGTTGAAAAGTGTAGGGCTCAGTGATGAGCCCTGTGGTACGCCACTCTGGAGAGGCCGAGGTTTGGAGCTCATGCCCTCTTCAAAAACCTGGAATGAACGTCCTTTCAGGAAGGAGCGCAGCCAACTCAGAGCAGTTCCAACTACTCCCAGATTGCCGAGGCGATGAATCAAGACCTGGTGATTCACCGTGTCGAATGCTGCGCTCAAATCCAATAGGATAATTGGCTGCAGCGCCTCCTGCATCTAGGATTTTCCTGCTTTCCTCCACAACCGCTAGCAGGGCAGTTTCCGTACTCTGCCGAGGCCGGAAGCCTGTTTGGGATGGGTGTAGCAGGTTGGAGGTTTCCAGGAAATTGGAGAGGGTGTGGTTAACATATTTTTCGGCGATTTTAGAGATCCCAGGCAGAAGAGAAATAGGGCGATAGTTGCCCAGGTCTGCGGGATCAAGGTGCGGCTTCTTATACCTGCATGGGATGCAGTGGTGGCTGCTCTTTGTATAACTGCATGGGATGCAGTGGTGGCTGCTCTTTATATCACTGCATGGGATGCAGTGGTGGCTACACTTTATATAACAGCATGGGAAGCAGTGGTGGCTGCTCTTTATATCACCGCAAGGAAAGCAGTGGTGGCTGCTCTTTATATAACCGCACAGGATGCAGTGGTGAATGCTCTTTATATAACCATATGGGATGAAGTGGTGGCTGCTCTTTATATAACCGCATGGGATGTGGTGGCTGCTCCTTGTATAACTGCATGTGATGCAGTGCTGGCTGCTCTTTATAAAACTGCATGGGATGCAGTGCTGGCTGCTCTTTATAAAACTGCATGGGATGCAGTGGTGAATGCTCTTTATATAACCGCAGAGGATGCAGTGGTGGCTGATCTTTATATAACCATATGGGATGGGATGGCGGCTCTTTATATAACGGCATGGGAAGCAGGATGCCTGCTTTTTATATAACTTCATGAGATGCAGTGGTGGCTACTCTTCAAATACACGCGTATGGGATGCAGTGGTGGCTGCTCTTTATATAACCGTATGGGATGCAGTGGTGCCTGCACTTTATATAACTGCATGGGAAGCACGTTGGCTGCTCTTTATAAAACTGCATGGGATACAGGGGTGGCTGCTCTTTATATAACCGTATGGGATGCAGTGGTGCCTGCACTTTATATAACTGCATGGGAAGCACGTTGGCTGCTCTTTATAAAACTGCATGGGATACAGGGGTGGCTGCTCTTTATATACCCGCATGGGATGCAGTGGTGGCTGCTCTTCATATAACCGCATGGGCTGTGGTGGCTGCTCTTTATATAACCGCAAGGAAAGCAGGATGGCTGCTCGTTATATAACCACATGGGATGTGGTAGTGGGTGCTCTTTATATAACTGCATGGGATGCAGTGGTGGCTGCTCTTCATAGAACTGCATGGGGTGCAGTGGTGGCTGCTCCTTATATATCCGCATGGGATGTGGTGGCTGCTCTTTATATGACCGTATGGGATGTGGTGGTTGCTCTTTATTAACCGCATGATATGCAGTGGTGGCTGCTCTTTATATACCCGCATGAGGTGCAGTGGTGGCTGCTCTTTATATAACCGCATGGGATGCAGTGGTGGCTGCTCTTTATATAACTGCATGGGATGAAGTGGTGGCTGCTCTTTATATAACCACATGGGAAGCAGGATGGCTGCTCATTATATAGCCACATGGGATGTGGTGGTGGATGATCTTTATATACCTGCATGGGATGAAGTGGTGGCTGCTCTTTATAGAACCGCAGGGAAGCAGTGCTGGCTGCTCTTTGTTACCGCACGGTATGCAGTGGTGGCTGCTCTTTATATAACCGCATGGGGTGCAGTGGGGGCTGCTCTTTATATAACCACATGGGATGTGGTGGCTGCTCTTTATATAACCGCATGGGATGCATCGTGGCTGCTCTTTATATAACCAAATGGGATGCAGTGGTGGCTGCTCATTCTATAACCGCATGGGATGCATTGTGGCTGCTCTTTGTATAAACACATGGGATGTGGTGGCTGCACTTTATTAACTGCATGGGAAGCAGTGGCGGCTGCTCTTTATATAACGGCATGGGAAGCGGTGGGGACTGCTCTTCATATAACCACATTGAATGTGGTGGCTGTCCTTTATAAAACCGCATTGGATGCAGTAGCAGCTGCTCTTTATATAACTACATGTGATTCAGTGGTGGCTGCTCTTTATATAACTTCATGAGACGCAGTGGTAGCTGCTCGTTATATAACCACATGGGATGCAGTAGTGCCTGCTCTTTATATAACCGTATGGGATGCAGTGGTGCCTGCTCTTTATATAACCGCATGGGAAGCACGTTGGCTGCTCTTTATATAACTGCATGGGAAGCATGTTCGCTGCTCTTTATATAACTGCATGGGATGCAGGGGTGGCTGCCCTTTATATAACCGCATGGGAGGCAGTGGTGCCTGCTCTTTACATAACCGCATGGGAAGCAGTGGTGGCTGCTCCTTATATAACTGCATGGGAAGCACATTTGCTGCTCTTTATATAACTGCATGGGATGGAGGGGTGGCTGCTCTTTATATACCATTTGTAAAGCAGTGGTGGGTGCTCTTGATATAACTGCATGGGATGTGGTGGTGGCGGCTCTATATATAATTGCATGGGATGCAGGATGGCTGCTCCTTAAATAACTGCATCAGAAGCAGGATGGCTGCTCTATATATAACCGCATGGGAAGCAGTGCTGGCTGCTCTTTATATAACCGCATGGGATGCAGTGGTGGCTGCTCTTTATATAACCGCATGGGATGTGGTGGCTGCTCTTTGTATAACCACAAGGGATGTGGTGGCTGCTCTTTATATAACTGCAAGGGAAGCAGTGGTGGCTGCTCTTTATACAACCACATGGGATGCACTGGTGGCTGCTCTTTATATATCCGCATGGGATGCAGTGGTGGCTGTTCTTTATATAACTGCATGGGATGCAGTGGTGGCTGCTCTTTATATAAAGATATGGGAAACAGTGGAGGCTGCTCATTATATAACCGCATGGGATGTGGTGGCTGCTCTTTGTATAACCGCATGGGATGCAGTGGTGGCTGTTCTTTATATAATCGCATGGGATGCAGTGGTGGCTGCTCTTTATATATCCGCATGGGATGAAGTGGTGGCTGTTCTTTATATATCTGCATGGGGTGCAGTAGTGGCTGCTCTTTGTATAACCACATGGGATGCAGTGGTGGCTGCTCTTTATATAACCGCATGGGATGCATCGTGGCTGCTCTTTATATAACCACATGGGATGTGGTGGCTGCTCTTTATATAACCGCATGGGATGCATCGTGGCTGCTCTTTATATAACCACATGGGATGCAGTGGTGGCTGCTCATTCTATAACCGCATGGGATGCATTGTGGCTGCTCTTTGTATAAACACATGGGATGTGGTGGCTGCACTTTATTAACTGCATGGGAAGCAGTGGCGGCTGCTCTTTATATAACGGCATGGGAAGCGGTGGGGACTGCTCTTCATATAACCACATTGAATGTGGTGGCTGTCCTTTATAAAACCGCATTGGATGCAGTAGCAGCTGCTCTTTATATAACTACATGTGATTCAGTGGTGGCTGCTCTTTATATAACTTCATGAGACGCAGTGGTAGCTGCTCATTATATAACCACATGGGATGCAGTAGTGCCTGCTCTTTATATAACCGTATGGGATGCAGTGGTGCCTGCTCTTTATATAACCGCATGGGAAGCACGTTGGCTGCTCTTTATATAACTGCATGGGAAGCATGTTCGCTGCTCTTTATATAACTGCATGGGATGCAGGGGTGGCTGCCCTTTATATAACCGCATGGGAGGCAGTGGTGCCTGCTCTTTACATAACCGCATGGGAAGCAGTGGTGGCTGCTCCTTATATAACTGCATGGGAAGCACGTTTGCTGCTCTTTATATAACTGCATGTGATGGAGGGGTGGCTGCTCTTTATATACCATTTGTAAAGCAGTGGTGGGTGCTCTTGATATAACTGCATGGGATGTGGTGGTGGCGGCTCTATATATAATTGCATGGGATGCAGGATGGCTGCTCCTTAAATAACTGCATCAGAAGCAGGATGGCTGCTCTATATATAACCGCATGGGAAGCAGTGGTGGCTGCTCTTTATATAACCGCATGGGATGTGGTGGCTGCTCTTTGTATAACCACAAGGGATGTGGTGGCTGCTCTTTATATAACTGCAAGGGAAGCAGTGGTGGCTGCTCTTTATACAACCACATGGGATGCACTGGTGGCTGCTCTTTATATATCCGCATGGGATGCAGTGGTGGCTGTTCTTTATATAACTGCATGGGATGCAGTGGTGGCTGCTCTTTATATAAAAATATGGGAAACAGTGGTGGCTGCTCATTATATAACCGCATGGGATGTGGTGGCTGCTCTTTGTATAACCGCATGGGATGCAGTGGTGGCTGTTCTTTATATAATCGCATGGGATGCAGTGGTGGCTGCTCTTTATATATCCGCATGGGATGAAGTGGTGGCTGTTCTTTATATATCTGCATGGGGTGCAGTAGTGGCTGCTCTTTGTATAACCACATGGGATGCAGTGGTGGCTGCTCTTTATATAACCGCATGGGATGCAGTGGTGGCTGCTCCTTATATAACTGCATGAGAAGCAGTGGTGGCTGCTCTTTATATCACCGCAAGGCAAGCAGTGGTGGCTGCTCTTTATATAACCGCACAGGATGCAGTGGTGAATGCTCTTTATATAACCGCACAGGATGCAGTGGTGGCTGCTCTTTATATAACCATAAGGGATGCAGTGGTGACTGCTCTTTATATAACTGCATGGGATGCAGATGTGGCTGTTCTTTTTATAACCGCATGGGAAGCAGCGGTGTCTGCTCTTTATATAACTGCACAGGATGCAGTGGTGAATGCTCTTTATATAACCGCATAGGATGCAGTGGTGGCTGATCTTTATATAACCATATGGGATGGGATGGCGGCTCTTTATATAACGGCATGGGAAGCAAGATGCCTGCTTTTTATATAACTTCATGAGATGCAGTGGTGGCTACTCTTCATATATACGCGTATGGGATGCAATGGTGGCTGCTCTTTATATAACCGTATGGGATAGAGGGGTGCCTGCTCTTTATATAACTGCATGGGAAGCACGTTGGCTGCTCTTTATAAAACTGCATGGGATACAGGGGTGGCTGCTCTTTATATAACCGCAGAGGATGCAGTGGTGGCTGATCTTTATATAACCATATGGGATGGGATGGTGGCTCTTTATATAACGGCATGGGAAGCAGGATGCCTGCTTTTTATATAACTTCATGAGATGCAGTGGTGGCTACTCTTCATATATACGCATATGGGATGCAGTGGTGGCTGCTCTTTATATAACCGTATGGGATGCAGTGGTGCCTCCTCCTTATATAACCGTATGGGAAGCAGTGGTGGTTGCTCATTGTATAACCACAAGGGATATGGTGGTTGCTCTTTATATAACCACATGCGGTGCAGTGCTGACTGCTCTTTATATAACCGCATGTGATGCATCGTGGCTGCTTTTATGTAACCACATGGGAAGCAGTGCTGGCTGCTCTTTATATAACGGCAAAGGAAGCAGTGGTGGCTGCTCTTTATATAACCATATGGGAAGCAGTGGTGACTGCTCTTTATATAACCGTACAGGATGCAGTGGTGACTGCTCTTTATAGAACCATATGGGATGCAGTAGTGGCTGCTCTTTATATAACCGCATGGGATGCAGTGGTGGCTGCTCTTTATATAACCGCAGAGGATGCAGTGGTGACTGCTCTTTATATAACAGCATGGGATGCAGTGGTGGCAGCTCTTTATATAACCGCAGAGGATGCAGTGGTGGCTGCTCTTTATATAACCGTATGGGAAGCAGTGGTGCCTGCTCTTTATATAACCCCATGGGAAGCACGTTGGCTGATCTTTATTTAACCATAAGGGATGCGGTGGTGACTGCTCTTTGTTAACCGCATGGTATGCAGCGGCGGCTGCTCTTTATATAACAGCATGGGATGCAGTGGTGGCTGCTCTTTATATAACTGCATGGGATGCAGTGGTGACTGCTCTTTATATAACCGCACAGGATGCAGTGGTGGCTGATCTTTATATAACCATATGGGATGCAGTGGTGACTGCTCTTTATATAACCGCATATGACGCAGTGGTGGCTGCTCTTTATATAACCGCATGGGATGTCGTGGCTGCTCTTTGTATAATCGCAACGGAAGCGGTGGTGGCTGCTCTTTATATAACCACATGGGATGCAGTGGTGGCTGCTCTTTATATAACCGCATGGGATGCATCATTGCTGCTCTTTATATAATCACAAGATATAGGGTGGTTGCTCTTTATATAACTGCAACGGAAGTGGTGGTGACTGCTCTTTATATAACCACATGGGATGCGTCGTGGCTGCTCTTTGTATAACCACATGGGATGTGGTGGTGGCTCCTCTTTATATAACCACATGGGAAGCAGGATGGCTGCTCTTTATATAACCACATGGGAAGCAGGATGGCTGCTCTTTATAAAACCGCATGGGAAGCAGAGGTGGCTGCTCTTTGTATAACCACAAGGGATGCAGTGGTGGCTGCTGTTTATATAACTTCATGAGATGCAGCGGTGGCTGCTCTTTATATAACCGCATGGGATGCAGTGGTGGCTGCTCTTTATATAACCACATGGGAAGCAGGATGGCTGCACTTCATATAACCACATGGGATGCAGTGGTGGCTGCTCTTTATATAACTTCATGAGATGCAGCTGTGGCTGCTCTTATATAACTTCATGGGATGCAGTGGTGGCTGCTCTTTATATAACAGTTTGGGAAGCAGTGTTGGCTGCTCTATGTATAACCCCATTGAAAGCAGTGTTGTCTGTTCTTAATATAACCTCATGGTTTGTGGTGGCTGCTCTTTGTATAGCCATAAGGGATGTGGTGGCTGCTCTTTATATAACCACAAGGGAAGCAGTGGTGGCTGCTCTTTATAAACCACATTTGATGCAGATGTGGCTGCTCTTTGTATAACCACATGGGATGTGGCGGCTGCTCTTTATTAACCGCATGGGAAGCAGTGGTGGCTGCTCTGTATACAACAGCATTGGATGTAGTGACTGCTCTTTATATAAATACACAAGATACAGTGGTGGATGCTCTTTATATAAGTGCATGGGAAGCAGTGGTGGCTGCTCTTTATATAACCGTATGGGAAGCAGGATGCCTGCTTTTTATATAACTTCATGAGATGCAGTGGTGGCTGCACTTTATATAACCGCATGGGATGCAGTGGTGGCTGCTCTTTGTATAACCGCATGGGATGTGGTGGCTGCTCTTTGTATAGCGACAAGGGATGTGGTGGCTGCTCTTTATATAACCGTAAGGGAAGCAGTGGTGGCTGCTCTTTATATAACCACATGGGATGCATTGGTGGCAGCTCTTTTTATAACCGCATGGGATGCAGTGGTGGCTGCTCTTTATATAACTGCATGGGATGCAGTGGTGGCTGCTCTTTATATAACCACATGGGATGTGGTGGCTGCTCTTTATATAACCGCATGGGATGTGGTGGCTGCTCTTTATTAACTGTATGGAATGCAGTGGTGGCTGCTCTTTATATAACCGCAAGGGGTGCAGTGGTGGATGCTCTTTATATAACCGCATGGGATGTGGTGGCTGCTCTTTACATAACTGCATGGGATGCAGATGTGGCTGTTCTTTTTATAACCGCATGGGAAGCAGCGGTGTCTGCTCTTTATATAACTGCACAGAATGCAGTGGTGAATGCTCTTTATATAACCGCATAGGATGCAGTGGTGGCTGATCTTTATATAACCATATGGGATGGGATGGCGGCTCTTTATATAACGGCATGGGAAGCAGGATGCCTGCTTTTTATATAACTTCATGAGATGCAGTGCTGGCTGCTCTTTATATAACCACATGGGATGCAGTGGTGGCTGCTCTTTATATAACCGCATGGGAAGCAGGATGCCTGCTTTTTATATAACTTCATGAGATGCAGTGGTGGCTGCTCTTTATATAACCGCATGGGATGCAGTGGTGGCTGCTCTTCATATAACCGCATGGGATGTGGTGGCTACTGTTTGTATAACCACAAGGGATGTGGTGGCTGCTCTTTATATAACCGCAAGGGAAGCAGTGGTGGCTGCTCTTTATACAACCACATGGGATGCGGTGGTAACTGCTCTTTATATAACCACATGGGATGCTTTGTTGGCTGCTCTTTATATAACCATATGGGATGCATAGGTGGCTGCTCTTTATATAACCACGTGGGCTGTGGTGGCTGCTCTTTATATAACCGCAAGGGAAGCAGTGGTAGCTGCTCCGTATATAACCGCATGGGGTGCAGTTGTGGCTGCTCTTTATATAACCCTATGGGATGCAGTAGTGGCGGGTCTTTATATAACCGCATGAGGTGCAGTGGTGGCTGCTCTTTATATAACCGCATGGGAAGCAGTGGTGGCTGCTCTTTGTATAACCACAAGGGATGTGGTGGTTGCTCTTTATATAACCACATGCTGTGCAGTGCTGGCTGCTCTTTATATAACCAAATGGGATGTGTTGGCTGCTCTTTATATAACCGCATGGGATGTGGTGGCTGCTCTTCATATAACCGTGTGGAAGGTGATGGCAGCTCTTTTTTATAACAGAATTGGAAGCAGGATGGCTGCTCTATATATAACCGCATGGGAAGCAGTGCTGGCTGCTCTTTATATAACCGCATGGGATGCAGTGGTGGCTGCTCTTTATATAACCGCATGGGATGTGGTGGCTGCTCTTTGTATAACCACAAGGGTTGTGGTGGCTGCTCTTTATATAACTGCAAGGGAAGCAGTGGTGGCTGCTCTTTATATAACTGCATGGGATGCAGTGGTGGCTGCTCTTTATATAAAGATATGGGAAACAGTGGTGGCTGCTCATTATATAACCGCATGGGATGTGGTGGCTGCTCTTTGTATAACCGCATGGGATGCAGTGGTGGCTGTTCTTTATATAATCACATGGGATGCACTGGTGGCTGCTCTTTATATATCCGCATGGGATGCAGTGGTGGCTGTTCTTTATATAACTGCATGGGATGCAGTGGTGGCTGCTCTTTATATAAAGATATGGGAAACAGTGGTGGCTGCTCATTATATAACCGCATGGGATGTGGTGGCTGCTCTTTGTATAACCGCATGGGATGCAGTGGTGGCTGTTCTTTATATAATCGCATGGGATGCAGTGGTGGCTGCTCTTTATATATCCGCATGGGATGCAGTGGTGGCTGTTCTTTATATATCTGCATGGGGTGCATGTGGTCTTGGGTTCCCACCCCGGTCCTCCCACTCCTCCTCTTAGACAGGTCTGATACAAGGAAGGTCTGCTTTTCTCTTGAGTTTTGTTTATTGTGTTACGTGTGTTGACAGCACACACAAACAGGAAGAATAATTAAGTCTATGCGAGAGGGTTTCGTTGGTAGGATGCTTGTACTTGGCTCTTCTTGTTTCCGTGCTCTTGTGTTCCTCCCGGATTGTCAGGCAAGCGTTGACCCAGAAAGAAATAAAGAAAAGAAAAGGGGAGGGTCAGTCTCCGGTTGAAACGCTTTTAAGTGAAGGGGAAGGGAGAAGTGCACCACCACCAGAGCCCTATCGTTGTGGGTGCCTAGTGTAGGGATGTAAGTGCTCACTCCCTGGTACCCTTTAACCGTGCCCACAGCCCCTTAAACAACACCGGGCATGCTTTTGGCACTTGCCTGTTCCCACGACCCTCCTGGGCCGTGGTGATGGAAGACCCAGTCTCCTCTTCCTTGGGGAAAGGAGCGGTCTTGTGCGCAGTGCTCCTTGAGCGGTCTCTGTCTTCTCCCTCTTCCGCTCGGAGGTCGTAGTCGTCCCGCGTTCTCCCGTCCCTGCTCCAGACGCTGGCTTCTTCCTTTTCAGGACTCCTCACCCTCGTGCTCCGCTCTTCCTCTTCCTCACTCCTCGCGTTCGAGCTCCGCTCTTCCTCTCCTGCCGGTCGCGTCGTCCTCTCTCCTTCCGCACTCCAATCGGTTCCGGACGACCCCTCTTTCGCTGTCCACCAATCTATTTCAGCGTCCTCCTCGTCCTCACGTGACGTGTCAGCTAGACCGCTGACCCTACTTCCTGGTTGTTCAACGGCGGCGGCCATTTTGGATAGTTCGTCGCCGTCCGATGGTCCCAAACCAGCACACTGCCTTCCCCCTGGGAATGGACGGTCGGGCCATTCCAAAACAGGAAACCGGGAGAGATAGTCCACGTTCGCTTGAAGTTTCCCTGGAACATGTATGGCCTCGAAGGTAAAGGGCTGTAAAGCAAGAAACCATCGTAAGACCTTTGGGTTAGAGTCTTTATGCAGTGACAGCCAGGTGAGAGGAGCGTGATCAGTTAATAAGAGGAAGGGACGTCCCAAAAGGTAGTATTGCAGGGCCTCCATGGCCCACTTGAGGGCTAGGCATTCTTTTTCCATTGTGGCGTATTTTGTTTCTCTGGGATACAGTTTTCTGCTTAGGTACAATATGGGACGCAAATCTCCGGAATCGTCAGGCTGGGATAGTACGGCTCCGAGGCCTCTTCCTGAGGCGTCGGTTTGGAGGATAAAAGTTTTCTTGAAATCAGGACACGTAAGGATAGGGGAGGTACACAGGGCTCTTTTTAGCTGTTGAAAGCTTTCTTCTTGAGGGCTAAACCAATGGATATGTTTCCCTGTGTGAGTTTTTGTAAGTAGATCGGTGAGGGGACTGGCGACTTCAGAAAAGCGTGGTATGAACCTCCTATAATAGCCAACCAGCCCAAGGAAGGAACGGATGTCCTTCCTACAGGCGGGTCGGGGTATCCGGGAGATGGCCTCTACTTTATTGACTTGTGGTCTTATGCACCCTCCCCTAATATCATAACCTAAATACTCTATATGTTCAGTTCCGAAGGTGGTCTTCTTTGGGTTAAGCGTAAGGCCTGCTTGCTCCAATGTATTAAGAATTGCCTCTAGATGAGTTAGGTGGGTATCCCAATCGGGACTGTACACCACTATGTCGTCTAAATATGCTACAGCAAACCTTTGGTGTTGGGTTAATATGGTGTCCATCAACCGCTGAAATGTAGCGGGGGCCCCATGGAGGCCGAAGGGTAGGACTTTAAATTGGTAAAGGCCTGAAGGTGTTGAAAAGGCCGTTTTTCTTTGGCTGCCGGGGTTAATGGGATCTGCCAATAGCCTTTTGTTAGATCAATAGTGGACATGACCTTGGCCTCTCCTAAACGCTCTATCAGTTCGTCCACTCTTGGCATAGGGTATGCATCGAATTTTGATATGGAGTTCACCTGACGGAAGTCTATGCAAAATCTAATGCTACCATCAGGTTTCGGAACAAGGACAATGGGAGAGGACCAAGCGCTAAGAGATGGTTCGATTATGTCGGCCTCTAGCATGGCCTGTATTTCTTGGTCGACGGCCTGTCTCCTGGCCTCTGGGATACGATAAGGTTTTAATCTAACCGGTTGGGCTGTTTTGGTGACTATGTCGTGTTCTACTAGGGTAGTTCGTCCTGGGGTCCCTGATAAAACGGAGGAGTGCCTTTCGCAGAGGGACAACATTTGTTGCCTCTGTTCTTCTGTAACTTGTGGTCCTACCTGTATGTGGGTCTCCTCTCTGTGGGTTTGTGGGATGAAGGTCACTTCCATGGGTTTATCTACGGTGATATGGTGTATGGAGGCCCCTGTTGTCGGGGTTGTAGGAACGAGTTCTTCCCATGCTTTGAGTAGGTTTACATGATATATCTGTCCAGCAGCCGGTTTATGGGGAACGTCTACTCTGTAAGTCACGGGGGTTACTTTACTCAGTATCCTGTAGGGGCCCTGCCAGGTTGCTAGGAGTTTCTTTTCGGAACTGGGTAGAAGAATAAGTACCTGATCCCCTGTCTTGAATTCCCTCAGTTTAGTGTGACGGTCATATAGACACTTTTGTCTGTTTTGTGCCTTTTCCAGGTTGGCATGTACGTCCTCCCACAGGGAGGACAATGTCTCCTTTAGGGAAGCGGAATACTGTAATAGAGGCTTGCCTTCATCCTCTTCCTCTGTCCACTGTTCAATAGCCATGTCCAAGAGTGTTCTGGGTCTCCTTCCAAACAGGAGTTCGAAAGGTGAGAAACCCGTAGACTTTTGTTCATGTGTCCTAATGGCAAACATGACGAGGGGTAATTGGCGGTCCCAATCCCTCCCTGCTTTGTCTATACTCTTCCTGAGGATGGTCTTTATCGTGCGGTTATATCGTTCCACCAGCCCATCCGTTTGGGGGTGGTAAACCGATGTGCGAATCTGCTTGACTTTGAGGATGGTGCATACCTGTTTCATTAACCTGGACATAAACGGAGTCCCCTGATCTGTTAACAGTTCGTGGGGAAAGCCAACCCGAGAAAAGAAAGTGACCATGGCATGGGCTACTGCGGTAGTGGTTGTGGAAGACAGGGGTATAGCCTCCGGGTACCTTGTTGCATAATCTACAAGTACTAAAATATACTGGTGTCCTCGGGCAGAGGGGATTAGGGGTCCCACTAGGTCCATCCCTACTCTTTTGAATGGAGTGTCGATGATGGGTAGGGGCTGTAGGGGTGCTTTGGGTATGGATGGAGCGTTTATCAATTGACAGCGGGAACAGGAAGCACAATATCTGGCTACTTCCTGATATACCCCTGGCCAATAGAATTTGGGCAGTAGATATTTCAAAGTATGCTCCTTACCGTAATGCCCACCCCCGGTCTGGCTATGAGATAGACACAATACCTGTTCTCTAAAAGCACGGGGAACCAATAGTTGTTCCTTTCTCTTACCCCCTTCCTGGGATATCCTATACAGGAGGCCGTTTTTAACACAAAAGAAGGGGCCTACCTTATCTGGTTGATCCTCCTGAGCCTGCTCCCATGCATTTTGTAGCGTGGTATCGTCTCTTTGGGCTGCTCGGAAACTCCGACCTGCTTCTTGGGGTGTTTCTGAGGAAGTAAAGACATGAGTGGGTAAGACAGTCTCCGCCTGTTGATACATGGCCCGTTCTTTTCTTTTTTCTCTACGGGTTTTAGGTGCTTTAGGGGACGTCTCCTCTATTTCCTCACTGTGGAAGGGAGCGCTATTTAGCCATGCCACTGTAGGAAGGGACGTATTATGTGTCTGCAGGTAGTCGTGAAACCTGGGAAAGTCGGTTCCTAACAACACTGCCTCTGGTAGGTCCGGTACCACTCCCACTTTCCTCAACTGTGACTCCCCCTCTATGTCAAACAGGACCTCGGCAAGAGGATACAACTTCTTCTCTCCATGAACACAAGTCACCTGTATGCACTCATCTTCCACTATCTGCGACTCGCGTATCAGGGCCCACTGTGTGGTGGCACCCTGTGTCTAGAAATGCCATGACTGGTTTCCCGTTCACGTGTATTTTTTTCTTGTACCTTTCTGGGGCTTTTCCGGTAACCATAACTCGGCCCCGGGTGTACCCTACCTCCATGGGTTCCTGAGGAGGAAAGCGGGAAGGGCAGTGTCGGGCTATGTGCCCCCACTCGGCACAGTGGAAACACTGTGGCCCCGATGGGGTAGGTCCAGAGGAAGGTGGTTTGGGTTGGGGTCGGGAGAAGGTCTGGCTTTTATGTTCTATCGGGTTTGTGGCTGTTCTGCTCAGGACCTTTGGAGGACCCATGGGAGTTCTATTGGAAGGAGCCTTGAACTCGGGGGATCGGTGGTATGCACAAGCAAGGTCTACGGCTACCGTAACCGACAAATTAGGGTGCTGTTTAATCCATGCCCTCGTGTTAAAAGGTAGGGCTTCCAGGTACTGCTCTAGGTATACTTTCTCCGTGAGTTCGTCGATAGACGAGGTGGTAGGTTGCAACCAACGATTCCCCAAGTCTCGTATTCGGTAATGGAGGGCCCTTGGGTTGTCTCCCATAGTCCATTTTTCTTTTCTGAAACGGGCCCGATAATATTCCTGGTCACAACCCAGACGTTCCAGAATGGCCCTTTTTATGTCAGCATAGCTGGTGATGCCTGCCGGATTGGCGGCTTGATAAGCGGCCTGTAATTCCCCCGATAGTAATGGTGCGATATACTGTCCCCATCTTTCTGGTGGCCAGGTGGCTGTGGAGGCCACTCTCTCAAAGTTCACAAAAAAATTATCAGGGTCATCCCCCTGTTGAAATTTCTGAAGGACTGATCCGGGGACATTGGGATGCACGTGGGCACTCGAAATGGCGTCTGTGAGGCGCAAAACCGCAGTATCTTGAACCTTTTGGTTTGTAGTTAGGAGGGCCGCTTGGTCCCTTAGGGCAGACTGCATGGCTTCTCTTTCCTGTTGCGCCTGTTTGGTCTGTTGCTCAAAGATGAGCTGCAGATGGCGTTGCCCTTCTGCTAGCTGGGTAATTATTGCTTCCATGGCCGGGGCTCTGTCCTTCGCCAGACAGGGAATCCCACTTTTGACACCACTGTGGTCTTGGGTTCCCACCCCGGTCCTCCCACTCCTCCTCTTAGACAGGTCTGATACAAGGAAGGTCTGCTTTTCTCTTGAGTTTTGTTTATTGTGTTACGTGTGTTGACAGCACACACAAACAGGAAGAATAATTAAGTCTATGCGAGAGGGTTTCGTTGGTAGGATGCTTGTACTTGGCTCTTCTTGTTTCCGTGCTCTTGTGTTCCTCCCGGATTGTCAGGCAAGCGTTGACCCAGAAAGAAATAAAGAAAAGAAAAGGGGAGGGTCAGTCTCCGGTTGAAACGCTTTTAAGTGAAGGGGAAGGGAAAAGTGCACCACCACCAGAGCCCTATCGTTGTGGGTGCCTAGTGTAGGGATGTAAGTGCTCACTCCCTGGTACCCTTTAACCGTGCCCACAGCCCTTAAACAACACCGGGCATGCTTTTGGCACTTGCCTGTTCCCACGACCCTCCTGGGCCGTTGTGATGGAAGACCCAGTCTCCTCTTCCTTGGGGAAAGGAGCGGTCTTGTGCGCAGTGCTCCTTGAGCGGTCTCTGTCTTCTCCCTCTTCCTCTCGGAGGTCGTAGTCGTCCCGCGTTCTCCCGTCCCTGCTCCAGACGCTGGCTTCTTCCTTTTCAGGACTCCTCACCCTCGTGCTCCGCTCTTCCTCTTCCTCACTCCTCGCGTTCGAGCTCCGCTCTTCCTCTCCTGCCAGTCGCGTCGTCCTCTCTCCTTCCGCACTCCAATCGGTTCCGGACGACCCCTCTTTCGCCGTCCACCAATCTATTTTAGCGTCCTCCTCGTCCTCACGTGACGTGTCAGCTAGACCGCTGACCCTACTTCCTGGTTGTTCAACGGCGGCGGCCATTTTGGATAGGTCGTCGCCGTCCGATGGTCCCAAACCATCACAGTGCAGTAGTGGCTGCTCTTTGTATAACCACATGGGATGCAGTGGTGGCTGCTCTTTATATAACCGCATGGGATGCAGTGGTGGCTGCTCCTTATATAACTGCATGAGAAGCAGTGGTGGATGCTCTTTATATCACCGCAAGGCAAGCAGTGGTGACTGCTCTTTATATAACCGCACAGGATGCAGTGGTGAATGCTCTTTATATAACCGCACAGGATGCAGTGGTGGCTGCTCTTTATATAACCATAAGGGATGCAGTGGTGACTGCTCTTTATATAACTGCATGGGATGCAGATGTGGCTGTTCTTTTTATAACCGCATGGGAAGCAGTGGTGGCTGCTCTTTATATAACTGCACAGGATGCAGTGGTGAATGCTCTTTATATAACCGCATAGGATGCAGTGGTGGCTGATCTTTATATAACCATATGGGATGGGATGGCGGCTCTTTATATAACGGCATGGGAAGCAGGATGCCTGCTTTTTATATAACTTCATGAGATGCAGTGGTGGCTACTCTTCATATATACGCGTATGGGATGCAGTGGTGGCTGCTCTTTATATAACCGTATGGGATAGAGGGGTGCCTGCTCTTTATATAACTGCATGGTAAGCACGTTGGCTGCTCTTTATAAAACTGCATGGGATACAGGGGTGGCTGCTCTTTATATAACCGCAGAGGATGCAGTGGTGGCTGATCTTTATATAACGGCATGGGATGCAGTGGTGGCTGCTCTTTGTATAACCACATGGGATGCAGTGGTGGCTACTCTTCATATATACGCATATGGGATGCAGTGGTGGCTGCTCTTTATATAACCGTATGGGATGCAGTGGTGCCTCCTCCTTATATAACCGTATGGGAAGCAGTGGTGGTTGCTCGTTGTATAACCACAAGGGATGTGGTGGTTGCTCTTTATATAACCACATGCGGTGCAGTGCTGGCTGCTCTTTATATAACTGCATGGGATGCATCGTGGCTGCTTTTATGTAACCACATGGGAAGCAGTGCTGGCTGCTCTTTATATAACGGCAAAGGAAGCAGTGGTAGCTGCTCTTTATATAACCATATGGGAAGCAGTGGTGACTGCTCTTTATATAACCGTACAGGATGCAGTGATGACTGCTCTTTATAGAACCATATGGGATGCAGTAGTGGCTGCTCTTTATATAACCGCATGGGATGCAGTGGTGGCTGCTCTTTATATAACTGCATGGGATGCATCATTGCTGCTCTTTATATAATCACAAGATATAGGGTGGCTGCTCTTTATATAACTGCAACGGAAGTGGTGGTGGCTGCTCTTTATATAACCACATGGGATGCGTCGTGGCTGCTCTTTGTATAACCACATGGGATGTGGTGGTGGCTCCTCTTTATATAACCACATGGGAAGCAGGATAGCTGCTCTTTATATAACCACATGGGAAGCAGGATGGCTGCTCTTTATAAAACCGCATGGGAAGCAGAGGTGGCTGCTCTTTGTATAACCACAAGGGATGCAGTGGTGGCTGCTGTTTATATAACTTCATGAGATGCAGCGGTGGCTGCTCTTTATATAACCGCATGGGATGCAGTGGTGGCTGCTCTTTATATAACCACATGGGAAGCAGGATGGCTGCACTTCATATAACCACATGGGATGCAGTGGTGGCTGCTCTTTATATAACTTCATGAGATGCAGCTGTGGCTGCTCTTATATAACTTCATGGGATGCAGTGGTGGCTGCTCTTTATATAACAGTTTGGGAAGCAGTGTTGGCTGCTCTATGTATAACCCCATTGAAAGCAGTGTTGTCTGTTCTTAATATAACCTCATGGTTTGTGGTGGCTGCTCTTTGTATAGCCATAAGGGATGTGGTGGCTGCTCTTTATATAACCACAAGGGAAGCAGTGGTGGCTGCTCTTTATAAACCACATTTGATGCAGATGTGGCTGCTCTTTGTATAACCACATGGGATGTGGTGGCTGCTCTTTATTAACCGCATGGGAAGCAGTGGTGGCTGCTCTGTATACAACATCATTGGATGTAGTGACTGCTCTTTATATAACCACACAAGATACAGTGGTGGATGCTCTTTATATAAGTGCATGGGAAGCAGTGGTGGCTGCTCTTTATATAACCGTATGGGAAGCAGGATGCCTGCTTTTTATATAACTTCATGAGATGCAGTGGTGGCTGCACTTTATATAACCGCATGGGATGCAGTGGTGGCTGCTCTTTGTATAACCGCATGGGATGTGGTGGCTGCTCTTTGTATAGCCACAAGGGATGTGGTGGCTGCTCTTTATATAACCGTAAGGGAAGCAGTGGTGGCTGCTCTTTATATAACCACATGGGATGCATTGGTGGCAGCTCTTTTTACAACCGCATGGGATGCAGTGGTGGCTGCTCTTTATATAACTGCATGGGATGCAGTGGTGGCTGCTCTTTATATAACCGCATGGGATGTGGTGGCTGCTCTTTATATAACCGCATGGGATTTGGTGGCTGCTCTTTATTAACTGTATGGAATGCAGTGGTGGCTGCTCTTTATATAACCGCAAGGGGTGCAGTGGTGGATGCTCTTTATATAACCGCATGGGATGTGGTGGCTGCTCTTTACATAACTGCATGGGATGCAGATGTGGCTGTTCTTTTTATAACCGCATGGGAAGCAGCGGTGTCTGCTCTTTATATAACTGCACAGGATGCAGTGGTGAATGCTCTTTATATAACCGCATAGGATGCAGTGGTGGCTGATCTTTATATAACCATTTGGGATGGGATGGCGGCTCTTTATATAACGGCATGGGAAGCAGGATGCCTGCTTTTTATATAACTTCATGAGATGCAGTGGTGGCTGCTCTTTATATAACCACATGGGATGCAGTGGTGGCTGCTCTTTATATAACCGCATGGGAAGCAGGATGCCTGCTTTTTATATAACTTCATGAGATGCAGTTGTGGCTGCTCTTTATATAACCGCATGGGATGCAGTGGTGGCTGCTCTTCATATAACCGCATGGGATGTGGTGGCTACTGTTTGTATAACCACAAGGGATGTGGTGGCTGCTCTTTATATAACCGCAAGGGAAGCAGTTGTGGCTGCTCTTTATACAACCACATGGGATGCGGTGGTAACTGCTCTTTATATAACAACATGGGATGCTTTGTTGGCTGCTCTTTATATAACCATATGGGATGCATAGGTGGCTGCTCTTTATATAACCACGTGGGCTGTGGTGGCTGCTCTTTATATAACCGCAAGGGAAGCAGTGGTAGCTGCTCCTTATATAACCGCATGGGGTACAGTTGTGGCTGCTCTTTATATAACCCTATGGGATGCAGTAGTGGCGGGTCTTTATATAACCGCATGAGGTGCAGTGGTGGCTGCTCTTTATATAACCGCATGGGAAGCAGTGGTGGCTGCTCTTTGTATAACCACAAGGGATGTGGTGGTTGCTCTTTATATAACCACATGCTGTGCAGTGCTGGCTGCTCTTTATATAACCAAATGGGATGTGGTGGCTGCTCTTTATATAACCGCATGGGATGTGGTGGCTGCTCTTCATATAACCGTGTGGAAGGTGATGGCAGCTCTTTTTTATAACAGCATGGGAAGCAGGATGGCTGCTCTATATATAACCGCATGGGAAGCAGTGCTGGCTGCTCTTTATATAAACGCATGGGATGCAGTGGTGGCTGCTCTTTATATAACCGCATGGGATGTGGTGGCTGCTCTTTGTATAACCACAAGGGTTGTGGTGGCTGCTCTTTATATAACTGCAAGGGAAGCAGTGGTGGCTGCTCTTTATACAACCACATGGGATGCACTGGTGGCTGCTCTTTATATATCCGCATGGGATGCAGTGGTGGCTGTTCTTTATATAACTGCATGGGATGCAGTGGTGGCTGCTCTTTATATAAAGATATGGGAAACAGTGGTGGCTGCTCATTATATAACCGCATGGGATGTGGTGGCTGCTCTTTGTATAACCGCATGGGATGAAGTGGTGGCTGTTCTTTATATAATCGCATGGGATGCAGTGGTGGCTGCTCTTTATATATCCGCATGGGATGCAGTGGTGGCTGTTCTTTATATATCTGCATGGGGTGCAGTAGTGGCTGCTCTTTGTATAACCACATGGGATGCAGTGGTGGCTGCTCTTTATATAACCGCATGGGATGCAGTGGTGGCTGCTCCTTATATAACTGCATGAGAAGCAGTGGTGGCTGCTCTTTATATCACCGCAAGGCAAGCAGTGGTGACTGCTCTTTATATAACCGCACAGGATGCAGTGGTGAATGCTCTTTATATAACCGCACAGGATGCAGTGGTGGCTGCTCTTTATATAACCATAAGGGATGCAGTGGTGCCTGCTCTTTATATAACTGCATGGGATGCAGATGTGGCTGTTCTTTTTATAACCGCATGGGAAGCAGTGGTGGCTGCTCTTTATATAACTGCACAGGATGCAGTGGTGAATGCTCTTTATATAACCGCATAGGATGCAGTGGTGGCTGATCTTTATATAACCATATGGGATGGGATGGCGGCTCTTTATATAACGGCATGGGAAGCAGGATGCCTGCTTTTTATATAACTTCATGAGATGCAGTGATGGCTACTCTTCATATATACGCGTATGGGATGCAGTGGTGGCTGCTCTTTATATAACCGTATGGGATAGAGGGGTGCCTGCTCTTTATATAACTGCATGGGAAGCACGTTGGCTGCTCTTTATAAAACTGCATGGGATACAGGGGTGGCTGCTCTTTATATAACCGCAGAGGATGCAGTGGTGGCTGATCTTTATATAACCATATGGGATGGGATGGTGGCTCTTTATATAACGGCATGGGAAGCAGGATGCCTGCTTTTTATATAACTTCATGAGATGCAGTGGTGGCTACTCTTCATATATACGCATATGGGATGCAGTGGTGGCTGCTCTTTATATAACCGTATGGGATGCAGTGGTGCCTCCTCCTTATATAACAGTATGGGAAGCAGTGGTGGTTGCTCGTTGTATAACCACAAGGGATGTGGTGGTTGCTCTTTATATAACCACATGCGGTGCAGTGCTGGCTGCTCTTTATATAACCGCATGGGATGCATCGTGGCTGCTTTTATGTAACCACATGGGAAGCAGTGCTGGCTGCTCTTTATATAATGGCAAAGGAAGCAGTGGTGGCTGCTCTTTATATAACCATATGGGAAGCAGTGGTGACTGCTCTTTATATAACCGTACAGGATGCAGTGATGACTGCTCTTTATAGAACCATATGGGATACAGTAGTGGCTGCTCTTTATATAACCGCATGGGATGCAGTGGTGGCTGCTCTTTATATAACCGCAGAGGATGCAGTGGTGGCTGCTCTTTATATAACCGCATGGGATGCAGTGGTGGCATCTCTTTATATAACCGCAGAGGATGCAGTGGTGGCTGCTCTTTATATAACCGTATGGGATGCAGTGGTGCCTGCTCTTTATATAACCCCATGGGAAGCACGTTGGCTGATCTTTATATAACCATAAGGGATGCAGTGGCGACTGCTCTATATATAACTGCATGGGATGCAGTGGTGACTGCTCTTTATATAACCAGATGGGATGTGCTGGCTGCTCTTTATTAGCTGCATGGTATGCAGCGGCGGCTGCTCTTTATATAACAGCATGGGATGCAGTGGTGGCTGCTCTTTATATAACTGCATGGGATGCAGTGGTGACTGCTCTTTATATAACCGCACAGGATGCAGTGGTGGCTGATCTTTATATAACCCTATGGGATGCAGTGGTGACTGCTCTTTATATAACCGCATATGACGCAGTGGTGGCTGCTCTTTATATAACCGCATGGGATGTGGTGGCTGCTCTTTGTATAATCGCAACGGAAGCGGTGGTGGCTGCTCTTTATATAACCACATGGGATGCAGTGCTGGCTGCTCTTTATATAACCGCATGGGATGCATCATTGCTGCTCTTTATATAATCACAAGATATGGGGTGGCTGCTCTTTATATAACTGCAACGGAAGTGGTGGTGGCTGCTCTTTATATAACCACATGGGATGCGTCGTGGCTGCTCTTTGTATAACCACATGGGATGTGGTGGTGGCTCCTCTTTATATAACCACATGGGAAGCAGGATGGCTGCTCTTTATATAACCACATGGGAAGCAGGATGGCTGCTCTTTATAAAACCGCATGGAAGCAGAGGTGGCTGCTCTTTGTATAACCACAAGGGATGCAGTGGTGGCTGCTGTTTATATAACTTCATGAGATGCAGCGGTGGCTGCTCTTTATATAACCGCATGGGATGTAAATATGGTCTTTATAAACCACATTTGATGCAGATGTGGCTGCTCTTTGTATAACCACATGGGATGTGGTGGCTGCTCTTTATTAACCGCATGGGAAGCAGTGGTGGCTGCTCTGTATACAACAGCATTGGATGTAGTGACTGCTCTTTATATAACCACACAAGATACAGTGGTGGATGCTCTTTATATGAGTGCATGGGAAGCAGTGGTGGCTGCTCTTTATATAACCGTATGGGAAGCAGGATGCCTGCTTTTTATATAACTTCATGAGATGCAGTGGTGGCTGCTCTTTATATAACCGCATGGGATGCAGTGGTGGCTGCTCTTTGTATAACCGCATGGGATGTGGTGGCTGCTCTTTGTATAACCACAAGGGATGTGGTGGCTGCTCTTTATATAACCGTAAGGGAAGCAGTGGTGGCTGCTCTTTATACAACCACATGGGATGCAGTGGTGACTGCTCTTTATATAACCACATGGGATGCAGTGGTGGCTGCTCTTTATATAACCGCATGGGATGCAGTGGTGACTGCTCTTTATATAACCACATGGGATGCATTGGTGGCAGCTCTTTTTATAACTGCATGGGATGCAGTGGTGGCTGCTCTTTATATAACTGCATGGGATGCAGTGGTGGCTGCTCTTTATATAACCGCATGGGATGTGGTGGCTGCTCTTTGTATAAACGCATGGGATGTGGTGGCTGCTCTTTATTAACTGTATGGAATGCAGTGGTGGCTGCTCTTTATATAACCGCATGGGGTGCAGTGGTGGATGCTCTTTATATAACCGCATGGGATGTGGTGGCTGCTCTTTACATAACTGCATGGGAAGCAGTGGTGGCTGCTCTTTATATAACTGCATGGGAAGCAGTGGTGGCTGCTCTTTATATAACCGCATGGGATGCAGTGGTGCCTGCTCTTTATATAGCCGCATGGGAAGCTGTGGTGGCTGCTCTTTATATAACCGCATGGGAAGCACGTTGGCTGCTCTTTATATAACTGCATGGGATGCAGTGGTGGCTGCTCTTCATATAACCGCATGGGATGTGGTGGTGGTTGCTCTTTATATAACTGGATGGGATGCAGGATGGCTGCTCCTTATATAACAGCATCAGAAGCAGGATGGCTGCTCTATATATAACCGCATGGGAAGCAGTGCTGGCTGCTCTTTATATAACTGCATGGGATGCAGTGGTGGCTGCTCTTCATATAACCGCATGGGATGTGGTGGCTGCTCTTTGTATAACCAGAAGGGATGTGATGGCTGTTCTTTATATAACCGCAAGGGAAGCAGTGGTGGCTGCTTTTTATACAACCACATGGGATGAAGTGGTGACTGTTCTTTATATAACCACATGGGATGCATCGTGGCTGCTTTTATGTAACCACATGGGAAGCAGTGGTGGCTGCTCTTTATATAACCGCAAGGGAAGCAGTGGTGGCTGCTCTTTATATAACCATATGGGATGCAGTGGTGGCTGCTCTTTATATAACCGTACGGGAGGCAGTGGTGGCTGCTCTTTATAGAACCATATGGGATGTGGTGGTGGGTGCTCTTTATATAACTGCATGGGATGAAGTGGTGGCTGCTCTTTATATAACCACATGGGAAGCATGATGGCTGCTCATTATATAGCCACCTGGGATGTGGTGGTGGATGATCTTTATATACCTGCATGGGATGCAGTGGTGGCTGCTCTTTATAGAACCGCATGGGATGCAGTGGTGGCTGCTCTTTGTTGAATGCCATGGGGTGCAGTGGTGGCTGCTCTTTATATAACCGCATGGGATGTGGTGGCTGCTCTTTATTAACTGCATGGAATGCAGTGGTCGCTGCTCTTCATATAACCGTGTGGAATGTGATGGGAGCTTTTTATATAACTGCATAAGAAGCAGGATGCCTGCTTTTTATATAACTTCATGAGATACAGTGGTGGCTGCTCTTTATATAACCGCATGGGATGCAGTGGTGGCTCCTCTTTACATAACCGCATGGGATGTGGTGGCTTCTGTTGGTATAACCACAAGGTCTGTGGTGGCTGCTCTTTATTAAGCGCATGGAATGCAGTGGTGGCTGCTCCTTATATAACCGCATGGGGTGCAGTGGTGGCTGCCTTTTTATATAACCGCCCGGGATGTGGTGGCTGTTCTTTACATAACCGCATGGGAAGCAGTGGTGGCTGCTCTTTATATAACGACATGGAATGAAGTGGTGGCTGCTCTTTATATAACCACATGGGATGCATCATGGCTGCTTTTATGTAACCTCGTGGGAAGCAGTGCTGGCTGCTCTATATAACCGCAAGGGAAGCAGTGGTGGCTGCTCTTTATAGAACCGCATGGGATGTGGTGGCTGCTCTTTATATAACCGCATGGGATGTGGTGGCTGCTCTTTATTAACTGCTTGGAATGCAGTGGTGGCTGCTCTTCATATAATCGTGTGGAATGTGATGGCAGCTCTTTATATAACAGCATGGGAAGCAGGATGCCTGCTTTTTATATAACTTCATGAGATGCAGTGGTGGTTGCTCTTTATATAACCGCATGGGATGCAGTGGTGGCTGCTCTTTACATAACCACAAGGGATGTGGTGGCTGCTCTTTATATAACCGCAAGGGAAGCAGTGGTAGCTGCTCTTTATACAACCACATGGGATGCAGTGGTGACTGCTCTTTATATAACCACATGGGATGCAGTGGTGGCTGCTCTTTATATAACCGCATGGGATGCAGTGGTGACTGCTCTTTATATAACCACATGGGATGCACTGGTGGCTGCTCTTTATATAACCGCATGGGATGTGGTGGCTGCTCTTTATATAACCATATGGGATGCAGTGGTGGCTGCCTTTATGTAACCACATGGGAAGCAGTGGTGGCTGCTCTTTATAGAACCGCAAGGGAAGCAGTGGTGGCTGCTCTTTATATAACCATATGGGATGCAGTGGTGGCTGCTCTTTATATAACTGCACAGGATGCAGTGGTGGCTGCTCTTTATATAACCATATGGGATGCAGTAGTGGCTGCTCTTTATATAAATGCATGGGAGGCAGTGGTGGCTGCTCAATATATAACCACATGGGATGTGGGGTGGCTGCTCTTTATAGGACCGCATGGGAAGCAGTGGTGGCTGCTCTTTGTATAACCACAAGGGATGTGGTGGCTCCTCTTTATATAACCGCATGCGGTGCACTGCTGGCTGCTCTTTATATAACCGCAAGGGAAGCAGTGGTGGCTGCTCTTTATATAACCATATGGGATGCAGTGGTGGCTGCTCTTTATATGACCGCACAGGATGCAGTGGTGGCTGCTCTTTATATAACCGCATGGGAGGCAGTGGTGGCTGATCATTATATAACCACATGGGATGTGGTGGTGGGTGCTCTTTATATAATTGCATGGGATGCAGTGGTGACTGCTCATTATATAACCACATGGGATGTGGTGGTGGGTGCTCTTTATATAACTGCATGGGATGCAGTGGTAGCTGGTCTTTATAGAACCGTAGGGAATGCAGTGGTGGCTGCTCTTTATATAACTGCATGGGGTGCAGTGGTGGCTGCTCTTTATATAACCCCCCGGGATGTGGTGGCTGCTCTCTACATTACCGCATGGGAAGCAGTGGTGGCTGCTCTTTTTATAACGACATGGAATGAAGTGGTGGCTGCTCTTTATATAACCACATGGGATGCATCATGGCTGCTTTTATGTAACCTCGTGGGAAGCAGTGCTGGCTGCTCTATATAACCGCAAGGGAAGCAGTGGTGGCTGCTCTTCATATAATCGTGTGGAATGTGATGGCAGCTCTTTATATAACAGCATGGGAAGTAAGATGCCTGCTTTTTATATAACTTCATGAGATGCAGTGGTGGCTGCTCTTTATATAACCGCATGGGATGCAGTGGTGGCTGCTCTTTATATAACCACAAGGGATGTGGTGGCTGCTCTTTATATAACCGCAAGGGAAGCAGTGGTAGCTGCTCTTTATACAACCACATGGGATGCAGTGGTGACTGCTCTTTATATAACCACATGGGATGCAGTGGTGGCTGCTCTTTATATAACCGCATGGGATGCAGTGGTGACTGCTCTTTGTATAACCACATGGGATGCACTGGTGGCTGCTCTTTATATAACCGCATGGGATGTGGTGGCTGCTCTTTATATAACCATATGGGATGCAGTGGTGGCTGCCTTTATGTAACCACATGGGAAGCAGTGGTGGCTGCTCTTTATAGAACCGCAAGGGAAGCAGTGGTGGCTGCTCTTTATATAACCATATGGGATGCAGTAGTGGCTGCTCTTTATATAACTGCACAGGATGCAGTGGTGGCTGCTCTTTATAGAACCATATGGGATGTAGTAGTGGCTGCTCTTTATATAAATGCATGGGAGGCAGTGGTGGCTGCTCAATATATAACCACATGGGATGTGGGGGTGGCTGCTCTTTATAGGACCGCATGGGAAGCAGTGGTGGCTGCTCTTTGTATAACCACAAGGGATGTGGTGGCTGCTCTTTATATAACTGCATGCGGTGCACTGCTGGCTGCTCTTTATATAACCGCAAGGGATGTGGTGGTGGGTGCTCTTTATATAACTGCATGGGATGCAGTGGTGGCTGCTCATTATATAACCACATGGGATGTGGTGGTGGGTGCTCTTTATATAACTGCATGGGATGCAGTGGTAGCTGGTCTTTATAGAACCGTAGGGAATGCAGTGGTGGCTGCTCTTTATATAACTGCATGGGGTGCAGTAGTGGCTGCTCTTTATATAACCCCCGGGAAGTGGTGGCTGCTCTTTATATAACCATATGGGATGCAGTGGTGGCTGCTCTTTATATGACCGCACAGGATGCAGTGGTGGCTGCTCTTTATATAACCGCATGGGAGCCAGTGGTGGCTGATCATTATATAACCACATGGGATGTGGTGGTGGGTGCTCTTTATATAACTGCATGGGATGCAGGGGTGGCTGCTCATTATATAACCACATGGGATGTGGTGGTGGGTGCTCTTTATATAACTGCATGGGATGCAGTGGTAGCTGGTCTTTATAGAACCGTAGGGAATGCAGTGGTGGCTGCTCTTTATATAACTGCATGGGGTGCAGTAGTGGCTGCTCTTTATATAACCCCCCGGGATGTGGTGGCTGCTCTCTACATTACCGCATGGGAAGCAGTGGTGGCTGCTCTTTTTATAACGACATGTAATGAAGTGGTGGCTGCTCTTTACATAACCGCATGGGATGCATCGTGGCTGCTTTTATGTAACCACGTGGGAAGCAGTGCTGGCTGCTCCTTATATAACCGCAAGGGAAGCAGTGGGAGCTGTTCTTTATATAACCATATGGGATGCAGTGGTGGCTGCTCTTTATATAACGGCACACAATGCAGTGGTGGCTGCTCTTAATAGAACCATATGGGATGCAGCAGTGGCTGCTCTTTATATAGCCACATGGGATGTGGTGGTGGGTGCTCTTTATATAACTGCATGGGATGAAGTGGTGGCTGCTCTTTATATAACCACATGGGAAGCAGGATGGCTGCTCATTATATAGCCACATGGGATGTGGTGGTGGGTGCTCTTTATATACCTGCATGGGATGCATTGGTGGCTGTTCTATATAGAACCGCAAGGGAAGCAGTGGTGGCTGCTCTTTATATAACCATATGGGATGCAGTAGTGGCTGCTCTTTATATAACTGCACAGGATGCAGTGGTGGCTGCTCTTTATAGAACCATATGGGATGTAGTAGTGGCTGCTCTTTATATAAATGCATGGGAGGCAGTGGTGGCTGCTCAATATATAACCACATGGGATGTGGGGGTGGCTGCTCTTTATAGGACCGCATGGGAAGCAGTGGTGGCTGCTCTTTGTATAACCACAAGGGATGTGGTGGCTGCTCTTTATATAACTGCATGCGGTGCACTGCTGGCTGCTCTTTATATAACCGCAAGGGATGTGGTGGTGGGTGCTCTTTATATAACTGCATGGGATGCAGTGGTGGCTGCTCATTATATAACCACATGGGATGTGGTGGTGGGTGCTCTTTATATAACTGCATGGGATGCAGTGGTAGCTGGTCTTTATAGAACCGTAGGGAATGCAGTGGTGGCTGCTCTTTATATAACTGCATGGGGTGCAGTAGTGGCTGCTCTTTATATAACCCCCGGGAAGTGGTGGCTGCTCTTTATATAACCATATGGGATGCAGTGGTGGCTGCTCTTTATATGACCGCACAGGATGCAGTGGTGGCTGCTCTTTATATAACCGCATGGGAGCCAGTGGTGGCTGATCATTATATAACCACATGGGATGTGGTGGTGGGTGCTCTTTATATAACTGCATGGGATGCAGTGGTGGCTGCTCATTATATAACCACATGGGATGTGGTGGTGGGTGCTCTTTATATAACTGCATGGGATGCAGTGGTAGCTGGTCTTTATAGAACCGTAGGGAATGCAGTGGTGGCTGCTCTTTATATAACTGCATGGGGTGCAGTAGTGGCTGCTCTTTATATAACCCCCCGGGATGTGGTGGCTGCTCTCTACATTACCGCATGGGAAGCAGTGGTGGCTGCTCTTTTTATAACGACATGTAATGAAGTGGTGGCTGCTCTTTACATAACCGCATGGGATGCATCGTGGCTGCTTTTATGTAACCACGTGGGAAGCAGTGCTGGCTGCTCTTTATATAACCGCAAGGGAAGCAGTGGGAGCTGTTCTTTATATAACCATATGGGATGCAGTGGTGGCTGCTCTTTATATAACCGCACACAATGCAGTGGTGGCTGCTCTTAATAGAACCATATGGGATGCAGCAGTGGCTGCTCTTTATATAGCCACATGGGATGTGGTGGTGGGTGCTCTTTATATAACTGCATGGGATGAAGTGGTGGCTGCTCTTTATATAACCACATGGGAAGAAGGATGGCTGCTCATTATATAGCCACATGGGATGTGGTGGTGGGTGCTCTTTATATACCTGCATGGGATGCATTGGTGGCTGTTCTATATAGAACCGCATGGGATGCAGTGGTGGCTTCTCTTTATATAACCAAATGGGATGTGGTGGCTGCTCTTTATATAACCGCATGGGATGTGGTGGCTGCTCTTTATTACCTGCATGGAATGCAGTGGTGGCTGTTCTTCATATAACTGTGTGGAATGTGATGGCAGCTCTTTATATAACAGCATGGGAAGCAGGATGCCTGCTTTTTATATAACTTCATGAGATGCAGTGGTGGCTGCTCTTTATATAACCACATGGGATGCAGTGGTGGCTGCTCTTTATATAACCGCATGGGATGTGGTGGTGGGTGCTCTTTATATAACTGCATGGGATGAAGTGGTGGCTGCTCTTTATATAACCACATGGGAAGCAGGATGGCTGCTCATTAAATAGCCACATGGGATGTGGTGGTGGGTGCTCTTTATATACCTGCATGGGATGCATTGGTGGCTGCTCTATATAGAACCGCATGGGATGCAGTGGTGGCTGCTCTTTATATAACCAAATGGGATGTGGTGGCTGCTCTTTATACAACCGCATGGGATGTGGTGGCTGCTCTTTATTAACTACATGGAATGCAGTGGTGGCTGTTCTTCATATAACCGTGTGGAATGTGATGGCAGCTCTTTATATAACTTCTTGAAATGCAGTGGTGGCTGCTCTTTATATAACCACATGGGATGCAGTGGTGGCTGCTCTTTATATAACCGCATGGGAAGCAGGATGCCTGCTTTTTATATAACTTCATGAGATGCAGTGGTGGCTGCTCTTTATATAACCGCATGGGATGCAGTGGTGGCTGCTCTTCATATAACCGCATGGGATGTGGTGGCTACTGTTTGTATAACCACAAGGGATGTGGTGGCTGCTCTTTATATAACTGCAAGGGAAGCAGTGGTGGCTGCTCTTTATACAACCACATGGGATGCGGTGGTAACTGCTCTTTATATAACCACATGGGATGCTTTGTTGGCTGCTCTTTATATAACCATTATGGGATGCAGTGGTGGCTGCTCTTTATATAACTGCATGGGCTGTGGTGGCTGCTCTTTATATAACCGCAAGGGAAGCAGTGGTAGCTGCTCCTTATATAACCGCATGGGGTGCAGTTGTGGCTGCTCTTTATATAACCCATGGGATGCAGTAGTGGCGGGTCTTTATATAACCGCATGAGGTGCAGTGGTGGCTGCTCTTTATATAACCGCATGGGAAGCAGTGGTGGCTGCTCTTTGTATAACCACAAGGGATGTGGTGGTTGCTCTTTATATAACCACATGCTGTGCAGTGCTGGCTGCTCTTTATATAACCAAATGGAATGTGGTGGCTGCTCTTTATATAACCGCATGGGATGTGGTGGCTGCTCTTCATATAACCGTGTGGAAGGTGATGGCAGATCTTTTTTATAACAGCATGGGAAGCAGGATGCCTGCTCTTTATATAACCGCAAGGGAAGCAGTGGTGGCTGCTCTTTATATAACCATATGGGATGCAGTGGTGGCTGCTCTTTATATAACCGCACATGATGCAGTGGTGGCTGCCCTTTATAGAACCATATGGGATGCAGCAGTGGCTGCTCTTTATATAACCACATGAGATGTGGTGGTGGCTGCTCTTTATATAACCACATGGGAAGCAGGATGGCTGCTCATTATATAGCCACATGGGATGTGGTGGTGGGTGCTCTTTATATACCTGCAAGGGAAGTAGTGATGCCTGCTCTTTATACAACCACATGGGATGCAGTGGTAACTGCTCTTTATATAACCACATGGGATGCATTGCTGGCTGCTCTTTATATAACCATATGGGATGCAGTGGTGGCTGCTCTTTATATAACGCCAAACAAAGGAAAACATTATTACTTTAAATAAATTAAACGCCACCAATTGAATCATTCACCAAAAAATGGTTATGATTTAATTTCATCACAATGTTGCATAATAGCCCGTTTACAAATGACATGTATCAATATGAAACATTTTATTCAAGTCTGGTGACAAGAGGGAAAAGGCGCAAGGAAAAAGGGAGTGTTTGTGAAAGTGAAGTGCAAAGGGAAGGTAGTGTGCATATGTGACATCAATCATGAATATATACAACCTAACCAACCAGATGTCTGGCAATTATAAATTACAAGGTATCCGACGCAGATAATAAATCTCTGTCATTAGTGTCTGAACACAAGAAAGAAACAACGTCAACGTTTCGACCCCTAAAATAAACAGCTGGTTTGATGCCTTGTAAGTGGGGTCTTCCTCAGGACGGGGGTGAGAGTTAAAAAAGGGCACCTAAAGAAAAGGGATAATATTTAAGCGGTGGCATTCAGCAAAGAAGACAGTGAAGACAGTGAAGTCTGACATTAAAATTATGTGGATTAATTTACCAGAAAGAATCAGCCAAAGTGTTTCAGGCTGAGAGTACAAACTGCTGGGCCTTGTGAGCTCCTGACACATCTATATTAGGAGTATCAGATGAGAGGAAGAGATTTCTAGATTGATCTTGAATAAGTCTGGTAATATACTCCTCAGTGTATGAAAGTGTGTCGTTCTCTGTCATACTAACAATTAAAGAAAAAAGAATGAAAAAAGGAAGGAAACCCTCGCAGGACGTACCTGCACTTATCAGAGTTATACAATAATGGGGTAAACCCGAAAGACCACTGGACCCGGGTAGCTTATGGTACAAAAGAGTAATGTCACAGTGGACTGTAATTACATGTTATGCCAAACAAAGGAAAACATTATTACTTTAAATAAATTAAACGCCACCAATTGAATCATTCACCAAAAAATGGTTATGATTTAATTTCATCACAATGTTGCATAATAGCCCGTTTACAAATGACATGTATCAATATGAAACATTTTATTCAAGTCTGGTGACAAGAGGGAAAAGGTGCAAGGAAAAAGGGAGTGTTTGTGAAAGTGAAGTGCAAAGGGAAGGTAGTGTGCATATGTGACATCAATCATGAATATATACAACCTAACCAACCAGATGTCTGGCAATTATAAATTTGACTAATTAAATAACATTCCAGTGGTTTACTACACCACCGAGGCATGTTCCCTTAGAGTAACTGCACTTTTTCGAGACGCAACACATGTTATTAGCTGGTTCATACTTCAGTCCATCATTCAGATGGTTTTTTCCTTCTTTTCAGTCAGAGGTTACTGAACAACCTCGACGTTTTTTCTTGAATTTTTGAAGATTTGTGGACCAATCTGAGTAAGTTTTCGGAGCTTTTGTGCTCTGTTTTGAAATTTATTTTACTCCTCCCTCCTCTTTTTGAATCTGATGTCTCTGTTCATATCCTTTGTCTTCAGGAGCTCACAAGGCCCAGCAGTTTGTACTCTCAGCCTGAAACACTTTGGCTGATTCTTTCTGGTAAATTAATCCACATAATTTTAATGTCAGACTTCACTGTCTTCTTTGCTGAATGCCACCGCTTAAATATTATCCCTTTTCTTTAGGTGCCCTTTTTAACTCTCACCCCCGTCCTGAGGAAGACCCCACTTACAAGGCATCAAACCAGCTGTTTATTTTAGGGGTCGAAACGTTGACATTGTTTCTTTCTTGTGTTCAGACACTGATGACAGAGATTTATTATCTGCGTCGGATACCTTGTGTTATGTTTTTCAAATTTATAATTGCCAGACATCTGGTTGGTTAGGTTGTATATATTCATGATTGATGTCACATATGCACACTACCTTCCCTTTGCACTTCACTTTCACAAACACTCCCTTTTTCCTTGCACCTTTTCCTCTTGTCACCAGACTTGAATAAAATGTTTCATATTGATACATGTCATTTGTAAACGGGCTATTATGCAACATTGTGATGAAATTAAATCATAACCATTTTTTGGTGAATGATTCAATTGGTGGCGTTTAATTTATTTAAAGTAATAATGTTTTCCTTTGTTTGGCATAACATGTAATTACAGTCCACTGTGACATTACTCTTTTGTACCATAAGCTACCCGGGTCCAGTGGTCTTTCGGGTTTACCCCATTATTGTATAGCTCTTTATATAACTGCGTGGGCTGTGGTGGCTGCTCTTTATATAACCGCAAGGGAAGCAGTGGTAGCTGCTCCTTATATAACCGCATGGGGTGCAGTGGTGGCTGCTCTTTATATAACCCTATGGGATGCAGTAGTGGCGGATCTTTATATAACCGCATGAGGTGCAGTAGTGGCTGCTCTTTATATAACCGCATGGGAAGCAGTGGTGGCTGCTCTTTGTATAACCACAAGGGATGTGGTGGTTGCTCTCTGTATAACCACAAGGGATGTGGTGGTTGCTCTTTATATAACCGCATGCTGTGCAGTGCTGGCTGCTCTTTATATAACTGCATGGGATGCATCGTGGCTGCTTTTATGTAACCACATGGGAAGCAGTGGTGGCTGCTCTTTATATAACCGCAAGGGAAGCAGTGGTGGCTGCTCTTTATATAACCATATGGGATGCAGTAGTGGCTGCTCTTTATATAACCGCATGGGATGTGGGGGTGGCTGCTCTTTATATAACCGCATGGGAAGCAGTGCTGGCTGCTCTTTGTATAACCACAAGGGATGTGGTGGTTGCTCTTTGTATAACCACAAGGGATGTGGTGGCTGCTCTTTATATAACCACATGGGAGGCAGTGGTGGCTGCTCTTTATATAACCACATGGGAGGCAGTGGTGGCTGCTCTTTATATAACCGCATGGGATGCAGTGGTGACTGCTCTATAGATAACCACATGGGATGCACTGGTGGCTGCTCTTTATATAACCGCATGGGATGTGGTGGCTGCTCTTTATATAACCATATGGGATGCAGTGGTGGCTGCTTTTATGTAACCACATGGGAAGCAGTGGTGGCTGCTCTTTATAGAACCGCCAGGGAAGCAGGGGTGGCTGCTCTTTATATAACCATATGGGATGCAGTGGTGGCTGCTCTTTATATAACTGCACAGGATGCAGTGGTGGCTGCTCTTTATATAACCATATAGGATGCAGTAGTGGCTGCTCTTTATATAAACGCATGGGAGGCAGTGGTGGCTGCTCAATATATAACCACATGGGATGTGGGGGTGGCTGCTCTTTATATAACTGGCTGGGAAGCAGTGGTGGCTGCTCTTTGTATAACCACAAGGGATGTGGTGGTTGCTCTTTATATAACCGCATGCGGTGCAGTGCTGGCTGCTTTTATGTAACTCTACACAAATGGTATGCAGTTCCTAATGTTAAAAGCAGGAGAAGGTGTTTTTTTTCAAGAGCTCCACATGGAGGTGTGGAGTTGTAAAAAGTGGGGAGAAGAATCCTCTCCTCTTGGAAAAAGACCCTCACACACCCAGCCTGCTAGGTGTCATGCTTCATCATCGGGTCTGCTCCTTATCGGGTCGGCGCTGCAATCCCCGATCGGCACAGTGATGGGGCCTTCTTGGCGGAGATCTTTATTCCATATGCCGGTGGGTGAAGTGCGTGTGAGGGCCCTAAAACAGTGTAGGTGATATAGATGTGTAGGGAAGTCAAAAAGGGGAGGTGGTCCACTCAAAATAATTTTATTAAACGTGGCCCCTACCCTGGTTAAAAAGAAAACAAGACGCGTATCTCCACTCTAAGGATGTCGAGATTATGCGCTTGTAAAAAAGGTCAACATGTTTCTTGCCCAACAATATATTAAATGGCAATTCTTCAGGACCAACGATGATCTACCTACACTTTTTGGTAGTGGTCAACAATAAAGTGAAATAAAATAGTGACCACCGTTACAGCACCCTAAAAAGTGGTACCTGTAGATCAAAAAAACACAACCTGCAAAGAAAAACAGAATAACAACATTAACGTTAAATGTCACGATATTCTGTTCGAAATGAAAAACAAGAGCCCCACATGGTGTTTTTGATGCGGCTCAAGCATGCTGAACACAAGTGACTCGTGGCATGCATGATGTGAGCACTCAGTATCATTACAACCGGTAATGCGTATTCAAACTAAGCAGCTAAAAAGAGCAATCATCTAAAAACTCACCCCATTAGGGTCAAGGATGCGCGGCATCAGTACCGGCTGGTGTAGACACTAATGTGTAGTGTCCTAGTAAGTGGGAAAAAAACATGAATAGTAATGTTCAAAAATATTGGAAAGAAACAACATATCCCAGGTTCAATAGCCTGGAGGTGGAGCAAGCCAACCAATGCACGAGGGCACCCAGCAGGACTGCCCTGTATGTAGCTCTCCAAGTAGCTGAGCCTGTAATCCAATAAGGGGCACACTAAATGCTTATAGTGCCCAGGGACTGTGCAGCGTGGCTGGGACCCTAGTCAGCGCGCCAGCCAGTATACCCGACACTCACCGAGGTGGGGACGGGGTTGCTTGCAGCAAACGTGACGGAACCACACAGCCGGTGCTCCAACAGGCATCTCGACAGTATTTAAACTTACCCTGTGTTAAAAGGTGGAAACAAGGAGTCAAATGCGGGAGAGACAGGAACCAGTGCTTTTATGTAACCACATGGGATGCATCGTGGCTGCTTTCATGTAACCACATGGGAAGCAGTGCTGGCTGCTCTTTATATAACCGCAAGGGAAGCAGTGGTGGCTGCTCTTTATATAACCATATGGAATGCATTGTTGGCTGCTCTTTATATAACCGCACATGATGCAGTGGTGGCTGCTCTTTATAGAACCATATGGGATGCAGCAGTGGCTGCTCTTTATATAACCACATGGGATGTGGTGGTGGGTGTTCTTTAATTGCATGGGAAGCAGTGGTGGCTGCTCTTTATAGAACCGCATGGGATGCAGTGGTGGCTGCTCTTTGTAGAACCGCATGGGGTGCAGTGGTGGCTGCTCTTTATATAACCACATGGGATGTGGTGGCTGCTCTTTACATAACCGTATGGGAAGCAGTGGTGGCTGCTCTTTATATACCATATGTAATGCAGTGGTGGGTGCTCTTTATATAACCGCATGGGATGTGGTGGTGGCTGCTCTGTATATAACCGCATGGGATGTGGTGGCTGCTCTTTGTATAATCAGAAGGGATGTGGTGGCTGCTCTTTATATAACTGCAATGTAGCAGTGGTGGCTGCTCTTTATACAACCACATGGGTTGCAGTGGTGGCTGTTCTTTATATAACCGCATGAGGTGCAGTGGTGGCTGTTCTTTATTAACCGCATGGGAAGCAGTGGTGGCTGCTCTTTTTATAACCGCATGGGATGCAGTGGTTGCTGCTCTTTATATAACTGCATGGGATGCAGTAGTGGCTGTTATTAATATATTTGCATGGGATACAGTGGTGGCTGCTCTTTGTCTAACCGCATGGGATGCAGTGGTGGCTGCTCTTTATATAACCGCATGGGATGTGGTGGATGCTCTTTGTATAACCGCATGGGATGCAGTGGTGGCTGCTCTTTATATAACCGCATGGGATGTGGTGGATGCTCTTTGTATAACTGCATGGTATGCAGTGGTGGCTCCTCTTTATATAACCATATGGGATCCAGTGGTGGCTGCTCTTTATATAAAGGTATGGGAAACAGTGGTGGCGGCTCATTATATAACCGCATGGGATGTTGTGGTGGCTGTTATTAATATATTTACATGGGATACAGTGGTGGCTGCTCTTTGTCTAACCGCATGGGATGCAGTGGTGGCTGCTCTTTATATAACCGCATGGGATGTGGTGGTGGCTGCTCTTTATATAACCGCATGGGATGTGGTGGTGGCTGTGCTTTATATAACTACATGGGATGCAGTAGTGGCTGCTCTTTATATAACAGCAGAGGATGCAGTGGTGGCTCATCTTCATATTGTATTGTATTGTATTGTAATTGCATTTGTATAGCGCTTACTACCCCTGACGAGGCGTCGAAGCGCTTTTTCAGCGAGTAGCACGCTACTCCGGGACCGATAGAGGATTAGTGTTGAATTAGTATAGTGAAACATGCAAGTAAATTTTAAGTGGTGGATAGGTTAGTCAGTTATTTGGATTCGGAAGGTTAGCAGAAGGATAGAAGAGGAAAGAAGGTTTGTATTTATATATAGCGCTTCTAACCCCTGATGGGGTGTTGAATTGCTTTTTGGCGAGTAGCACGCTACTCTGGAACCCATAAAGGATTAGTGGTGAATTAGTATGGTGAAATATGAAAGTAATTTGAGTGGTGGATATTAGTCAGTTATTTGGAGTGAGAAGGATAGTGGAGGGATAGAAGGGAAAGAAAGGTTTGCATTCATATAGTGCCTGTTACCCCTGATGGGTGTTGAAGCGCTTTTTTGGCGAGTAGCACACTACTTTGGAATCCATAAAGGATTAGTGGTGAATTAGTATGGTGAAATATGAAAGTAATTTGAGTGGTGGATATTAGTCAGTTATTTGGAGTGAGAAGGATAGTGGAGGGATAGAAGGGAAAGAAAGGTTTGCATTCATATAGCGCCTGTTACCCCTGATGGGTGTTGAAGCGCTTTGTTGGCGAGTAGCACACTACTCTGGAACTCATAAAGGATTAGTGGTGAATTAGTATAGTGGAATATGGAATTAGAGAAGTGAACATGCTAGTCTGTTATTTTGATTGAAAAGGATAGTGGAGGGATAGAAGAGTGAAGGATTTCTTTTTTTAGGTCATAGCAGTAGGAGGAGGCTTTTGGATGAGTAAAAAGGGTTTTTTAAGTGGAAGAGTCAGAGGGAAGAGTTTAGAAAGGTTTATTTTGGGGATCGGTACAGTAAAGGAGGTGTCAGAAGATGCAAGGAGGGGTAGAGTAGGAGAGAGTCAAGAAAGGGTTATTTTGGGGAACATAGTAGTGGTATGGCGTTTGGGATAAATGAGAGAGTGGGTGTAGAGGATTTAATGATAGATGTATAGGGTGAGATAGGGTAGTGAATTGGAAAGAGTAGTAGAAAGAAGTTTGAGATGAGTCAGAAAGTTGGCCTAGGAGATATATTGAGGGAAGTATAGGCTGAGAAATAGGGTAGTGCATTGGAAATGCTAAATTAGACAAGCATTGGCATAGCCAATAGGTCTCGCCTTTGGGACCTTATAAGTGTTTAGCTCTGCAACAGTTAATGTTGTTGCACCAAGGATATTGTGCTTTATAACTAAATACTTATAAGGTCACAAAAGCGAGACCTATTGGCTATGCCAATGCTTCAAGGGTAGAGAGAGGGGTAGAGAGAGGGAGGTGGAGAGAGGTAGAGAGAGAGAGGTAGAGGTAGGTACAGAGAGAGGTAGAGAGCTAGAGCGAGAGAAAGAGAGAAAGAGAGAATTAAGGGGAGAGAGAGAAAGAAGGGTAGAGAAAGGGGGAAGAGAGAGGAGAGACAATGAAGGAGCAAGTGAATTTCAGAGGGGGAGAGAGAGAGAGAGAGAGAGAAAGAGAGAGCGAGAGAATTAAGGGGAGAGAAAGAGAGAGAAAGAAGGGGAGAGAGAGAGAAAGGGGGAAGAGGGAGAGAGAATGAAGTAGCAAGTGAATAGTGAGAAGAGGGAGAGAGAGAAAGAGAGAGGGAGAGAAAGAGAGAGGGGGAGAGAGAGAGAGAAGGAGGAAGTGATGTGAAACACCAATACATTTTTTTTGGGGGGGGAGGAAGACGGGTGTACTTAAAAATACACACTAAAAGGTCACGGGGCCTTTGCAAGCTACGAAATGTATCTTTTAACATTTTTCTCAGCACCCTAATGCGATTAAATCAAACGTTATGTTTCGGTATTAAAGTAAAATGTGGACATGTTAATTTGTGATCTGGGGTGCTGTAATCGAGGAAAGACTAAATGGACTAAAGCATGCAGCACTGTACTGAGACCGCTCCAGAGGCCCCTTGTCTGATGTGTAGATTTAACCAACATGCAGGCGAAAGAGGAGGAGAGTGAATGAGCAAATACAAGATATAGAAAAGAATGGAAGAAGGAATAGCAGATGGAGCTTATGGGGAGAGTGACAGAGAGAAGAGAGAGGTAGAGGAGCGTAAATAAAGGAGAGATAGAGAGAAGTGTAGAGAGTTGAGAGAAGGGTAGAGAGTTGAGAGAAAGAAGGTGAGAGAGAGGAGAGCGAATGAAGGGGAGAGAGAGAGAGAGAGAGAGAAAGAAGGGAGAGAGAGCAAATGAAGTGGAGAGAGAGAGAGAAAGGGGGAAGAGAGAGGAGCGACAATGAAGGAGCAAGTGAATTTGAGAGGGGGGGAGAGAGAGAATTAAGGGGAGAGAGAGAGAGAGAAAAGGGGGAAGTGAGGAGAGACAATGAAGGAGCAAGTGAATTTGAGAGGGGGGAAGAGAGAGAATTAAGGGGAGAGAGAGAGAGAGAAAAAGGGGAAGTGAGGAGAGACAATGAAGGAGCAAGTGAATTTGAGAGGGGGAGAGAAAGAGCGAGACAAACAGAGGGGGAGAGAGAGACAGGGAAGAACTGACGTGAAACACGAATGTTTTTTTTAGGTGGAAGACTGAAGCATGTAAGCAGGCAAAGATACGATTACATTACTTCCCTTAAAAAAATGTAAGTGCTGTAAAGGAAATTTTGTATAAATAAAATACGACTACAGCTAAACAGGAACACTGCCTCTAGGTAAATGTAAGCATAAAACGTAAGTAGACAAGAATACGATTACATTTGTTTAATAATAATAATGTGTGTGGTGTAAAAGTGCAGTTAAACAAATAAACGAGAGTACACGTAAACGCCAACAGTGCCTTTAGCTGGATAAAATGAAGGCCCTTTTATAACACTATCGTAAAGGTCTGGCAGTACAAAGGACAGGTTTATATGGGACAGAAGTGTTAGAGGAATCGTAAATAAAAGTTTCCGCTAAGGGCAAACGGGAATAAAGGAGGAGGGGTGTGTGTGGCGCCGCTGGTCTGTTTCCTGCTGACAAGCATGCAGCACTGTACTGAGACCGCTCCAGAGGCTCCTTGTCTGCTGTGTAGATTTTCCCAATATGTAGGCAAAAGAGGAGGAGAGTGAACGAGCAAATACAAGATAGAGAAAAGAATGGAAGAAGGAATGGCAGATGGAGTTGATGCGGGAGAGTGACAGAGAGAAGAGAGAGGTAGAGGAGCGTAAATAAAGGAGAAATAGAGAGAGAAGTGTAGAGAGGCAAAAGAAGGGTAGAGAGTTGAGAGAAAGAAGGGTAGAGAGAGGATAGAGAATGAAGGGGAGAGAGAGAGTGAATGAAAGCGAGAGAGACAGAAAGAAGGGGAGAGAGCGAATGAAGTGGAGAGAGAGAGAGAAAGGGGGAAGAGAGAGGAGAGACAATGAAGGAGCAAGTGAATTTGAGAGGGGGGAGAGAGAGAGAGAATTAAGGGGAGAGAGAGAGAGAAAGAAGGGTAGAGGAAGGGAGAAGAGAGGAGAGACAATGAAGGAGCAAGTGAATTTCAGAGGGGAGAGAGAGAGAGAGAGAAAGAAAGAGAGAGAGAGAATTAAGGGGAGAGAAAGAGAGAGAAAGGGGGAAGAGAGAGGAGAGACAATGAAGGAGCAAGTGAATTTAAGAGGGGGGAGAGAGAGAAAGAGGGAAGAAGTGACGTGAAACACCGATATGGTTTGTTTTAGGTGGAAGAATGAAGCATGTAAGCAGGCAAAGATACGATGACATTACTTTACTCTAGACACGTGTACAGTTTACACAAACACCCATGTGTAAGGTGAAAGTTCTAGACAAGTCTGCAGTATACACAAACACCCATGTGTAAGGCGAAACTTCTAGACAAGTGTACAGTAGACACAAACATACATGTGTAAGGCGAAACTTCTAGACAAGTGTACAGTACACACAAACACCCATGTGTAAGGCGAAACTTCTAGACAAGTGTACAGTACACACAAACACCCATGTGTAAGGCGAAAGTTCTAGACAAGTGTACAGTTCACACAAACACCCATGTGTAAGGCGAAACTTCTAGACAAGTGTACAGTACACACAAACACCCATGTGTAAGGTGAAAGTTCTAGACAAGTCTGCAGTATACACAAACACCCATGTGTAAGGCGAAACTTCTAGACAAGTGTACAGTACACACAAACACCCATGTGTAAGGTGAAAGTTCTAGACAAGTGTACAGTACACACAAACATACATGTGTAAGGGGAAACTTCTAGACAAGTGTACAGTACACACAAACACCCATGTGTAAGGTGAAAGTTCTAGACAAGTGTACAGTACACACAAACATACATGTGTAAGGGGAAACTTCTAGACAAGTGTACAGTACACACAAACATACATGTGTAAGGCGAAACTTCTAGACAAGTGTACAGTACACACAAACACCCATGTGTAAGGTGAAAGTTCTAGACAAGTGTACAGTACACACAAACATACATGTGTAAGGGGAAACTTCTAGACAAGTGTACAGTACACACAAACATACATGTGTAAGGTGAAAGTTCTAGACAAGTCTAGGAGAAGGTTTCTAACAGCAGCCTCATGTATGCACGAGGAGCGTTTACCATTAAGCAGCCATTTTCTGTCAAATACAATTGCTCGTTGATATGTATCTGAATGACGTAATTTTCTGCAAAACATTTAAATCTGCAGTCCACCAAACTTTCCCATACAACTCAACTGTACTATATAAAGCATAGGCTCCATGCCGTAGCCACAGAAGGATTTCCCCTGACTAGGTGACAGACCACAGGAGTGTAAACCCCGCCCACTCTTTCTGTGTCAATCACTTTCTAGTAAACAACAAAATGAGGTACCCCGTCTATTTCATGTGCTCACTGAAACCCCCAACCTCTATGTATGAAAGCAGTTGGCACCCATGAAGCGCAGTCACTCCTCATGATTTGTAGCACCGCACAGAAAGGCCACACCATTAAATGTACACGCTGCCCACTTTAATACACAAGCATTTGCAATGCAATAGGTCTCGCATTACTGAAATTTGAGGGGGGAATTCCAAAATAACTACAATCCTCCGATATATAAGACAACAGACACTGCCAGCGTCCCATGCCCACACTCCTCCCATGGGCAAACCCTTTAGTGATCTAAACGCTGTACAGTAGTAGGCCTTATGCTAAGAACAGATGACGTTTTAGAAACGATATGTTGGCTGGTGAACTAAATTCAAACAGGAACGAGGTAAGGTGTGGTGTGCAAAGAACCAGACTACCTTGCATCAGGAAAGAACCTCCTTAAAGGCGGTCCACTGAAGTTATACTGCGGAGAACAACCACGTGAAGGGCCACCCGCACTCCTATGAATGCATCGGGAGACCCACTAACGTTTGTTGCATGCTTTAATACCAAATGTTTTCACAAGTGGGCTCGCCCACTCCTTCTGATCCTCGGCATGCAGGGGTGAGTTTTAACAGCACAGAGGAGATGGCGGTGAAGAAACAGCAGGGGAAGTCCTGTCAGCCCGAGAATACCAGTGAAGTTACCGGCCTAGGGGCAGACACATGCATTGCTGTAGCATTGCTGTAGCGTAAAGAAGAGAAAAATACAGGCTTCCATTTCTACTCACGGTGTACTCTGAAAGACAAAAATAAATACAGTCCTAAAACAGAAGACAAGGAGTGAAAAACAAGCTGCAGAGCACTCGTAGCCCTGCCTTAAAGTTCCCGGGATGATGTCAGTTTTTAACCAGGAAAAAAAGCAGAGTGTGGGATAAAACGAGCGAAAGGGGAAGTATTTAAAGAAACAGGCACGTCTGCAGAGATGTAAGTGGTTGATGGGTTGGCATGCCTGTAATGAAGCTCAGGGTTTCATAATTTGCCGCTCTAATTGACTTAGTTTCCAAACTAATATGAAAATCAAGAATCAGGACAAATAAATCCTGTTAAACACAATACAAGAATTTCCATAAATACAGAGTTAATTGTATGTGCCACTCAGATGCTTCTTCGTAGTGAACTGCTAAATTCAAAGCTCTTGTGTGTGAACCAGTCTCACGTTGTTTTACAGAGATTGTCAGCTGCCATTACTCACCACAAATAGAAGCTGCGAGGTATCCCGAGTTCTGCCAGACTCTGCTCGTTACCATTTTGAAATCTTCTGACAATAAGCATGCCATGAATCATTGTGTTTAATTACGTGCCTAGAAACTTCAGGGCTTTGCATATCTATTCTCCCTGAATTCAAATTAAAAAATCTGCTTGATACCATTATTTTAAAACGGAGGTATTTTTCAGGGGATGATGTAGTTGTCTGAAAGATTTCACAAAATCGTTTGTGCGCACAGTTTTCACTTGGCGACATGCATGAAGTGGCACTTGAAGAAGACGCAATATTTGAAAAGAATTCCGAATTTCCCAACTGACTAGCTTTTCCAATACCTGACAGTTATTGCAGCCTCAAGTGGGCGGGCTGGGGTTTGACTGCCAGGGCTCCTGCGAGTAAAATGTGGGTCGGTTTAGGGGCATGTCTGTGGGCAGCTGTAAGTGGAGCTCCATTAAACAAGCAATGGCCGCGCGGCCGTGAAACTGACACGGCCGTGCGGCCGCGAAAGTAATCGCGAGGGAAGCCATATGGCGCCTGATCACGCGTGCACGCTCGCGTGAACGCAAGCTGGTCGCCAGCAAACTGCTGTTTGCACTTCCAAAATCCGCTTACTAAAACTCTCGCCAGAGCAGCGCATGCGCTGACTCAGGCGAGACCTAAAAAAGTGATAAATATATAGATTCATAAGTACATTGAAAGTATATAGATGCATAAAGGAGGTAAGTGTATATATAGATTAAAGATATTGATAGAGGTAGCGGATGAGAAATAGGGTAGTGAATTGGATATGCTTTTTCAGGAGAAAAGTAACAGACACAATAATTAATGGGAAGATGTGCAGCATTTCTGGCCCTGGCCAGTCTCGAACAGGCTCAAACAGGCAACTGCCCTTGTCCTCTCCGCCCTTAACAGGCTCAAACAGGCAACTGCCCTTGTCCTCTCCGCCCTTAGCCTCGACGCCCGGGCTGAGACGCCCTAACCCTGGCCTTTTATAGCCCTATTAATCAGGTGACCGCGTCAGCCAATGGGAACCCTAGCCCTAATACTATCCAATCACAACACTAGCCCTAAAAGCTGCTGCTCAGCGAGAAATTTAGTGAGTGGCTTTTCAGAGTGCTACCCACAGGCTTTTGCTGGCCTCCAGCTTGCATTCACGATCGCGTGCACGTGCACAGCTGCCATCTGGGTTGCTGTAATCAGGCTCCTCTGCTCGCACTCCCCCTCCCTTCTCCCCTCCCTTCTCCCCTCCCTTCTCCCCCTCCCTTCTCCCCCTCCCTTTTCGTCAGCTTCATTTCACAGCTGCCATCTGGCTTTCTGTAATGGCTCATTAAGCCTTACAGCGTGTGAATCATGCTCCTCCACCTTAGGTCTCGCTGAGCCAGCGCATGCGCTGCTCTGCGAGAAATTTAGTGAGTGGCTTTTCAGAGTGCTACCCACAGGCTTTTGCTGGCCTCCAGCTTGCGTTCACGATCGCGTGCACGTGCACAGCTGCCATCTGGGTTGCTGTAATCAGGCTCCTCTGCTCGCACTCCCCTCCCTTCTCCCCCTCCCTTTTCGTCAGCTTCATTTCACAGCTGCCATCTGGCTTTCTGTAATGGCTCATTAAGCCTTACAGCGTGTGAATCATGCTCCTCCACCCCCTTGCTCTCTGCTCTCGCTCTCACTACCCCCTCCTTTCTCCCCCTCCCTCCTCGTCAGCTTCATTTGCCTCTTTATCGCTTTTATTAAACATTCAGAATCCTTTGTTGGGTTTTTGTACCGACAGCCTTTCCGAACCCGAACAGAATTTGCCGTAAGTGTAAATAACACCATCTCCTAGTCAATAACACACGAATACCATCTCCCCGGATTTTCTTCCTGTTTGGAGCTACTTGAAAAACAGAGAGCCAATCAGAAAGTGAGTTCATGCTGACTGTCCGGCTACTGGGCGGTTCAGCCACACCTACTCTTGTGTCACTGGAAGCTGTACCATCATGCGTAGCCTGTGATTGGTTGTACGCTTTTGTCATTCAAGAGTATGGACCGCCCAGGTTAGGACAGCACAACATGCCTGTTTCTTGATGAAATAAATGAAATGAAAAGGGCATTTATAAAGCGCATGGCTACCAGAAGGCCTCCCAGCGCTTGGCATGACTAGTAAACGGATGGGAGAGACAGAATGATTAGTTTAAGGGAATAAAAGGGTTTTGAGTTGTTTCCTGAAGGCAAAATGACTAGACTCTTTTCGGAGGTGAAGGGGAAGGGCGTTCCAGAGTCTGCCTGCATTCAGAGAGAAGAGCCTGCCGCCACTTCTGGCTCGTTTGATTCTGGGGATCTCGATTAGGTGGAGATCATCCGAGCGAAGCTTTCTCCTTGCTTTATATGGATGGATTATGGCCGAGATCAGGGGAGGGCCTATCCCCTGTAGGGATTTGTGGACAATGCATAGTGATTTGAAGCTAATTCTCTCTTTCACTGGAAGCCAATGTAGAAATCGGAGGGCGGGTTTTGCAGAAAGAAATCTGGGTGTTCCCGTCAACAATCTGGCTGCACAATTCTGGATGATCTGCAATCTGTTGATCACTGAGGTAGGGGCTCCCAAATAAAGCGCATTGCCATAAACCAATCTAGAAAGTAGAATAGATTGGACCATGATTTTCTTGGCTTGAGGAGGGAGCAAGGGAAGCACTTTCCTCGCCATTCTGATCAGGCTAAAGCAGATTGCTACTGTCTTACTGGCTTGCGCTTGGAATGTCAGATTATGGTCTAGCCAGATGCCCAGGCTTCGGGATTGGGACTGGGCCCATGCATACTGGCCAGATGGTTCTGAGTGACGTATTGTCAAAATTGCCCAGAGTCATGATCTCGGTCTTTTCTCCATTTAATTTCAGGTGGGAAGACCCCATCCATTTTACGACTTCCGTAAGACATGCTTTCAGGGTCGTGGAGTATTGTGTGGATTGGTTTAAGGCTACGACCAGTTGGGTGTCGTCGGCATAGGTGACCATATGGATCCCAAACGGGGCCATGATTGAAGCCAAAGGGACCATATACGCGTTGAAAAGTGTAGGGCTCAGTGATGAGCCCTGTGGTACGCCACACTGGAGAGGCCGAGGTTTGGAGCTCATGCCCTCTTCAAAAACCTGGAATGAACGTCCTTTCAGGAAGGAGCGCAGCCAACTCAGAGCAGTTCCAACTACTCCCAGATTGCCGAGGCGATGAATCAAGACCTGGTGATTCACTGTGTCGAATGCTGCGCTCAAATCCAATAGGATAATGGCTGCAGCGCCTCCTGCATCTAGGATTTTCCTGCTTTCCTCCACAACCGCTAGCAGGGCAGTTTCCGTACTCTGCCGAGGCCGGAAGCCTGTTTTCGATGGGTGTAGCAGGTTGGAGGTTTCCAGGAAATTGGAGAGGGTGTGGTTAACATACTGTTCGGCGATTTTAGAGATCACAGGCAGAAGAGAAATAGGGCGATAGTTGCCCAGGTCTGCGGGATCAAGGTGCGGCTTCTTATACCTGCATGGGATGCAGTGGTGGCTGCTCTTTGTATAACTGCATGGGATGCAGTGGTGGCTGCTCTTTATATCACCGCATGGGATGCAGTGGTGGCTACTCTTTATATAACCGCATGGGAAGCAGTGGTGGCTGCTCTTTATATCACCGCAAGGCAAGCAGTGGTGGCTGCTCTTTATAAAACCGCACAGGATGCAGTGGTGAATGCTCTTTATATAACCATATGGGATGAAGTGGTGGCTGCTCTTTATATAACCGCATGGGATGTGGTGGCTGCTCCTTGTATAACTGCATGTGATGCAGTGCTGGCTGCTCTTTATAAAACTGCATGGGATGCAGTGGTGGCTGCTCTTTATATAACCATATGGGATGCAGATGTGGCTGCTCTTTATATAACCACATGGGAAGCAGTGGTGGCTGCTCTTTATATAACTGGACAGGATGCAGTGGTGAATGCTCTTTATATAACCGCAGAGGATGCAGTGGTGGCTGATCTGTATATAACCATTTGGGATGCAGTGGTGAATGCTCTTTATATAACCGCATGGGATGTGGTGGCTGCTCTTTATATAACTGCATATGATGCAGTGGTGGCTTCTCTTTATATACCTGCATGGGATGCAGTGGTGGCTGCTCTTTGTATAACTGCATGGGATGCAGTGGTGGCTGCTCTTTATATAACCGCATCGGATGCAGTGGTGGCTACTCTTTATATAACCGCATGGGATGCAGTGGTGGCTGCTCTTTATATAACCGCACAGGATGCAGTGGTGAATGCTCTTTATATAACCGCACAGGATGCAGTGGTGACTGCTCTTTATATAACCATATGGGATGAAGTGGTGGCTGCTCTTTATATAACCGCATGGGATGTGGTGGCTGCTCCTTGTATAACTGCATGTGATGCAGTGCTGGCTGCTCTTTATAAAACTGCATGGGATGCAGTGGTGGCTGCTCTTTATATAACCATATGGGATGCAGATGTGGCTGCTCTTTATATAACCGCATGGGAAGCAGTGGTGGCTGCTCTTTATATAACTGGACAGGATGCAGTGGTGAATGCTCTTTATATAACCGCAGAGGATGCAGTGGTGGCTGATCTTTATATAACCATATGGGATGGGATGGCGGCTCTTTATATAACGGCATGGGAAGCAGGATGCCTGCTTTTTATATAACTTCATGAGATGCAGTGGTGGCTAATCTTCATATATACGCGTATGGGATGCAGTGGTGGCTGCTCTTTATATAACCGTATGGGATGCAGTGGTGCCTGCTCTTTATATAACTGCATGGGAAGCACGTTGGCTGCTCTTTATAAAACTGCATGGGATACAGGGGTGGCTGCTCTTTATATACCCGCATGGGATGCAGTGGTGTCTGCTCTTTATATAACCGCATGGGAAGCAGTGGTGGCTGCTCTTTATATAACTGCATGGGAAGCACGTTGTCTGCTCTTTATATAACTGCATGGGATGCAGGGGTGGCTGCTCTTTATATACCATATGTAAAGCAGTGGTGGGTGCTCTTTATATAAGAGCATGGGATGTGGCAGCTCTTTATATAACTGCATGGGATGCAGGATGGCTGCTCCCTATATAACCGCATCAGAAGCAGGATGGCTGCTCTATATATAACCGCATGGGAAGCAGTGCTGGCTGCTCTTTATACAACCACATGGGATGCAATGGTGGCTGCTCTTTATATAACCGCATGAGGTGCAGTGGTGGCTGCTCTTTATTAACCGCATGGGAAGCAGTGGTGGCTGCTCTTCATATAACCGCATGGGCTGTGGTGGCTGCTCTTTATATAACCGCAAGGAAAGCAGTGGTGGCTGCTCCTTATATAACCGCATGGGGTGCAGTGTGGCTGTTCTTTATATAACCACATGGGATGCAGTAGTGGCTGCTCTTTATATAACCACATGGGAAGCAGGATGGCTGCTCGTTATATAACCACATGGGATGCAGTGGTGGCTGCTCTTTATATAACTGCATGGGATGCAGTGGTGGCTGCTCTTCATAGAACTGCATGGGGTGCAGTGGTGGCTGCTCGTTATATAACCGCATGGGATGCAGTGGTGGCTGCTCTTTATATAACTGCATGGGATGCAGTGGTGGCTGCTCTTCATAGAACTGCATGGGGTGCAGTGGTGGCTGCTCCTTATATATCCGCATGGGAAGTGGTGGCTGCTTTTTATATGACCGTATGGGATGTGGTGGTTGCTCTTTATTAACCGCATGATATGCAGTGGTGGCTGCTCTTTATATACCCGCATGAGGTGCAGTGGTGGCTGCTCTTTATATAACCACATGGGATGCAGTGGTGGCTGCTCTTTATATAACTGCATGGGATGAAGTGGTGGCTGCTCTTTATATAACCATATGGGAAGCAGGATGGCTGCTCATTATATAGCCACATTGGATGTGGTGGTGGATGATCTTTATATACCTGCATGGGATGCAGTGGTGGCTGCTCTTTATAGAACCGCATGGGAAGCAGTGCTGGCTGCTCTTTATTACCGCATGGTATGCAGTGGTGGCTGCTCTTTATATAACCTCATGGGGTGCAGTGGGGGCTCCTCTTTATATAACCACATGGGATGTGGTGGCTGCTCTTTATATAACCGCATGGGATGCATCGTGGCTGCTCTTTATATAACCACATGGGATGCAGTGGTGGCTGCTCATTCTATAACCGCATGGGATGCATTGTGGCTGCTCTTTGTATAAACACATGGGATGTGGTGGCTGCACTTTATTAACTGCATGGGAAGCAGTGGCGGCTGCTCTTTATATAACGGCATGGGAAGCGGTGGGGGCTGCTCTTCATATAACCACATTGAATGTGGTGGCTGTCCTTTATAAAACCGCATTGGATGCAGTAGCAGCTGCTCTTTATATAACTACATGTGATTCAGTGGTGGCTGCTCTTTATATAACTTCATGAGACGCAGTGGTAGCTGCTCGTTATATAACCACATGGGATGCAGTAGTGCCTGCTCTTTATATAACCGTATGGGATGCAGTGGTGCCTGATCTTTATATAACCGCATGGGAAGCACGTTGGCTGCTCTTTATATAACTGCATGGGAAGCATGTTCGCTGCTCTTTATATAACTGCATGGGATGCAGGGGTGGCTGCCCTTTATATAACCGCATGGGAGGCAGTGGTGCCTGCTCTTTACATAACCGCATGGGAAGCAGTGGTGGCTGCTCCTTATATAACCGCATGGGAAGCACGTTTGCTGCTCTTTTTATAACTGCATGGGATGGAGGGGTGGCTGCTCTTTATATACCATTTGTAAAGCAGTGGTGGGTGCTCTTGATATAACTGCATGGGATGTGGCGGTGGTGGCTCTATATATAATTGCATGGGATGCAGGATGGCTGCTCCTTAAATAACTGCATCAGAAGCAGGATGGCTGCTCTATATATAACCGCATGGGAAGCAGTGCTGGCTGCTCTTTATACAACCGCATGGGATGCAGTGGTGGCTGCTCTTTATATAACCGCATGGGATGTGGTGGCTGCTCTTTGTATAACCACAAGGGATGTGGTGGCTGCTCTTTATATAACTGCAAGGGAAGCAGTGGTGGCTGCTCTTTATACAACCACATGGGATGCACTGGTGGCTGCTCTTTATATATCCGCATGGGATGCAGTGGTGGCTGTTCTTTATATAACTGCATGGGATGCAGTGGTGGCTGCTCTTTATATAAAGATATGGGAAACAGTGGTGGCTGCTCATTATATAACCGCATGGGATGTGGTGGCTGCTCTTTGTATAACCGCATGGGATGCAGTGGTGGCTGTTCTTTATATAATCGCATGGGATGCAGTGGTGGCTGCTCTTTATATATCCGCATGGGATGCAGTGGTGGCTGTTCTTTATATATCTGCATGGGGTGCAGTAGTGGCTGCTCTTTCTATAACCACATGGGATGCAGTGGTGGCTGCTCTTTATATAACCGCATTGGATGCAGTGGTGGCTGCTCCTTATATAACTGCATGAGAAGCAGTGGTGGCTGCTCTTCATATATACGCATATGGGATGCAGTGGTGGCTGCTCTTTATATAACCGTATGGGATAGAGGGGTGCCTGCTCTTTATATAACTGCATGGGAAGCACGTTGGCTGCTCTTTATAAAACTGCATGGGATACAGGGGTGGCTGCTCTTTATATAACCGCAGAGGATGCAGTGGTGGCTGATCTTTATATAACCATATGGGATGGGATGGTGGCTCTTTATATAACGGCATGGGAAGCATGATGCCTGCTTTTTATATAACTTCATGAGATGCAGTGGTGGCTACTCTTCATATATACGCATATGGGATGCAGTGGTGGCTGCTCTTTATATAACCGTATGGGATGCAGTGGTGCCTCCTCCTTATATAACCGTATGGGAAGCAGTGGTGGTTGCTCGTTGTATAACCACAAGGGATGTGGTGGTTGCTCTTTATATAACCACATTCGGTGCAGTGCTGGCTGCTCTTTATATAACCGCATGGGATGCATCGTGGCTGCTTTTATGTAACCACATGGGAAGCAGTGCTGGCTGCTCTTTATATAACGGCAAAGGAAGCAGTGGTGGCTGCTCTTTATATAACCATATGGTAAGCAGTGGTGACTGCTCTTTATATAACCGTACAGGATGCAGTGGTGACTGCTCTTTATAGAACCATCTGGGATGCAGTAGTGGCTGCTCTTTATATAACCGCATGGGATGCAGTGGTGGCTGCTCTTTATATAACCGCAGAGGATGCAGTGGTGGCTGCTCTTTATATAACCGCATGGGATGCAGTGGTGGCAGCTCTTTATATAACCGCAGAGGATGCAGTGGTGGCTGCTCTTTATATAACCGTATGGGATGCAGTGGTGCCTGCTCTTTATATAACCCCATGGGAAGCACGTTGGCTGATCTTTATATAACCATAAGGGATGCAGTGGTGACTGCTCTTTATATAACTGCATGGGATGCAGTGGTGACTGCTCTTTATATAACCACATGGGATGTGCTGGCTGCTCTTTATTAACCGCATGGTATGCAGCGGCGGCTGCTCTTTATATAACAGCATGGGATGCAGTGGTGGCTGCTCTTTATATAACTGCATGGGATGCAGTGGTGACTGCTCTTTATATAACCGCACAGGATGCAGTGGTGGCTGATCTTTATATAACCATATGGGATGCAGTGGTGACTGCTCTTTACATAACCGCATATGACGCAGTGGTGGCTGCTCTTTATATAACCGCATGGGATGTGGTGGCTGCTCTTTGTATAATCGCAACGGAAGCGGTGGTGGCTGCTCTTTATATAACCACATGGGATGCAGTGGTGGCTGCTCTTTATATAACCGCATGGGATGCATCATTGCAGCTCTTTATATAATTACAAGATATGGGGTGGCTGCTCTTTATATAACTGCAACGGAAGTGGTGGTGGCTGCTCTTTATATAACCACATGGGATGCGTCGTGGCTGCTCTTTGTATAACCACATGGGATGTGGTGGTGGCTCCTCTTTATATAACCACATGGGAAGCAGGATGGCTGCCCTTTATATAACCACATGGGAAGCAGGATGGCTGCTCTTTATAAAACCGCATGGGAAGCAGAGGTGGCTGCTCTTTGTATAACCACAAGGAATGCAGTGGTGGCTGCTGTTTATATAACTTCAGGAGATGCAGCGGTGGCTGCTCTTTATATAACCGCATGGAATGCAGTGGTGGCTGCTCTTTATATAACCACATGGGAAGCAGGATGGCTGCACTTCATATAACCACATGGGATGCAGTGGTGGCTGATCTTTATATAACTTCATGAGATGCAGCGGTGGCTGCTCTTATATAACTTCATGGGATGCAGTGGTGGCTGCTCTTTATATAACAGTTTGGGAAGCAGTGTTGGCTGCTCTATGTATAACCCCATTGAAAGCAGTGTTGTCTGTTTTTAATATAACCTCATGGTTTGTGGTGGCTGCTCTTTGTATAGCCATAAGGGATGTGGTGGCTGCTCTTTATATAACCACAAGGGAAGCAGTGGTGGCTGCTCTTTATAAACCACATTTGATGCAGATGTGGCTGCTCTTTGTATAACCACATGGGATGTGGTGGCTGCTCTTTATTAACTGCATGGGAAGCAGTGGTGGCTGCTCTGTATACAACAGCGTTGGATGTAGTGACTGCTCTTTATATAACCACACAAGATACAGTGGTGGATGCTCTTTATATAAGTGCATGGGAAGCAGTGGTGGCTGCTCTTTATATAACCGTATGGGAAGCAGGATGCCTGCTTTTTATATAACTTCATGAGATGCAGTGGTGGCTGCTCTTTATATAACCACATGGGATGCAGTGGTGGCTGCTCTTTGTATAACCGCATGGGATGTGGTGGCTGCTCTTTGTATAACCACAAGGGATGTGGTGGCTGCTCTTTATATAACCGTAAGGGAAGCAGTGGTGGCTGCTCTTTATACAACCACATGGGATGCAGTGGTGACTGCTCTTTATATAACCACATGGGATGCAGTGGTGGCTGCTCTTTATATAACCGCATGGGATGCAGTGGTGACTGCTCTTTATATAACCACATGGGATGCATTCGTGGCAGCTCTTTTTATAACCGCATGGGATGCAGTGGTGGCTGCTCTTTATATAACTGCATGGGTTGCAGTGGTGGCTGCTCTTTATATAACCGCATGGGATGTGGTGGCTGCTCTTTATATAAAAGCATGGGATGTGGTGGCTGCTCTTTATTAACTGTATGGAATGCAGTGGTGGCTGCTCTTTATATAACCGCATGGGGTGAAGGGTGGATGCTCTTTATATAACCGCATGGGATGTGGTGGCTGCTCTTTACATAACTGCATGGGAAGCAGTGGTGGCTGCTCTTTATATAACTGCATGGGAAGCAGTGGTGGCTGCTCTTTATATAACCGCATGGGATGCAGTGGTGCCTGCTCTTTATATAGCCGCATGGGAAGCTGTGGTGGCTGCTCTTTATATAACCGCATGGGAAGCACGTTGGCTGCTCTTTATATAACTGCATGGGATGCAGTGGTGGCTGCTCTTCATATAACCGCATGGGATGTGGTGGTGGTTGCTCTTTATATAACTGGATGGGATGCAGGATGGCTGCTCCTTATATAACAGCATCAGAAGCAGGATGGCTGCTCTATATATAACCGCATGGGAAGCAGTGCTGGCTGCTCTTTATACAACCACATGGGATGCAATGGTGGCTGCTCTTTATATAACTGCATGAGGTGCAGTGGTGGCTGCTCTTTATTAACCGCATGGGAAGCAGTGGTGGCTGCTCTTCATATAACCGCATGGGCTGTGGTGGCTGCTCTTTATATAACCGCAAGGAAAGCAGTGGTGGCTGCTCCTTATATAACCGCATGGGGTGCAGTGTGGCTGTTCTTTATATAACCACATGGGATGCAGTAGTGGCTGCTCTTTATATAACCACATGGGAAGCAGGATGGCTGCTCGTTATATAACCACATGGGATGTGGTAGTGGGTGCTCTTTATATAACTGCATGGGATGCAGTGGTGGCTGCTCTTCATAGAACTGCATGGGGTGCAGTGGTGGCTGCTCCTTATATATCCGCATGGGATGTGGTGGTGGCTGCTCTTTATATAACCACATGGGAAGCAGGATGGCTGCTCATTATATAGCCACATTGGATGTGGTGGTGGATGATCTTTATATAACCACATGGGATGCAGTGGTGGCTGCTCTTTATATAACTGCATGGGATGAAGTGGTGGCTGCTCTTTATATAACCACATGGGAAGCAGGATGGCTGCTCATTATATAGCCACATTGGATGAGGTGGTGGATGATCTTTATATACCTGCATGGGATGCAGTGGTGGCTGCTCTTTATAGAACCGCATGGGAAGCAGTGCTGGCTGCTCTTTATTACCGCATGGTATGCAGTGGTGGCTGCTCTTTATATAACCGCATGGGGTGCAGTGATGGCTCCTCTTTATATAACCACATGGGATGTGGTGGCTGCTCTTTATATAACCGCATGGGATGCATCGTGGCTGCTCTTTATATAACCACATGGGATGCAGTGGTGGCTGCTCATTCTATAACCGCATGGGATGCATTGTGGCTGCTCTTTGTATAAACACATGGGATGTGGTGGCTGCACTTTATTAACTGCATGGGAAGCAGTGGCGGCTGCTCTTTATATAACGGCATGGGAAGCGGTGGGGGCTGCTCTTCATATAACCACATTGAATGTGGTGGCTGTCCTTTATAAAACCGCATTGGATGCAGTAGCAGCTGCTCTTTATATAACTACATGTGATTCAGTGGTGGCTGCTCTTTATATAACTTCATGAGACGCAGTGGTAGCTGCTCGTTATATAACCACATGGGATGCAGTAGTGCCTGCTCTTTATATAACCGTATGGGATGCATTGGTGCCTGCTCTTTATATAACCGCATGGGAAGCGCGTTGGCTGCTCTTTATATAACTGAATGGGAAGCATGTTCGCTGCTCTTTATATAACTGCATGGGATGCAGGGGTGGCTGCCCTTTATATAACCGCATGGGAGGCAGTGGTGCCTGCTCTTTACATAACCGCATGGGAAGCAGTGGTGGCTGCTCCTTATATAACCGCATGGGAAGCACGTTTGCTGCTCTTTTTATAACTGCATGGGATGGAGGGGTGGCTGCTCTTTATATACCATTTGTAAAGCAGTGGTGGGTGCTCTTGATATAACTGCATGGGATGTGGCGGTGGCGGCTCTATATATAATTGCATGGGATGCAGGATGGCTGCTCCTTAAATAACTGCATCAGAAGCAGGATGGCTGCTCTATATATAACCGCATGGGAAGCAGTGCTGGCTGCTCTTTATACAACCGCATGGGATGCAGTGGTGGCTGCTCTTTATATAACCGCATGGGTTGTGGTGGCTGCTCTTTGTATAACCACAAGGGATGTGGTGACTGCTCTTTATATAACTGCAAGGGAAGCAGTGGTGGCTGCTCTTTATACAACCACATGGGATGCACTGGTGGTTGCTCTTTATATATCCGCATGGGATGCAGTGGTGGCTGTTCTTTATATAACTGCATGGGATGCAGTGGTGGCTGCTCTTTATATAAAGATATGGGAAACAGTGGTGGCTGCTCATTATATAACCCCATGGGATGTGGTGGCTGCTCTTTGTATAACCGCATGGGATGCAGTGGTGGCTGTTCTTTATATAATCGCATGGGATGCAGTGGTGGCTGCTCTTTATATATCCGCATGGGATGCAGTGGTGGCTGTTCTTTATATATCCGCATGGGGTGCAGTAGTGGCTGCTCTTTGTATAACCACATGGGATGCAGTGGTGGCTGCTCTTTATATAACCGCATGGGATGCAGTGGTGGCTGCTCCTTATATAACTGCATGAGAAGTAGTGGTGGCTGCTCTTTATATCACCGCAAGGCAAGCAGTGGTGGCTGCTCTTTATATAACCACACAGGATGCAGTGGTGAATGCTCTTTATATAACCGCACAGGATGCAGTGCTGGCTGCTCTTTATATAACCATAAGGGATGCAGTGGTGACTGCTCTTTATATAACTGCATGGGATGCAGATGTGTCTGTTCTTTTTATAACCGCATGGGAAGCAGTGGTGGCTGCTCTTTATATAACTGCACAGGATGCAGTGGTGAATGCTCTTTATATAACCGCATAGGATGCAGTGGTGGCTGATCTTTATATAACCATATGGGATGGGATGGCGGCTCTTTATATAACGGCATGGGAAGCAGGATGCCTGCTTTTTATGTAACTTCATGAGATGCAGTGGTGGCTACTCTTCATATAGACGCATATGGGATGCAGTGGTGGCTGCTCTTTATATAACCGTATGGGATAGAGGGGTGCCTGCTCTTTATATAACTGCATGGGAAGCACGTTGGCTGCTCTTTATAAAACTGCATGGGATACAGGGGTGGCTGCTCTTTATATAACCGCAGAGGATGCAGTGGTGGCTGATCTTTATATAACCATATGGGATGGGATGGTGGATCTTTATATAACGGCATGGGAAGCAGGATGCCTGCTTTTTATATAACTTCATGAGATGCAGTGGTGGCTACTCTTCATATATACGCATATGGGATGCAGTGGTGGCTGCTCTTTATATAACCGTATGGGATGCAGTGGTGCCTCCTCCTTATATAACCGTATGGGAAGCAGTGGTGGTGCTCGTTGTATAACCACAAGGGATGTGGTGGTTGCTCTTTATATAACCACATGCAGTGCAGTGCTGGCTGCTCTTTATATAACCGCATGGGATGCATCATGGCTGCTTTTATGTAACCACATGGGAAGTAGTGCTGGCTGCTCTTTATATAACGGCAAAGGAAGCAGTGGTGGCTGCGCTTTATATAACCATATGGGAAGCAGTGGTGACTGCTCTTTATATAACCGTACAGGATGCAGTGGTGACTGCTCTTTATATTACCGCATGGGATGCAGTGGTGGCTGCTCTTTATATAACCGCAGAGGATGCAGTGGTGGCTGCTCTTGATATAACCGCATGGGATGCAGTGGTGGCAGCTCTTTATATAACCGCAGAGGATGCAGTGGTGGCTGCTCTTTATATAACCGTATGGGATGCAGTGGTGCCTGCTCTTTATATAACCCCATGGGAAGCACGTTGGCTGATCTTTATATAACCATAAGGGATGCAGTGGGACTGCTCTTTATATAACTGCATGGGATGCAGTGGTGACTGCTCTTTATATAACCACATGGGATGTGCTGGCTGCTCTTTATTAACAGCATGGTATGCAGCGGCGGCTGCTCTTTATATAACAGCATGGGATGCAGTGGTGGCTGATCTTTATATAACTGCATGGGATGCAGTGGTGACTGCTCTTTATATAACCGCACAGGATGCAGTGGTGGCTGAACTTTATATAACCATATGGGATGCAGTGGTGACTGCTCTTTATATAACCGCATATGACGCAGTGGTGGCTGCTCTTTATATAACCGCATGGGATGTGGTGGCTGCTCTTAGTATAATCGCAACGGAAGTGGTGGTGGCTGCTCTTTATATAACCACATGGGATGCAGTGGTGGCTGCTCTTTACATAACCGCATGGGATGCATCATTGCTGCTCTTTATATAATCACAAGATATGGGGTGGCTGCTCTTTATATAACTGCAACAGAAGTGGTGGTGGCTGCTCTTTATATAACCACATGGGATGCGTCGTGGCTGCTCTTTGTATAACCACATGGGATGTGGTGGTGGCTCCTCTTTATATAACCACATGGGAAGCAGGATGGCTGCTCTTTATATAACCACATGGGAAGCAGGATGGCTGCACTTTATAAAACCGCATGGGAAGCAGAGGTGGCTGCTCTTTGTATAACCACAAGGGATGCAGTGGTGGCTGCTGTTTATATAACTTCAGGAGATGCAGCGGTGGCTGCTCTTTATATAACCGCATGGGATGCAGTGGTGGCTGCTCTTTATATAACCACATGGGAAGCAGGATGGCTGCACTTCATATAACCACATGGGATGCAGTGGTGGCTGCTCTTTATATAACTTTATGAGATGCAGCGGTGGCTGCTCTTATATAACTTCATGGGTTGCAGTGGTGGCTGTTCTTTATATAACAGTTTGGGAAGCATTGTTGGCTGCTCTATGTATAACCCCATTGAAAGCAGTGTTGTCTGTTTTTAATATAACCTCATGGTTTGTGGTGGCTGCTCTTTGTATAGCCATAAGGGATGTGGTGGCTGCTCTTTATATAACCACAAGGGAAGCAGTGGTGGCTGCTCTTTATAAACCACATTTGATGCAGATGTGGCTGCTCTTTGTATAACCACATGGGATGTGGTGGCTGCTCTTTATTAACTGCATGGGAAGCAGTGGTGGCTGCTCTGTATACAACAGCATTGGATGTAGTGACTGCTCTTTATATAACCACACAAGATACAGTGGTGGATGCTCTTTATATAAGTGCATGGGAAGCAGTGGTGGCTGCTCTTTATATAACCGTATGGGAAGCAGGATGCCTGCTTTTTATATAACTTCATGAGATGCAGTGGTGGCTGCTCTTTATATAACCGCTTGGGATGCAGTGGTGGCTGCTCTTTGTATAACCGCATGGGATGTGGTGGCTGCTTCTTTGTATAACCACAAGGGATGTGGTGGCTGCTCTTTATATAACCATAAGGGAAGCAGTGGTGGCTGCTCTTTATACAACCACATGGGATGCAGTGGTGACTGCTCTTTATATAACCACATGGGATGCAGTGGTGGCTGCTCTTTATATAACCGCATGGGATGCAGTGGTGACTGCTCTTTATATAACCACATGGGATGCATTGGTGGCAGCTCTTTTATAACCGCATGGGATGCAGTGGTGGCTGCTCTTTATATAACTGCATGGGATGCAGTGGTGGCTGCTCTTTATATAACCGCATGGGATGTGGTGGCTGCTCTTTATATAAACGCATGGGATGTGGTGGCTGCTCTTTATTAACTGTATGGAATGCAGTGGTGGCTGCTCTTTATATAACCGCATGGGATGTGGTGGCTGCTCTTTACATAACTGCTTGGGAAGCAGTGGTGGCTGCTCTTTATATAACTGCATGGGAAGCAGTGGTGGCTGCTCTTTATATAACCGCATGGGATGCAGTGGTGCCTGCTCTTTATATAGCCGCATGGGAAGCTGTGGTGGCTGCTCTTTATATAACCGCATGGGAAGCACGTTGGCTGCTCTTTATATAACTGCATGGGATGCAGTGGTGGCTGCTCCTTTTCGAACCACGGGCGGGAACTGGAACGTCGGATAATGACCGAAGCCTAATGGCCTAAGAATAAGGTTCGTTGGTAGTGTGTCCAAAACATACCGTCACAGGAACCATTTGAATGACTATCATGTCATAACAAGCAATTTATCATCCCGAGGAAAATACACTTGACGCACACTTTTTGCGGTGAATATATGAGCATAATACGCCATCTTCAATTAATATAGCAACTTTGAGATCTTAATCAGAGTTATGAGTACCATCTCTAAAGGAACATTCTGATCTAATAAATATTGCCTGACGTATTTACCAACTAATATCTTGACGTATAACAATACTTTCGCCCTGAAGAAGTTCTGTTTTCAGAACGAAACGCGTTGGCTGTGGCCTTTTAAAGAAACCAATAAAGAAACGTGATTATGCCTTACTGAATGGATTGGACATTATTTGAAATGATCTAAATGGATCATATTTTGGACATTTGGTGCAACTTTGATCCCATAAAAGTTTTATTTACCTTGGTGTCAAGGGTGGTGCTCTTGGACAGAGGGCATTATTAAAGTTAGCACATAGAATTTGGTGACGGTACATATAAGTCTGGTGATTTCCAGTGGGTGGTGCCTTCCTTAGACAATTGGTCCCCTGTCCAAATGTTGTATTGATAACCGCATGGGATGTGGTGGTGGTTGCTCTTTATATAACTGGATGGGATGCAGGATGGCTGCTCCTTATATAACAGCATCAGAAGCAGGATGGCTGCTCTATATATAACCGCATGGGAAGCAGTGCTGGCTGCTCTTTATATAACTGCATGGGATGCAGTGGTGGCTGCTTTTCATATAACCGCATGGGATGTGGTGGCTGCTCTTTGTATAACCAGAAGGGATGTGATGGCTGTTTTTGATATAACCGCAAGGGAAGCAGTGGTGGCTGCTTTTTATACAACCACATGGGATGCAGTGGTGACTGTTCTTTATATAACCATATGGGATGCAGTGGTGGCTGCTCTTTATATAACCGTACGGGAGCAGTGGTGGCTGCTCTTTATAGAACCATATGGGATGTGGTGGTGGGTGCTCTTTATATAACTGCATGGGATGAAGTGGTGGCTGCTCTTTATATAACCACATGGGAAGCATGATGGTTGCTCATTATATAGCCACATGGGATGTGGTGGTGGATGATCTTTATATACCTGCATGGGATGCAGTGGTGGCTGCTCTTTATAGAACCGCATGGGATGCAGTGGTGGCTGCTCTTTGTTGAATGCCATGGAGTGCAGTGGTGGCTGCTCTTTATATTACCGCATGGGATGTGGTGGCTGCTCTTTATTAACTGCATGGAATGCAGTGGTGGCTGCTCTTCATATAACCGTGTGGAATGTGATGGCAGCTTTTTATATAACCGCATAAGAAGCAGGATGCCTCCTTTTTATATAACTCATGAGATACAGTGGTGGCTGCTCTTTATATAACCGCATGGGATGCAGTGGTGGCTCCTCTTTATATAACCGCATGGGATGTGGTGGCTTCTGTTGGTATAACCACAAGGTCTGTGGTGGCTGCTCTTTATTAAGCGCATGGAATGCAGTGGTGGCTGCTCCTTATATAACCGCATGGGGTGCAGTGGTGGCTGCCTTTTTATATAACCGCCCGGGATGTGGTGGCTGTTCTTTACATAACCGCATGGGAAGCAGTGGTGGCTGCTCTTTATATAACGACATGGAATGAAGTGGTGGCTGCTCTTTATATAACCACATGGGATGCATCATGGCTGCTTTTATGTAACCTCGTGGGAAGCAGTGCTGGCTGCTCTATATAACCGCAAGGGAAGCAGTGGTGGCTGCTCTTTATATAACCGCATGGGATGTGGTGGCTGCTCTTTATTAACTGCATGGAATGCAGTGGTGGCTGCTCTTCGTATAATTGTGTGGAATGTGATGGCAGCTCTTTATATAACAGCATGGGAAGCAGGATGCCTGCTTTTTATATAACTTCATGAGATGCAGTGGTGGCTGCTCTTTATATAACCGCATGGGATGCAGTGGTGGCTGCTCTTTATATAACCACAAGGGATGTGGTGGCTGCTCTTTATATAACCGCAAGGGAAGCAGTGGTAGCTGCTCTTTATACAACCACATGGGATGCAGTGGTGACTGTTCTTTATATAACCACATGGGATGCAGTGGTGGCTGCTCTTTATATAACCGCATGGGATGCAGTGGTGACTGCTCTTTATATAACCACATGGGATGCACTGGTGGCTGCTCTTTATATAACCGCATGGGATGTGGTGGCTGCTCTTTATATAACCATATGGGATGCAGTGGTGGCTGCCTTTATGTAACCACATGGGATGTGGTGGCTGCTCTTTATTAACTGCATGGAATGCAGTGGTGGCTGCTCTTCGTATAATTGTGTGGAATGTGATGGCAGCTCTTTATATAACCATATGGGATGCAGTGGTGGCTGCTCTTTATATAACTGCACAGGATGCAGTGGTGGCTTCTCTTTATATAACCATATGGGATGCAGTAGTGGCTGCTCTTTATATAAATGCATGGGAGGCAGTGGTGGCTGCTCAATATATAACCACATGGGATGTGGGGGTGGCTGCTCTTTATAGGACCGCATGGGAAGCAGTGGTGGCTGCTCTTTGTATAACCACAAGGGATGTGGTGGCTGCTCTTTATATAACCGCATGCGGTGCACTGCTGGCTGCTCTTTAGTAACCGCAAGGGAAGCAGTGGTGGCTGCTCTTTATATAACCATATGGGATGCAGTGGTGGCTGCTCTTTACATGATCGCACAGGATGCAGTGGTGGCTGCTCTTTATATAACCGCATGGGAGGCAGTGGTGGCTGATCATTATATAACCATATGGGATGTGGTGGTGGGTGCTCTTTATATAACTGCATGGGATGCAGTGGTGGCTGCTCATTATATAACCACATGGGATGTGGTGGTGGGTGCTCTTTATATAACTGCATGGGATGCAGTGGTAGCTGGTCTTTATAGAACCGCATGGAATGCAGTGGTGGCTGCTCTTTATATAACTGCATGGGGTGCAGTGGTGGCTGCTCTTTATATAACCGCCCGGGATGTGGTGGCTGCTCTCTACATTACCGCATGGGAAGCAGTGGTGGCTGCTCTTTATATAACGACATGGAATGAAGTGGTGGCTGCTCTTTACATAACTGCATGGGATGCATCGTGGCTGCTTTTATGTAACCACGTGGGAAGCAGTGCTGGCTGCTCTTTATATAACCGCAAGGGAAGCAGTGGTAGCTGTTCTTTATATAACCATATGGGATGCAGTGGTGGCTGCTCTTTATATAACCGCACACAATGCAGTGGTGGCTGCTCTTTATAGAACCATATGGGATGCAGCAGTGGCTGCTCTTTATATAGCCACATGGGATGTGGTGGTGGGTGCTCTTTATATAACTGCATGGGATGAAGTGGTGGCTGCTCTTTATATAACCACATGGGAAGCAGGATGGCTGCTCATTATATAGCCACATGGGATGTGGTGGTGGGTGCTCTTTATATACCTGCATGGGATGCATTGGTGGCTGCTCTATATAGAACCGCATGGGATGCAGTGGTGGCTGCTCTTTATATAACCAAATGGGATGTGGTGGCTGCTCTTTATTACCTGCATGGAATGCAGTGGTGGCTGTTCTTCATATAACCGTGTGGAATGTGATGGCAGCTCTTTATATAACAGCATGGGAAGCAGGATGCCTGCTTTTTATATAACTTCATGAGATGCAGTGGTGGCTGCTCTTTATATAACCACATGGGATGCAGTGGTGGCTGCTCTTTATATAACCGCATGGGATGCAGTGGTGGCTGCTCTTTATATAACCACAAGGGATGTGGTGGCTGCTCTTTATATAACCGCAAGGGAATCAGTGGTGGCTGCTCTTTATACAACCACATGGGATGCAGTGGTGACTGCTCTTTATATAACCACATGGGATGCACTGGTGGCTGCTCTTTATATAACCGCATGGGATGTGGTGGCTGCTCTTTATATAACCATATGGGATGCAGTGGTGGCTGCCTTTATGTAACCACATGGGAAGCAGTGGTGGCTGCTCTTTATAGAACTGCAAGGGAAGTAGTGGTGGGTGCTCTTTATATAACCATATGGGATGCAGTGGTGGCTGCTCTTTATATAACCATATGGGATGCAGTAGTGGCTGCTCTTTATATAAATGCATGGGTGGCAGTGGTGGCTGCTCAATATATAACCACATGGGATGTGGGGGTGGCTGCTCTTTATAGGACCGCATGGGAAGCAGTGGTGGCTGCTCTTTGTATAACCACAAGGGATGTGGTGGCTGCTCTTTATATAACCGCATGTGGTGCACTGCTGGCTGCTCTTTATATAACCGCAAGGGAAGCAGTGGTGGCTGCTCTTTATATAACCATATGGGATGCAGTGGTGGCTGCTCTTTATATAACCGCACAGGATGCAGTGGTGGCTGCTCTTTATATAACCGCATGGGAGGCAGTGGTGGCTGATCATTATATAACCACATGGGATGTGGTGGTGGGTGCTCTTTATATAACTGCATGGGATGCAGTGGTGGCTGGTCTTTATAGAACCACAGGGAATGCAGTGGTGGCTGCTCTTTATATAACTGCATGGGGTGCAGTGCTGGCTGCTCTTTATATAGCCGCCCGGGATGTGGTGGCTGCTCTCTACATTACCGCATGGGAAGCAGTGGTGGCTGCTCTTTATATAGCGACATGGAATGAAGTGGTGGCTGCTCTTTATATAACCACATGGGAAGCAGGATGGCTGCTCATTATATAGCCACATGGGATGTGGTGGTGGGTGCTCTTTATATACCTGCATGGGATGCATTGGTGGCTGCTCTATATAGAACCGCATGGGATGCAGTGGTGGCTGCTCTTTATATAACCAAATGGGATGTGGTGGCTGCTCTTTATAGAACCGCATGGGATGTGGTGGCTGCTCTTTATTAACTGCATGGAATGCAGTGGTGGCTGTTCTTCATATAACCGTGTGGAATGTGATGGCAGCTCTTTATATAACTTCATGAGATGCAGTGGTGGCTGCTCTTTATATAACCACATGGGATGCAGTGGTGGCTGCTCTTTATATAACCGCATGGGAAGCAGGATGCCTGCTTTTTATATAACTTCATGAGATGCAGTGGTGGCTGCTCTTTATATAACCGCATGGGATGCAGTGGTGGCTGCTCTTCATATAAACGCATGGGATGTGGTGGCTACTGTTTGTATAACCACAAGGGATGTGGTGGCTGCTCTTTATATAACCGCAAGGTAAGCAGTGGTGGCTGCTCTTTATACAACCACATGGGATGCGGTGGTAACTGCTCTTTATATAACCACATGGGATGCTTTGTTGGCTGCTCTTTATATAACCATATGGGATGCAGTGGTGGCTGCTCTTTATATAACCGCGTGGGCTGTGGTGGCTGCTCTTTATATAACCGCAAGGGAAGCAGTGGTAGCTGCTCCTTATATAACCGCATGGGGTGCAGTTGTGGCTGCTCTTTATATAACCCTATGGGATGCAGTAGTGGCGGGTCTTTATATAACCGCATGAGGTGCAGTGGTGGCTGCTCTTTATATAACCGCATGGGAAGCAGTGGTGGCTGCTCTTTGTATAACCACAAGGGATGTGGTGGTTGCTCTTTATATAACCACATGCTGTGCAGTGCTGGCTGCTCTTTATATAACCAAATGGATTGTGGTGGCTGCTCTTTATATAACCGCATGGGATGTGGTGGCTGCTCTTCATATAACCGTGTGGAAGGTGATGGCAGCTCTTTTTATAACAGCATGGGAAGCAGGATGGCTGCTCTATATATAACCGCATGGGAAGCAGTGCTGGCTGCTCTTTATATAACTGCATGGGATGCAGTGGTGGCTGCTCTTTGTATAACCACAAGGGATGTGGAGGCTGCTCTTTATATAACTGCAAGGGAAGCAGTGGTGGCTGCTCTTTATACAACCACATGGGATGCACTGGTGGCTGCTCTTTATATATCCACATGGGATGCAGTGGTGGCTGTTCTTTATATAACTGCATGGGATGCAGTGGTGGCTGCTCTTTATATAAAGATATGGGAAACAGTGGTGGCTGCTCATTATATAACCGCATGGGATGTGGTGGCTGCTCTTTGTATAACCGCATGGGATGCAGTGGTGGCTGTTCTTTATATAATCGCATGGGATGCAGTGATGGCTGCTCTTTATATATCCGCATGGGATGCAGTGGTGGCTGTTCTTTATATATCTGCATGGGGTGCAGTAGTGGCTGCTCTTTGTATAACCACATGGGATGTGGTGGTGGCTCCTCTTTATATAACCACATGGGAAGCAGGATGGCTGCTCTTTATATAACCACATGGGAAGCAGGATGGCTGCTCTTTATAAAACCGCATGGGAAGCAGAGGTGGCTGCTCTTTGTATAACCACAAGGGATGCAGTGGTGGCTGCTGTTTATATAATCTCAGGAGATGCAGCGGTGGCTGCTCTTTATATAACCGCATGGGATGCAGTGGTGGCTGCTCTTTATATAACCACATGGGAAGCAGGATGGCTGCACTTCATATAACCACATGGGATGCAGTGGTGGCTGCTCTTTATATAACTTTATGAGATGCAGCGGTGGCTGCTCTTATATAACTTCATGGGTTGCAGTGGTGGCTGCTCTTTATATAACAGTTTGGGAAGCAGTGTTGGCTGCTCTATGTATAACCCCATTGAAAGCAGTGTTGTCTGTTTTTAATATAACCTCATGGTTTGTGGTGGCTGCTCTTTGTATAGCCATAAGGGATGTGGTGGCTGCTCTTTATATAACCACAAGGGAAGCAGTGGTGGCTGCTCTTTATAAACCACATTTGATGCAGATGTGGCTGCTTTTTGTATAACCACATGGGATGTGGTGGCTGCTCTTTATTAACTGCATGGGAAGCAGTGGTGGCTGCTCTGTATACAACAGCATTGGATGTAGTGACTGCTCTTTATATAACCACACAAGATACAGTGGTGGATGCTCTTTATATAAGTGCATGGGAAGCAGTGGTGGCTGCTCTTTATATAACCGTATGGGAAGCAGGATGCCTGCTTTTTATATAACTTCATGAGATGCAGTGGTGGCTGCTCTTTATATAACCGCTTGGGATGCAGTGGTGGCTGCTCTTTGTATAACCGCATGGGATGTGGTGGCTGCTCTTTGTATAACCACAAGGGATGTGGTGGCTGCTCTTTATATAACCATAAGGGAAGCAGTGGTGGCTGCTCTTTATACAACCACATGGGATGCAGTGGTGACTGCTCTTTATATAACCACATGGGATGCAGTGGTGGCTGCTCTTTATATAACCGCATGGGATGCAGTGGTGACTGCTCTTTATATAACCACATGGGATGCATTGGTGGCAGCTCTTTTATAACCGCATGGGATGCAGTGGTGGCTGCTCTTTATATAACTGCATGGGATGCAGTGGTGGCTGCTCTTTATATAACCGCATGGGATGTGGTGGCTGCTCTTTATATAGACGCATGGGATGTGGTGGCTGCTCTTTATTAACTGTATGGAATGCAGTGGTGGCTGCTCTTTATATAACCGCATGGGATGTGGTGGCTGCTCTTTACATAACTGCATGGGAAGCAGTGGTGGCTGCTCTTTATATAACTGCATGGGAAGCAGTGGTGGCTGCTCTTTATATAACCGCATGGGATGCAGTGGTGCCTGCTCTTTATATAGCCGCATGGGAAGCTGTGGTGGCTGCTCTTTATATAACCGCATGGGAAGCACGTTGGCTGCTCTTTATATAACTGCATGGGATGCAGTGGTGGCTGCTCCTTTTCGAACCACGGGCGGGAACTGGAACGTCGGATAATGACCGAAGCCTAATGGCCTAAGAATAAGGTTCGTTGGTACTGTGTCCAAAACATACCGTCACAGGAACCATTTGAATGACTATCATGTCATAACAAGCAATTTATCATCCCGAGGAAAATACACTTGACGCACACTTATTGCGGTGAATATATGAGCATAATACGCCATCTTCAATTAATATAGCAACTTTGAGATCTTAATCAGAGTTATGAGTACCATCTCTAAAGGAACATTCTGATCTAATAAATATTGCCTGACGTATTTACCAACTAATATCTTGACGTATAACAATACTTTCGCCCTGAAGAAGTTCTGTTTTCAGAACGAAACGCGTTGGCTGTGGCCTTTTAAAGAAACCAATAAAGAAACGTGATTATGCCTTACTGAATGGATTGGACATTATTTTAAATGATCTAAATGGATCATATTTTGGACATTTGGTGCAACTTTGATCCCATAAAAGTTTTATTTACCTTGGTGTCAAGGGTGGTGCTCTTGGACAGAGGGCATTATTAAAGTTAGCACATAGAATTTGGTGACGGTACATATAAGTCTGGTCATTTCCAGTGGGTGGTGCCTTCCTTAGACAATTGGTCCCCTGTCCAAATGTTGTATTGATAACCGCATGGGATGTGGTGGTGGTTGCTCTTTATATAACTGGATGGGATGCAGGATGGCTGCTCCTTATATAACAGCATCAGAAGCAGGATGGCTGCTCTATATATAACCGCATGGGAAGCAGTGCTGGCTGCTCTTTATATAACTGCATGGGATGCAGTGGTGGCTGCTTTTCATATAACCGCATGGGATGTGGTGGCTGCTCTTTGTATAACCAGAAGGGATGTGATGGCTGTTTTTGATATAACCGCAAGGGAAGCAGTGGTGGCTGCTTTTTATACAACCACATGGGATGCAGTGGTGACTGTTCTTTATATAACCACATGGGATGCATCGTGGCTGCTTTTATGTAACCACATGGGAAGCAGTGGTGGCTGCTCTTTATATAACCGCAAGGGAAGCAGTGGTGGCTGCTCTTTATATAACCATATGGGATGCAGTGGTGGCTGCTCTTTATATAACCGTACGGGAGCAGTGGTGGCTGCTCTTTATAGAACCATATGGGATGTGGTGGTGGGTGCTCTTTATATAACCATATGGGATGCAGTAGTGGCTGCTCTTTATATAAATGCATGGGAGGCAGTGGTGGCTGCTCAATATATAACCACATGGGATGTGGGGGTGGCTGCTCTTTATAGGACCGCATGGGAAGCAGTGGTGGCTGCTCTTTGTATAACCACAAGGGATGTGGTGGCTGCTCTTTATATAACCGCATGTGGTGCACTGCTGGCTGCTCTTTATATAACCGCAAGGGAAGCAGTGGTGGCTGCTCTTTATATAACCATATGGGATGCAGTGGTGGCTGCTCTTTATATAACCGCATGGGAGGCAGTGGTGGCTGATCATTATATAACCACATGGGATGTGGTGGTGGGTGCTCTTTATATAACTGCATGGGATGCAGTGGTGGCTGGTCTTTATAGAACCGCAGGGAATGCAGTGGTGGCTGCTCTTTATATAACTGCATGGGGTGCAGTGCTGGCTGCTCTTTATATAGCCGCCCGGGATGTGGTGGCTGCTCTCTACATTACCGCATGGGAAGCAGTGGTGGCTGCTCTTTATATAGCGACATGGAATGAAGTGGTGGCTGCTCTTTATATAACCACATGGGAAGCAGGATGGCTGCTCATTATATAGCCACATGGGATGTGGTGGTGGGTGCTCTTTATATACCTGCATGGGATGCATTGGTGGCTGCTCTATATAGAACCGCATGGGATGCAGTGGTGGCTGCTCTTTATATAACCAAATGGGATGTGGTGGCTGCTCTTTATACAACCGCATGGGATGTGGTGGCTGCTCTTTATTAACTGCATGGAATGCAGTGGTGGCTGTTCTTCATATAACCGTGTGGAATGTGATGGCAGCTCTTTATATAACTTCATGAGATGCAGTGGTGGCTGCTCTTTATATAACCACATGGGATGCAGTGGTGGCTGCTCTTTATATAACCGCATGGGAAGCAGGATGCCTGCTTTTTATATAACTTCATGAGATGCAGTGGTGGCTGCTCTTTATATAACCGCATGGGATGCAGTGGTGGCTGCTCTTCATATAAACGCATGGGATGTGGTGGCTACTGTTTGTATAACCACAAGGGATGTGGTGGCTGCTCTTTATATAACCGCAAGGTAAGCAGTGGTGGCTGCTCTTTATACAACCACATGGGATGCAGTGGTAACTGCTCTTTATATAACCACATGGGATGCTTTGTTGGCTGCTCTTTATATAACCATATGGGATGCAGTGGTGGCTTCTCTTTATATAACCGCGTGGGCTGTGGTGGCTGCTCTTTATATAACCGCAAGGGAAGCAGTGGTAGCTGCTCCTTATATAACCGCATGGGGTGCAGTTGTGGCTGCTCTTTATATAACCCTATGGGATGCAGTAGTGGCGGGTCTTTATATAACCGCATGAGGTGCAGTGGTGGCTGCTCTTTATATAACCGCATGGGAAGCAGTGGTGGCTGCTCTTTGTATAACCACAAGGGATGTGGTGGTTGCTCTTTATATAACCACATGCTGTGCAGTGCTGGCTGCTCTTTATATAACCAAATGGATTGTGGTGGCTGCTCTTTATATAACCGCATGGGATGTGGTGGCTGCTCTTCATATAACCGTGTGGAAGGTGATGGCAGCTCTTTTTATAACAGCATGGGAAGCAGGATGGCTGCTCTATATATAACCGCATGGGAAGCAGTGCTGGCTGCTCTTTATATAACTGCATGGGATGCAGTGGTGGCTGCTCTTTGTATAACCACAAGGGATGTGGAGGCTGCTCTTTATATAACTGCAAGGGATGCAGTGGTGGCTGCTCTTTATATAAAGATATGGGAAACAGTGGTGGCTGCTCATTATATAACCGCATGGGATGTGGTGGCTGCTCTTTGTATAACCGCATGGGATGCAGTGGTGGCTGTTCTTTATATAATCGCATGGGATGCAGTGATGGCTGCTCTTTATATATCTGCATGGGATGCAGTGGTGGCTGCTCTTTATATCACCGCAAGGCAAGCAGTGGTGGCTGCTCTTTATATAACCACACAGGATGCAGTGGTGAATGCTCTTTATATAACCGCACAGGATGTAGTGGTGGCTGCTCTTTATATAACCATATGGGAAGCAGTGGTGGCTGCTCTTTATATAACTGCACAGGATGCAGTGGTGAATGCTCTTTATATAACCGCATAGGATGCAGTGGTGGCTGATCTTTATATAACCATATGGGATGGGATGGCGGCTCTTTATATAACGGCATGGGAAGCAGGATGCCTGCTCTTTATATAACCACAAGGGAAGCAGTGGTGGCTGCTCTTTATAAACCACATTTGATGCAGATGTGGCTGCTCTTTGGATAACCACATGGGATGTGGTGGCTGCTCTTTATTAACGGCATGGGAAGCAGTGGTGGCTGCTCTGTATACAACAGCATTGGATGTAGTGACTGCCCTTTATATAACTACACAAGATACAGTGGTGGATGCTCTTTATATAAGTGCATGGGAAGCAGTGGTGGCTGCTCTTTATATAACCGTATGGGATAGAGGGGTGCCTGCTCTTTATATAACTGCATGGGAAGCACGTTGGCTGCTCTTTATAAAACTGCATGGGATACAGGGGTGGCTGCTCTTTATATAACCGCAGAGGATGCAGTGGTGGCTGATCTTTATATAACCATATGGGATGGGATGGTGGCTCTTTATATAACGGCATGGGAAGCAGGATGCCTGCTTTTTATATAACTTCATGAGATGCAGTGGTGGCTACTCTTCATATATACGCATATGGGATGCAGTGGTGGCTGCTCTTTATATAACCGTATGGGATGCAGTGGTGCCTCCTCCTTATATAACCGTATGGGAAGCAGTGGTGGTTGCTCGTTGTATAACCACAAGGGATGTGGTGGTTGCTCTTTATATAACCACATGCGGAGCAGTGCTGGCTGCTCTTTATATAACCGCTTGGGATGCATCGTGGCTGCTTTTATGTAACCACATGGGAAGCAGTGCTGGCAGCTCTTTATATAACCGCATGGGATGCATCATTGCTGCTCTTTATATAATCACAAGATATGGGGTGGCTGCTCTTTATATAACTGCAACAGAAGTGGTGGTGGCTGCTCTTTATATAACCACATGGGATGCGTCGTGGCTGCTCTTTGTATAACCACATGGGATGTGGTGGTGGCTCCTCTTTATATAACCACATGGGAAGCAGGATGGCTGCTCTTTATATAACCACATGGGAAGCAGGATGGCTGCTCTTTATAAAACCGCATGGGAAGCAGAGGTGGCTGCTCTTTGTATAACCACAAGGGATGCAGTGGTGGCTGCTGTTTATCTAACTTCATGAGATGCAGATGTGGCTGCTCTTTATATAACCGCATGGGATGCAGTGGTGGCTGCTCTTTATATAACCACATGGGAAGCAGGATGGCTGCACTTCATATAACCACATGGGATGCAGTGGTGGCTGCTCTTTATATAACTTCATGAGATGCAGAGGTGGCTGCTCTTATATAACTTCATGGGATGCAGTGGTGGCTACTCTTCATATATACGCATATGGGATGCAGTGGTGGCTGCTCTTTATATAACCGTATGGGATGCAGTGGTGCCTCCTCCTTATATAACCGTATGGGAAGCAGTGGTGGTTGCTCGTTGTATAACCACAAGGGATGTGGTGGTTGCTCTTTATATAACCACATGCGGAGCAGTGCTGGCTGCTCTTTATATAACCGCTTGGGATGCATCGTGGCTGCTTTTATGTAACCACATGGGAAGCAGTGCTGGCAGCTCTTTATATAACCGCATGGGATGCATCATTGCTGCTCTTTATATAATCACAAGATATGGGGTGGCTGCTCTTTATATAACTGCAACAGAAGTGGTGGTGGCTGCTCTTTATATAACCACATGGGATGCGTCGTGGCTGCTCTTTGTATAACCACATGGGATGTGGTGGTGGCTCCTCTTTATATAACCACATGGGAAGCAGGATGGCTGCTCTTTATATAACCACATGGGAAGCAGGATGGCTGCTCTTTATAAAACCGCATGGGAAGCAGAGGTGGCTGCTCTTTGTATAACCACAAGGGATGCAGTGGTGGCTGCTGTTTATCTAACTTCATGAGATGCAGATGTGGCTGCTCTTTATATAACCGCATGGGATGCAGTGGTGGCTGCTCTTTATATAACCACATGGGAAGCAGGATGGCTGCACTTCATATAACCACATGGGATGCAGTGGTGGCTGCTCTTTATATAACTTCATGAGATGCAGAGGTGGCTGCTCTTATATAACTTCATGGGATGCAGTGGTGGCTGCTCTTTATATAACAGTTTGGGAAGCAGTGTTGGCTGCTCTATGTATAACCCCATTGAAAGCAGTGTTGTCTGTTCTTAATATAACCTCATGGTTTGTGGTGGCTGCTCTTTGTATAGCCATAAGGGATGTGGTGGCTGCTCTTTATATAACCACAAGGGAAGCAGTGGTGGCTGCTCTTTATAAACCACATTTGATGCAGATGTGGCTGCTCTTTGTATAACCACATGGGATGTGGTGGCTGCTCTTTATTAACCGCATGGGAAGCAGTGGTGGCTGCTCTGTATACAACAGCATTGGATGTAGTGACTGCCCTTTATATAACTACACAAGATACAGTGGTGGATGCTCTTTATATAAGTGCATGGGAAGCAGTGGTGGCTGCTCTTTACATAACCGTATGGGAAGCAGGATGCCTGCTTTTTATATAACTTCATGAGATGCAGTGGTGGCTGCTCTTTATATAACCGCATGGGATGCAGTGGTGGCTGCTCTTTGTATAACCGCATGGGATGTGGTGGCTGCTCTTTGTATAACCACAAGGGATGTGGTGGCTGCTCTTTATATAACCGTAAGGGAAGCAGTGGTGGCTGCTCTTTATACAACCACATGGGATGCAGTGGTGACTGCTCTTTATATAACCACATGGGATGCAGTGGTGGCTGCTCTTTATATAACCGCATGGGATGCAGTGGTGACTGCTCTTTATATAACCACATGGGATGCATTGGTGGAAGCTCTTTTATAACCGCATGGGATGCAGTGGTGGCTGCTCTTTATATAACTGCTTGGGATGCAGTTGTGGCTGCTCTTTATATAACCGCATGGGATGTGGTGGCTGCTCTTTATATAAACGCATGGGATGTGGTGGCTGCTCTTTATTAACTGTATGGAATGCAGTGGTTGCTGCTCTTTATATAACCGCATGGGGTGCAGTGGTGGATGCTCTTTATATAAACGCATGGGATGTGGTGGCTGCTCTTTACATAACTGCATGGGAAGCAGTGGTGGCTGCTCTTTATATAACTGCATGGGAAGCAGTGGTGGCTGCTCTTTATATAACCGCATGGGATGCAGTGGTGCCTGCTCTTTATATAGCCGCATGGGAAGCTGTGGTGGCTGCTCTTTATATAACCGCATGGGAAGCACGTTGGCTGCTCTTTATATAACTGCATGGGATGCAGTGGTGGCTGGTCTTTATAGAACCACAGGGAATGCAGTGGTGGCTGCTCTTTATATAACTGCATGGGGTGCAGTGCTGGCTGCTCTTTATATAGCCGCCCGGGATGTGGTGGCTGCTCTCTACATTACCGCATGGGAAGCAGTGGTGGCTGCTCTTTATATAGCGACATGGAATGAAGTGGTGGCTGCTCTTTATATAACCACATGGGAAGCAGGATGGCTGCTCATTATATAGCCACATGGGATGTGGTGGTGGGTGCTCTTTATATACCTGCATGGGATGCATTGGTGGCTGCTCTATATAGAACCGCATGGGATGCAGTGGTGGCTGCTCTTTATATAACCAAATGGGATGTGGTGGCTGCTCTTTATAGAACCGCATGGGATGTGGTGGCTGCTCTTTATTAACTGCATGGAATGCAGTGGTGGCTGTTCTTCATATAACCGTGTGGAATGTGATGGCAGCTCTTTATATAACTTCATGAGATGCAGTGGTGGCTGCTCTTTATATAACCACATGGGATGCAGTGGTGGCTGCTCTTTATATAACCGCATGGGAAGCAGGATGCCTGCTTTTTATATAACTTCATGAGATGCAGTGGTGGCTGCTCTTTATATAACCGCATGGGATGCAGTGGTGGCTGCTCTTCATATAAACGCATGGGATGTGGTGGCTACTGTTTGTATAACCACAAGGGATGTGGTGGCTGCTCTTTATATAACCGCAAGGTAAGCAGTGGTGGCTGCTCTTTATACAACCACATGGGATGCGGTGGTAACTGCTCTTTATATAACCACATGGGATGCTTTGTTGGCTGCTCTTTATATAACCATATGGGATGCAGTGGTGGCTGCTCTTTATATAACCGCGTGGGCTGTGGTGGCTGCTCTTTATATAACCGCAAGGGAAGCAGTGGTAGCTGCTCCTTATATAACCGCATGGGGTGCAGTTGTGGCTGCTCTTTATATAACCCTATGGGATGCAGTAGTGGCGGGTCTTTATATAACCGCATGAGGTGCAGTGGTGGCTGCTCTTTATATAACCGCATGGGAAGCAGTGGTGGCTGCTTTTTGTATAACCACAAGGGATGTGGTGGTTGCTCTTTATATAACCACATGCTGTGCAGTGCTGGCTGCTCTTTATATAACCAAATGGATTGTGGTGGCTGCTCTTTATATAACCGCATGGGATGTGGTGGCTGCTCTTCATATAACCGTGTGGAAGGTGATGGCAGCTCTTTTTATAACAGCATGGGAAGCAGGATGGCTGCTCTATATATAACCGCATGGGAAGCAGTGCTGGCTGCTCTTTATATAACTGCATGGGATGCAGTGGTGGCTGCTCTTTGTATAACCACAAGGGATGTGGAGGCTGCTCTTTATATAACTGCAAGGGAAGCAGTGGTGGCTGCTCTTTATACAACCACATGGGATGCACTGGTGGCTGCTCTTTATATATCCACATGGGATGCAGTGGTGGCTGTTCTTTATATAACTGCATGGGATGCAGTGGTGGCTGCTCTTTATATAAAGATATGGGAAACAGTGGTGGCTGCTCATTATATAACCGCATGGGATGTGGTGGCTGCTCTTTGTATAACCGCATGGGATGCAGTGGTGGCTGTTCTTTATATAATCGCATGGGATGCAGTGATGGCTGCTCTTTATATATCCGCATGGGATGCAGTGGTGGCTGTTCTTTATATATCTGCATGGGGTGCAGTAGTGGCTGCTCTTTGTATAACCACATGGGATGTGGTGGTGGCTCCTCTTTATATAACCACATGGGAAGCAGGATGGCTGCTCTTTATATAACCACATGGGAAGCAGGATGGCTGCTCTTTATAAAACCGCATGGGAAGCAGAGGTGGCTGCTCTTTGTATAACCACAAGGGATGCAGTGGTGGCTGCTGTTTATATAACTTCAGGAGATGCAGCGGTGGCTGCTCTTTATATAACCGCATGGGATGCAGTGGTGGCTGCTCTTTATATAACCACATGGGAAGCAGGATGGCTGCACTTCATATAACCACATGGGATGCAGTGGTGGCTGCTCTTTATATAACTTTATGAGATGCAGCGGTGGCTGCTCTTATATAACTTCATGGGTTGCAGTGGTGGCTGCTCTTTATATAACAGTTTGGGAAGCAGTGTTGGCTGCTCTATGTATAACCCCATTGAAAGCAGTGTTGTCTGTTTTTAATATAACCTCATGGTTTGTGGTGGCTGCTCTTTGTATAGCCATAAGGGATGTGGTGGCTGCTCTTTATATAACCACAAGGGAAGCAGTGGTGGCTGCTCTTTATAAACCACATTTGATGCAGATGTGGCTGCTTTTTGTATAACCACATGGGATGTGGTGGCTGCTCTTTATTAACTGCATGGGAAGCAGTGGTGGCTGCTCTGTATACAACAGCATTGGATGTAGTGACTGCTCTTTATATAACCACACAAGATACAGTGGTGGATGCTCTTTATATAAGTGCATGGGAAGCAGTGGTGGCTGCTCTTTATATAACCGTATGGGAAGCAGGATGCCTGCTTTTTATATAACTTCATGAGATGCAGTGGTGGCTGCTCTTTATATAACCGCTTGGGATGCAGTGGTGGCTGCTCTTTGTATAACCGCATGGGATGTGGTGGCTGCTCTTTGTATAACCACAAGGGATGTGGTGGCTGCTCTTTATATAACCATAAGGGAAGCAGTGGTGGCTGCTCTTTATACAACCACATGGGATGCAGTGGTGACTGCTCTTTATATAACCACATGGGATGCAGTGGTGGCTGCTCTTTATATAACCGCATGGGATGCAGTGGTGACTGCTCTTTATATAACCACATGGGATGCATTGGTGGCAGCTCTTTTTATAACCGCATGGGATGCAGTGGTGGCTGCTCTTTATATAACTGCATGGGATGCAGTGGTGGCTGCTCTTTATATAACCGCATGGGATGTGGTGGCTGCTCTTTATATAGACGCATGGGATGTGGTGGCTGCTCTTTATTAACTGTATGGAATGCAGTGGTGGCTGCTCTTTATATAACCGCATGGGATGTGGTGGCTGCTCTTTACATAACTGCATGGGAAGCAGTGGTGGCTGCTCTTTATATAACTGCATGGGAAGCAGTGGTGGCTGCTCTTTATATAACCGCATGGGATGCAGTGGTGCCTGCTCTTTATATAGCCGCATGGGAAGCTGTGGTGGCTGCTCTTTATATAACCGCATGGGAAGCACGTTGGCTGCTTTTTATATAACTGCATGGGATGCAGTGGTGGCTGCTCCTTTCGAACCACGGGCGGGAACTGGAACGTCGGATAATGACCGAAGCCTAATGGCCTAAGAATAAGGTTCGTTGGTACTGTGTCCAAAACATACCGTCACAGGAACCATTTGAATGACTATCATGTCATAACAAGCAATTTATCATCCCGAGGAAAATACACTTGACGCACACTTATTGCGGTGAATATATGAGCATAATACGCCATCTTCAATTAATATAGCAACTTTGAGATCTTAATCAGAGTTATGAGTACCATCTCTAAAGGAACATTCTGATCTAATAAATATTGCCTGACGTATTTACCAACTAATATCTTGACGTATAACAATACTTTCGCCCTGAAGAAGTTCTGTTTTCAGAACGAAACGCGTTGGCTGTGGCCTTTTAAAGAAACCAATAAAGAAACGTGATTATGCCTTACTGAATGGATTGGACATTATTTTAAATGATCTAAATGGATCATATTTTGGACATTTGGTGCAACTTTGATCCCATAAAAGTTTTATTTACCTTGGTGTCAAGGGTGGTGCTCTTGGACAGAGGGCATTATTAAAGTTAGCACATAGAATTTGGTGACGGTACATATAAGTCTGGTCATTTCCAGTGGGTGGTGCCTTCCTTAGACAATTGGTCCCCTGTCCAAATGTTGTATTGATAACCGCATGGGATGTGGTGGTGGTTGCTCTTTATATAACTGGATGGGATGCAGGATGGCTGCTCCTTATATAACAGCATCAGAAGCAGGATGGCTGCTCTATATATAACCGCATGGGAAGCAGTGCTGGCTGCTCTTTATATAACTGCATGGGATGCAGTGGTGGCTGCTTTTCATATAACCGCATGGGATGTGGTGGCTGCTCTTTGTATAACCAGAAGGGATGTGATGGCTGTTTTTGATATAACCGCAAGGGAAGCAGTGGTGGCTGCTTTTTATACAACCACATGGGATGCAGTGGTGACTGTTCTTTATATAACCACATGGGATGCATCGTGGCTGCTTTTATGTAACCACATGGGAAGCAGTGGTGGCTGCTCTTTATATAACCGCAAGGGAAGCAGTGGTGGCTGCTCTTTATATAACCATATGGGATGCAGTGGTGGCTGCTCTTTATATAACCGTACGGGAGCAGTGGTGGCTGCTCTTTATAGAACCATATGGGATGTGGTGGTGGGTGCTCTTTATATAACCATATGGGATGCAGTAGTGGCTGCTCTTTATATAAATGCATGGGAGGCAGTGGTGGCTGCTCAATATATAACCACATGGGATGTGGGGGTGGCTGCTCTTTATAGGACCGCATGGGAAGCAGTGGTGGCTGCTCTTTGTATAACCACAAGGGATGTGGTGGCTGCTCTTTATATAACCGCATGTGGTGCACTGCTGGCTGCTCTTTATATAACCGCAAGGGAAGCAGTGGTGGCTGCTCTTTATATAACCATATGGGATGCAGTGGTGGCTGCTCTTTATATAACCGCATGGGAGGCAGTGGTGGCTGATCATTATATAACCACATGGGATGTGGTGGTGGGTGCTCTTTATATAACTGCATGGGATGCAGTGGTGGCTGGTCTTTATAGAACCGCAGGGAATGCAGTGGTGGCTGCTCTTTATATAACTGCATGGGGTGCAGTGCTGGCTGCTCTTTATATAGCCGCCCGGGATGTGGTGGCTGCTCTCTACATTACCGCATGGGAAGCAGTGGTGGCTGCTCTTTATATAGCGACATGGAATGAAGTGGTGGCTGCTCTTTATATAACCACATGGGAAGCAGGATGGCTGCTCATTATATAGCCACATGGGATGTGGTGGTGGGTGCTCTTTATATACCTGCATGGGATGCATTGGTGGCTGCTCTATATAGAACCGCATGGGATGCAGTGGTGGCTGCTCTTTATATAACCAAATGGGATGTGGTGGCTGCTCTTTATACAACCGCATGGGATGTGGTGGCTGCTCTTTATTAACTGCATGGAATGCAGTGGTGGCTGTTCTTCATATAACCGTGTGGAATGTGATGGCAGCTCTTTATATAACTTCATGAGATGCAGTGGTGGCTGCTCTTTATATAACCACATGGGATGCAGTGGTGGCTGCTCTTTATATAACCGCATGGGAAGCAGGATGCCTGCTTTTTATATAACTTCATGAGATGCAGTGGTGGCTGCTCTTTATATAACCGCATGGGATGCAGTGGTGGCTGCTCTTCATATAAACGCATGGGATGTGGTGGCTACTGTTTGTATAACCACAAGGGATGTGGTGGCTGCTCTTTATATAACCGCAAGGTAAGCAGTGGTGGCTGCTCTTTATACAACCACATGGGATGCAGTGGTAACTGCTCTTTATATAACCACATGGGATGCTTTGTTGGCTGCTCTTTATATAACCATATGGGATGCAGTGGTGGCTTCTCTTTATATAACCGCGTGGGCTGTGGTGGCTGCTCTTTATATAACCGCAAGGGAAGCAGTGGTAGCTGCTCCTTATATAACCGCATGGGGTGCAGTTGTGGCTGCTCTTTATATAACCCTATGGGATGCAGTAGTGGCGGGTCTTTATATAACCGCATGAGGTGCAGTGGTGGCTGCTCTTTATATAACCGCATGGGAAGCAGTGGTGGCTGCTCTTTGTATAACCACAAGGGATGTGGTGGTTGCTCTTTATATAACCACATGCTGTGCAGTGCTGGCTGCTCTTTATATAACCAAATGGATTGTGGTGGCTGCTCTTTATATAACCGCATGGGATGTGGTGGCTGCTCTTCATATAACCGTGTGGAAGGTGATGGCAGCTCTTTTTTATAACAGCATGGGAAGCAGGATGGCTGCTCTATATATAACCGCATGGGAAGCAGTGCTGGCTGCTCTTTATATAACTGCATGGGATGCAGTGGTGGCTGCTCTTTGTATAACCACAAGGGATGTGGAGGCTGCTCTTTATATAACTGCAAGGGATGCAGTGGTGGCTGCTCTTTATATAAAGATATGGGAAACAGTGGTGGCTGCTCATTATATAACCGCATGGGATGTGGTGGCTGCTCTTTGTATAACCGCATGGGATGCAGTGGTGGCTGTTCTTTATATAATCGCATGGGATGCAGTGATGGCTGCTCTTTATATATCTGCATGGGATGCAGTGGTGGCTGCTCTTTATATCACCGCAAGGCAAGCAGTGGTGGCTGCTCTTTATATAACCACACAGGATGCAGTGGTGAATGCTCTTTATATAACCGCACAGGATGTAGTGGTGGCTGCTCTTTATATAACCATATGGGAAGCAGTGGTGGCTGCTCTTTATATAACTGCACAGGATGCAGTGGTGAATGCTCTTTATATAACCGCATAGGATGCAGTGGTGGCTGATCTTTATATAACCATATGGGATGGGATGGCGGCTCTTTATATAACGGCATGGGAAGCAGGATGCCTGCTCTTTATATAACCACAAGGGAAGCAGTGGTGGCTGCTCTTTATAAACCACATTTGATGCAGATGTGGCTGCTCTTTGGATAACCACATGGGATGTGGTGGCTGCTCTTTATTAACGGCATGGGAAGCAGTGGTGGCTGCTCTGTATACAACAGCATTGGATGTAGTGACTGCCCTTTATATAACTACACAAGATACAGTGGTGGATGCTCTTTATATAAGTGCATGGGAAGCAGTGGTGGCTGCTCTTTATATAACCGTATGGGATAGAGGGGTGCCTGCTCTTTATATAACTGCATGGGAAGCACGTTGGCTGCTCTTTATAAAACTGCATGGGATACAGGGGTGGCTGCTCTTTATATAACCGCAGAGGATGCAGTGGTGGCTGATCTTTATATAACCATATGGGATGGGATGGTGGCTCTTTATATAACGGCATGGGAAGCAGGATGCCTGCTTTTTATATAACTTCATGAGATGCAGTGGTGGCTACTCTTCATATATACGCATATGGGATGCAGTGGTGGCTGCTCTTTATATAACCGTATGGGATGCAGTGGTGCCTCCTCCTTATATAACCGTATGGGAAGCAGTGGTGGTTGCTCGTTGTATAACCACAAGGGATGTGGTGGTTGCTCTTTATATAACCACATGCGGAGCAGTGCTGGCTGCTCTTTATATAACCGCTTGGGATGCATCGTGGCTGCTTTTATGTAACCACATGGGAAGCAGTGCTGGCAGCTCTTTATATAACCGCATGGGATGCATCATTGCTGCTCTTTATATAATCACAAGATATGGGGTGGCTGCTCTTTATATAACTGCAACAGAAGTGGTGGTGGCTGCTCTTTATATAACCACATGGGATGCGTCGTGGCTGCTCTTTGTATAACCACATGGGATGTGGTGGTGGCTCCTCTTTATATAACCACATGGGAAGCAGGATGGCTGCTCTTTATATAACCACATGGGAAGCAGGATGGCTGCTCTTTATAAAACCGCATGGGAAGCAGAGGTGGCTGCTCTTTGTATAACCACAAGGGATGCAGTGGTGGCTGCTGTTTATCTAACTTCATGAGATGCAGATGTGGCTGCTCTTTATATAACCGCATGGGATGCAGTGGTGGCTGCTCTTTATATAACCACATGGGAAGCAGGATGGCTGCACTTCATATAACCACATGGGATGCAGTGGTGGCTGCTCTTTATATAACTTCATGAGATGCAGAGGTGGCTGCTCTTATATAACTTCATGGGATGCAGTGGTGGCTACTCTTCATATATACGCATATGGGATGCAGTGGTGGCTGCTCTTTATATAACCGTATGGGATGCAGTGGTGCCTCCTCCTTATATAACCGTATGGGAAGCAGTGGTGGTTGCTCGTTGTATAACCACAAGGGATGTGGTGGTTGCTCTTTATATAACCACATGCGGAGCAGTGCTGGCTGCTCTTTATATAACCGCTTGGGATGCATCGTGGCTGCTTTTATGTAACCACATGGGAAGCAGTGCTGGCAGCTCTTTATATAACCGCATGGGATGCATCATTGCTGCTCTTTATATAATCACAAGATATGGGGTGGCTGCTCTTTATATAACTGCAACAGAAGTGGTGGTGGCTGCTCTTTATATAACCACATGGGATGCGTCGTGGCTGCTCTTTGTATAACCACATGGGATGTGGTGGTGGCTCCTCTTTATATAACCACATGGGAAGCAGGATGGCTGCTCTTTATATAACCACATGGGAAGCAGGATGGCTGCTCTTTATAAAACCGCATGGGAAGCAGAGGTGGCTGCTCTTTGTATAACCACAAGGGATGCAGTGGTGGCTGCTGTTTATCTAACTTCATGAGATGCAGATGTGGCTGCTCTTTATATAACCGCATGGGATGCAGTGGTGGCTGCTCTTTATATAACCACATGGGAAGCAGGATGGCTGCACTTCATATAACCACATGGGATGCAGTGGTGGCTGCTCTTTATATAACTTCATGAGATGCAGAGGTGGCTGCTCTTATATAACTTCATGGGATGCAGTGGTGGCTGCTCTTTATATAACAGTTTGGGAAGCAGTGTTGGCTGCTCTATGTATAACCCCATTGAAAGCAGTGTTGTCTGTTCTTAATATAACCTCATGGTTTGTGGTGGCTGCTCTTTGTATAGCCATAAGGGATGTGGTGGCTGCTCTTTATATAACCACAAGGGAAGCAGTGGTGGCTGCTCTTTATAAACCACATTTGATGCAGATGTGGCTGCTCTTTGTATAACCACATGGGATGTGGTGGCTGCTCTTTATTAACCGCATGGGAAGCAGTGGTGGCTGCTCTGTATACAACAGCATTGGATGTAGTGACTGCCCTTTATATAACTACACAAGATACAGTGGTGGATGCTCTTTATATAAGTGCATGGGAAGCAGTGGTGGCTGCTCTTTACATAACCGTATGGGAAGCAGGATGCCTGCTTTTTATATAACTTCATGAGATGCAGTGGTGGCTGCTCTTTATATAACCGCATGGGATGCAGTGGTGGCTGCTCTTTGTATAACCGCATGGGATGTGGTGGCTGCTCTTTGTATAACCACAAGGGATGTGGTGGCTGCTCTTTATATAACCGTAAGGGAAGCAGTGGTGGCTGCTCTTTATACAACCACATGGGATGCAGTGGTGACTGCTCTTTATATAACCACATGGGATGCAGTGGTGGCTGCTCTTTATATAACCGCATGGGATGCAGTGGTGACTGCTCTTTATATAACCACATGGGATGCATTGGTGGAAGCTCTTTTATAACCGCATGGGATGCAGTGGTGGCTGCTCTTTATATAACTGCTTGGGATGCAGTTGTGGCTGCTCTTTATATAACCGCATGGGATGTGGTGGCTGCTCTTTATATAAACGCATGGGATGTGGTGGCTGCTCTTTATTAACTGTATGGAATGCAGTGGTTGCTGCTCTTTATATAACCGCATGGGGTGCAGTGGTGGATGCTCTTTATATAAACGCATGGGATGTGGTGGCTGCTCTTTACATAACTGCATGGGAAGCAGTGGTGGCTGCTCTTTATATAACTGCATGGGAAGCAGTGGTGGCTGCTCTTTATATAACCGCATGGGATGCAGTGGTGCCTGCTCTTTATATAGCCGCATGGGAAGCTGTGGTGGCTGCTCTTTATATAACCGCATGGGAAGCACGTTGGCTGCTCTTTATATAACTGCATGGGATGCAGTGGTGGCTGCTCTTCATATAACCGCATGGGATGTGGTGGTGGTTGCTCTTTATATAACTGGATGGGATGCAGGATGGCTGCTCCTTATATAACAGCATCAGAAGCAGGATGGCTGCTCTATATATAACCGCATGGGAAGCAGTACTGGCTGCTCTTTATATAACTGCGAGGGATGCAGTGGTAGCTGCTCTTCATATAACCGCATGGGATGTGGTGGCTGCTCTTTGTATAACCAGAAGGGATGTGATGGCTGTTCTTTATATAACCGCAAGGGAAGCAGTGGTGGCTGCTTTTTATACAACCACATGGGATGCAGTGGTGACTGTTCCTTATATAACCACATGGGCTGCATCGTGGCTGCTTTTATGTAACCACATGGGAAGCAGTGGTGGCTGCTCTTTATATAACCGCAAGGGAAGCAGTGGTGGCTGCTCTTTATATAACCATATGGGATGCAGTGGTGGCTGCTATTTATATAACCGTACGGGAGGCAGTGGTGGCTGCTCTTTATAGAACCATATGGGATGTGGTGGTGGGTGCTCTTTATATAACTGCATGGGATGAAGTGGTGGCTGCTCTTTATCTAACCACATGGGAAGCATGATGGCTGCTCATTATATTGCCACATGGGATGTGGTGGTGGATGATCTTTATACCTGCATGGGATGCAGTGGTGGCTGCTCTTTATAGAATCGCATGGGATGCAGTGGTGGCTGCTCTTTGTTGAATGCCATGGGGTGCAGTGGTGGCTGCTCTTTATATAACCGCATGGGATGTGGTGGCTGCTCTTTATTAACTGCATGGAATGCAGTGCTGGCTGCTCTTCATATAACCGTGTGGAATGTGATGGCAGCTTTTTATATAACCGCATAAGAAGCAGGATGCCTGCTTTTTATATAACTTCATGAGATACAGTGGTGGCTGCTCTTTATATAACCGCATGGGATGCAGTGGTGGCTCCTCTTTATATAACCGCATGGGATGTGGTGGCTTCTGTTGGTATAACCACAAGGTCTGTGGTGGCTGCTCTTTATTAAGCGTATGGAATGCAGTGGTGGCTGCTCCTTATATAACCGCATGGGGTGCAGTGGTGGCTGCCTTTTTATATAACCGCCCGGGATGTGGTGGCTGTAATTTACATAACCGCATGGGAAGCAGTGGTGGCTGCTCTTTATATAACGACATGGAATGAAGTGGTGGCTGCTCTTTATATAACCACATGGGATGCATCATGGCTGCTTTTATGTAACCTCATGGGAAGCAGTGCTGGCTGCTCTATATAACCGCAAGGGAAGCAGTGGTGGCTGCTCTTTATAGAACCGCATGGGATGTGGTGGCTGCTCTTTATATAACCGCATGGGATGTGGTGGCTGCTCTTTATTAACTGCGTGAAATGTAGTGGTGGCTGCTCTTCATATAATCGTGTGGAATGTGATGGCAGCTCTTTATATAACAGCATGGGAAGCAGGATGCCTGCTTTTTATATAACTTCATGAGATGCAGTGGTGGCTGCTCTTTATATAACTGCATGGGATGCAGTGGTGGCTGCTCTTTATATAACCACAAGGGATGTGGTGGCTGCTCTTTATATAACCGCAAGGGAAGCAGTGGTAGGTGCTCTTTATATAACCGCATGGGATGCAGTGGTGACTGCTCTTTATATAACCACATGGGATGCACTGGTGGCTGCTCTTTATATAACCGCATGGGATGTGGTGGCTGCTCTTTATATAACCATATGGGATGCAGTGGTGGCTCCCTTTATGTAACCACATGGGAAGCAGTGGTGGCTGCTCTTTATAGAATCGCAAGGGAAGCAGTGGTGGCTGCTCTTTATATAACCATATGGGATGCAGTCGTGGCTGCTCTTTATATAACTGCACAGGATGCAGTGGTGGCTGCTCTTTATATAACCATATGGGATGCAGTAGTGGCTGCTCTTTATATAAATGCATGGGAGGCAGTGGTGGCTGCTCAATATATAACCACATGGGATGTGGGGGTGGCTGCTCTTTATAGGACCGCATGGGAAGCAGTGGTGGCTGCTCTTTGTATAACCACAAGGGATGTGATGGCTGCTCTTTATATAACCGCATGCGGTCCACTGCTGGCTGCTCTTTATATAACTGCAAGGGAAGCAGTGGTGGATGCTCTTTATATAACCATATGGGATGCAGTGGTGGCTGCTCTTTATATGACCGCACAGGATGCAGTGGTGGCTGCTCTTTATATAACCGCATGGGAGGCAGTGGTGGCTGATCATTATATAACCACATGGGATGTGGTGGTGGGTGCTCTTTATATAACTGCATGGGATGCAGTGGTGGCTGCTCATTATATAACCACATGGGATGTGGTGGTGGGTGCTCTTTATATAGCTGCATGGGATGCAGTGGTAGCTGGTCTTTATAGAACCGCAGGGAATGCAGTGGTGGCTGCTCTTTATATAACTGCATGGGGTGCAGTGGTGGCTGCTCTTTATATAACCGCCCGGGATGTGGTGGCTGCTCTCTACATTACCGCATGGGAAGCAGTGGTGGCTGCTCTTTATATAACGACATGGAATGAAGTGGTGGCTGCTCTTTACATAACCGCATGGGATGCATCATCGCTGCTTTTATGTAACCACGTGGGAAGCAGTGCTGGCTGCTCTTTATATAACCGCAAGGGAAGCAGTGGTAGCTGTTCTTTATATAACCATATGGGATGCAGTGGTGGCTGCTCTTTATATAACCGCACACAATGCAGTGGTGGCTGCTCTTTATAGAACCATATGGGATGCAGCAGTGGCTGCTCTTTATATAGCCACATGGGATGTGGTGGTGGGTGCTCTTTATATAACTGCATGGGATGAAGTGGTGGCTGCTCTTTATATAACCACATGGGAAGCAGGATGGCTGCTCATTATATAGCCACATGGGATGTGGTGGTGGGTGCTCTTTATATACCTGCATGGGATGCATTGGTGGCTGCTCTATATAGAACCGCATGGGATGCAGTGGTGGCTGCTCTTTATATAACCAAATGGGATGTGGTGGCTGCTCTTTATATAACCGCATGGGATGTGGTGGCTGCTCTTTATTACCTGCATGGAATGCAGTGGTGGCTGTTCTTCATATAACCGTGTGGAATGTGATGGCAGCTCTTTATATAACAGCATGGGAAGCAGGATGCCTGCTTTTTATATAACTTCATGAGATGCAGTGGTGGCTGCTCTTTATATAACCACATGGGTTGCAGTGGTGGCTGCTCTTTATATAACCGCATGGGATTCAGTGGTGGCTGCTCTTTATATAACCACAAGGGATGTGGTGGCTGCTCTTTATATAACCGCAAGGGAAGCAGTGGTGGCTGCTCTTTATACAACCACATGGGATGCAGTGGTGACTGCTCTTTATATAACCACATGGGATGCAGTGGTGGCTGCTCTTTATATAACCGCATGGGATGCAGTAGTGACTGCTCTTTATATAACCACATGGGATGCACTGGTGGCTGCTCTTTATATAACCGCATGGGATGTGGTGGCTGCTCTTTATATAACCGCATGGGATGTGGTGGCTGCTCTTTATATAACCACAAGGGATGTGGTGGCTGCTCTTTATATAACTGCATGGGATGCAGTGGTGGCTGCTCTTTATAGAACCGCAAGGGAAGCAGTGGTGGCTGCTCTTTATATAACCATATGGGATGCAGTGGTGGCTGCTCTTTATATAACCATATGGGATGCAGTAGTGGCTGCTCTTTATATAAATGCATGGGAGGCAGTGGTGGCTGCTCAATATATAACCACATGGGATGTGGGGGTGGCTGCTCTTTATAGGACCGCATGGGAAGCAGTGTTGGCTGCTCTTTGTATAACCACAAGGGATGTGGTGGCTGCTCTTTATATAACCGCATGCGGTGCACTGCTGGCTGCTCTTTATATAACCGCAAGGGAAGCAGTGGTGGCTGCTCTTTATATAACCATATGGGATGCAGTGGTGGCTGCTCTTTATATAACCGCACAGGATGCAGTGGTGGCTGCTCTTTATATAACCGCATGGGAGGCAGTGGTGGCTGATCATTATATAACAACATGGGATGTGGTGGTGGGTGCTCTTTATATAACTGCCTGGGATGCAGTGGTGGCTGCTCATTATATAACCACATGGGATGTGGTGGTGGGTGCTCTTTATATAACTGCATGGGATGCAGTGGTGGCTGGTCTTTATAGAACCGCAGGGAATGCAGTGGTGGCTGCTCTTTATATAACTGCATGGGGTGCAGTGGTGGCTGCTCTTTATATAACCGCCCGGGATGTGGTGGCTGCTCTCTACATTACCGCATGGGAAGCAGTGGTGGCTGCTCTTTATATAACGACATGGAATGAAGTGGTGGCTGCTCTTTATATAACCGCATGGGATGCATCGTGGCTGCTTTTATGTAACCAGGTGGGAAGCAGTGCTGGCTGCTCTTTATATAACCGCAAGGGAAGCAGTGGTAGCTGTTCTTTATATAACCATATGGGATGCAGTGGTGGCTGCTCTTTATATAACCGCACACAATGCATTGGTGGCTGCTCTTTATAGAACCATATGGGATGCAGCAGTGCTGCTCTTTATATAGCCACATGGGATGTGGTGGTGGGTGGTCTTTATATAACTGCATGGGATGAAGTGGTGGCTGCTCTTTATATAACCACATGGGAAGCAGGATGGCTGCTCATTATATAGCCACATGGGATGTGGTGGTGGGTGCTCTTTATATACCTGCATGGGATGCATTGGTGGCTGCTCTATATAGAACCGCATGGGATGCAGTGGTGGCTGCTCTTTATATAACCAAATGGGATGTGGTGGCTGCTCTTTATACAACCGCATGGGATGTGGTGGCTGCTCTTTATTAACTGCATGGAATGCAGTGGTGGCTGTTCTTCATATAACCATGTGGAATGTGATGGCAGCTCTTTATATAAGTTCATGAGATGCAGTGGTGGCTGCTCTTTATATAACCACATGGGATGCAGTGGTGGCTGCTCTTTATATAACCACATGGGAAGCAGGATGGCTGCTCATTATATAGCCACATGGGATGTGGTGGTGGGTGCTCTTTATATACCTGCATGGGATGCATTGGTGGCTGCTCTATATAGAACCGCATGGGATGCAGTGGTGGCTGCTCTTTATATAACCAAATGGGATGTGGTGGATGCTCTTTATACAACCGCATGGGATGTTGTGCTGCTCTTTATTAACTGCATGGAATGCAGTGGTGGCTGTTCTTCATATAACCGTGTGGAATGTGATGGCAGCTCTTTATATAACTTCATGAGATGCAGTGGTGGCTGCTCTTTATAGAACCATATGGGATGCAGCATTGGCTGCTCTTTATATAGCCACATGGGATGTGGTGGTGGGTGCTCTTTATATAACTGCATGGGATGAAGTGGTGGCTGCTCTTTATATAACCACATGGGAAGCAGGATGGCTGCTCATTATATAGCCACATGGGATGTGGTGGTGGGTGCTCTTTATATACCTGCATGGGATGCATTGGTGGCTGCTCTATATAGAACCGCATGGGATGCAGTGGTGGCTGCTCTTTATATAACCAAATGGGATGTGGTGGCTGCTCTTTATATAACCGCATGGGATGTGGTGTCTGCTCTTTATTACCTGCATGGAATGCAGTGGTGGCTGTTCTTCATATAACCATGTGGAATGTGATGGCAGCTCTTTATATAACAGCATGGGAAGCAGGATGCCTGCTTTTTATATAACTTCATGAGATGCAGTGGTGGCTGCTCTTTATATAACCACATGGGATGCAGTGGTGGCTGCTCTTTATATAACCGCATGGGATGCAGTGGTGGCTGCTCTTTATATAACCACAAGGGATGTGGTGGCTGCTCTTTATATAACCGCAAGGGAAGCAGTGGTGGCTGCTCTTTATACAACCACATGGGATGCAGTGGTGACTGCTCTTTATATAACCACATGGGATGCAGTGGTGGCTGCTCTTTATATAACCGCATGGGATGCAGTGGTGACTGCTCTTTATATAACCACATGGGATGCACTGGTGGCTGCTCTTTATATAACCGCATGGGATGTGGTGGCTGCTCTTTATATAACCATATGGGATGCAGTGGTGGCTGCCTTTATGTAACCACATGGAAAGCAGTGGTGGCTGCTCTTTATAGAACCGCAAGGGAAGCAGTGGTGGCTGCTCTTTATATAACCATATGGGATGCAGTGGTGGCTGCTCTTTATATAACCATATGGGATGCAGTAGTGGCTGCTCTTTATATAAATGCATGGGTGGCAGTGGTGGCTGCTCAATATATAACCACATGGGATGTGGGGGTGGCTGCTCTTTATAGGACCGCATGGGAAGCTGTGATGGCTGCTCTTTGTATAACCACAAGGGATGTGGTGGCTGCTCTTTATATAACTGCATGCGGTGCACTGCTGGCTGCTCTTTATATAACCGCAAGGGAAGCAGTGGTGGCTGCTCTTTATATAACCATATGGGATGCAGTGGTGGCTGCTCTTTATATAACCGCACAGGATGCAGTGGTGGCCGCTCTTTATATAACCGCATGGGAGGCAGTGGTGGCTGATCATTATATAACCACATGGGATGTGGTGGTGGGTGCTCTTTATATAACTGCATGGGATGCAGTGGTGGCTGCTCATTATATAACCATATAGGATGTGGTGGTGGGTGCTCTTTATATAACTGCATGGGATGCAGTGGTGGCTGGTCTTTATAGAACCGCAGGGAATGCAGTGGTGACTGCTCTTTATATAACTGCATGGGGTGCAGTGGTGGCTGCTCTTTATATAACCGCCCGGGATGTGGTGGCTGCTCTCTACATTACCGCATGGGAAGCAGTGGTGGCTGCTCTTTATATAACCATATGGGATGCAGTGGTGGCTGCTCTTTATATAACCGCACACAATGCATTGGTGGCTGCTCTTTATAGAACCATATGGGATGCAGCAGTGGTGCTCTTTATATAGCCACATGGGATGTGGTGGTGGGTGGTCTTTATATAACTGCATGGGATGAAGTGGTGGCTGCTCTTTATATAACCACATGGGAAGCAGGATGGCTGCTCATTATATAGCCACATGGGATGTGGTGGTGGGTGCTCTTTATATACCTGCATGGGATGCATTGGTGGCTGCTCTATATAGAACCGCATGGGATGCAGTGGTGGCTGCTCTTTATATAACCAAATGGGATGTGGTGGCTGCTCTTTATACAACCGCATGGGTGTGGTGGCTGCTCTTTATTAACTGCATGGAATGCAGTGGTGGCTGTTCTTCATATAACCGTGTGGAATGTGATGGCAGCTCTTTATATAACTTCATGAGATGCAGTGGTGGCTGCTCTTTATATAACCACATGGGATGCAGTGGTGGCTGCTCTTTATATAACCACATGGGAAGCAGGATGGCTGCTCATTATATAGCCACATGGGATGTGGTGGTGGGTGCTCTTTATATACCTGCATGGGATGCATTGGTGGCTGCTCTATATAGAACCGCATGGGATGCAGTGGTGGCTGCTCTTTATATAACCAAATGGGATGTGGTGGATGCTCTTTATACAACCGCATGGGATGTTGTGGCTGCTTTTTATTAACTGCATGGAATGCAGTGGTGGCTGTTCTTCATATAACCGTGTGGAATGTGATGGCAGCTCTTTATATAACTTCATGAGATGCAGTGGTGGCTGCTCTTTATAGAACCATATGGGATGCAGCATTGGCTGCTCTTTATATAGCCACATGGGATGTGGTGGTGGGTGCTCTTTATATAACTGCATGGGATGAAGTGGTGGCTGCTCTTTATATAACCACATGGGAAGCAGGTTGGCTGCTCATTATATAGCCACATGGGATGTGGTGGTGTGTGCTCTTTATATACCTGCATGGGATGCATTGGTGGCTGCTCTATATAGAACCGCATGGGATGCAGTGGTGGCTGCTCTTTATATAACCAAATGGGATGTGGTGGCTGCTCTTTATATAACCGCATGGGATGTGGTGTCTGCTCTTTATTACCTGCATGGAATGCAGTGGTGGCTGTTCTTCATATAACCGTGTGGAATGTGATGGCAGCTCTTTATATAACAGCATGGGAAGCAGGATGCCTGCTTTTTATATAACTTCATGAGATGCAGTGGTGGCTGCTCTTTATATAACCACATGGGATGCAGTGGTGGCTGCTCTTTATATAACCGCATGGGATGCAGTGGTGGCTGCTCTTTATATAACCACAAGGGATGTGGTGGCTGCTCTTTATATAACCGCAAGGGAAGCAGTGGTGGCTGCTCTTTATACAACCACATCGGATGCAGTGGTGACTGCTCTTTATATAACCACATGGGATGCAGTGGTGGCTGCTCTTTATATAACCGCATGGGATGCAGTGGTGACTGCTCTTTATATAACCACATGGGATGCACTGGTGGCTGCTCTTTATATAACCGCATGGGATGTGGTGGCTGCTCTTTATATAACCATATGGGATGCAGTGGTGGCTGCCTTTATGTAACCACTTGGAAAGCAGTGGTGGCTGCTCTTTATAGAACCGCAAGGGAAGCAGTGGTGGCTGCTCTTTATATAACCATATGGGATGCAGTGGTGGCTGCTCTTTATATAACCATATGGGATGCAGTAGTGGCTGCTCTTTATATAAATGCATGGGTGGCAGTGGTGGCTGCTCAATATATAACCACATGGGATGTGGGGGTGGCTGCTCTTTATAGGACCGCATGGGAAGCAGTGGTGGCTGCTCTTTGTATAACCACAAGGGATGTGGTGGCTGCTCTTTATATAACCGCATGCAGTGCACTGCTGGCTGCTCTTTATATAACCGCAAGGGAAGTAGTGGTGGCTGCTCTTTATATAACCATATGGGATGCAGTGGTGGCTGCTCTTTATATAACCGCACAGGATGCAGTGGTGGCCGCTCTTTATATAACCGCATGGGAGGCAGTGGTGGCTGATCATTATATAACCACATGGGATGTGGTGGTGGGTGCTCTTTATATAACTGCATGGGATGCAGTGGTGGCTGCTCATTATATAACCACATAGGATGTGGTGGTGGGTGCTCTTTATACAACTGCATGGGATGCAGTGGTGGCTGGTCTTTATAGAACCGCAGGGAATGCAGTGGTGACTGCTCTTTATATAACTGCATGGGGTGCAGTGGTGGCTGCTCTTTATATAACCGCCCGGGATGTGGTGGCTGCTCTCTACATTACCGCATGGGAAGCAGTGGTGGCTGCTCTTTATATAACGACATGGAATGAAGTGGTGGCTGCTCTTTATATAACCGCATGGGATGCATCATGGCTGCTTTTATGTAACCACGTGGGAAGCAGTGCTGGCTGCTCTTTATATAACCGCAAGGGAAGCAGTGGTAGCTGTTCTTTATATAACCATATGGGATATAGTGGTGGCTGCTCTTTATATAACCGCACACAATGCAATGGTGGCTGCTCTTTATAGAACCATATGGGATGCAGCAGTGGCTGCTCTTTATATAGCCACATGGGATGTGGTGGTGGGTGCTCTTTATATAACTGCATGGGATGAAGTGGTGGCTGCTCTTTATATAACCACATGGGAAGCAGGATGGCTGCTCATTATATAGGCACATGGGATGTGGTGGTGGGTGCTCTTTATATACCTGCATGGGATGCATTGGTGGCTGCTCTTTATATAACCAAATGGGATGTGGTGGCTGCTCTTTATACAACTGCATGGGATGTGCTGGCTGCTCTTTATTAACTGCATGGAATGCAGTGGTGGCTGTTCTTCATATAACCGTGTGGAATGTGATGGCAGCTCTTTATATAACTTCATGAGATGCAGTGGTGGCTGCTCTTTATATAACCACATGGGATGCAGTGGTGGCTGCTCTTCATATAACCTCATGGGATGTGGTGGCTACTGTTTGTATAACCACAAGGGATGTGGTGGCTGCTCTTTATATAACCGCAAGGGAAGCAGTGGTGGCTGCTCTTTATACAACCACATGGGATGCAGTGGTAACTGCTCTTTATATAACCACATGGGATGCTTTGTTGGCTGCTCTTTATATAACCATATGGGATGCAGTGGTGGCTGCTCTTTATATAACCGCGTGGGCTGTGGTGGCTGCTCTTTATATAACCGCAAGGGAAGCAGTGGTAGCTGCTCCTTATATAACCGCATGGGGTGCAGTTGTGGCTGCTCTTTATATAACCCTATGGGATGCAGTAGTGGCGGGTCTTTATATAACCGCATGAGGTGCAGTGGTGGCTGCTCTTTATATAACCGCATTGGAAGCACTGGTGGCTGCTCTTTGTATAACCACTAGGGATGTGGTGGTTGCTCTTTATATAAGCACATGCTGTGCAGTGCTGGCTGCTCTTTATATAACCAAATGGGATGTGGTGGCTGCTCTTTATATAACCGCATGGGATGTGGTGGCTGCTCTTCATATAACCGTGTGGAAGGTGATGGCAGCTCTTTTTTATAACAGCATGGGAAGCAGGATGGCTGCTCTATATATAACCGCATGGGAAGCAGTGCTGGCTGCTCTTTATATAACCGCATGGGATGCAGTGGTGGCTGCTCTTTATATAACTGCATGGGATGCAGTGGCTGCTCTTTGTATAACCACAAGGGATGTGGTGGCTGCTCTTTATATAACTGCAATTGAAGCAGTGGTGGCTGCTCTTTATACAACCACATGGGATGCACTGGTGGCTGCTCTTTATATATCCGCATGGGATGCAGTGGTGGCTGTTCTTTATATAACTGCATGGGATGCAGTGGTGGCTGCTCTTTATATAAAGATATGGGAAACAGTGGTGGCTGCTCATTATATAACCGCATGGGATGTGGTGGCTGCTCTTTGTATAACCGCATGGGATGCAGTGGTGGCTGTTCTTTATAAATCGCATGGGATGCAGTGGTAGCTGCTCTTTATATATCCTCATGGGATGCAGTGGTGGCTGCTCTTTATATAACCCTATGGGATGCAGTAGTGGCGGGTCTTTATATAACCGCATGAGGTGCAGTGGTGGCTGCTCTTTATATAACCGCATGGGAAGCAGTGGTAGCTGTTCTTTATATAACCATATGGGATGCAGTGGTGGCTGCTCTTTATATAACCGCACACAATGCAGTGGTGGCTGCTCTTTATAGAACCATATGGGATGCAGCAGTGGGCTGATCTTTATATAGCCACATGGGATGTGGTGGTGGGTGCTCTTTATATAACTGCATGGGATGAAGTGGTGGCTGCTCTTTATATAACCACATGGGAAGCAGGATGGCTGCTCATTATATAGCCACATGGGATGTGGTGGTGGGTGCTCTTTATATACCTGCATGGGATGCATTGGTGGCTGCTCTATATAGAACCGCATGGGATGCAGTGGTGGCTGCTCTTTATATAACCAAATGGGATGTGGTGGCTGCTCTTTATACAACCGCATGGGATGTGGTGGCTGCTCTTTATTAACTGCATGGAATGCAGTGGTGGCTGTTCTTCATATAACCGTGTGGAATGTGATGGCAGCTCTTTATATAACTTCATGAGATGCAGTGGTGGCTGCTCTTTATATAACCACATGGGATGCAGTGGTGGCTGCTCTTTATATAACCGCATGGGAAGCAGGATGCCTGCTTTTTGTATAACTTCATGAGATGCAGTGGTGGCTGCTCTTTATATAACCGCATGGGATGCAGTGGTGGCTGCTCTTCATATAACCGCATGGGATGTGGTGGCTACTGTTTGTATAACCACAAGGGATGTGGTGGATGCTCTTTATATAACCGCAAGGGAAGCAGTGGTGGCTGCTCTTTATACAACCACATGGGAGGCGGTGGTAACTGCTCTTTATATAACCACATGGGATGCTTTGTTGGCTGCTCTTTATATAACCATATGGGATGCAGTGGTGGCTGCTCTTTATATAACCGCGTGGGGTGCAGTTGTGGCTGCTCTTTATATAACCCTATGGGATGCAGTAGTGGCGAGTCTTTATATAACTGCATGAGGTGCAGTGGTGGCTGCTCTTTATATAACCGCATGGGAAGCAGTGGTGGCTGCTCTTTGTATAACCACAAGGGATGTGGTGGTTGCTCTTTATATAACCACATGCTGTGCAGTGCTGGCTGCTCTTTATATAACCAAATGGGATGTGGTGGCTGCTCTTTATATAACCACATGGGATGTGGTGGCTGCTCTTCATATAACCGTGTGGAAGGTGATGGCAGCTCTTTTTTATAACAGCATGGGAAGCAGGATGGCTGCTCTATATATAACCGCATGGGAAGCAGTGCTGGCTGCTCTTTATATAACTGCATGGGATGCAGTGGTGGCTGCTCTTTATATAACCGCATGGGATGTGGTGCCTGCTCTTTGTATAACCACAAGGGATGTGGTGGCTGCTCTTTATATAACTGCAAGGGAAGCAGTGGTGGCTGCTCTTTATATAAAGATATGAGAAACAGTGGTGGCTGCTCATTATATAACCGCATGGGATGTGGTGGCTGCTCTTTGTATAACCGCATGGGATGCAGTGGTGGCTGTTCTTTATATATCTGCATGGGGTGCAGTAGTGGCTGCTCTTTGTATAACCACATGGGATGCAGTGGTGGCTGCTCTTTATATAACCGCATGGGATGCAGTGGTGGCTGCTCCTTATATAACTGCATGAGAAGCAGTGGTAGCTGCTCTTTATATCACCGTAAGGCAAGCAGTGGTGGCTGCTCTTTATATAACCACACAGGATGCAGTGGTGAATGCTCTTTATATAACTGCACAGGATGTAGTGGTGGCTGCTCTTTATATAACCATAAGGGATGCAGTGGTGACTGCTCTTTATATAACTGCATGGGATGCAGATGTGGCTGTTCTTTTTATAACCGCATGGGAAGCAGTGGTGGCTGCTCTTTATATAACTGCACAGGATGCAGTTGTGAATGCTCTTTATATAACCGCATAGGATGCAGTGGTGGCTGATCTTTATATAACCATATGGGATGGGATGGTGGCTCTTTATATAACGGCATGGGAAGCAGGATGCCTGCTTTTTATATAACTTCATGAGATGCAGTGGTGGCTACTCTTCATATATACGCATATGGGATGCAGTGGTGGCTGCTCTTTATATAACCGTATGGGATGCAGTGGTGCCTCCTCCTTATATAACCGTATGGGAAGCAGTGGTGGTTGCTCGTTGTATAACCACAAGGGATGTGGGGGTTGCTCTTTATATAACCACATGCGGTGCAGTGCTGGCTGCTCTTTATATAACCGCATGGGATGCATCGTGGCTGCTTTTATGTGACCACATGGGAAGCAGTGCTGGCTGCTCTTTATATAACGGCAAAGGAAGCAGTGGTGGCTGCTCTTTATATAACCATATGGGAAGCAGTGGTGACTGCTCTTTATATAACCGTACAGGATGCAGTGGTGACTGCTCTTTATAGAACCATATGGGATGCAGTAGTGGCTGCTCTTTATATAACCGCATGGGATGCAGTGGTGGCTGCTCTTTATATAACCGCAGAGGATGCAGTGGTGGCTGCTCTTTATATAACCGCATGGGATGCAGTGGTGGCAGCTCTTTATATAACCGCAGAGGATGCAGTGGTGGCTGCTCTTTATATAACCGTATGGGATGCAGTGGTGCCTGCTCTTTATATAACCCCATGGGAAGCACGTTGGCTGATCTTTATATAACCATAAGGGATGCAGTGGTGACTGCTCTTTATATAACTGCATGGGATGCAGTGGTGACTGCTCTTTATATAACCACATGGGATGTGCTGGCTGCTCTTTATTAACCGCATGGTATGCAGCGGCGGCTGCTCTTTATATAACAGCATGGGATGAAGTGGTGGCTGCTCTTTATATAACTGCATGGAATGCAGTGGTGACTGCTCTTTATATAACCGCACAGGATGCAGTGGTGGCTGATCTTTATAGAACCATATGGGATGCAGTGGTGACTGCTCTTTACATAACCGCATATGACGCAGTGGTGGCTGCTCTTTATATAACCGCATGGGATGTGGTGGCTGCTCTTTGTATAATCGCAACGGAAGCGGTGGTGGCTGCTCTTTATATAACCACATGGGATGCAGTGCTGGCTGCTCTTTATATAACCGCATGGGATGCATCATTGCTGCTCTTTATATAATCACAAGATATGGGGTGGCTGCTCTTTATATAACTGCAACGGAAGTGGTGGTGGCTGCTCTTTATATAACCACATGGGATGCGTCGTGGCTGCTCTTTGTATAACCACATGGGATGTGGTGGTGGCTCCTCTTTATATAACCACATGGAAAGCAGGATGGCTGCTCTTTATATAACCACATGGGAAGCAGGATGGCTGCTCTTTATAAAACCGCATGGGAAGCAGAGGTGGCTGCTCTTTGTATAACCACAAGGGATGCAGTGGTGGCTGCTGTTTATATAACTTCATGAGATGCAGCGGTGGCTGCTCTTTATATAACCGCATGGGATGCAGTGGTGGCTGCTCTTTATATAACCACATGGGAAGCAGGATGGCTGCACTTCATATAACCACATGGGATGCAGTGGTGGCTGCTCTTTATATAACTTCATGAGATGCAGCGGTGGCTTGTGGTGGCTGCTCTTTGTATAGCCATAAGGGATGTGGTGGCTGCTCTTTATATAACCACAAGGGAAGCAGTGGTGGCTGCTCTTTATAAACCACATTTGATGCAGATGTGGCTGCTCTTTGTATAACCACATGGGATGTGGTGGCTGCTCTTTATTAACCGCATGGGAAGCCATGGTGGCTGCTCTGTATACAACAGCATTGGATGTAGTGACTGCTCTTTATATAACCACACAAGATACAGTGGTGGATGCTCTTTATATAACCACATGGGATGCATTGGTGGCAGCTCTTTTTATAACCGCATGGGAAGCAGGATGCCTGCTTTTTATATAACTTCATGAGATGCAGTGGTGGCTGCTCTTTATATAACCGCATGGGATGCAGTGGTGGCTGCTCTTTGTATAACCGCATGGGATGTGGTGGCTGCTCTTTGTATAACCACAAGGGATGTGGTGGCTGCTCTTTATATAACCGTAAGGGAAGCAGTGGTGGCTGCTCTTTATACAACCACATGGGATACAGTGGTGGATGCTCTTTATATAACCACATGGGATGCATTGGTGGCAGCTCTTTTTATAACCGCATGGGATGCAGTGGTGGCTGCTCTTTATATAACTGCATGGGATGCAGTGGTGGCTGCTCTTTATATAACCGCATGGGATGTGGTGGCTGCTCTTTACATAAACGCATGGGATGTGGTGGCTGCTCTTTATTAACTGTATGGAATGCAGTGGTGGCTGCTCTTTATATAACTGCATGGGGTGCAGTGGTGGATGCTCTTTATATAACCGCATGGGATGTCGTGGCTGCTCTTTACATAACTACATGGGAAGCAGTGGTGGCTGCTCTTTATATAACTGCATGGGAAGCAGTGGTGGCTGCTCTTTATATAACCGCATGGGATGCAGTGGTGCCTGCTCTTTATATAGCCGCATGGGAAGCTGTGGTGGCTGCTCTTTATATAACCGCATGGGAAGCACGTTGGCTGCTCTTTATATAACTGCATGGGATGCAGTGGTGGCTGCTCTTCATATAACCGCATGGGATGTGGTGGTGGTTGCTCTTTATATAACAGCATCAGAAGCAGGATGGCTGCTCTATATATAACCGCATGGGAAGCAGTACTGGCTGCTCTTTATATAACTGCGAGGGATGCAGTGGTAGCTGCTCTTCATATAACCGCATGGGATGTGGTGGCTGCTCTTTGTATAACCAGAAGGGATGTGATGGCTGTTCTTTATATAACCGCAAGGGAAGCAGTGGTGGCTGCTTTTTATACAACCACATGGGATGCAGTGGTGACTGTTCTTTATATTAACCACATGGGCTGCATCGTGGCTGCTTTTATGAAACCACATGGGAAGCAGTGGTGGCTGCTCTTTATATAACCGCAAGGGAAGCAGTGGTGGCTGTTCTTTATATAACCATATGGGATACAGTGGTGGCTGCTCTTTATATAACCGTACGGGAGGCAGTGGTGGCTGCTCTTTATAGAACCATATGGGATGTGGTGGTGGGTGCTCTTTATATAACTGAATGGGATGAAGTGGTGGCTGCTCTTTATATAACCACATGGGAAGCATGATGGCTGCTCATTATATAACCACATGGGATGTGGTGGTGGATGATCTTTATATACCTGCATGGGATGCAGTGGTGGCTGCTCTTTATAGAACCGCATGGGATGCAGTGGTGGCTGCTCTTTGTTGAATGCCATGGGGTGCAGTGGTGGCTGCTCTTTATATAACCGCATGGGATTTGGTGGCTGCTCTTTATTAACTGCATGGAATGCAGTGGTGGCTGCTCTTCATATAACCGTGTGGAATGTGATGGCAGCTTTTTATATAACCGCATAAGAAGCAGGATGCCTGCTTTTTATATAACTTCATGAGATACAGTGGTGGCTGCTCTTTATATAACCGCATGGGATGCAGTGGTGGCTCCTCTTTATATAACCGCATGGGATGTGGTGGCTTCTGTTGGTATAACCACAAGGTCTGTGGTGGCTGCTCTTTATTAAGCGCATGGAATGCAGTGGTGGCTGCTCCTTATATAACCGCATGGGGTGCAGTGGTGGCTGCCTTTTTATATAACCGCCCGGGATGTGGTGGCTGTTCTTTACATAACCGCATGGGAAGCAGTGGTGGCTGCGCTTTATATAACGACAAGGAATGAAGTGGTGGCTGCCCTTTATATAACGACATGGAATGAAGTGGTGGCTGCTCTTTATATAACCACATGGGATGCATCATGGCTGCTTTTATGTAACCTCGTGGGAAGCAGTGCTGGCTGCTCTATATAACCGCAAGGGAAGCAGTTGTGGCTGCTCTTTATAGAACCGCATGGGTTGTGGTGGCTGCTCTTTATATAACCGCATGGGATGTGGTGGCTGCTCTTTATATAACCGCATGGGATGCAGTGGTGTCTGCTCTTTATATAACCACAAGGGATGTGGTGGCTGCTCTTTATATAACCGCAAGGGAAGCAGTGGTAGCTGCTCATTATACAACCACATGGGATGCAGTGGTGACTGCTGTTTATATAACCACAGGGGATGCAGTGGTGGCTGCTCTTTATATAACCGCATGGGATGCAGTGGTGACTGCTCTTTATATAACCACATGGGATGCACTGGTGGCTGCTCTTTATATAACCGCATGGGATGTGGTGGCTGCTCTTTTTATAACCATATGGGATGCAGTGGTGGCTGCCTTTATGTAACCACATGGGAAGCAGTGGTGGCTGCTCTTTATAGAACCGCAAGGGAAGCAGTGGTGGCTGCTCTTTATATAACCATATGGGATTCAGTGGTGGCTGCTCTTTATATAACTGCACAGGATGCAGTGGTGGCTGCTCTTTATATAACTGCACATGATGCAGTGGTGGCTGCTCTTTATATAACCATATGGGATGCAGTAGTGGCTGCTCTTTATATAAATGCATGGGAGGCAGTGGTGGCTGCTCAATATATAACCACATGGGATGTGGGGGTGGCTGCTCTTTGTATAAGCACAAGGGATGTGGTGGCTGCTCTTTTTATAACCGCATGCGGTGCACTGCTTGCTGCTCTTTATATAACCGCAAGGGAAGCAGTGGTGGCTGCTCTTTATATAACCATATGGGATGCAGTGGTGGCTGCTCTTTATATGACCGCACAGGATGCAGTGGTGGCTGCTCTTTATATAACCGCATGGGAGGCAGTGGTGGCTGATCATTATATAACCACATGGGATGTGGTGGTGGGTGCTCTTTATATAACTGCATGGGATGCAGTGGTGGCTGCTCATTATATAACCACATGGGATGTGGTGGTGGGTGCTCTTTATATAACTGCATGGGATGCAGTGGTAGCTGGTCTTTATAGAAATGCAGGGAATGCAGTGGTGGCTGCTCTTTATATAACTGCATGGGGTGCAGTGATGGCTGCTCTTTATATAACCGCCCGGGATGTGGTGGCTGCTCTCTACATTACTGCATGGGAAGCAGTGGTGGCTGCTCTTTATATAACGACATGGAATGAAGTGGTGGCTGCTCTTTACATAACCGCATGGGATGCATCGTCACTGCTTTTATGTAACCATGTGGGAAGCAGTGCTGGCTGCTCTTTATATAACCGCAAGGGAAGCAGTGGTAGCTGTTCTTTATATAACCATATGGGATGCAGTGTTGGCTGCTCTTTATATAACCGCACACAATGCAGTGGTGGCTGCTCTTTATAGAACCATATGGGATGCAGCAGTGGCTGCTCTTTATATAGCCACATGGGATGTGGTGGTGGGTGCTCTTTATATAACTGCATGGGATGAAGTGGTGGCTGCTCTTTATATAACCACATGGGAAGCAGGATGGCTGCTCATTATATAGCCACATGGGATGTGGTGGTGGGTGCTCTTTATATACCTGCATGGGATGCATTGGTGGCTGCTCTATATAGAACCGCATGGGATGCAGTGGTGGCTGCTCTTTATATAACCAAATGGGATGTGGTGGCTGCTCTTTATCTAACCGCATGGGATGTGGTGGCTGCTCTTTATTACCTGCATGGAATGCAGTGGTGGCTGTTCTTCATATAACGGTGTGGAATGTGATGGCAGCTCTTTATATAACAGCATGGGAAGCAGGATGCCTGCTTTTTATATAACTTCATGAGATGCAGTGGTGGCTGCTCTTTATATAACCACATGGGATGCAGTGGTGGCTACTCTTTATATAACCGCATGGGATGCAGTGGTGGCTGCTCTTTATATAACCACAAGGGATTTGGTGGCTGCTCTTTATATAACTGCAAGGGAAGCAGTGGTGGCTGCTCTTTATACAACCACATGGGATGCAGTGGTGACTGCTCTTTATATAACCACATGGGATGCAGTGGTGGCTGCTCTTTATATAACCGCAATGGATGCAGTGGTGACTGCTCTTTATATAACCACATGGGATGCACTGGTGGCTGCTCTTTATATAACTGCATGGGATGTGGTGGCTGCTCTTTATATAACCATATGGGATGCAGTGGTGGCTGCCTTTATGTAACCACATGGGAAGCAGTGGTGGCTGCTCTTTATAGAACCGCAAGGGAAGCAGTGGTGGCTGCTCTTTATATAACCATATGGGATGCAGTGGTGGCTGCTCTTTATATAACCATATGGGATGCAGTAGTGGCTGCTCTTTATATAAATGCATGGGAGGCAGTGGTGGCTGCTCAATATATAACCACATGGGATGTGGGAGTGGCTGCTCTTTATAGGACCGCATGGGAAGCAGTGGTGGCTGCTCTTTGTATAACCACAAGGGATGTGGTGGCTGCTCTTTATATAACCGAATGCGGTGCACTGCTGGCTGCTCTTTATATAACCGCAAGGGAAGCAGTGGTGGCTGCTCTTTATATAACCATATGGGATGCAGTGGTGGCTGCTCTTTATATAACCGCACAGGATGCAGTGGTGGCTGCTCTTTATATAACCGCATGGGAGGTAGTGGTGGCTGATCATTATATAACCACATGGGATGTGGTGGTGGGTGCTCTTTATATAACTGCATGGGATGCAGTGGTGGCTGGTCTTTATAGAACCGCAGGGAATGCAGTGGTGGCTGCTCTTTATATAACTGCATGGGGTGCAGTGGTGGCTGCTCTTTATATAACCGCCCGGGATGTTGTGGCTGCTCTCTACATTACCGCATGGGAAGCAGTGGTGGCTGCTCTTTATATAACGACATGGAATGAAGTGGTGGCTGCTCTTTATATAACCGCATGGGATGCATCGTGGCTGCTTTTATGTAACCACGTGGGAAGCAGTGCTGGCTGCTCTTTATATAACCGCAAGGGAAGCAGTGGTAGCTGTTCTTTATATAACCATATGGGATGCAGTGGTGGCAGCTCTTTATATAACCGCACACAATGCACTGGTGGCTGCTCTTTATAGAACCATATGGGATGCAGCAGTGGCTGCTCTTTATGTAGCCACATGGGATGTGGTGGTGGGTGCTCTTTATATAACTGCATGGGATGAAGTGGTGGCTGCTCTTTATATAACCACATGGGAAGCAGGATGGCTGCTCATTATATAGCCACATGGGATGTGGTGGTAGGTGCTCTTTATATACCTGCATGGGATGCATTGGTGGCTGCTATATATAGAACCGCATGGGATGCAGTGGTGGCTGCTCTTTATATAACCAAATGGGATGTGGTGGCTGCTCTTTATACAACCGCATGGGATGTGGTGGCTGCTCTTTATTAACTGCATGGAATGCAGTGGTCGCTGTTCTTCATATAACCGTGTAGAATGTGATGGCAGCTCTTTATATAACTTCATGAGATGCAGTGATGGCTGCTCTTTATATAATCACATGGGATGCAGTGGTGGCTGCTCTTCATATAATCGCATGGGATGTGGTGGCTACTGTTTGTATAACCACAAGGGATGTGGTTGCTGCTCTTTATATAACCGCAAGGGAAGCAGTGGTGTCTGCTCTTTATACAACCACATGGGATGCGGTGGTAACTGCTCTTTATATAACCACATGGGATGCTTTGTTGGCTGCTCTTTATATAACCATATGGGATGCAGTGGTGGCTGCTCTTTATATAACCGCGTGGGCTGTGGTGGCTGCTCTTTATATAACCGCAAGGGAAGCAGTGGTAGCTGCTCCTTATATAACCGCATGGGGTGCAGTTGTGGCTGCTCTTTATATAACCCTATGGGATGCAGTAGTGGCGGGTCTTTATATAACCGCATGAGGTGCAGTGGTGGCTGCTCTTTATATAACCGCATGGGAAGCAGTGGTGGCTGCTCTTTGTATAACCACAAGGGATGTGGTGGTTGCTCTTTATATAACCACATGCTGGTCAGTGCTGGCTTCTCTTTATATAACCAAATGGGATGTGGTGGCTGCTCTTTATATAACCGCATGGGATGTGGTGGCTGCTCTTCATATAACCGTGTGGAAGCTGATCGCAGCTCTTTTTTATAACAGCATGAGAAGCAGGATGGCTGCTCTATATATAACCGCATGGGAAGCAGTGCTGGCTGCTCTTTATATAACCGCATGGGATGCAGTGGTGGCTGCTCTTTATATAACCGCATGGGATGTGGTGACTGCTCTTTGTATAACCACAAGGGATGTGGTGGCTGCTCTTTATACAACCACATGGGATGCACTAGTGGCTGCTCATTATATAACCGCATGGGATGCAGTAGTGGCTGTTCTTTATATAACCGGATGAGGTGCAGTGGTGGCTGCTCTTTATATATCCTCATGGGATGCAGTGGTGGCTGCTCTTTATATAACCCTATGGGATGCAGTAGTGGCGGGTCTTTATATAACCGCATGAGGTGCAGTGGTGGCTACTCTTTATATAACCGCATGGGAAGCAGTGGTGGCTGCTCTTTGTATAACCACAAGGGATGTGGTGGTTGCTCTTTATATAACCACATGCTGTGCAGTGCTGGCTGCTCTTTATATAACCAAATGGGATGTGCTGGCTGCTCTTTATATAACCACATGGGATGTGGTGGTGGGTGATCTTTATATAACTGCATGGGATGAAGTGGTGGCTGCTCTTTATATAACCACATGGGAAGCAGGATGGCTGCTCATTATATAGCCACATGGGATGTGGTGGTGGGTGCTCTTTATATACCTGCAAGGGAAGTAGTGGTGGCTGCTCTTTATACAACCACATGGGATGCAGTGGTAACTGCTCTTTATATAACCACATGGGATGCATTGATGGCTGCTCTTTATATAACCATATGGGATGCAGTGGTGGCTGCTCTTTATATAACTGCGTGGGCTGTGGTGGCTGCTCTTTATATAACCGCAAGGGAAGCAGTGGTAGCTGCTCCTTATATAACCGCATGGGGTGCAGTGGTGGCTGCTCTTTATATAACCCTATGGGATGCAGTAGTGGCAGATCTTTATATAACCGCATGAGGTGCAGTAGTGGCTGCTCTTTATATAATCGCATGGGAAGCAGTGGTGGCTGCTCTTTGTATAACCACAAGGGATGTGGTGGTTGCTCTTTGTATAACATCAAGGGATGTGGTGGTTGCTCTTTATATAACCGCATGCTGTGCAGTGCTGGCTGCTCTTTATATAACTGCATGGGATGCATCGTGGCTGCTTTTATGTAACCACATGGGAAGCAGTGGTGGCTGCTCTTTATATAACCGCAAGGGAAGCAGTAGTGGCTGCTCTTTATATAACCGCATGGGATGTGGTGGTGGCTGCTCTTTATATAACCGCATGGTAAGCAGTGGTGGCTGCTCTTTGTATAACCACAAGGGATGTGGTGGTTGCTCTTTGTATAACCACAAGGGATGTGGTGGCTGCTCTTTATATAACCGCAAGTGAAGCAGTGGTAGCTGCTCTTTATATAACCACATGGGATGCTTTGTTGGCTGCTCTTTATATAACCATATGGAATGCAGTGGTGGCTGCTCTTTATATAACCGCGTGGGCTGTGGTGGCTGCTCTTTATATAACCGCAAGGGAAGCAGTGGTAGCTGCTCCTTATATAACCGCATGGGGTGCATTTGTGGCTGCTCTTTATATAACCCTATGGGATGCAGTAGTGGCGGGTCTTTATATAACCGCATGAGGTGCAGTGGTGGCTGCTCTTTATATAACCGCATGGGAAGCAGTGGTGGCTGCTCTTTGTATAACCACAAGGGATGTGGTGGTTGCTCTTTATATAACTTTATGCTGTGCAGTGCTGGCTGCTCTTTATATAACCAAATGGGATGTGGTGGCTGCTCTTTATATAACCGCATGGGATGTGGTGGCTGCTCTTCATATAACCGTGTGGAAGGTGATGGCAGCTCTTTTTTATAACAGCATGGGAAGCAGGATGGCTGCTCTATATATAACCGCATGGGAAGCAGTGCTGGCTGGTCTTTATATAACCGCATGGGATGCAGTGGTGGCTGCTCTTTATATAACCGCATGGGATGTGGTGGCTGCTCTTTGTATAACCAGAAGGGATGTGGTGGCTGCTCTTTATATAACTGCAAGGGAAGCAGTGGTGGCTGCTCTTTATACAACCACATGGGATGCACTGGTGGCTGCTCTTTATATATCCGCATGGGATGCAGTGGTGGCTGTTCTTTATATAACTGCATGGGATGCAGTGGTGGCTGCTCTTTATATAAAGATATGGGAAACAGTGGTGGCTGCTCATTATATAACCGCATGGGATGCAGTAGTGGCTGTTCTTTATATAACCGCATGAGGTGCAGTGGTGGCTGCTCTTTATATATCCTCATGGGATGCAGTGGTGGCTGCTCTTTATATAACCCTAGGGAATGCAGTAGTGGCGGTCTTTATATAACCGCATAAGGTGCAGTGGTGGCTGCTCTTTATATAACCGCATGGGAAGCAGTGGTGGCTGCTCTTTGTATAACCACAAGGGATGTGGTGGTTGCTCTTTATATAACCACATGCTGTGCAGTGCTGGCTGCTCTTTATATAACCAAATGGGATGTGCTGGCTGCTCTTTATATAACCACATGGGATGTGGTGGTGGGTGCTCTTTATATAACTGCATGGGATGAAGTGGTGGCTGCTCTTTATATAACCACATGGGAAGCAGGATGACTGCTCATTATATAGCCACATGGGATGTGGTGGTGGGTGCTCTTTATATACCTGCAAGGGAAGTAGTGGTGGCTGCTCTTTATACAACCACATGGGATGCAGTGGTAACTGCTCTTTATATAACCACATGGGATGCATTGATGGCTGCTCTTTATATAACCATATGGGATGCAGTGGTGGCTGCTCTTCATATAACTGCATGGGCTGTGGTGGCTGCTCTTTATATAACCGCAAGGGAAGCAGTGGTAGCTGCTCCTTATATAACCGCATGGGGTGCAGTGGTGGCTGCTCTTTATATAACCCTATGGGATGCAGTAGTGGCGGATCTTTATATAACCGCATGAGGTGCAGTAGTGGCTGCTCTTTATATAATCGCATGGGAAGCAGTGGTGGCTGCTCTTTGTATAACCACAAGGGATGTGGTGGTTGCTCTTTGTATAACCACAAGGGATGTGGTGGTTGCTCTTTATATAACCGCATGCTGTGCAGTGCTGGCTTCTCTTTATATAAACTGCATGGGATGCATCGTGGCTGCTTTTATGTAACCACATGGGAAGCAGTGGTGGCTGCTCTTTATATAACCGCAAGGGAAGCAGTAGTGGCTGCTCTTTATATAACCGCATGGGATGTGGGGGTGGCTGCTCTTTATATAACCGCATGGTAAGCAGTGGTGGCTGCTCTTTGTATAACCACAAGGGATGTGGTGGTTGCTCTTTGTATAACCACAAGGGATGTGGTGGCTGCTCTTTATATAACCGCAAGGGAAGCAGTGGTAGCTGCTCTTTACATAACCACATGGGAGGCAGTTGTGGCTGCTCTTCATATAACCGCATGGGATGCAGTGGTGAGTGCTCTATATATAACCACATGGGATGCACTGGTGGCTGCTCTTTATATAACCGCATGGGATGTGGTGGCTGCTCTTTATATAACCATATGGGATGCAGTGGTGGCTGCTTTTATGTAACCACATGAGAAGCAGTGGTGGCTGCTCTTTATAGAACCGCAAGGGAAGCAGGGGTGGCTGCTTTTTACATAACCATACAGGATGCAGTAGTGGCTGCTCTTTATATAAACACATGGGAGGCAGTGGTGGCTGCTCAATATATAACCACATGGGATGTGGGGGTGGCTGCTCTTTATATAACTGGCTGGGAAGCAGTGGTGGCTGCTCTTTGTATAACCACAAGGGATGTGGTGGTTGCTCTTTATATAACCGCATGCGGTGCAGTGCTGGCTGCTTTTATGTAACCACATGGGATGCATTGTGGCTGCTTTCATGTAACCACATGGGAAGCAGTGCTGGCTGCTCTTTATATAACCGCAAGGGAAGCAGTGGTGGCTGCTCTTTATATAGCCACATGGGATGTGGTGGTGGGTGCTCTTTATATAACTGCATGGGATGAAGTGGTGGCTGCTCTTTATATAACCACATGGGAAGCAGGATGGCTGCTCATTATATAACCACATGGGATGTGGTGGTGGGTGCTCTTTATATAACTGCATGGGATGCAGTGGTGGCTGCTCATTATATAACCACATGGGATGTGGTGGTGGGTGCTCTTTATATAGCTGCATGGGATGCAGTGGTAGCTGGTCTTTATAGAACCGCAGGGAATGCAGTGGTGGCTGCTCTTTATATAACTGCATGGGGTGCAGTGGTGGCTGCTCTTTATATAACCGCCCGGGATGTGGTGGCTGCTCTCTACATTACCGCATGGGAAGCAGTGGTGGCTGCTCTTTATATAACGACATGGAATGAAGTGGTGGCTGCTCTTTACATAACCGCATGGGATGCATCATCGCTGCTTTTATGTAACCACGTGGGAAGCAGTGCTGGCTGCTCTTTATATAACTGCAAGGGAAGCAGTGGTAGCTGTTCTTTATATAACCATATGGGATGCAGTGGTGGCTGCTCTTTATATAACCGCACACAATGCAGTGGTGGCTGCTCTTTATAGAACCATATGGGATGCAGCAGTGGCTGCTCTTTATATAGCCACATGGGATGTGGTGGTGGGTGGTCTTTATATAACTGCATGGGATGAAGTGGTGGCTGCTCTTTATATAACCACATGGGAAGCAGGATGGCTGCTCATTATATAGCCACATGGGATGTGGTGGTGGGTGCTCTTTATATACCTGCATGGGATGCATTGGTGGCTGCTCTATAAAGAACCGCATGGGATGCAGTGGTGGCTGCTCTTTATATAACCAAATGGGATGTGGTGGCTGCTCTTTATATAACCGCATGGGATGTGGTGGCTGCTCTTTATTACCTGCATGGAATGCAGTGGTGGCTGTTCTTCATATAACCGTGTGGAATGTGATGGCAGCTCTTTATATAACAGCATGGGAAGCAGGATGCCTGCTTTTATATAACTTCATGAGATGCAGTGGTGGCTGCTCTTTATATAACCACATGGGATGCAGTGGTGGCTGCTCTTTATATAACCGCATGGGATTCAGTGGTGGCTGCTCTTTATATAACCACAAGGGATGTGGTGGCTGCTCTTTATATAACCGCAAGGGAAGCAGTGGTGGCTGCTCTTTATACAACCACATGGGATGCAGTGGTGACTGCTCTTTATATAACCACATGGGATGCAGTGGTGACTGCTCTTTATATAACCACATGGGATGCACTGGTGGCTGCTCTTTATATAACCGCATGGTATGTGGTGGCTGCTCTTTATATAACCGCATGGGATGTGGTGGCTGCTCTTTATATAACCACAAGGGATGTGGTGGCTGCTCTTTATATAACCGCATGGGATGCAGTGGTGGCTGCTCTTTATAGAACCGCAAGGGAAGCAGTGGTGGCTGCTCTTTATATAACCATATGGGATGCAGTGGTGGCTGCTCTTTATATAACCATATGGGATGCAGTAGTGGCTGCTCTTTATATAAATGCATGGGAGGCAGTGGTGGCTGCTCAATATATAACCACATGGGATGTGGGGGTGGCTGCTCTTTATAGGACCGCATGGGAAGCAGTGTTGGCTGCTCTTTGTATAACCACAAGGGATGTGGTGGCTGCTCTTTATATAACCGCATGCGGTGCACTGCTGGCTGCTCTTTATATAACCGCAAGGGAAGCAGTGGTGGCTGCTCTTTATATAACCATATGGGATGCAGTGGTGGCTGCTCTTTATATAACCGCACAGGATGCAGTGGTGGCTGCTCTTTATATAACCGCATGGGAGGCAGTGGTGGCTGATCATTATATAACCACATGGGATGTGGTTGTGGGTGCTCTTTATATAACTGCCTGGGATGCAGTGGTGGCTGCTCATTATATAACCACATGGGATGTGGTGGTGGGTGCTCTTTATATAACTGCATGGGATGCAGTGGTGGCTGGTCTTTATAGAACCGCAGGGAATGCAGTGGTGGCTGCTCTTTATATAACTGCATGGGGTGCAGTGGTGGCTGCTCTTTATATAACCGCCCGGGATGTGGTGGCTGCTCTCTACATTACCGCATGGGAAGCAGTGGTGGCTGCTCTTTATATAACGACATGGAATGAAGTGGTGGCTGCTCTTTATTTAACCGCATGGGATGCATCGTGGCTGCTTTTATGTAACCACGTGGGAAGCAGTGCTGGCTGCTCTTTATATAACCGCAAGGGAAGCAGTGGTAGCTGTTCTTTATATAACCATATGGGATGCAGTGGTGGCTGCTCTTTATATAACCGCACACAATGCATTGGTGGCTGCTCTTTATAGAACCATATGGGATGCAGCAGTGGTGCTCTTTATATAGCCACATGGGATGTGGTGGTGGGTGGTCTTTATATAACTGCATGGGATGAAGTGGTGGCTGCTCTTTATATAACCACATGGGAAGCAGGATGGCTGCTCATTATATAGCCACATGGGATGTGGTGGTGGGTGCTCTTTATATACCTGCATGGGATGCATTGGTGGCTGCTCTATATAGAACCGCATGGGATGCAGTGGTGGCTGCTCTTTATATAACCAAATGGGATGTGGTGGCTGCTCTTTATACAACCGCATGGGATGTGGTGGCTGCTCTTTATTAACTGCATGGAATGCAGTGGTGGCTGTTCTTCATATAACCGTGTGGAATGTGATGGCAGCTCTTTATATAACTTCATGAGATGCAGTGGTGGCTGCTCTTTATAGAACCATATGGGATGCAGCATTGGCTGCTCTTTATATAGCCACATGGGATGTGGTGGTGGGTGCTCTTTATATAACTGCATGGGATGAAGTGGTGGCTGCTCTTTATATAACCACATGGAATGAAGTGGTGGCTGCTCTTTATATAACCGCATGGGATGCATCGTGGCTGCTTTTATGTAACCACGTGGGAAGCAGTGCTGGCTGCTCTTTATATAACCGCAAGGGAAGCAGTGGTAGCTGTTCTTTATATAACCATATGGGATATAGTGGTGGCTGCTCTTTATATAACCACACACAATGCAGTGGTGGCTGCTCTTTATAGAACCATATGGGATGCAGCAGTGGCTGCTCTTTATATAGCCACATGGGATGTGGTGGTGGGTGCTCTTTATATAACTGCATGGGATGAAGTGGTGGCTGCTCTTTATATAACCACATGGGAAGCAGGATGGCTGCTCATTATATAGCCACATGGGATGTGGTGGTGGGTGCTCTTTATATACCTGCATGGGATGCATTGGTGGCTGCTCTATATAGAACCGCATGGGATGCAGTGGTGGCTGCTCTTTATATAACCAAATGGGATGTGGTGGCTGCTCTTTATACAACTGCATGGGATGTGCTGGCTGCTCTTTATTAACTGCATGGAATGCAGTGGTGGCTGTTCTTCATATAACCGTGTGGAATGTGATGGCAGCTCTTTAAATAACTTCATGAGATGCAGTGGTGGCTGCTCTTTATATAACCACATGGGATGCAGTGGTGGCTGCTCTTCATATAACCGCATGGGATGTGGTGGCTACTGTTTGTATAACCACAAGGGATGTGGTGGCTGCTCTTTATATAACCGCAAGGGAAGCAGTGGTGGCTGCTCTTTATACAACCACATGGGATGCGGTGGTAACTGCTCTTTATATAACCACATGGGATGCTTTGTTGGCTGCTCTTTATATAACCATATGGGATGCAGTGGTGGCTGCTCTTTATATAACCACGTGGGCTGTGGTGGCTGCTCTTTATATAACCACAAGGGAAGCAGTGGTAGCTGCTCCTTATATAACCGCATGGGGTGCAGTTGTGGCTGCTCTTTATATAACCCTATGGGATGCAGTAGTGGCGGGTCTTTATATAACCGCATGAGGTGCAGTGGTGGCTGCTCTTTATATAACCGCATTGGATGCTTTGTTGGCTGCTCTTTATATAACCATATGGGATGCAGTGGTGGCTGCTCTTTATATAACCGCGTGGGCTGTGGTGGCTGCTCTTTATATAACCACAAGGGAAGCAGTGGTAGCTGCTCCTTATATAACCGCATGGGGTGCAGTTGTGGCTGCTCTTTATATAACCCTATGGGATGCAGTAGTGGCGGGTCTTTATATAACCGCATGAGGTGCAGTGCTGGCTGCTCTTTATATAACCAAATGGGATGTGGTGGCTGCTCTTTATATAACCGCATGGGATGTGGTGGCTGCTCTTCATATAACCGTGTGGAAGGTGATGGCAGCTCTTTTTTATAACAGCATGGGAAGCAGGATGGCTGCTCTATATATAACCGCATGGGAAGCAGTGCTGGCTGCTCTTTATATAACCGCATGGGATGCAGTGGTGGCTGCTCTTTATATAACCGCATGGGATGTGGTGGCTGCTCTTTGTATAACCACAAGGGATGTGGTGGCTGCTCTTTATATAACTGCAATTGAAGCAGTGGTGGCTGCTCTTTATACAACCACATGGGATGCACTGGTGGCTGCTCTTTATATATCCGCATGGGATGCAGTGGTGGCTGTTCTTTATATAACTGCATGGGATGCAGTGGTGGCTGCTCTTTATATAAAGATATGGGAAACAGTGTTGGCTGCTCATTATATAACCGCATGGGATGTGGTGGCTGCTCTTTGTATAACCGCATGGGATGCAGTGGTGGCTGTTCTTTATATAATCGCATGGGATGCAGTGGTGGCTGCTCTTTATATATCCTCATGGGATGCAGTGGTGGCTGCTCTTTATATAACCCTATGGGATGCAGTAGTGGCGGGTCTTTATATAACCGCATGAGGTGCAGTGGTGGCTGCTCTTTATATAACCGCATGGGAAGCAGTGGTAGTTTTTCTTTATATAACCATATGGGATGCAGTGGTGGCTGCTCTTTATATAACCGCACACAATGCAGTGGTGGCTGCTCTTTATAGAACCATATGGGATGCAGCAGTGGCTGCTCTTTATATAGCCACATGGGATGTGGTGGTGGGTGCTCTTTATATAACTGCATGGGATGAAGTGGTGGCTGCTCTTTATATAACCACATGGGAAGCAGGATGGCTGCTCATTATATAGCCACATGGGATGTGGTGGTGGGTGCTCTTTATATACCTGCATGGGATGCATTGGTGGCTGCTCTATATAGAACCGCATGGGATGCAGTGGTGGCTGCTCTTTATATAACCAAATGGGATGTGGTGGCTGCTCTTTATATAACCGCATGGGATGTGGTGGCTGCTCTTTATTACCTGCATGGAATGCAGTGGTGGCTGTTCTTCATATAACCGTGTGGAATGTGATGGCAGCTCTTTATATAACAGCATGGGAAGCAGGATGCCTGCTTTTTATATAACTTCATGAGATGCAGTGGTGGCTGCTCTTTATATAACCACATGGGATGCAGTGGTGGCTGCTCTTTATATAACCGCATGGGATTCAGTGGTGGCTGCTCTTTATATAACCACAAGGGATGTGGTGGCTGCTCTTTATATAACCGCAAGGGAAGCAGTGGTGGCTGCTCTTTATACAACCACATGGGATGCAGTGGTGACTGCTCTTTATATAACCACATGGGATGCAGTGGTGGCTGCTCTTTATATAACCGCATGGGATGCAGTGGTGACTGCTCTTTATATAACCACATGGGATGCACTGGTGGCTGCTCTTTATATAACCGCATGGGATGTGGTGGCTGCTCTTTATATAACCGCATGGGATGTGGTGGCTGCTCTTTATATAACCACAAGGGATGTGGTGGCTGCTCTTTATATAACCGCCTGGGATGCAGTGGTGGCTGCTCTTTATAGAACCGCAAGGGAAGCAGTGGTGGCTGCTCTTTATATAACCATATGGGATGCAGTGGTGGCTGCTCTTTATATAACCATATGGGATGCAGTAGTGGCTGCTCTTTATATAAATGCATGGGAGGCAGTGGTGGCTGCTCAATATATAACCACATGGGATGTGGGGTGGCTGCTCTTTATAGGACCGCATGGGAAGCAGTGTTGGCTGCTCTTTGTATAACCACAAGGGATGTGGTGGCTGCTCTTTATATAACCGCATGCGGTGCACTGCTGGCTGCTCTTTATATAACCGCAAGGGAAGCAGTGGTGGCTGCTCTTTATATAACCATATGGGATGCAGTGGTGGCTGCTCTTTATATAACCGCATAGGATGCAGTGGTGGCTGCTCTTTATATAACCGCATGGGAGGCAGTGGTGGCTGATCATTATATAACCGCATGGGATGTGGTGGTGGGTGCTCTTTATATAACTGCATGGGATGCAGTGGTGGCTGCTCTATTATATAACCGCATGGGATGTGGTGGTGGCTGCTCTTTATATAACTGCGATGGGATGCAGTGGTGGCTGCTCTTTATATAACCGCATGGGAATGCAGTGGTGGCTGCTCTTTGTATAACCAGAAGGGATGTGATGGCTGTTCTTTATATAACCGCAAGGGAAGCAGTGGTGGCTGCTTTTTATACAACCACATGGGATGCAGTGGTGACTGTTCTTTATATTAACCACATGGGCTGCATCGTGGCTGCTTTTATGAAACCACATGGGAAGCAGTGGTGGCTGCTCTTTATATAACCGCAAGGGAAGCAGTGGTGGCTGCTCTTTATATAACCATATGGGATGCAGTGGTGGCTGCTCTTTATATAACCGTACGGGAGGCAGTGGTGGCTGCTCTTTATAGAACCATATGGGATGTGGTGGTGGGTGCTCTTTATATAACTGCATGGGATGAAGTGGTGGCTGCTCTTTATATAACCACATGGGAAGCATGATGGCTGCTCATTATATAGCCACATGGGATGTGGTGGTGGATGATCTTTATATACCTGCATGGGATGCAGTGGTGGCTGCTCTTTATAGAACCGCATGGGATGCAGTGGTGGCTGCTCTTTGTTGAATGCCATGGGGTGCAGTGGTGGCTGCTCTTTATATAACCGCATGGGATGTGGTGGCTGCTCTTTATTAACTGCATGGAATGCAGTGCTGGCTGCTCTTCATATAACCGTGTGGAATGTGATGGCAGCTTTTTATATAACCGCATAAGAAGCAGGATGCCTGCTCTTTATATAACTTCATGAGATACAGTGGTGGCTGCTCTTTATATAACCGCATGGGATGCAGTGGTGGCTCCTCTTTATATAACCGCATGGGATGTGGTGGCTGTCTGTTGGTATAACCACAAGGTCTGTGGTGGCTGCTCTTTATTAAGCGCATGGAATGCAGTGGTGGCTGCTCCTTATATAACCGCATGGGGTGCAGTGGTGGCTGCCTTTTTATATAACCGCCCGGGATGTGGTGGCTGTTCTTTACATAACCGCATGGGAAGCAGTGGTGGCTGCTCTTTATATAACGACATGGAATGAAGTGGTGGCTGCTCTTTATATAACCACATGGGATGCATCATGGCTGCTTTTATGTAACCTCGTGGGAAGCAGTGCTGGCTGCTCTATATAACCGCAAGGGAAGCAGTGGTGGCTGCTCTTTATAGAACCGCATGGGATGTGGTGGCTGCTCTTTATATAACCGCATGGGATGTGGTGGCTGCTCTTTATTAACTGCATGGAATGCAGTGGTGGCTGATCTTCATATAATCGTGTGGAATGTGATGGCAGCTCTTTATATAACAGCATGGGAAGCAGGATGCCTGCTTTTTATATAACTTCATGAGATGCAGTGGTGGCTGCTCTTTATATAACCGCATGGGATGCAGTGGTGGCTGCTCTTTATATAACCACAAGGGATGTGGTGGCTGCTCTTTATATAACCGCAAGGGAAGCAGTGGTAGCTGCTCATTATACAACCACATGGGATGCAGTGGTGACTGCTGTTTATATAACCACAGGGGATGCAGTGGTGGCTGCTCTTTATATAACCGCATGGGATGCAGTGGTGACTGCTCTTTATATAACCACATGGGATGCACTGGTGGCTGCTCTTTATATAACCGCATGGGATGTGGTGGCTGCTCTTTATATAACCATATGGGATGCAGTGGTGGCTGCCTTTATGTAACCACATGGGAAGCAGTGGTGGCTGCTCTTTATAGAACCGCAAGGGAAGCAGTGGTGGCTGCTCTTTATATAACCATATGGGATGCAGTGGTGGCTGCTCTTTATATAACTGCACAGGATGCAGTGGTGGCTGCTCTTTATATAACTGCACATGATGCAGTGGTGGCTGCTCTTTATATAACCATATGGGATGCAGTAGTGGCTGCTCTTTATATAAATGCATGGGAGGCAGTGGTGGCTGCTCAATATATAACCACATGGGATGTGGGGGTGGCTGCTCTTTGTATAACCACAAGGGATGTGGTGGCTGCTCTTTATATAACCGCATGCGGTGCACTGCTGGCTGCTCTTTATATAACCGCAAGGGAAGCAGTGGTGGCTGCTCTTCATATAACCATATGGGATGCAGTGGTGGCTGTTCTTTATATGACCGCACAGGATGCAGTGGTGGCTGCTCTTTATATAACCGCATGGGAGGCAGTGGTGGCTGATCATTATATAACCACATGGGATGTGGTGGTGGGTGCTCTTTATATAACTGCATGGGATGCAGTGGTGGCTGCTCATTATATAACCACATGGGATGTGGTGGTGGGTGCTATTTATATAACTGCATGGGATGCAGTGGTAGCTGGTCTTTATAGAAACGCAGGGAATGCAGTGGTGGCTGCTCTTTATATAACTGCATGGGGTGCAGTGGTGGCTGCTCTTTATATAACCGCCCGGGATGTGGTGGCTGCTCTCTACATTACCGCATGGGAAGCAGTGGTGGCTGCTCTTTATATAACGACATGGAATGAAGTGGTGGCTGCTCTTTACATAACCGCATGGGATGCATCGTCGCTGCTTTTATGTAACCACGTGGGAAGCAGTGCTGGCTGCTCTTTATATAACTTCATGAGATGCAGTGGTGGCTGCTCTTTATATAACCACATGGGATGCAGTGGTGGCTACTCTTTATATAACCGCATGGGATGCAGTGGTGGCTGCTCTTTATATAACCACAAGGGATTTGGTGGCTGCTCTTTATATAACTGCAAGGGAAGCAGTGGTGGCTGCTCTTTATACAACCACATGGGATGCAGTGGTGACTGCTCTTTATATAACCACATGGGATGCAGTGGTGGCTGCTCTTTATATAACCGCAACGGATGCAGTGGTGACTGCTCTTTATATAACCACATGGGATGCACTGGTGGCTGCTCTTTATATAACTGCATGGGATGTGGTGGCTGCTCTTTATATAACCATATGGGATGCAGTGGTGGCTGCCTTTATGTAACCACATGGGAAGCAGTGGTGGCTGCTCTTTATAGAACCGCAAGGGAAGCAGTGGTGGCTGCTCTTTATATAACCATATGGGATGCAGTGGTGGCTGCTCTTTATATAACCATATGGGATGCAGTAGTGGCTGCTCTTTATATAAATGCATGGGAGGCAGTGGTGGCTGCTCAATATATAACCACATGGGATGTGGGGGTGGCTGCTCTTTATAGGACCGCATGGGAAGCAGTGGTGGCTGCTCTTTGTATAACCACAAGGGATGTGGTGGCTGCTCTTTATATAACCGCATGCGGTGCACTGCTGGCTGCTCTTTATATAACCGCAAGGGAAGCAGTGGTGGCTGCTCTTTATATAACCATATGGGATGCAGTGGTGGCTGCTCTTTATATAACCGCACAGGATGCAGTGGTGGCTGCTCTTTATATAACCGCATGGGAGGCAGTGGTGGCTGATCATTATATAACCACATGGGATGTGGTGGTGGGTGCTCTTTATATAACTGCATGGGATGCAGTGGTGGCTGGTCTTTATAGAACCGCAGGGAATGCAGTGGTGGCTGCTCTTTATATAACTGCATGGGGTGCAGTGGTGGCTGCTCTTTATATAACCGCCCGGGATGTGGTGGCTGCTCTCTACATTACCGCATGGGAAGCAGTGGTGGCTGCTCTTTATATAACGACATGGAATGAAGTGGTGGCTGCTCTTTATATAACCGCATGGGATGCATTGTGGCTGCTTTTATGTAACCACGTGGGAAGCAGTGCTGGCTGCTCTTTATATAACCGCAAGGGAAGCAGTGGTAGCTGTTCTTTATATAACCATATGGGATGCAGTGGTGGCAGCTCTTTATATAACCGCACACAATGCAGTGGTGGCTGCTCTTTATAGAACCATATGGGATGCAGCAGTGGCTGCTCTTTATATAGCCACATGGGTTGTGGTGGTGGGTGCTCTTTATATAACTGCATGGGATGAAGTGGTGGCTGCTCTTTATATAACCACATGGGAAGCAGGATGGCTGCTCATTATATAGCCACATGGGATGTGGTGGTGGGTGCTCTTTATATACCTGCATGGGATGCATTGGTGGCTGCTCTATATAGAACTGCATGGGATGCAGTGGTGGCTGCTCTTTATATAACCAAATGGGATGTGGTGGCTGCTCTTTATACAACCGCATGGAATGTGGTGGCTGCTCTTTATTAACTGCATGGAATGCAGTGGTCGCTGTTCTTCATATAACCGTGTGGAATGTGATGGCAGCTCTTTATATAACTTCATGAGATGCAGTGGTGGCTGCTCTTTATATAATCACATGGGATGCAGTGGTGGCTGCTCTTCATATAACCGCATGGGATGTGGTGGCTACTGTTTGTATAACCACAAGGGATGTGGTGGCTGCTCTTTATATAACCGCAAGGGAAGCAGTGGTGGCTGCTCTTTATACAACCACATGGGATGCGGTGGTAACTGCTCTTTATATAACCACATGGGATGCTTTGTTGGCTGCTCTTTATATAACCATATGGGATGCAGTGGTGGCTGCTCTTTATATAACCGCGTGTGCTGTGGTGGCTGCTCTTTATATAACCGCAAGGGAAGCAGTGGTAGCTGCTCCTTATATAACCGCATGGGGTGCAATTGTGGCTGCTCTTTATATAACCCTATGGGATGCAGTAGTGGCGGGTCTTTATATAACCGCATGAGGTGCAGTGGTGGCTGCTCTTTATATAACCGCATGGGAAGCAGTGGTGGCTGCTCTTTGTATAACCACAAGGGATGTGGTGGTTGCTCTTTATATAACCACATGCTGTGCAGTGCTGGCTTCTCTTTATATAACCAAATGGGATGTGGTGGCTGCTCTTTATATAACCGCATGGGATGTGGTGGCTGCTCTTCATATAACCGTGTGGAAGGTGATGGCAGCTCTTTTTATAACAGCATGGGAAGCAGGATGGCTGCTCTATATATAACCGCATGGGAAGCAGTGCTGGCTGCTCTTTATATAACCGCATGGGATGCAGTGGTGGCTGCTCTTTATATAACCGCATGGGATGTGGTGGCTGTTCTTTGTATAACCACAAGGGATGTGGTGGCTGCTCTTTATACAACCACATGGGATGCACTGGTGGCTGCTCATTATATAACCGCATGGGATGCAGTAGTGGCTGTTCTTTATATAACCGGATGAGGTGCAGTGGTGGCTGCTCTTTATATATCCTCATGGGATGCAGTGGTGGCTGCTCTTTATATAACCCTATGGGATGCAGTAGTGGCGGGTCTTTATATAACCGCATGAGGTGCAGTGGTGGCTACTCTTTATATAACCGCATGGGAAGCAGTGGTGGCTGCTCTTTGTATAACCACAAGGGATGTGGTGGTTGCTCTTTATATAACCACATGCTGTGCAGTGCTGGCTGCTCTTTATATAACCAAATGGGATGTGCTGGCTGCTCTTTATATAACCACATGGGATGTGGTGGTGGGTGCTCTTTATATAACTGCATGGGATGAAGTGGTGGCTGCTCTTTATATAACCACATGGGAAGCAGGATGGCTGCTCATTATATAGCCACATGGGATGTGGTGGTGGGTGCTCTTTATATACCTGCAAGGGAAGTAGTGGTGGCTGCTCTTTATACAACCACATGGGATGCAGTGGTAACTGCTCTTTATATAACCACATGGGATGCATTGATGGCTGCTCTTTATATAACCATATGGGATGCAGTGGTGGCTGCTCTTTATATAACTGCGTGGGCTGTGGTGGCTGCTCTTTATATAACCGCAAGGGAAGCAGTGGTAGCTGCTCCTTATATAACCGCATGGGGTGCAGTGGTGGCTGCTCTTTATATAACCCTATGGGATGCAGTAGTGGCAGATCTTTATATAACCGCATGAGGTGCAGTAGTGGCTGCTCTTTATATAATCGCATGGGAAGCAGTGGTGGCTGCTCTTTGTATAACCACAAGGGATGTGGTGGTTGCTCTTTGTATAACATCAAGGGATGTGGTGGTTGCTCTTTATATAACCGCATGCTGTGCAGTGCTGGCTGCTCTTTATATAACTGCATGGGATGCATCGTGGCTGCTTTTATGTAACCACATGGGAAGCAGTGGTGGCTGCTCTTTATATAACCGCAAGGGAAGCAGTGGTGGCTGCTCTTTATATAACCATATGGGATGCAGTGGTGGCTGCTCTTTATATAACCATATGGGATGCAGTAGTGGCTGCTCTTTATATAACCGCATGGGATGTGGGGGTGGCTGGTCTTTATATAACCGCATGGTAAGCAGTGGTGGCTGCTCTTTGTATAACCACAAGGGATGTGGTGGTTGCTCTTTGTATAACCACAAGGGATGTGGTGGCTGCTCTTTATATAACCGCAAGGGAAGCAGTGGTAGCTGCTCTTTATATAACCACATGGGATGCTTTGTTGGCTGCTCTTTATATAACCATATGGAATGCAGTGGTGGCTGCTCTTTATATAACCGCGTGGGCTGTGGTGGCTGCTCTTTATATAACCGCAAGGGAAGCAGTGGTAGCTGCTCCTTATATAACCGCATGGGGTGCAGTTGTGGCTGCTCTTTATATAACCCTATGGGATGCAGTAGTGGCGGGTCTTTATATAACCGCATGAGGTGCAGTGGTGGCTGCTCTTTATATAACCGCATGGGAAGCAGTGGTGGCTGCTCTTTGTATAACCACAAGGGATGTGGTGGTTGCTCTTTATATAACTACATGCTGTGCAGTGCTGGCTGCTCTTTATATAACCAAATGGGATGTGGTGGCTGCTCTTTATATAACCGCATGGGATGTGGTGGCTGCTCTTCATATAACCGTGTGGAAGGTGATGGCAGCTCTTTTTTATAACAGCATGGGAAGCAGGATGGCTGCTCTATATATAACCGCATGGGAAGCAGTGCTGGCTGGTCTTTATATAACCGCATGGGATGCAGTGGTGGCTGATCTTCATATAACCGCATGGGATGTGGTGGCTACTGTTTGTATAACCACAAGGGATGTGGTGGCTGCTCTTTATATAACCGCAAGGGAAGCAGTGGTGGCTGCTCTTTATACAACCACATGGGATGCGGTGGTAACTGCTCTTTATATAACCACATGGGATGCTTTGTTGGCTGCTCTTTATATAACCATATGGGATGCAGTGGTGGCTGCTCTTTATATAACCGCGTGGGCTGTGGTGGCTGCTCTTTATATAACCGCAAGGGAAGCAGTGGTAGCTGCTCCTTATATAACCGCATGGGGTGCAATTGTGGCTGCTCTTTATATAACCCTATGGGATGCAGTAGTGGCGGGTCTTTATATAACCGCATGAGGTGCAGTGGTGGCTGCTCTTTATATAACCGCATGGGAAGCAGTGGTGGCTGCTCCTTGTATAACCACAAGGGATGTGGTGGTTGCTCTTTATATAACCACATGCTGTGCAGTGCTGGCTTCTCTTTATATAACCAAATGGGATGTGGTGGCTGCTCTTTATATAACCGCATGGGATGTGGTGGCTGCTCTTCATATAACCGTGTGGAAGGTGATGGCAGCTCTTTTTTATAACAGCATGGGAAGCAGGATGGCTGCTCTATATATAACCGCATGGGAAGCAGTGCTGGCTGCTCTTTATATAACCGCATGGGATGCAGTGGTGGCTGCTCTTTATATAACCGCATGGGATGTGGTGGCTGTTCTTTGTATAACCACAAGGGATGTGGTGGCTGCTCTTTATACAACCACATGGGATGCACTGGTGGCTGCTCATTATATAACCGCATGGGATGCAGTAGTGGCTGTTCTTTATATAACCGGATGAGGTGCAGTGGTGGCTGCTCTTTATATATCCTCATGGGATGCAGTGGTGGCTGCTCTTTATATAACCCTATGGGATGCAGTAGTGGCGGGTCTTTATATAACCGCATGAGGTGCAGTGGTGGCTACTCTTTATATAACCGCATGGGAAGCAGTGGTGGCTGCTCTTTGTATAACCACAAGGGATGTGGTGGTTGCTCTTTATATAACCACATGCTGTGCAGTGCTGGCTGCTCTTTATATAACCAAATGGGATGTGCTGGCTGCTCTTTATATAACCACATGGGATGTGGTGGTGGGTGCTCTTTATATAACTGCATGGGATGAAGTGGTGGCTGCTCTTTATATAACCACATGGGAAGCAGGATGGCTGCTCATTATATAGCCACATGGGATGTGGTGGTGGGTGCTCTTTATATACCTGCAAGGGAAGTAGTGGTGGCTGCTCTTTATACAACCAAATGGGATGCAGTGGTAACAGCTCTTTATATAACCACATGGGATGCATTGATGGCTGCTCTTTATATAACCATATGGGATGCAGTGGTGGCTGCTCTTTATATAACTGCGTGGGCTGTGGTGGCTGCTCTTTATATAACCGCAAGGGAAGCAGTGGTAGCTGTTCCTTATATAACCGCATGGGGTGCAGTGGTGGCTGCTCTTTATATAACCCTATGGGATGCAGTAGTGGCAGATCTTTATATAACCGCATGAGGTGCAGTAGTGGCTGCTCTTTATATAATCGCATGGGAAGCAGTGGTGGCTGCTCTTTGTATAACCACAAGGGATGTGGTGGTTGCTCTTTGTATAACATCAAGGGATGTGGTGGTTGCTCTTTATATAACCGCATGCTGTGCAGTTCTGGCTGCTCTTTATATAACTGCATGGGATGCATCGTGGCTGCTTTTATGTAACCACATGGGAAGCAGTGGTGGCTGCTCTTTATATAACCGCAAGGGAAGCAGTGGTGGCTGCTCTTTATATAACCATATGGGATGCAGTGGTGGCTGCTCTTTATATAACCATATGGGATGCAGTAGTGGCTGCTCTTTATATAACCGCATGGGATGTGGGGGTGGCTGCTCTTTATATAACCGCATGGTAAGCAGTGGTGGCTGCTCTTTGTATAACCACAAGGGATGTGGTGGTTGCTCTTTGTATAACCACAAGGGATGTGGTGGCTGCTCTTTATATAACCGCAAGGGAAGCAGTGGTAGCTGCTCTTTATATAACCACATGGGATGCTTTGTTGGCTGCTCTTTATATAACCATATGGAATGCAGTGGTGGCTGCTCTTTATATAACCACGTGGGCTGTGGTGGCTGCTCTTTATATAACCGCAAGGGAAGCAGTGGTAGCTGCTCCTTATATAACCGCATGGGGTGCAGTTGTGGCTGCTCTTTATATAACCCTATGGGATGCAGTAGTGGCGGGTCTTTATATAACCGCATGAGGTGCAGTGGTGGCTGCTCTTTATATAACCGCATGGGAAGCAGTGGTGGCTGCTCTTTGTATAACCACAAGGGATGTGGTGGTTGCTCTTTATATAACTACATGCTGTGCAGTGCTGGCTGCTCTTAATATAACCAAATGGGATGTGGTGGCTGCTCTTTATATAACCGCATGGGATGTGGTGGCTGCTCTTCATATAACCGTGTGGAAGGTGATGGCAGCTCTTTTTTATAACAGCATGGGAAGCAGGATGGCTGCTCTATATATAACCGCATGGGAAGCAGTGCTGGCTGGTCTTTATATAACCGCATGGGATGCAGTGGTGGCTGCTCTTTATATAACCGCATGGGATGTGGTGGCTGCTCTTTGTATAACCACAAGGGATGTGGTGGCTGCTCTTTATATAACTGCAAGGGAAGCAGTGGTGGCTGCTCTTTATACAACCACATGGGATGCACTGGTGGCTGCTCTTTATATATCCGCATGGGATGCAGTGGTGGCTGTTCTTTATATAACTGCATGGGATGCAGTGGTGGCTGCTCTTTATATAAAGATATGGGAAACAGTGGTGGCTGCTCATTATATAACCGCATGGGATGCAGTAGTGGCTGTTCTTTATATAACTGCATGAGGTGCAGTGGTGGCTGCTCTTTATATATCCTCATGGGTTGCAGTGGTGGCTGCTCTTTATATAACCCTATGGGATGCAGTAGTGGCGGGTCTTTATATAACCGCATGAGGTGCAGTGGTGGCTGCTCTTTATATAACCGCATGGGAAGCAGTGGTGGCTGCTCTTTGTATAACCACAAGGGATGTGGTGGTTGCTCTTTATATAACCACATGCTGTGCAGTGCTGGCTGCTCTTTATATAACCAAATGGGATGTGCTGGCTGCTCTTTATATAACCACATGGGATGTGGTGGTGGGTGCTCTTTATATAACTGCATGGGATGAAGTGGTGGCTGCTCTTTATATAACCACATGGGAAGCAGGATGGCTGCTCATTATATAGCCACATGGGATGTGGTGGTGGGTGCTCTTTATATACCTGCAAGGGAAGTAGTGGTGGCTGCTCTTTATACAACCACATGGGATGCAGTGGTAACTGCTCTTTATATAACCACATGGGATGCATTGATGGCTGCTCTTTATATAACCATATGGGATGCAGTGGTGGCTGCTCTTTATATAACCATATGGGATGCAGTAGTGGCTGCTCTTTATATAACCGCATGGGATGTGGGGGTGGCTGCTCTTTATATAACCGCATGGTAAGCAGTGGTGGCTGCTCTTTGTATAACGACAAGGGATGTGGTGGTTGCTCTTTGTATAACCACAAGGGATGTGGTGGCTGCTCTTTATATAACCGCAAGGGAAGCAGTGGTAGCTGCTCTTTATATAACCACATGGGAGGCAGTGGTGGCTGCTCTTCATATAACCGCATGGGATGCAGGGGTGAGTGCTCTATAGATAACCACATGGGATGCACTGGTGGCTGCTCTTTATATAACCGCATGGGATGTGGTGGCTGCTCTTTATATAACCATATGGGATGCAGTGGTGGCTGCTTTTATGTAACCACATGGGAAGCAGTGGTGGCTGCTCTTTATAGAACCGCCAGGGAAGCAGGGGTGGCTGCTCTTTATATAACCATATGGGATGCAGTGGTGGCTGCTCTTTATATAACTGCACAGGATGCAGTGGTGGCTGCTCTTTATATAACCATATAGGATGCAGTAGTGGCTGCTCTTTATATAAACAAATGGGAGGCAGTGGTGGCTGCTCAATATATAACCACATGGGATGTGGGGGTGGCTGCTCTTTATATAACTGGCTGGGAAGCAGTGGTGGCTGCTCTTTGTATAACCACAAGGGATGTGGTGGTTGCTCTTTATATAACCGCATGCAGTGCAGTGCTGGCTGCTTTTATGTAACCACATGGGATGCATCGTGGCTGCTTTCATGTAACCACATGGGAAGCAGTGCTGGCTGCTCTTTATATAACCGCAAGGGAAGCAGTGGTGGCTGCTCTTTATATAACCATATGGGATGCAGTGGTGGCTGCTCTTTATATAACCGCACAGGATGCAGTGGTGGCTGCTCTTTATAGAACCATATGGGAGGCAGTGGTGGCTGATCATTATATAACCACATGGGATGTGGTGGTGGGTGCTCTTTATATAACTGCATGTGATGCAGTGGTGGCTGCTCATTATATAACCACATGGGAAGCAGGATGGCTGCTCATTATATAACCACATGGGATGTGGTGGTGGGTGCTCTTTATATAACTGCATGGGATGAAGTGGTGGCTGGTCTTTAAAGAACCGCATGGAATGCAGTGGTGTCTGCTCTTTATATAACCGCATGGGGTGCAGTGGTGTCTGCTGTTTATATAACCGCCCGGGATGTGGTGGCTGCTCTTTACATAACCGCATGGGAAGCAGTGGTGGCTGCTCTTTATATAACAACATGGAATGAAGTGGTGGCTGCTCTTTATATAACCGCATGGGTTGCATCGTGGCTGCTTTTATGTAACCACGTGGGAAGCAGTGCTGGCTGCTCTTTATATAACCGCAAGGGAAGCAGTGGTGGCTGCTCTTTATATAACCATATGGAATGCATTGTTGGCTGCTCTTTATATAACCGCACATGATGCAGTGGTGGCTGCTCTTTATAGAACCATATGGGATGCAGCAGTGGCTGCTCTTTATATAACCACATGGGATGTGGTGGTGGGTGCTCTTTATATAACTGCATGGGATGAAGTGGTGGCTGCTCTTTATATAACCACATGGGAAGCAGGATGGCTGCTCATCATATAGCCACATGGGATGTGGTGGTGGGTGCTCTTTACATACCTGCATGGGATGCAGTGTTGGCTGCTCTTTATAGAACCGCATGGGATGCAGTGGTGGCTGCTCTTTATATAACCAAATGGGATGTGGTGGTTGTTCTTTATATAACCGCATGGGATGTGGTGGCTGCTATTTATTAACTGCATGGAATGCAGTGGTGGCTGCTCTTCATATAACCGTGTGGAATGTGATGGCAGCTCTTTATAAACCAGCAAGGGAAGCAGGATGCCTGCTTTTTATATAACTTCATGAGATGCAGTGGTGGCTGCTCTTTATATAACTGCATGGGATGCAGTGGTGGCTGCTCTTTATATAACCGCATGGGAAGCAGGATGCCTGCTTTTTATATAACTTCATGAGATGCAGTGGTGGCTGCTCTTTATATAACCGCATGGGATGCAGTGGTGGCTGCTCTTTTTATAACCGCATGGGATGTGGTGGATACTTTTGTATAACCACAAGGGATGCAGTGGTGGCTGCTCTTCATATAACCGCGTGGGCTGTGGTAGCTGCTCCTTATATAACCGCATGGGGTGCAGTTGTGGCTGCTCTTTATATAACCCTATGGGATGCAGTAGTGGCGGGTCTTTATATAACCTCATGAGGTGCAGTGGTGGCTGCTCTTTATATAACCGCGTGAAGTGCAATGGTGGCTGCTCTTTGTATAACCACAAGGGATGTGCTGGCTGCTCGTTATATAACTGCATGGGATGCATCGTGGCTGTTTTTATGTAACCACATAGGAAGCAGTGGTGGCTGCTCTTTATATAACCATATGGGATGCAGTGGTGGCTGCTCTTTATATAACCGCACAGGATGCACTGGTGGCTGCTCTTTATATAACCGCATGGGAGGCAGTGGTGGCTGCTCTTTGTATAACCACAAGGGATGTGGTGGTTGCTCTTTATATAACGGCATGCTGTGCAGTGCTGGCTGCTCTTTATATAACGGCATGGGATGCAGTGGTGGCTGCTCTTTATATAACCGCAAGGGAAGCAGTGGTGGCTGCTCTTTATATAACCATATGGGATGCAGTGGTGTCTGCTCTTTATAGAACCATATGGGATGCAGTAGTGGCTGGTCTGTATATAACTGCATGGGAGGCAGTGGTGGCTGCTCATTATATAACCACATGGGATGTGGTGGTGCGTGCTCTTTATATAACTGTATGGGATGCAGTGGTGGCTGCTCTTTATATAACCACATGGGAAGCAGGATGGCTGCTCATTATATAACCACATGGGATGTGGTGGTGGGTGCTCTTTATATAACTGCATGGGATGCAGTGGTGGCTGCTCTTTATATAATCGAATGGGATGTGGTGACTGCTCTTTATTAACTGCATGGAATGCACTGGATGCTGCTCTTCATATAACAGTGTGGAATGGGATGGCGGCTCTTTATATAACAGCATGGGAAGCAGGATGCCTGCGTTTTATATAACTTCATGAGATGAAGTGGTGGCTGCTCTTTATATAACCGCATGGGATGCAGTGGTGGCTGCTCTTTATATAACCACATGGGAAAAAGGATGCCTGCTTTTTATATAACTTCATGAGATGCAGTGGTGGCTGCTCTTTATATATCCGCATGGGATGCAGTGCTGGCTGCTTTTTATATAACCGCATGGGATGTGGTGGCTGCTGTTTGTATAACCACAAAGAATGTGGTGGCTGCTCTTTATACAATCACATGGGATGCAGTGGTGGCTGCTCTTTATATAACCGCGTGGGCTGTGGTGGCTGCTCTTTATATAACCGCAAGGGAAGCAGTGGTAGCTGCTCCTTATATAACCGCATGGGGTGCAATTGTGGCTGCTCTTTATATAACCCTATGGGATGCAGTAGTGGCGGGTCTTTATATAACCGCATGAGGTGCAGTGGTGGCTGCTCTTTATATAACCGCATGGGAAGCAGTGGTGGCTGCTCTTTGTATAACCACAAGGGATGTGGAGGTTGCTCCTTATATAACCACATGCTGTGCAGTGCTGGCTTCTCTTTATATAACCAAATGGGATGTGGTGGCTGCTCTTTATATAACCGCATGGGATGTGGTGGCTGCTCTTCATATAACCGTGTGGAAGGTGATGGCAGCTCTTTTTTATAACAGCATGGGAAGCAGGATGGCTGCTCTATATATAACCGCATGGGATGCAGTGGTGGCTGCTCTTTATATAACCACATGGGAAACAGGATGCCTGCTTTTTATATAACTTCATGAGATGCAGTGGTGGCTGCTCTTTATATATCCGCATGGGATGCAGTGCTGGCTGCTTTTAATATAACCGCATGGGATGTGGTGGCTGCTGTTTGTATAACCACAAGGAATGTGGTGGCTGCTCTTTATACAATCACATGGGATGCAGTGGTGACTGCTCTTTATATAACCACATGGGATGCAGTTGTGGCTGCTCTTTATAGAACTGCTGGGGTGCAGTGGTGGCTGCTCTTTATATAACTGCATGGGATTTTGTGGCTGCTCTTTATATAACTGCATGGGATGTGGTGGCTGCTCTTTATTAACCGCATGGAATTCAGTGGTGGCTGCTCTTTATATCACCGCATGGGATGCAATGGTGGCTGCTCTTTATATAACTGCATAGGCTGTGGTTGCTGCTCTTTATATAACCGCATGGGATGCAGTGGTGACTGCTCTTTATATAACCATATGGTATGCAGTTGTGGCTGCTTTTTATATAACCACATGGGATGCATTGAGGCTGCTCTTTGTAGAACCACATGGGACGTGGTGGCTGCTCTTTATATAACCACATGAGGTACAGTGGTGGCTGCACTTTATTAACCGCATGGGAAGCAGTGGTGGCTCCTCTTTATATAACTGCATGGGATGCAGTGGTGGCTGCTCTTTATATAACCATATGGGATGCAGTGGTGGCTGCTCATAATAAAACCACATGAAATGTGGTGGTGGCTGCTCTTTATATAACCGCATGGAAAGCAGTGGTGGCTGCTCTTTGTATAACCACAAGAGATGTGGTGGTTGCTCTTTATATAACTGCATGCAGTGCAGTGCAGTGCAGTCTGCTCTTTATATAACCGCATGGGATGCATCGTGGCTGCTTTTATGTAACCACATGGGAAGCAGTGTTGGCTGCTCTTTATATAGTCGCAAGGGAAGCAGTGGTGGCTGCTCTTGATATAACCATATGGGATGCAGTGGTGACTGCTCTTTATATAACCGCACGGAAGGCAGTGGTGGCTGCTCTTTATAAAACCATATTTGATGCAGTAGTGGCTGCTCTTTATATAGCCACATGGGAGGCAGTGGTGGCTGCTCATTATATAACCACATGGGATGCAGTGGTGGCTGCTCTTTATATAACCACATGGGAAGCAGGATGGCTGCTCATTATATAACCACATGGGATGTGGTGGTGGGTGTTCTTTAATTGCATGGGAAGCAGTGCTGGCTGCTCTTTATAGAACCGCATGGGATGCAGTGGTGGCTGCTCTTTGTAGAACCGCATGGGGTGCAGTGGTGGCTGCTCTTTATATAACCGCATGGGATGTGGTGGGTGCTCTTTATATAACCGCATGGGATGTGGTGGCTGCTCTTTATTAACTGCATGGGATGCAGTGGTGGCTGCTCTTTATATAACCGCATGAGGTGCAGTGGTGGCTGCTCTTTATATAACCGCATGGGATGTGGTGGCTGCTCCTTACATAACCGTATGGGAAGCAGTGGTGGCTGCTCTTTATATAGCCGCATGGGATGCAGGGGTGGCTGCTCTTTATATACCGTATGTAATGCAGTGGTGGGTGCTCTTTATATAACTGCATGGGATGTGGTGGTGGCTGCTCTTTATATAACCGCATGGGAAGCAGTGGTGGCTGCTCCTTATATAACTGCATGGTAAGCAGTGGTGGCTGCTCTATATATAACCGCATGGGAAGCAGTGCTGGCTGCGCTTTATATAACCACATGGGAAGCAGTGGTGGCGGCTCTTTATATAACCGCATAGGATGTGGTGGCTGCTCTTTGTAAAACCACAAGGGATGTGGTGGTGGCTGCTCTTTATTAACCGCATGGGATGCAGTGGTGGCTGCTCTTTATATAACCGCATGGGATACAGTGGTGGCTGCTCTTTGTAGAACCGCATGGGGTGCAGTGGTGGCTGCTCCTTATATAACCGCATGGGGTGCAGTGGTGGCTCTTTATATAATCGCAAGGGAAGCAGTGGTGGCTGCTCTTTATATAACCACATGGGATGCAGTGGTGGCTGCCCTTTATATAACCGCATGGGATGCATCGTGGCTGCTCATTGTATAACCACATGGGATGTGGTGGCTGCTCTTTATATAATAGCATGGGAAACAGTAGCGGCTGCTCTTTATTAACCTCATGGGATGCAGTGGTGGCTGCTCTTTATATGACAGCATGGGAAGCAGTGGTGGCTGCTCTTTATTAACCACATGGGAAGCAGTGGTGGCTGCTCTGTATATAACAGCATGGGATGTGGTGACTGCTCTATATAACCTCATGGAATACAGTGGTGGATGCTCTATATATTACTGCATGGGATGCAATGGTGGCTAGCTGCACGTTATATAACTGCATAAGACGCAGTAGTGAGTGCTCTTTCTATAACTTCATGGGATGCAGTGGTGGCTGCTCTTTATATAACCCCTTGGAATGTGATGGCTGCTCCTTATATAACCGCATGGAGTGCAGTGGTGGCTGCTCTTTATATAACCAGATGGGATGTGGTGGCGGCTCTTTATATAACTCCATGGGATGCAGTGGTGGCTGCTCTTCTTATAACAGCATAGGATGTGGTGGCTGCCCTTTATAAAACCGCGTGGGATGCAGTAGCGGCTGGCTGCTCTTTATATAACCGCATGTGATCCAGTGGTGGCTGATCTTTACATAACTATATGGGAAGCAGGATGCCTGCTTTTTATATAACTTCATGAGATGAAGTGGTGGCTGCTCTTTATATAACTGCATGGGATGCAGTTGTGGCTGCTCTTTATAGAACTGCATAGGATGTTGTGGCTGCTCTTTATATAACTGCATGGGATGTGGTGGCTGCTCTTTATTAACCGCATGGGATGCAATGGTGGCTGCTCTTTATATAACTGCATAGGCTGTGGTTGCTGCTCTTTATATAACCGCATGGGATGCAGTAGTGGCTGCTCTGTATATAACGGCATGGGCTGCAATGGTGGCTGCTCATTATAGAACCACTGAGACGCAGTGGTGAATGAAATTCATATAAGCGCATGGAAAGCACAGTGGCTACTCTATTTATAACCACATGGGATGCAGTGTTGGCTGCTTTTTAAAGAACCCCATGGGATGCACTTTTTGCTGCTCTTTATATAACTGTATGAGATGCAGTAGTGTCTGCTCTTTATATAACTACATTGTTCGCAGTGGTGTCATCGGGAGAGGCGTAAAAGAAGGATTATCTTGTGGATCAACATTGTAGTCATGCTGTGGGTCATCCCTATAGTCCTTAATTGGGAGGAGTGTGGCGCAGCAGCGAGAGTGGCTGACTCCAGAGCACGGGGTTCACGGTTCAATCTCCAGCTCAGCTCATTATCATTTGACTCTGGGCAATAGCTCACTTAATCTCCCTGACGGCCCCCCCAGCGCCTGGATAACGTTAGCGGTGATAAGTTCAGGCTTTACAAATGTGTAAGTGTGGTTTCAATATATGGATCATCTGAGGAATGGAATGCACCATTGACGGTGGTTGGGTGGGTTCCTTGGGTTTACTTTTCTTTAACACTAGGTTTGCCCCACATTCTTCAGAGAAGGCTTCCTCAAATTGAGACATCTTTCCGTGAGTGTGGGCTGGTCAGTGGGGGGGCAGATGTGTTGAAGGTGGTTTGACTAAATATGGCCTGTGACCAGATCTATGTAGGTCTTTCTCTGCATGGTTTCTAGTTGCTATTACTCATGAGTTGTGTCTTATGGCATCAGTAGTATTGACCTTTACTTCAGTGTCAAACTTCGTTCCAAGGAGTGAAGAGTAGACTCTTGAACTTAGGCTTTCCCTGGGTGTAGCTTGTTGCAGAGAAGATTCAGGTGAAGTGGGTAGCACAGACTGAATTTGTTTTATTTTTTGTGGCGCTTAAGGCATGGTTCTCTCAAGGGTTTCCCTTGTATTGGAGCAGAGGTCCCTTTCGAAGTCGAATTCAGGAGGTAAGATCGTCAAAGCGTGATATGTGTTGAGGCCAATGCATAGTCTTTGCTGTGCTTAGGGCCTATGTAGGCCATTGCTCTCCTATGTCAGCCATCCACGATAGTTAAGTATCTGCTTTGGCCCCACAGAATACTGTTGCTCTGCCACCTGCCAACCCCATCAAGTTGAGTTTCCTCGATGTCTTCAATCCCAGGCGCAGCAGATTTTTGGCAGCTCCTTGGTGCTGCGTTGTATAAGGCACCTACCACTTATATCTTCGGTGACCGGTCTAAAAGGCAGAACAGTCAAACCCCTAATGATGCCTTCTTACACAAAGGTTACGTACCCCATGTTGGTCTGACCACCGTAACTCACTATTGCAAAGTTAAAGGCAGTGTTCTCCATTTCCCTCTCACAAGTCATTCTAATACAACCTGGCCCAAGGTTTTAGTTTCAATGTCTCCTTCAAGGCATTTGACAGTCGTTCAATGTCTTTAGAAATCACTGAGAGTAATATTTGTATTTCAATGTCAAATATGTGTTTCCGTTGTATGACGGTCCCAGAACTCAACGGATGTACATCCAAGCCCACTGGCAGAAAATAACATCCGTGAGTCGGTTATCATGGTGCAGCTTGGGTTTGAGGGGAGGAATTTGGAGCCACCGCAAAACTGAAACTTCTACTTCAAAGAAAATCTTCTTGCTACGTATGCACCCAATGGTAGATAGCAGAAGCGCGCAGAGCATGTGATCTACAGAAGCACGAGCTCCCAACATTATGCTTTCAGTTCGCTCCGCCTTTTTTATTTGCCTACAAGTACTACTAGAAGGTAGTTTTATGCACAGCAAGTGAACCTATTCCAGATAAACAATGCTGTCATGGTTTCTTTTAAATTGGTTGCAGACTGTATACAGTGATTAAGTACACCCCCTCAAACACAGTAAGACTCAAAGAGCTTCATTCTTACATCTGGCAGACAGAGAAACATCAAACAGGCATTTTTTCAGATTCTATATTTTGTCATTTGATAGTGTTTTGTCAGTTCACAGGAGTCCACAAATGTCTCATTCACTCCCATAACTCGTGAAACATGGAAACACTGAAAGGCTTTTCTTTTGAGGGCCCAGCTCCCCAAGTGCTGCTGAGATGAGCGGTCTCACAGAGTAGTTGACATCAGTCATTGGCAGGTTAACCCAGTGACACAAGTACCAGAGCAATCATGAGTATGTACAATGTCAGAGCCCCCGGTATGTATGCACAGTGGTGGCATTTGGTAAATACTGAGAAGAAAAGGGAAGCAAAGCTGCAGACAGATACAGCAGCACCTGCCCAGGGGGCTGCACACTCGCAACAGAGGCACAATGTTGCAAACACAATTTATTACAGAGAAAAGAACACCCAGACCTGAAAAGGTTTACTCCAAGCAGCCTGGCAGTCTTCCCCCCTTAAACGTTCCCTGCTACCATCTCTTGGGAGGGAGACTAGCAGGCTGACATATTCAAAGTCCAGTTTATAGAAAGCACTCCTGCAGCGTTACCAGGGTCACACAGTTTGGTCAGGTGGGGAAGGCAAGTCTCTGAATCCCAGTCAGTGACAACACTGCTAGCCTATGCCTTGCTATGACAAAAGGACAGACTGCAGGGAGCACTCCGGCAAGAGACGGTATCTTCTGCCTTCCACCAATTGCCGGACTATGTGCCAAGATTCAGCACCCATTCTAAATGCCCAACGGCCAGCCTTGGGAACCTCCAGGCTTCCACTTCCTCCTTTGTCAAGTTTAAGCCCTTGAACTTTAACCATTTGCCAAATCCTTATAATGTGACATATTTCAAAGTCCTGGCTCTCAGGAACCAAAAAGGAAAATGCCAAAATGAAATACATAGCCTTTTTGGGAGTGTGGAGAGACTGGGCTCAGGACAGGTCTGGGCACATCAACCCAGTGAACAAGAAAGTCCGTTACAGATATCCGCCATGAATATATATATGTGAGACATAAGGAACCGCAGGAGAAATTACTGTGGATTTTACTATTGGTCAGACAAGCCCAGCTCCAACCAAGAATCTTAAAAACATAATAAAAGTAAAATGTCTCCTTTGAGAAGAATCAACATGATCTTTGATCTGTTAAAATACATAATAAAAACAAACTGTAAACTTTTCAGTCAAGAGATCCCTGGGGTTAGGGATGGGCATGACTGGGGTTAGGGACGGGCATGACTGGGGTTAGGGACGGGCATGACTGGGGTTAGGGACGGGCATGACTGGGGGTTAGGGACGGGCATGACTGGGGGTTAGGGACGGGTATGACTGGGGGTTAGGGACGGGTATGACTGGGGGTTAGGGACGGGTATGACTGGGGGTTAGGGACGGGTATGACTGGGGGGTTAGGGACGGGCATGACTGGGGTTAGGGACGGGCATGACTGGGGTTAGGGATGGGCATGACTGGGGTTAGGGATGGGCATGACTGGGGTTAGGGATGGGCATGACTGGGGTTAGGGATGGGCATGACTGGGGTTAGGGATGGGCATGACTGGGGTTAGGGATGGGCATGACTGGGGTTAGGGATGGGCATGACTGGGGTTAGGGATGGGCATGACTGGGGTTAGGGATGGGCATGACTGGGGTTAGGGATGGGCATGGTCACCATCTCCATCCCTAACTCAAAGGATGAGCAGTGGCAACCTGCGGGTCACAGTCCACCCCCACACCTTGCGCACCCCACCCACCTCTCTGTGCCCCACTGCCCATTCCCACACAATGGGTGAGGCCCCATGGGCAGAATTGGCTTTACCCTGGTTAGTAAATGTATGCTCGTCCATTGGCACAGCAAGAAGAAAATCATGAATACAAGATGTCTGGCACCATTACATCAACTCAACTGTGTTGACTGGCACTCCGCCCTACAAGATGTCTGGCACCATTACATCAACTGCGTTGACTGGCACTCCGCCCTGCACCTAGCGTGGATAGAGACAGATTCCCCGAAACTTCCCTGCCCCTAGCTCTATCCCTGACACCAGCAGCGGTATCTGTAACAGTATGAAGGGTGAAATACAGCTTTTGGCAGTCAGTGTGTGTTGGCTGATACACTGCACTCTCTCCGATGGCAGGCACACTTGTACGCAGCCAATGTGGCACACTCATTCATGGCAGGTGCTCTCACACACTGCACACACAGGTGGCACATGCCCGTGAACTCTCCAGCTTCACACTCTAGTCCACGGCCACATTCTTCCACAGTAGATGTTGCACACTCACATTCTGCCACAACAGATGATGCCAAAATCCAATTGGTGCATCCGATACAGACTTATGACCACAACTTGGAGCGATTCTCAAAGGTCTAGAAACCCCTAGCCAGGTAGTGGCTTGTTGGTGCTGCAGAGCACAGTCATTACCAATGCACCACTGTAATCTCCGGCAGCCCAAACCTTCAACACACTCTATGCCCAAGGACCAAAGTCTTTCCCAGGAACTTGGTATAAGCATCAACACGGTCAGAGGGTGCATAATGTCCAATGATAACATGACAGCAGACCTCAGAGGTGGCGGTCACATCACGCTTTCAGGGACATCAGCGCATGCAGGACAGCAAGGACTCGACTAGCCATCAGGTGAGTTGGGCCTGGCTCTGCAATGCATTGGCCCACTGGAGACGACTGGTGCTCTGCAGGGCAGGGTACTTTCTAGAGGCTTCTCTCCATCCCTAGCAGCTGGTACCATGCCACCCCCTTATCCTCCTCTCCACAGTCCCCTCATGCCTGGTTCCAGCAGGGTTGGCTCAGAGCTGCTCCTTGTCCGCCCTCCACAGCTTCTCCTTCACCTCCAAGGGCAGGGTATTGAAGAGGTCTTCCTCCACCACCAGCCCACTCCGCTTCAGCAGGGGGCACTCGCCCAGCTCCACCGGCAGGCACTCCAGGCGGTTTCCACGCAGCTCCATCTGCATCAGGCTGGTCAGCTCGCCCACCCGCGAAGGCAGCGACTGCAGGACGTTGTTGCCAAGGTTTAGAGTGCGCAGCTTCTTGCACTGGAAGAGCTCCGGAGGAAGGGCCTCAATCTGGAACAGGTGGAAAAACAAAGTGATCAGCACTGGAAAGAGGGTGAGGAACAACGCCCAGACACTGACTGTGAGAAAAAGTTACGAGAAACTTAAAACGAGCATTGGCAAACACAAAAGGTCTGGCTCACCTGCCCAGACACTGGAGTGCACACAGTGTGCTACTAAGTTTTCTGCTAGATGCAAAGTAAATGGATACTAGACGTTCTATTGACCCACTTGATGCAGGAGGCAATAGATGTACACGAACATACTATGAGGACTGACACTTGTTGCAGACAAAATGCTCATGAATCTGTAAGAGAATATCGATCAAGGCCTGCCAAATGAACCATGTACAATAAATGAGATGAAGAAAGAAATGAGGGAAATTGACAGACTAAGAAACAATCAGAAATAGCAAACAGGAGAAAAAGAGAAAGAAAAAAAGCCCTTGGGACTTAATGGTTTTGCCAATGCCTATTGGCTATGCTCTGCAGCATGGCCAAAAGAAAAAAAATGGCACAATCAATAGTGCCATTTACATTGTATTGCAGCATATGTATAGCGCTTACTACCTGTATGTGGGCACTGAAGTACTTGCCTACCTGGGCAACAAGCTACGCCACGTAAGGCGATGAAGTGCACGCCGACAAAACGACAGAGGTATACATTTCCTTTTATTTACAGATTCGAGAGGATCAGTAAATAAAAATTAAAAAAATACAGGGAAAGCAAAAGTGCTTTAATTATGGCAGGCAGCAATTTGGTGCCAGGCCATAAAAAAAAAACAGAAAAAAACGCAGGTGTGGAGGACGACAGAGGAACAGGTGGAGGGAGCAACAGGGAGTAGGCAGGGGAAAAGACCCCTCCCCCCCAATAACTAACAGGCATTGAGAGCTCTCCGCTGTGTTCCCGTTCAGGGGGGACCTGGCCTGGCAGTTCGGGCTGAACTGTTCCCATTGAAGCAGAGTCAAGACTGATTAGCTACTTGGGTCCAAACTGAGGTGGCATGATGTGCAAATTAAGGATGGACTGGGATGTGGCCCTGAGTGATTACCAGTGGCTGAGATTATTCCAAGCATTCCATCCACCAATTTTGTATACTTTAGATGGTGTGGGTGCGTGGGGGAATGTTTGGTGGGGTGGCGATGAGCTCTTGGCAGTAGCCGTGCTCGATGATGGACAAGACACACTGGTCCATGGTGATCCTCCAGCGGGTGTTGTGTGATCATGGTGGTTACGGGTAAGTCAGTTCTTGACGCTAGCGGCTCACTTACTGGGGGTCCCTCTGCCCTTAGAGCTCTTCCCTCTAAAGCAGCCTCACGTGAACACCCTGCTGGGGAAAGCCCTGCTGCTGCCTCTGGTAGAACTAGGTTGGTTCTGGGGACATAGTTTTTGAGCAGCTTTTGGACTGTTGACTACAAAAGGAGACCCTGCCGGAAGGGACCTGCAAGGCACCCAACCACCTTGGTGGTCTCTGTGTCTTTTTTGATTTTCTCAAGCATCGTGTCAACCCGAGGTCCACAGATGTGCTCCCCATCAAACGGGAGGTTGAAGAGGTGCTGTTGCACCTCAAGCTGGAAGCCAGCAACTTGCGCCACAGGATGACAAAGGTGTTCGCTCCTCTGGCGGCAGCATCAGCGACATCCAAAACACACCTAATGTTGGTATTGGGATGGCTTTGCCTTCCTCAAGGAGATCTTCCCACCTCTTATGCTACTGGACATGGAGGTGTTGCAAGAGCACCTCCATCTCCTCCCAGGGGGCTCTGAGGTACCTGGAAAAGAGTCCTACTGAGTTGGCGATGCACCAGTGCATGGCTGCATCTACTGCCACTCTTCCCTGCAACATCGATCCACTTGCTCTCCTTGTCGGAGCACCCCGTTCGCCCCAGCATTAGTGACCACTAGGGAGTCAGGTAGGACATGATCCCTGATGAACAGCGAGTCAGATAGGGCTGGTTTATACTTTTTTCTTGATGTATGGTGTGAACACACAAGATTTGACGAGCTCTTTATACCTTAAGTGCAGATTTAATAACTGGGAAGTACTGTACAGAACACACTGTGTTGGGGAGAGTTTTCACCAGGAAGTCATCTTCTTCAGGGGTGTTATGTTAAAGATTCTTGTATAGCGCATGTATACAAAGTGGTTTCATGGCGCTGAAGTCCAGGAGAAACTGCGGCAAAGGAGATTTAGCCATATGCTTGTCGGAACAGCCAGGTCTTTAACTGTTTCCTAAACAGAGCATAAGAGGTCAGAGATCTAATCACCAGGGGGAGAGAATTCCAGAATTGAGGAGCCAGGACCGCAAATCTTAGACCCCGTGTTTCTTCCGTTTAAAAGACGGGATGGCCAACAGATTCAAATGGGAAGACCTAAGGTCCCGGAGAGGAACACAACGCTGAATCCGAGAGGATATAAATGCTGGGCTGTTAACATGAAGAGCCTTGAAGGTGATGCACCCCAGCTTAAATGCGCAACTTTGGCTACTGGAAGCCAGTGAAGTCGGACCTTAATGGCGTAACATGGTGCCATTTGGGCTGGTGGTAAATCAGTCTGGCCGCCTGATTTTGCACTAATTTCAAACGTTTTAGTTGATATGCCGGGATGCCCACGTAGAGCGAGTTGGCGTAGTCAATACGGGAGATGACTAGAGCCAGGACCACTTGGGTCAGGGCCTCTGTGGTAAAACATCTGCTAATCTTCCTGATCCTTCGCAACTGGAAGAAGCAGGAAGAGACCACTGTCCCAATCTGGGATTTCACCAACAGATCATTGCTAATGGTGATACCCAGACTTTTAATTGAACATGCTGGGAGCGGGGGGTTTCCCAGTTCGGGTGGCCAAAAGTTGGAATTCCAGGGGTTAGCTGGCCCACCGATAAGGATCAGCTCCGTTTTATCGGGATTCAGCTTCAGATGGTTACTGTTCATCCACTCACTAATAAATCGCATGGTGGATTGGAAATTAAGAACAGAAGAGGTCGATTGATTGATGTCAAATATCAATAGGAGGTCGTCGGCATGGTTAAAGGTGCCGACCGTCCTTTCTCCAAGGGAGCGGATCAGGGGCAGTAGGTACAGTTTAAAAAGGAGCGACGAAAGAAGAGCCCTGCAGCACTCCACAAGCCTGTTTCTTTTTGGGGGAGGAAATATGAGCGAGACGGACAGCCTGAGAGCGATCACTGAGAAAAGATAAGATCCACTCGAGAGCCGGGCCCCGGATCCCTGCACTGCTGACACGATCGACCAAAAGATCATGGTTGACCGTGCCAAAGGCTGCTGAGAGATCGAGAAGAACCAGGGCCTGAGTAGTGCCCATGTCCGCCCCCTTCCTAAGTTTGTCCACGACTGTGAGAATAACGGTCTCAGTGGAGTGAGCCAATCGGGAGCCGGCCTGGTGGGGCTCAAGAAAGTGAGCGCTTTCGATAAAGGAACTGAGGCTACTAGCCACATGAGCTTCCAGAACCTTAGCCAGATAGGGGAGCAAAGAAATAGGGCGGTAATTTGTGAGGGCTAGGGGGTCCGCTCCAGGTTTCTTTCATATTGGAACAATTTCTGCCTCTTTAAATACGTTTGGGATGATACCCTGCTTGAGGGAGTTATTAAGGAGCGCAAGAGGGGGGTCCGGGCAAGTAAGGAAGGCTTCCCGTAATATGTGCGGAGGGCAACAATCAGTGGGGGAGCCAGAACCGACCTTCCTCAGAAGGCTAAAAAAAACTTCCCTGGAGATAGGTGGGAGCTGGTCTAGTAGTAGGGGGTTCCTACAAATAGCTGGTAGAACCGCTGGATAAGTGTTTATAGGAATACTAGCTTTGATTCTGGCGATTTTATCTATAAAATAGGTATTGAGGGAATCACATAGGGCTTGAGTGGGAGCAGGCTTCGCTGTCACCCTATCAGGCTTGGATAGTTCATCCACAATAGCAAAAATTTCCTTGGATTTATTAGCAGAGTTTAAAATTTTATTAGAGAAATAAGCAGCCTTGGTTTGCAGAATAGTATTTTTGTATTCTTTTAACTGTACGACAAATGCCTCTTTTTTGTGTGAAGAGGAATTACGTCTCCAGCTACGTTCAGCTTGACGCAGGGCAAGTTTCTTGAGTTTCAAGTCGCCACCCACAGGGGTGGTGTGCATGTCCACTTTATGGCACGTGGCAGCACATTGGATAACGCTGTGGTATGCAGTAAGGTACTAGGTGGGGCATCCTAACAGGGATGTGGTCTAAGTCAGGATCTGTCGGGGGCTCCACATCGTAATCCTCTCAGTGATCTCCTGAAGCGCCAGGCAAACCGGGGCCACGTCCTCAGCTGGAGATTAAGGGCTTGGGCAGCCGGTGTCAGAGAAATACTGCGGGACCCCTGAAGACAAGGCATAGGAGGGGAGTGAGGAGGTGGTGAAGGTTGAGGAGGTGGAGGAGTAGGAAGTGGAGGAGAAGAAGGAGGAGCTGAAGGTTTGTCCTTGGGTCTTTTGGGGTTTTAGAAGGGCACAGAAGTGTCCGATGGCTGGACTTCCCAGAGGAAAGTTTGCACTTCTTGGGCAGAACCTTGTCAGACGCCGAAATTTTGCCTGTGCGTGGATGGATGACAGGCCTCCTCTGTCTATCGTCCAGCTCCTGCTGAAGCCTCTCGAGGATGAGGGCGCTCCTCGATGTCAAGGGCTGCAGGCTTCAGCGCCAAGTGTGGCTTTAGCCTAGACAGCGGCTTTGGTGCTGATGGCGGATGCTAATTCACAGGAGACCCATAGGTGGTAAGGAGGCAGCCTGGAGTCACAGGAGACCCATAGGTGGCACGGAGGCAGCCTGGAGTCACAGGAGACCCATAGGTGGCACAAAGGCAGCCTGGAGTCACAGGAGACCCATAGGTGTCAAGGAGGCAACCTGGAGTCAAAGGAGACCCACAGGTGGCAAGGAGGCAACCTGGAGTCACAGGAGACCCACAGGTGGCAAGGAGGGAGACCCACAGGTGGCAAGGGGGCAACCTGGAGTCACAGGAGACCCACAGGTGGCAAGGAGGCAACCTGGAGTCACAGGAGACCCACAGGTGGCAAGGAGGCAACCTGGAGCCACAGGAGATCCACAGGTGGAAAAAGAGACAACCTGGAGTCACAGGAGACCCATAGGTGGCCAAGGAGACAACCTAGAGTCACAGGAGACCCATAGGTGGCAAGGATGCAACCTGGAGTCACAAGAGACCTATAGGTGGCATGGAGGCAGCCTGGAGTAACAGGAGACCCATAAATGGCAGAGCACCAGCTTGCAGTCACAGGAGACCCATAGGCGGCAGGCTGTCTGCGTGCAATCACAGGAGAAAAGGAGGCAGCTTGGAGTCACAGGAGACCTGTACCAGGCAGAGCACCAGCCTGAAGTCTCAGAAGACCCATAGGTGGCATGGTGCAAGACTGGAGTCACAGAGACATGTACATGGCATAGCACCAGCCTGGACTCACAGACAACCTATAGGTGGCAGGACATCAGCCTCTAGTCACAGAACACCGGTTCATGGCTTCTGTGCTGCCAGCCTGAGTCACAGAAGACCCATACAAGGCAGGGCACTAGTCCGAGTCAAAGAAGAATGTACCTGGCAGGGTGCCAGTCTCGAGTCCCAGAAGATGCGACAGGGCATATGTAATTTGTGGCAAGTGACTTCAAACAAAAGCAGAATACATAATCTGGTGCCAGCCTCGGTGGAATGGGGTCCTATACATGGCAGGGCTTCAGCTAGGAGTCACCGGGGCTCCACACATTGCCAGGCTGGGTCTCAAATGTGGCATGGTACCAATCTGGAGTCTTGTGTGGGTCCCAAAGGTGGCGGAACCCTGGCCTCGATTCACTGGATTTAAAACGTGTCAAGACACCAGAGAGGAATCATTGGGGGCCCATATGTGAGTGCACCCGCCGGCCTGGAATCATATAGGTGGGTCCTATAGGTGGCAGCTTGGAATGGAAACACTACCACAAGTTTCTGGTGCCAGGCTGGAGTGACAAGAGGCCATACCAGCGGGTCCTGGTTTGATACATCTGAAGCCAGCCCTGCAGCGAAGACCAATGACTCAAAGCTCTCACGCCTAAGAAACAGCTTCATGCTATTTTTTGTGGGGGTGATGGTGGGACAGGCGTTGAGCTTTGTCAATCATTCCACTTCCTGTAACTCTGCAGATAGCCGGTCTCGGCTCCCCCTCCCCAGGATTCCAAACAATGAGTCAGCAAACACCACACTCCAACCCCCAATCGTCCCGCCCCCCCAAACTTGGTTCCCTCAGACTGTGAAACCGCCAGACTGCAGTATCACGGACTCATGGGCAGCATTAGACTTCTGACCAGACCAGCACAGATGTGTTGAGACTTCAGTCCCTGACCACCTACTGCCCAGATGTGTCACTCATTTTCCACCCACTCACCCCCTACTACCCAAAAGTGTCAGCAGGCTTTGGTCACTCACCACCCACACCCCACTGCCCAGATGTTTCACATGGCTTTGGTCACTAACCCCCTACTGGCCAAATGTGTCAGAAGGCTTTGGTCATGCTCACTTTCCAGATGTGCCAGAGAGCATGTCTCACGTATCGTCACACAATGCTCGAATGTGTAAAAGGAGGCAAGTACGTTAGTTCTGCAATATGCACAGAATAAGTAAAATAGTGATAGATGCACACTTTCTGGGCTTCCTCTTCTACTGCAGATGTGAGAAGTATGCGCTTCCTGGGGCACTAGGAGGCAGAGAATCCCACATCTTATAGCAGACTGAGGCATGTGGAAGATAGCACAGCCCATAGCGGAGGGCGCCGTTCATAGCATGTGCAGTCAATTGCAGACGGAGGCATGTGGGAGATAGCACGGACCATGGCGGAGGGGGCTATACATAGATTGAGGCATCGGGGGCTCCAGCTGATGGCAGACTGAGGCATGTGGGAGATAGCACAGCGCATTGCAGAGGACACAGTCCATAGCAGACTGAAGCATGGGGTAGTGCACCCATAGCAGACTGCAGCATGTGAGAGATAGCACAGTGCATGGCAGAGGACACAGTCCACAGCAGACCAATGGATGGGGCGGTGCAGCCCATAGCAGACTGAGGCATGTGGGAAATAGCACTGCTTATGGCAGAGGACACAGCCATAGCAGACTGAGGCATGGGGCAGTGCAGCTCATGGCAGAGGACACTGTCCATAGCAGACTGAAGCATGAGGCGGTGCAGTCCATGGCAGACTGAGGGATGTGGGAGATAGCACAGCGCATGGCAGAGGACACAGTCCATAGCAGACCAAGAGATGGAGCGGTACGGCCCATAGCAGACTGTGGTTTGTGGGAGATAGCACAGCACATGGCAGAGGACACAGTCCATAGCAGACCAAGGGATGGGGCGGTGCGGCCCATAGCAGACTTTGGCATGCGGGAGATAGAACAGCACGAGGCAGAGGACACAGTCCATAGCAGACCAAGGGATGGGGCAGTGCGACCTACGGCAGACTGTGGCATGTGGGAGATAGCACAGCGCATGGCAGAGGACACAGTCCATAGCAGACCAAGGGATGGGGCGGTGCGGCCCATAGCAGACTTTGGCATGTGGGAGATAGCACAGCGCATGGCAGAGGACACAGTCCATAGCAGACCAAGGGATGGGGCGGTGCGACCTACGGCAGACTGTGGCATGTGGGAGATAGCACAGCGCATGGCAGAGGACACAGTCCATAGCAGACCAAGGGATGGGGCGGTGCGGCCCATAGCAGACTTTGGCATGTGGGAGATAGCACAGCGCATGGCAGAGGACACAGTCCATAGCAGACTAAGAGATGGAGCAGTGCGGCCCATAGCAGACTGTGGCATGTGGGAGATAGCACAGCGCATGGCAGAGGACACAGTCCATAGCAGACCAAGGGATGGGGCGGTGCGGCCCATAGCAGACTTTGGCATGTGGGAGATAGCACAGCGCATGGCAGAGGACACAGTCCATAGCAGACCGAGGCACGGGGCAGTGCAGCCCATGGCCAAGGACACAGTCCATAGCAGACCGAGGGATGGGGCAGAGCAGCCCATAGCAGACTGTGGCATGTGGGAGATAGCACTGCCTATGGCAGAAGACACAGTCCAAAGCAAGGATCACACACTCACTTGCCCCCCCCACTGTGCAGACGCTATGTGCAGCTCACCAGGGTTAATACTGGAGGAAGGCAGGCCTCCACCGATCCAAACATCTTCTCATGTGAGTAATGCACAGAGGGAGCATCAGACACTGGGCTGCCGGGTCTCCTGAGAGGCCGGAGTCAGCCCTCCAGACCACAGACCCACCACACGAAGTAGGTTTCCCTCTTCTCTTCTTCGGTGGCATCTCTACAGTACGTCTCTAGCAGTGTCCTAATCAGCGGTCACTTGCTGTGGGTGTGGAGCTGAAATCAGGGAGAAGGAGACGAGAGATGCTGGTGGCATCCTAGAAGTGCACCGTGGCCCTCGTGAGCGAGACAACCTTATCCCTAGAACCCTTTCCCAATCGGGAGCAACACCCCAAATTCGCATCCCAAAAACGTGCATTACCGCGACCTCCAAAAGGCCTAAAATCGCATCAAAACGCACTCAGAAACTAGGCCCGAAACACCCCTTCCCCTGGATGGATTTTCTTCAAACCACTTGCAATCAAAACTAGAGGTTCCCGACTCTGATCCCAGCTAAGCAAATCCACTCAGAACCACCTGGAACACCCTCCAATCGCACCCCGAAAATGTGCAAAATCGGCAATTAACATGGGCCCCTATGGCAGCGTTTTCCCGTTTTCGACATTGTTTAAAAACACCCTTCCCATGGATCGATTCCTCCAAAAATTACTGCACACACAGCAAACATCCCTACCTATCACACACAGAAGCCGTTTCCCCCTCGAGCAACTGGAACCCCCTAAAAAGCACTTCGACAACCCCCAAAACCGGCCCATTGGATAACATTGCAAACCGGGCCTTCACAAAGCATGCTGTTTTCAGTACTACCACTGCTTGGATCCTCTTGAAACTTGGTGGGACACTAGTTCCAGCGATTCCCAAAAATCTCAGCAAGCCACAACCCAATCCATTCACTGGAACGGGTACGACTTTTGAGGGGGGGGGGGGGAAGAGGCTTGAAAAAGGGAAATTGACCCGAGCAGGAAGATAGCCTCGTGTGGAGTGGAGGCTAGTTAATATTAGTTATTTAATAACTCATTATATCAGAGAGCTGGCTTGGCCTTAGTAAGTGGAAGCAGCACTGGTATTGTTCAGTAGTAGAGAAAAAAGCAATTGCGTGTAGGCGCGGAGACGGAGCCATATAGACTGGACCTACTGCGATTTTGTTCCCCCGCTCAATACTATCCTTCTATTTGGCCCAGCTACAACCTGTTGATTTTTACAGAATAAAATTACGTGTGGCAGCGGAGTTCCTTTAGATGGCACCTAAAAAGCAAAGAATAAGTAAAATAAGAACAGACCCCCCCCGATTCTGAATACTGAAATAAGTGAGCTAATTGGATCCCCAGTGGAGAGTATGGAAGATCAGGATGAGAATGCTAAGAGGGTACAAAAAAAAGCTACGAAGAAGAAACAGATGCCTAACACACTGCAAGCATCGTGTCTAAATCAATAAAAGACTTTGTGGGGAAACATTTCACCAATAAACTTACGCCCAAAACAATTCAAGAATTTGAGAAGGACTCAATTGTAATTCACGAAGCTAATGATCATAGTGCCCAAAGCATAGAAGATTCACTAATTAACCAAAGTAATTTAAGCCAATTAAACATCAATTTGGAGCCAAGACTTTCTTCATCGCAAGGATATTTTCTGTACTTGGCACTGCTGATGGGGAATACCAGGAGAATAACTCAAAAGAGCAGCAAGTCCAGAAAGACACCACAGACTTGGACACAAGATCAAATGCAGATAAAAGTTTGGGTCAGTGGGCGAACCAGGGTTCCAAGTCATTGGAAGAATTGGCGCGCAATAGTACTGAGAACTTGGACTTATCGGCAACACCCTCGGCATCTATGCTGGACATAACACTAATGTTGCAAAAAGGCCTGTTAGAGGTCACATTATCAAATAATAAAATACTAAAAGCCAAAAAATGTGTCTAAAACACGCTGTGCGTGAATCACAGGGCATCAGGGGCTTAATGCCGCCTGTGGTTAGACCAGTGCCTGATAACTCCACCCAAGGTGATGCAGGGGAATTAGATCAAAGGATTAATTGCCATGATGAGTATATCTCGAGATGCCCAATGTTAATTAGGAGAAGGAGTGATCATCTGTGGTATAGGTGGCCAAAGACGAGATATCCTCGAAGAAAACACACTCGGCTTAAAGGGAAACAAATGGGTCACAAAAAAGCATGTAACCCATGTAACAACATTAAGAAGAGGCTCTCCCCCAGTTACCAAAAGGGAAAGGAGGAATCTGGATAGCCATGTAAGAACGAGACAGGAGAAAATAAGAGAAAAAAGGGTCCAACAAAAAAACACTCGGGAAGTAGAAAGAGGAGAAATGGTTAGAAAAAAGGGCAAACTTATCCAAGGAGAAAGATCACCTGAAGATTTTAGGGAGAGGGGGTATCAGGTCAAAAATGTGAAACGTAAAGAGAGTTACGAGCGAAAAGAAGAATGGGGGACTGGAAGTAATAGATTCGAGTGACAAAAAGTGGATATATTTTGAACCTTTGGATATAGAGAAGGGGAGGAAAAAGTTAAGGAAAATTGTACCCCTAAATCGATCCCAACTTTTATTTTCCGTCTCAAAATGCCCAAGTTTGCGTGAAATTGAATCAAAGGATTTGAGGCAGGTAGGATTTTTCCCAAGTAGCAAAGGCAAGGAATTGACAAAAGTTGAAGTATATTCGGGGATGGTAAAAACTGCAATTTTAAATGCTGAAAAAGAAATATTAAAGGAAGGAATAAGATTAATCACAGAGGCTGAATTAGAAAGTGTAAAACAGCCGGATAGTGCCTTCCTGAAATGTCACGCAGGACTGGTGAAAAGGCAAGCAAGACTGATAGCAGGGGCATGCGGGAAAAGAGAAAACATTAAAATAGTTGTTGAAAACCAAGAGCGCAGTAAAAACTGGGGCAACTGGAGCTTAGAGGATAGCGACAAACCATTGAATGAGTCTGGACACCTCAGCGAAATAGATTAGGGAAGTGGGTTGTCGCATAGCCTAAGAATAATTTAGTGGAACATCAATGGATTCAAAGAGCAAATAAAGATTGATTGTATAAAAAATGTCTCACGGCAGGCAGACATTATTTGCCTGTAGGAAACTTGGCTATGCGACAGCACCCTTGTAGTTGAAGGATGTACCCAGACTTACAAAGTCGCCAGTAAAACAAGATTTGGACGTCCATCAGGGGGGATTATGACACTCATTTCTACAAGAACAGTAAAAAAAGTGAATTTGATAAACACTTCTTGTAAATGGATGTTGGTTAGTGAGGTATCCCTACAGGGTCCCAAAAGGTTAAATGAATGTGTGATTGTGGTAAACATGTATATACAGTGGGGCTCTCAAAAAGAGTATGAAAGAGAAATGGGGCTATTGAAAGATGAGATGAACTCCTTGAGTGATAAGTATGGAAAGGATTTGCTAATCACCACGGGAGATTTTAACCACAAGTTAAACCCCGAAAAATTAGATCCTTGGTTGAAAGAAATTTTAAAAGCATATGAGATAATGCCGGCACACTTCCCCGCTTGTACCATGAATAGGCAAGATGAAGCCCTAGGGAATTTTTTTTAGGAGCAAAGGGGTTAATTAGCTTAAATGGTAGGACAGAATCTGATAGACCAGCAATGCAGACATTCAGAAGAGGAAATCAATTGTGCCCCATAGATTACTTCCTTGTACACGCTTGGAACTTTGCCTTGGTAAAGAAGGTGACCATCACCCACTCTATTGTGAAATAGTGAGAGGGCCCCCAAGAGTTTGTGAAAGAGTTCTACCACAATCAATGGATTATCCAAAACGCCCGACCACAAAATTAACCGATGAATATTTAATAATATTAGCCAGTTTTCAACAGAATTTATCCATTGAGGTAGCACAAGATCAGACGGTCCTGTGGTTTGAAGAAAAAATGCTTCAGGTTGTACAATGTCTCAGAGCCGACCTAAAGAAGAAGGAAAAGGGCGGTAAAATCTCACAAGTCTGGGATAGAAAGCAAATGAGCTGGTTTGATTCTGTATGTCGGGATAAAAAAAGGATATTAAGGAGAGAAGAAAGAAGTATGAGGCTAAGGTATGATCAGGAGGGTTTTAATAATTTAACAAATTTGAGGAAAGAATATAAAATGTTAGTGAGATCTAAGAAAAGGAGTTTTAAAGAAAAATGCTGGGACTCCCTATTGGAAACTATAGAAACAAAAATTATTAAAGGGTTCTGGAAGCTGATCCAAGACGCCTCGGGTCGATCCCCGGGAACCATGAGTTGTGTAGTTGACGAGGCATCCTGGGAGGAGTACTTAGGCCAATTATATATGGCTAGCAATGTGCCAGTATTAAGCGAGGAAAGAGTCCCTAAGTGGCGGGCAGCAAAAGAACTAATACCTTCATGCTCTATTGAAAATGTAAAAGACACCATTAGGAAGTTAAACTTAACCCGAGCAGCAGGGCCAGATAACTTACCCGCTGTTATAATTAAAACAGAGTTAAACTGGTGGGCACAATTTTTCTCGAAAATGGTTACTGCCGTGCTAGATTCAGGTACTATCCCAAAATCATGGAGGGGAGCGGTAATTAGGCCTCTGCATAAAAAAGGGGACAGAAAGGACTCTAAGAGTGATAGATTAATCAACCTGTTAGATATTGGTGTGAACGTTTTCTCTAAAATAATCCTAGGCAAATTGAAGGACTGGGTTGAGTTACATGCGATTGTCCCTGTGGAACAAGGAGGGTTTAAGGAGGGGCACTCAACCATTGACCATTGCTTTGCCCTATGGGCATTGGCTCGAAAGTCGGTAGAACAGCAAGGTAAGCTATACTGCTGTTTTGTCGACTTTCGGGCAGCATTCGATCTAGTAGATAGAGTGCGCCTTTGGGAGACGCTAAAAAGATATAACATTCCTGAAGAACTCTTAGTAGTTATTCAAGAGTTGCATAGCGAGAACTGGGCACAGGTTATTAAAGACACAATGGGGGGTTTGACACAAGAGATAGCAATCAATAACGGTCTAAGACAGGGCTGTGTATTGGCCCCACTCCTTTTTTCAATTTTCCTTGCTGATCTGCCTTCCTCTTTAATGACGGAATGGTAAGGTAAATGGGAAGCATTTGTCCTGCTTACTGTATGCAGACGATCTAGTAATTCTTGATCAAACAGAATTAGGTCTGCAAAGGAAGTTAAATGCATTTGATACATATTGTACATCTAAAACCAAACAGTGAACAGGGATAAAACAAAAATATTATGTTTTGGGAAGAGAGATCAAAAATGCAATTGGTTCCTGGGGCAAACGAAATTAGAAGTTGTCAATGAATACAAATACCTGGGAATATGGTTTTATAAATCTTTAAAATGGGGCACGCACCTACAGGCCCAGAAAACTAAAACCCTAGCCTCAGTTTGCGGGTTGAAAAAATTCAACAGTAACTATGGAGCTATGTCCCACAGACACATGTTGAAGGCCTACAATGCAATGATCCCTCCTCAATTGCAATATGGAGCAGAAATTTTATGTTTAGGAGGGAAATGCTCCTGGGACACCGAGGAAGGGAAATGTTTAAAACCTTGTTGTCATTGCCCAGCTCATCAATGATACAGGCCATTAGGTTGGAGCTGGACTTGTTATCATGGAACATTCAGGTTCAAGTAAACTTATGTAGGTTTTGGAAACGGCTGGGGTCAGGGGAAGAAGTGAAAGTGTCACGATGGTGTATGAAGGAGATTCAGCAGAGTGAACTAAAGTGGGCTAAAGTTATAAGGAAGAAACTCTACTCCATCTGTGACAATTTGAAGGTGAAAATCGACCCCCTGTCCCTGCATATTGAAGAACCTAAGAGGACTAAAATCCTTGGGGAAGGAAAAGTCTAGACTAATTGATACGGAGTATCTGAGACAAAAAGAGTCTGTGCAATTTATGTTAAATAGCTGGAGCAATGATAACTGGTACCCCTTATCTAGACACCCTACCAAATCAATGGTTGAGAATGGAATTATTAAAGGCGAGAGTAGGCATTAATCCCGCTCGTGCAAATGTTAAAATAAAAAGTATATTGATGGACCGTGACGGTAGATGTACATGCGGGATGGGCATAAAATGTACCTGTGTACACATTCTAATGGATTGCCAAAAATTGTTAGCTCTGCGAAAACTGTTTTTACGACCAGTTGTTTTAAAGTACGGTATAAGGTCAGGGATGCAAGCTGCAAAGAGGTTCCTTATGGAGTAGGGATTGAAGGAGTGGACCGAGGGTTGATAAACAGAGATTAAATTGGGAAATTTTAATTGTTTTAATTAGAAACTAAACGTTGGACCATATATGTGTATTGGATCGCGCTCATAGCTTGTGTATGGAATTGTTCTAACAAATTAAGATTGATGCTAGGAAAACAAGTTTTTATGATATAAAGAAATAATGAACTTGTAATAATTTTCTAATTCTGTTTTTATGATTCTTTTATAGAATTTTAATCTATATATTGTGTCTTATGCTGTTTTATGGTGTTTTATGTGGTTTAAAGACCTATGGTCAAAATAAACTTATTTTTGAATTGAATTGAAATAAACACACACACGCACTACACTGCAGCTGGCTAACAGCTTCCTTCCTACTTTTAAAATAATTAACTAGTCTTGACTGCTGAGGTAAATGATCATTTGTTCAGACAGCGGCTGGGTCAATCTTGAACACTAGTGCTGGGAGGAACTCTTTACCCCTGAGCAGCGAAGACAATTTACCTTCTGAGCCACTGTCCAGCAATAAGGTGGTGCACACTGATTTAGAAGTGTCCAGGGTCATCGCACAGTGATTTAGAAGTGCCCAGGGTCATCGCACACTGATTTAGAAGTGCCCAGGGTCATCGCACACTGATTTAGAAGTGTCCAGGGTCATCGCTGGAGGCAGGCAGGTCCAAGACCCCACCTGGTACTTACATTGATTTTTTTGGATGGTGGAGCCTAGTAGGTACCACTTTTCTGTTTACAGCCTTCTCTTCAGTGCTGCACACAACCAGAGCACACAGTAAGTGCCCCTCCCTTCACAGCGTCAAGAATAGTGCACTATGTCACGGCTGAGGGGTTAAAGGGCTTTAAAACTACGAGGAATAACATTACAGAGTTACATTGCTACCAGACGGATGGATGTCTCAACTATACCTCCAAGAATTATCCAAATGCTATATAAAAACCCCAGCTTCATGGGGGCGTGGCCAGATGCCGCTGCGGTAGGACGTGAGACGCGGGGCCCCCGTCCTGTGAACCCCCATCCTGTGGAATCCTGACCCCCCAGTGCTGCCCCGAAACCTCTGGGCGGACGTCTGCCGATGAGGCAGAGAATGACTTGCAGACACACTGATGCAGGTCGGAGGAGAGAGGCAACTAAGATGGGGGGCCCTGAAAGACCCGGGTGAGCTGTGGGCCCCGGAGTGGGGCGATCGGCAGCAGTCAGTGACAGAGCAGAGCTAGAAGGGGCCCCGGGGGCGGCCGCCGAGACTGAGCATGCGGCCCGGGAGACCCGGAGGTCCTGACTGAGCAGCAGAGAGGCGAAGAGTCTGACACGAGGCCGTGGCCCGGTGCAAGGACGCCCACGCTGTGCGCCCTGGAGGGACGCCACCTCGGGGCACATTCGAGACCCCTCCTGGAGAACATGACTGAGCACCAGCACAGAGCTACCCTGCCCGGAGAGTGAGAGCTGCTCGGGAGAAGAGAGGAGTCTGACACGGGGCCGTGGCTCCGGTGCAAGGACGCCCACGCTGTGCGCCCTGGAGGGACGCCACCTCGGGGCACATTCGAGACCCCTCCTGGAGAACATGACTGAGCACCAGCACAGAGCTACCCTGCCCGGAGAGTGAGAGCTGCTCGGGAGAAGAGAGAGTCTGACACGGGGCCGTGGCTCCGGTGCAAGGACGCCCACGCTGTGCGCCCTGGAGGGACGCCACCTCGGGGCACATTCGAGACCCCTCCTGGAGAACATGACTGAGCACCAGCACAGAGCTACCCTGCCCGGAGAGTGAGTGCTGCTCGGGAAAGGGGAGAGGCCCCATGAGTGCGGCCTGCACCGCCCCTGCCCGAGGCCTATCCTGAACATGACTGAGTACCAGCACTGAGCTACCCTGCCCGGAGAATGAGTGCTGCTCGGGAGAGGGGAGGAGTCTGACACAGGGCCGTGGCTCCGGTGCAAGGATGCCCACGCTGTGCGCCCTGGAGGGATGCCACCCCAGGGCACATTCGAGACCCCTCCTGGAGAACATGACTGAGCACCAGCACTGAGCTACCCTGCCCGGAGAGTGAGTGCTGCTCGGGAGAAGAGAGGAGTCTGACACGGGGCCGTGGCCTGGTGCAAGGACGCCCACGCTGTGCGCCCTGGAGGGACGCCACCCCGGGGCACATTCGAGACCCCTCCTGGAGAACATGACTGAGCACCAGCACTGAGCTACCCTGCCCGGAGAGTGAGTGCTGCTCGGGAAAGTGGAGAGGCCCCATGAGTGCGACCTGCACCGCCCCTGCCTGAGGCCTATCCTGACATGCTCTCTACCTGGGCGGCCTGGAGGGCGAGAGGAGCCGATGCGCGGCCTGCGCCTGTGGGCTTGGGAGTGACCAGGCTAGCGCCTCTACTGTGGGACTTGCTGCGTGGCACTCTGTCCTGGGGCGGGGTTAGATCAGATCACAGACAGTGTCAGGCCGCTACGATCACACATGTTCCGGGGGGGGGTGGGGAGCCCAGATGCCCGGTGGACCTCCCCCCCACCCCCCCTTTGAAGCTGTTGGGACAGCTGTTGTACTGTCTGGTGTTTGTTGGGACAGCTGTTGTACTGTCTGGTGTTTGTTTGGACAGCTGTTGTACTGTCTGGTGTTTGTTGGCGAGATGCTCTCGCCTCTCCGACTGCATTCGCCCTGTAGATTTGCACCCTGACGGGCAGATGTTCAGCTTGGGATGGGCAGATGTGCTCCAGGGGAGCGCCGGAACTGGTGCCTGCTTGGTGCTCCCTCACACTAGATATCTGGGCAGTGTTCACCCCTACCACGTTTTGCTGGGGTACCAAGATCCTGCTGGGGGGGTCTGATGTGGTACTTAGCTGTGGGACTGGACTGCGCACCGAGGCACTACTGAGAGGGCCCTGGGTCTGGACTCCGTGGACGAGGAGGACCGAGCACGACCTGGACAGCTGTGATGAACAGATAGGCCTACTGTGCACTCTCTTGGGCCGGCCCTGCCCCTTCCACACTACTCGCTCCCAATAGTTGTGTGCTGTGGTGGAGTGTGGTGTTTTTCAAGCGCTGACTGCTGATGGCTATGGGGAAAGCGATCAAGAGACGCAGACCAGACACCCCTGACCCACTAGTGATGACTACTCGAACCAAGAGGTGGAAGGGACCATGCCGCCGCCCCCCGGGGGGATGTCCAGGACCAGCCCACGTGTCACATGGCCCATATGGGCATTGTCATCTTCCCTACGTTAGCATGAGCACGTTGCTGGTTGTCCACTGCTTTGCGCACGTTACTACACAACTTTATTTTGCTTGTGCCACACTGAAACTTTCACATAGAACATGCTGTTGTTTTTGCACTTTGCTCGTTCTCCTGGGATTTAGTCTGAACATTGTTAACAAGGTCGAACAACAATGCCCCTTGTTATTAAGTTCTGGTCAGGCCCTTCACCTAGACAAAACATGCAGATGCACCTGTTGTTTCGGAATACGTACTTTGGTCATATGGGGATACACTGATCAGTAACACACACTTGGAGAGGAATCTTTCCAGGGAGAAGAGCGTGACAGCACCTGTGATGTAGATCTACCCTCCATAGACTGAGGTACGGGGTCTGTTGATAACACTCATAGATCTTCTAATATATAATCATTTTGCTTCTATACAAGGGGAGGGAGGTTAGGCTACTCTGTCGTTTATCATGACAGCTCCTTTTATGATTTACGGACTACTTGCTATGCTGACCGTATTTGTGTTAGGCATTTTTCTACTGATTGTGGCACGTATACTGCATACTATAGCACGTTCGTTAAAATAAACGTTTTAAACTGTTTCGTGTCTGTCAGATCTTATTGTGGACGAGTACAAGAGCGTGAGCGAAAGGGTGCGTCTTGCAACCGCGATTCCTGAGAGTCAGGAGTGTTGTGTTATTGGGGGTCTAATCACTTGTTCCTCAGTGAGTGAGTAGGTGGGCAAGTGAGACACTATAGCTAGTCGGTCCCGGGCTCATGGGTACTAAGGTGGTAGGATAACTCAGTCCCTGCCTACTAAGGTCCCATAATTCCAAGCATAGTTCTGTGATTTCACAGAATTCCTGCAACACACGCTTTGCGAAATTATGCAGGCTATCACTGCGTCTAGCGAGGCACTCGAGGCAAAGATGGATGCCATAGGAACTGACCTCAACCTCTTAAAAGACGACCACCGACGCCTTGCTGAGAGGGTCATGACATCTGAGCAGAAGCTGGCGGACATACCCCCTGAGATTGCCATGCTACAGAATAAACTGTCTGCTATGGAAGGCAGGGTTAAGACCCTGGAACTGCGTGCAGAAGACAATGAAAACAGATGCAGTAGGAACAACATATGTGTCATTGGTGTGCCCGAGCGCACAGAGGGTGACAATATGCTGGCATATTTGGAGGACTGGCTGCACGGAGAGGTGGCACTGGAAGGACTTTCCTCGTTTTGCGCCCTGGAAAGGGCAGAGTACCGGCCCCCCTGCCTAGACCGGGAGCCCCACCTCGCCAGATAGTGGCCAGACTTCTCCACTATAGAGATCGCAACCATATACTTACGCAGGCCAGACTACGGGGTAACCTCCAGATCGGCAATAGCAAGGTCATGATCTTCCCTGATTTCATTAGAGATGTGCAGAGACATCGATCCACCTTTCTGGAATTCAAGCGATGCCTTCGACAACTGAACATTTCATATGCCATGTTGTTCCAGGCCCATTTACGAGTGGTTACGCCTACTGTTCAGTTCTTCCAGACCCACAAGGAAGGGTGGGGTTGGATTGAGTCGAGGACAGGGGCCCGAGCCAGGTAAGGACTCCCCGCGGCCCACCCCTCGCCGAAGGAAACCTGAGAAAAGTAAGAAAGGGGCCCCATCGATAGAGGCCAGATGCGAGCGGCACAGAGTGATCAGGGCTCTAACGAAATCAGCAACACTGGCATGAGCCCCCTATCCTCTCAAAATGAGCAGGTGGACCCAAACTCTGAAGGTACCAAGGACACCAGTTCGGCAGAGGACACGGACACTGACTTACCCAAGGTTACCCCTGGTTACCCCCAGCATTGCAGACATTTCGAGAGTGCTTCGAGAACCATTGACCAGTGAGAACACTGGGGGATGGTTGATTGGGGCACCCGTGCTTTTGTTGTTCCCTTTCCTTTGTATCCTAGTTTATAGATTGGGGATATATAGCTCTCCTTTCATCCTGCCTAGGATGGGGGGGGATCGGGTTGGGAAGTTCGGCACAGCTTCTGGCCACTTTCGCTTACCTCTTGTTGCAGGTTTGTGGGGATACCTGCGAATGGATACCAGTTGGTATCATGTTTGGATAGGGATCACAATTCTACCTGTCCTGGGAGAGGGAGTTGGGGTTTTTGCAGCTTGTTTCTCAGTTGGGGTTTAGGCGTGCCTGGCTGCCGGGGTTCACTACAGATACATCACGGGGAGAGAAAGTTATTACTTGGTAGTAGGTGGCACCAGGGATTGATGGCAGATAGTACAGACTAACACATGGCGCCCACCGTGGAATTTTAGAGGGATGAACACCATGATGAAACGATAAAGTGTTTGCCTACCTTGCCAGGAGAGGGGTACAGATTGCCCTGCTGCAGGAAACACATCTCATTGCTAAGGAGGGGGCCCCCCTACAACGCAGATGGCGGGGACAAGCCTATTATACGGATTACTCTGCTTTAGCTAGGGGTGTGCTGGTGTGGATAAAACCTGGGGTACCATTTCAATATACTATCCATCTGGCGGATCCTGAGGGGCGGTAAGTGTGGTGTCTGGTGAACTAGATGGCCGAGATGTCACTATTGGGAGCCTGTATGTGCCGAGTGCAGATCAGGTCTCATTCCTAGCGGGGCTCTCAAGAACATTAGCACCATACCTGGTAGGGTCAGTACTCCTGAGGGGAGACTATAATTGTGTGGCAGATCCAGAGGTGGATCGTTCTAATCCCTCTCTGAGGGAGTCCCCAATTGTCAGGACAGCTAGGGCTTTCAGGGAGTGGTGGACCTAGTGGGGACTCATTGACTCATGGAGGACACTACATCCGAAGGAGCGGGATTATTCCTTTTTTTCTTACCTGCATGTACGTTTAGATGCCATCCTCTGTACACTGGATATGCACAAACTGGTCACGACTAGTGAATATTTATCCTGGACGATTTCAAATCACAATCCCCGGTTATTGGGGTTGACATGGACGAGGGCCCTACCCTGTATTCCCACGTGGCGTCTGAAACCAGAATCCCTTGAGGACCCCGTTTTTCCAAGCCACGATACAGGCGGCTATAGGGCAATATTTAGCTGAGAATGAGGGCACGGCATCGAGCCCACTTGTACAGTGGGATGCCTTCAAGGCGGTGGTTAGGGGCAGATGTATCTCCGAGTCTGTATATATCCGTAGGACCCTCCTGCGGGAGACACTGAGAGACATCGAGAAACGCAGGCCCGAGCACCGGGAGATGCAAGTGACATTGATAGAAACAAAAGAAAAAGAGGCCAAACAAGTCAAAAGACTGGGGTGCTTTGATTATGGAACTATATGATCCAAGCACATGCGGAGAGGGACCGCACTGGCGCGCTTCCTGCATGGCTGGCCAATCCTGCAAACCAAGGTTTGGTCATTTTAGAGCTCAGGGAAGAGAATACTTCCACCCTATATCGGCAACGTGATATTAACCGGGCGTTTCATACCTATTATGCCGACCTATATGGGAGCAAGGTGGCCTGCACAGATGCGGACATTGATGCCTTTTTGGGGACGCTAGCCTTGCCGACCGTGACCGATGAAGAGGTGCGCTCTCTGGGAAGAGACATCAAACTCCCGGAGATTAGAGCTGCCATAAAATCTATGGCCAGGAATAAGACCCCTGGCACAGATGGGCTGCCGGTAGAATTCTACTCTGTGTATGTGGAGGAGATCGGCCGCAGCTGATGGAACTTTATAACATACTGAGGCAGTTGGGTAGGCTCCACGCGACCACTCGAGAAGCCCGAGCCAGGCCTCTTTTAAAACCCAGCAAACCTGCTTTAAAAAAAACAGCATATAGCCGTGATCAATGCTCAATTTGGATTATAAGATCCTTAATAAGATTTTGGCCATGCGTCTTCTCCCGCATATGACCACCCTCATCCATGGGGACCAGGTGGGATTTATCCCCAGTCGCAACACAGTCCTTAATATTCAGAGATTACTGCGGGTGCTGAGGGCCGGTACATATGACAAGGAGGAAGCTGTAGTATTTGCGGTTGACATTGAGAAGGCATTCAAGAGCCTGGAGTGACCCTATCTTTACAAGGTAATGCGCTGGTTCGGACTGGGTCCCCACGTTTTTGGCATGGACTGGCTTGTTTTACACGGACCCCCTGGCTAGAGTGAGGACAGGGGGTACGATCTTGGAGAGTTTTCGGGTGGGCCGTGGCACTAGCCAGGGGTGCCCTCCGTTGGCCCTGCTGTTTGCTCTGGCTATGGAGGCTCTGGCCTGCGATGCCCGGACTCCCCTACCGGGGCCTGGAGGTGCGTGCTGGGAGAACATCACCACATCACGTTATACGCTGACGATCATTTGCTCTTCCTCCACACTGTGAGAGAGGACCTTGTGGGAGCAAAGGAGCAGCTGACGCACCTCAGGAGGGTCTCGGGCTTACAAGTTAACTGGCAAAAGTCATGCATGTTTCCCACAAAGCCTAACAGGGACAGACCGGCGGTTGTGGGTGATGTGCTATGGGAACCCAGATGTCTACCGTATCTAGGGGTTAGAATCTATCATGACCCCACTGATATCCTGGAGGGCAATATCGGGAAGGCTATCCATGGAGTGAAAGTGAGTACAGAATTCTGGTCTACACTTCCGCTATCTGTGGCTGACAGAGTCGCCCTACTGAAAATGGTGGCTTTGCCACGGCTGTTTTATTTTTTCGTAGTCCTTCCAGTATGGATCCCAATCGGCTCATTCCGAGACCTCAGGACGTTAATTACAGGATTTGTGTGGTGGTCCGGCAGTCGCAGAGTGGCATTAACCACGATGCAGAGACCGACTGATGCGGGCGGCTTGGCTCTCCCAGACTTTGAAAGCTACTACCTGGCAGCACAATTACAATGGCTCACGCAGTGGGTGGCCGGAAGGGTTGGACGGACAGGGAACTTGGGCCCTGCTGTTCCGAATCTCCGTCCGCTGTCTCGCGTTGTGCTGGGGCTAGCCACTCCGGGAGCGAGGGACAGCCCCGAATTCATGATGCTCCGTAGATGCTGGGTTAGAAGCCTCTAGAAGCCAAAAACTAGGCGGCCATATGCTCCAGATTTTCTGATGGAATTTCTACTAGAACTTCCGCATGGAGACTGGCGGGGCTAAGAGAATGGGTGGCAGCTGGCGCACTGACGATGGGGATTCTGTTTGAGGGTGGTTTTCTACTCTTATTTGAAGACTTTAGAGAGCGACACAATCTATCGCACGGGCACTTCCTCTTATATAAGGCGCTCACAGCAGCAATCCGAAAACAATGGAGTTCGGGATTGTCGGAACCTCAACACTCTGGAGGGTGCCAATATATAGTTGCATCTTCAGGCACGTACAAAGCAGTCACCTGCTTATACCGACGATGTCGGGGAAATGGGATATCCCCCTTGACCGCCTGGGGTCGCGTTGGGAGAAGGACCTGGGTGTCCTCATAGAGGAGAACGTCTGGGAAGATCTTGTGAGTCGCATTCCCAGAGCGTCTAGGAATGCTAAATTTAAACAGATTAATTTCTATGTACTCCATAGGGCATGTCTCACACCAGGGAGGATAAACTGTTACTTCACGACAATGGAGGCTAAATGCCCCCGATGCGAAGAATAGGGAGCTGAGTTCCTCTACATGTTTTGGAGGTGCCCAGCGTTGGGAGACTTTTGGAAAGCAGTGACTGACACCCTAACTGAAGTGATTGGAAGGGAGGTTCACTGTACACCTGGTCATTGCCTCCTTCACTGGTTCCCACACACCGCCAAGACTAAGGAAACTAGCAAGTTTCAGGACCTGGAGCTTCTCCTGGCCAAAAGGGAGATCGCCAGAAATTGGAAGACCCCGAGGGGGCCCAGTTGCCAGGGATGGAGAAGGGAAGTCCTACGCTGGACGGATGAGGGAGCTGTCCATTTAAGGGAAGCCACCCGGGGCAGGGGGGGGGTCCCTTGAAGCTGCCAGGGCTTGGGAGGCACTAGTGGAAGACATGAAGCACCCAGATCTCTTCCCTTGAGGAGCCATCAGACACCCCCTGATTACAAGGGCAACATATTAGGTCCCTGCGTTGAGTCCACGTTCTGAGAGCATATGGACTTCTTTCCTGTCGGAGCCCTGATGCTGGTTTCATGACCTGGATTGCAGCACCGCTATGGGGTACTTTCTCACACTCTCTTTTCTCCATTACTGGAAAAGTGTAGGAATGCTTTCTTATAATTCATATTTGCCCATGGCACGCCTGGAGAGGGCGGGAATTTTTTATGGTTAAGTTTGCAGTTCATAGTCTAGGGGCCCTTGGATACAGGTAGATACCCTGCGTACAGGATAAAGTCTCTTCGGCCTTGATCTGTCCACACGGATTACTAGTTACTGTTATGTAAGGCCAAGACCTACCCTACAGGATTGTGCTCATATACCCAGATTGAACAGGCCTATCAATATTTGATTGTCTGTCTGTTTTTCTCTGGTTTCTCTCAAAAGCAACAAAAATGTTTAAAAAAAACCCACCAACTTCATTCAAATACCAACCGCCTTTCTGACCCACGTTCTAAGATGTGCGTTGCTGTATTTCACCTCATAAAAAACCCCAAACGTAGAACAAAAGTCAGAGCCACGTTCTTAATCTTGATTCTGATGCAACCATCCTTTGTAAGCTCGGGACAACAGAAAGCTGGAGGTGTACCAATGGGCACAACCCTCAAGTAACGGCCCACAGCAGCCTCAACTACTCACCCGGTTGGCTGGAGGTGAACCAATGGGCACAACCCTCAAGTAACGGCCCACAGCAGCCTCAACTACTCACCCGGTTGGCTGGAGGTGAACCAATGGGCACAACCCTCAAGTAACGGCCCACAGCAACCTCAACTACTCACCCGGTTGGCTGGAGGTGAACCAATGGGCACAACCCTCAAGTAACGGCCCACAGCAGCCTCAACTACTCACCCGGTTGGCTGTCACGGCACAGTACTGAAGGTTCTGCAGGAGCCCGATGTCTGGAGGGATGATGGTGAGGTTATTGTGGCTGAGGTCCAAGTAGCGCAGCTTGCGGCAGAGGAAGAGCTGGGTGGGAATCTTGTCGATCTTGTTGCGGTTGAGGTAGAGCCGCTCCAGATTGGTGAGGTTGCCAATCTGGATAGGGATGTAGGCAATGTGATTGTACCAGAGCTTGAGACAGGTGAGGCGGTGCAGGTGCTGGAAACTGATGATCTCCTCAATGGTCTTGAGGTTATTGTCCTTGAGGTCGATCTCTTGTAGATTGTGGAGACTGAAGATGGAGTGTGGGATGCGCTCCAGGTCACAGCGGAGGAGCTCCAGCTCGGTCAAGTTCACCATCTTTTTTAGGCTGTTCAGGACCATGAGCTTGGTACCCTCGTTGTTGATGGAGAGCTTCTGCAGGTGGATGCCCACATCGGTCACCACCTGTGGCAGCTTTGTGAGGTTGCTCTTCAGCCGTAAGACCTTCAGCCTCTTCAGCTCTCGCAGGCCATCAATCACAATGTAGCGGTTATTCTCGGCACTAAGGTTTCCAGTCAGGTGGAGCTCCTCCAAGTTCTTAAGGCTGTAAATCCAGAGCGGGATCTCTTTGATATCTGTAAACTTGATGTGTAAAGACTTTAAGTTCTCTCGAAGGAAGGCCAAGGCCGGGGCTTCTATTTTAGCAGCTGTGTGGTAGAGCCACAATTCCTTGAGGCTGGTGAGCTGGGCAATGCTGGGCGGGATGGTGACGTCAGGAATGAGCTCCAGCTTCAAGACCTCCAGTTCCAGCAAGTCGAAGACTGTGTCTGGGATGCCACTGAGCATGAAGAGATGCAGCTCCAGCTTGTCCTGCGAGTTCTTTGTGATTCGCTGCCGCAGCTTGTCCAAAGTCCACTCATTGTTGAGGTTCAACTGTCGCAGCTTGTTCTCGCTAACCTCTGAGAGGAAGACAGCAAAGCGCTTGGAGTAGAGGGGGTCGTACTGGTCAATGAGGTGCAGCATGAAGGCAAAGTCATTCTTGACGTCAGGAATGTCACTGTAGCTGCTCTCCTCCCGGATTGACTCAAATGAGTACTTCTTCAGAGAGCGCCTCAGCATCCACCAGAGCGTGTACATGCAGATCAGGCCGTAGAAGATGACAAGGCTAATGTAGAAGGAGGCCAGGATCTTGAAGAGGGTGGCAAGGGGGTGGGCGCAGCGGAACATGCTGTAGCCGGTCAGGCTCTCAATGTCCACCTTGCAGTCCACGTCGAAGGTGATGTTACTGACATAGTACATAGTGTAGCTGATGATGAGAAGGAACTTTATGACTTTGATGATTGTTTGGCGCATATACAGGCGGTAAACGATGTCTCCTTCTTCCACATGAGTGCGGAACTTCTTCACCTTCTCAAACAATGCCTTAGCCTGCTCGCCTTCCTTTTTGTCTAAGACCCCAGTCTCAGAACGGTCCACAATGCCCTGCTCTATCCGGGACTTGGTTCTCTGCAACATAGGAACAGTGGCCTCCACATCCTCACTCACAGTGGAGGCCTTTTTATCCATTGAGCCATTCATCTTCCCAGTGGCTGTTTTGGAGTCACTTTCCTCTACCACAGTTTCGGATAGCGCTCTGGTGGTCCATGGTGAGTCAAAGCACTTTAGCAGGATTGAAACAAAGTGTTCCAGCTTGGAGCTGGTGCGGGGGAACTTGAACCAGAAGTTGCTGCAGGCCAGGAATATAAGCGTATGCAGCAGCACAAGGTATGGGAAGTACTTGGCAAACCAATGAAGGCGGTTCTCATAGCACACAGCGTCCACATAGTTGTACTGATGCCGGTCTAAGTCATACTTGATGCCGGTCGGGCCAGTTTCCGCAGAGGAGATGATGCTGGCATTGTAGTAAGAGGACTCAAGATCCGGCGTTGACCACGCACGGTGTGAGTCATTGCAAGAGTCTTTGGTGACCCATTTGCATGGGAGGCAGATCATTTTGTCTTGTGTGACCTGCAGAGTCCCGCCGAAGACCGCAATCATCAACATGACAATGGAAATGTAGTCGGTGAACACGTCCCACCATGGCTTCAGGATGCGGTATGCAGGTTGGGTGTCAGCAAAATAACGAAGTTCAGTGATAGGAATCATGGTTTATCTGAAAAGAAAGGAGCAGCAATCAATGGTGGTATACGGTCAAAGAGGTCTAAACAATGCAGGCCTCAGGTCACACAGAGAATGAGCCACACTAGACCAGGCAGCGCAAACCACAAGCAGCCGTACAAAGCACACCAACACATTTAGAGTCTGATAAAATAGTTCACTTTGCTCATTAAGAGGAACTGCTTTGTGACAATCAATCAGGGGTTTATATAGCACGCTACTCACCCGTGAGGGTCGGGTCTCAAGGCACTGTTGGGGGGGAGGGAGTGGGGGCGTCTCTCTCTCGCTCTAGATATATATATATATATATATATACATACACACACACATATATAATATCTACATATATAAATATACATATATAACACTAGCATGCATAGTGTAGCTCCTAAATTCACCGAACAGCACCCAAGGCATGTAGCTCATGCACTAATTATAGGAGGGGTTGAGTGTATCTTCCAAATGAGACCTGATCGAATATTTTAAACGTCCTCCTTCACAGTCAACATTCAACAGTTTCATGCACACCAACCTTCCCACCTTCAATTTACTAACCCTCAGACCTCTCTGCAGATTAAGCCTTCTTCCCCTCTAAACCTCAGACCTCCCTCAAAACCATCCCCGTCATGTGTCTTAGTTAGGCCCTGGGAGACACGCTACCATTATTCACCATGTACACGTTTCCTAAGTTGCCTTCTCTTTCACGCGATGGCTATTGACACACATTTACAAGCGTGCCAGAGGCAGATTAGTTTTTCTGAAACCACCCCGCTCACAGATTCCACTTAGTAAGATCATTATCACAACTCCTTGAACATCATGCACAAGGCCTCGGTACACATTGTGCAATTGTTATTAATTTTCCTCCACAAGGCGACAGAGCTATTAGTAGAATCATAACAAAGTTAGCATGCCTAAGGTCTCGGCTCGAGAACAAGGATGCCTTTCGTTATAAATTAACATATAGTTTCTTACCTGTCGGTGTAGTTTTGCAGCTTGAAGACTTTCTGGATTCACTATGCTGTGCATTATTCCGCCATCTTGTGGTTGGGTCCGGAATCGTAGTATTTTCTCTTTTTTTTTTTTTCGTGGCCCAGGTGGGCGGCGACGTCCCACCATTTGGTGTCCTTCGTGACGTCGACACGCTTCCTGCAGAAGCTCCCACCTTTGGTCGCCATCTTCGGATTCTTTTTTCTTTTTGTTGTCCGCTTTGCTTGATCCCTTTAGCTATGTATGCAATTTAGCCTCCTTTGTCCTCATGTCTCATCTTTCTGGCGGAGGAGGGTGGGATCGCTAGTGAATCCAGAAAGTCTTCAAGCTGCAAAACTACACCGACAGGTAAGAAACTATATGTTTTGCATCGTGAATCTTTCTGGATTCACTATGCTGTGCATAGACTTAGTAGCGGTTTTGTCCTTATTGCGGTGGCTGGGTGGAAGATGAGCATTGGTTACTGAAAATGTGTTGTAAGACCTTCTGTCCCACTTGCGCTTCCTTGTTCATTTGAATATCCACACAGTAGTGCTTAGTGAACGTATGCACTGAAGACCATGTTGCAGCTTGGCAAATGTCTTGAATAGGTGTGTTCGCTAGAAACGCAATTGTTGCTCCTTTCTTCCTTGTAGAGTGAGCTTGAGCAGCTCCTTGTAACTGTTGTCCTGCCTGCTTGTGGCAGAGTTGAATTGTCTGCGCGATCCATCGTGCAATGGTATTCTTGGTGACTGGTCGTCCCAGAAAACTGCTTGCAAAGGAGACAAAGAACTGTTTTGTTTTCCTGCACTCCTTTGTCCTCTCTATATAGTGCATTACGGCCCTTCTGGCGTCTAGTGTGTGCAGCGCCCTTTCTGTTCGTGTGGAAGGTTTTTGGAAAAAACTTGGTATTTGGATTGTTTGGTTAATATGGAACCGAGACACCACCTTTGGCATGAAGTGTGGGTCCGTCCTCATTACAATCCTGTCCTTGTGTATTTGCAAGTAGGGCTCTTGGAACGTCAGCGCTTGCAACTCACTTACTCTTCGTAGTGACGTGACAGCCACTAAGAAGGCTATCTTTAGTGTGAGCATGTGCAGTGTAGTCTTGTGAATAGGTTCAAAGGGTGCCTTCATCAATTGAGTTAGCACTACGTTGAGGTTCCATGCTGGTGCTGGCATCCTCTTTGGGGGTGCGATTCTTTTCGCCCCTTCCAGAAATCTTTTCACAACTTGAGAGGTGAAGAAACTTTTCCCCGTCTCTCTTGTGTAGGCCACTACCGCAGCCAAGTGCACCCTCAGGGATGTGTAGCTTAATCCGCTTTGTAGCAGGTGCGTTAAGTATTTTAGTACCGTTGATTCCCTTGTGATCTTCCGTTGTAGATTCTCCTTGATGCACCATTGGGAGAACCTCTTCCACTTTGCTACGTAGCACTTTCTTGTGGAAGGTCTCCTTGCCTCCCTGAGTACTGCCATGGTACTTGGTGGTAGTTTGAGGTGTGCAAATTCTAGGTCTTCAGGAGCCATGCTGCTAGGCTGAGGCTCTCCGGTTCTGGGTGTAACACCTTTCCGTTCTGCATTGTTAACATGTCCTTTCTTCTTGGGAACCTGTGTGCTGGTTCTTGTGCCATTTCCACTATCTGTGAGAACCAGGATTGTCTGGCCCACTGAGGTGCTATCAGTATTAGTGTCATGTTGCTGATTCTGCATTTGCTGAGTACCCTGTGTATCAGTGGTATCGGGGGGGAAAAGCGTATGCAAATGTCTTTGACCAACTTATCCATAGCGCATTCCTCTGTGACCGATGGTCTGGTTGTCTGGATGCGAAGTGTTGGCATTTTGCATTCTGGTGTGTTGCAAATAGGTCTATTTGCTGTGTACCCCATTTTTGGAATAGCTTCTCTATTTCCTGTTGATTGAGCTCCCACTCGTGGGATGCCGACGTCTGCCTGCTGAGTCGGTCTGCTTCCACATTGTCCTTCCCTGGGAAATGTATTGCCAATAGGTCTATTTTTAGTGGGATGGCCCATCTCCATATTTCCTGTGCTAGCCCCGATAGTGCCACTGATTGTGTTCCTCCTTGTTTGTTTATGTAGAACATGGTGGTTGTGTTATCTGTTTGGACCAACACCCTGTTTCCGTACAGCTCTTTCTGAAAGGCTTTTAAGGCTAGGAATACAGTCTTTAGCTCCAGGTAGTTGATGTGTCTGACCGCATCTTGCTGCGACCATAGACCCCTCACCCTGAGCTTGTTCATGTGTGCGCCCCACCCCAGCTGGGAGGCGTCCGTTGTGATGGTCACTGTCGGAGTTGGTTGTGTGAATGGCTTCCCCTGTGATATGTTTTCCTTGTTCCACCACGCCATTTCCTGATGCACTGCGTGTGTGACAACCACAAGATCTTCCCAACTCCCTGTGACCATTGCTGCTGAATCCATTCCTGGAATGGTCTCATGTGTAGTCGGATATTTGGGACTAGGTGGATGCATGACGCCATCATTCCCATTAACTTGCTCACCGTCCTCACTGTCAGAACTTGCCCCTTGCGGTAAGGACGTGTTTCCTTCAGTATCGCCAATGTTCTCTTCCTGCTGGGGAACACTTTGGCCTGTATGGTGTTGATCTCGGCCCCTAAGAATATCTTGATCTGCTCCGGTTCGGTTGACGATTTTTCCCAATGAATTGAGAAACCCAGTTGGCTCAGTGTTTGCACGACCTGCTGGATGCGTTCTTTGCAGTGTCTGTACGAGCTTGCCTTTACGAGCCAGTCGTCGAGGTAGGGATATACGTGTATTCCTTGCCTTCGTAGGTGCACTGCTACTGCTGCTAGGCACTTTGTAAACACCCTTGGTGCGGTTTGGAGTCCGAATGCCAGTACTGTGAACTGGTGGTGAGTCAGGTTGATCACAAATCGTAGTTGACGTTTGTGCCTGTGGTTGATGGGGATGTGCAAGTACGCGTCCTTCAGATCTATAGTTGCCATGTAATCCCCTTGTTGTATTTGTGGTATTACCTCCTGTAGGGAAGTCATCTTGAATCTTTGAGTTCTTATGAATTTGTTTCAGAATCTCAGATCTAGGATAGGTCTTAGTGTTTCGTCCACCTTTGGCACGAGGAAATAAGTTGAGTAAACCCCTTTGTTCCTTTGGTTGTGCGGCACTGCCTCTATCGCCTCCTTGCTGAGCAGTTCCTTCGCCTCCAGCTGCAAGAGCGAAAGTTCCCTTGCTGAGTGAGCCTTGTTTCTTGGTTTTCTGTTTGGAGGTTGTTTTTCCAGCTCTATGCAATATCCGTATTGTATGATGTTTAGTATCCATTTGTCTGTAGTGACCTTCCTCCACTGCTTGAGGAAGTTCTTTATCCTGCCTCCTACCGGTGTTGTGTGTTCGAGGGACTGTTTCCTGTGGAACGTCAGGTTTTTGTTTTTCTCTTTGTCCTTGCCCCCACCCTGAGGTGTTGCTAGGGTGGTTGTTGGCTTGATGGTGAAGTCACTTGGAGGTGGGCGGTTGGCCTCCTCTTCGAGTCTGTCCTCGTCCGTTTCCGCGCCCTCGAAAGGACTGGCCCCGGGGCTGGTACTGCCAGTTTTGCTGCTGCTGGCCTTGGTTGTTCCTTTGATAGCCTTGCTGGAACGTTTGGTGCGATGTGGTAGGCACGTTGCCTCCTCTACCACCCGGCCTTCTCGTGGGTGTCCCTCTTCTCATTCCTCTGAACTGCAGCGCTCCCATGGACCTTGCTGTCTCGTTGTCCTTCTTGAGCTGCGTTAACTTGTCGTCAACTGGTGTGCCAAACAGTTGCTCGCCGTTAAAGGGTGTATTCAGGATGTTACTTTGCACCTCTGGCTTGAATCCAGAAATTCTGAGCCATGCGTGTCTCCTCTCGGTCACCCCTATCATCATCAGTCTGCTGGACGTCTCTGCAGCATCCAAGGCCGATTTCAAGCATGTGTTCGCTATGCTTTTGCCTTCTTCTACCAGGTGAGCTGCTCTTTGTTGGTACTGTTCTGGTAGATGCTTTAGGAGCTGCCCCACTTCATCCCAGTGTTGGTATGCGTGCCTGTTGATCAGGGCGTTGGAGTTTGCGATGCGCCAATGGATTGCCGCATTTCTTTCCACCTTTCTCCCTGTAAGATCCATCCTCCTACTCTCCTTGTCTGGAGGTGGTCCGGCATTAGTGGGCACATTGGCCCTCTTCCTAGCCGTTGCTGTAATTACGGAGTCGGCTGGCACTGATCCTTGTATGTATCCAGGGTCCTTTGAAGAATGTTTATATTTCTTCTCCGTTCTTGGAGTCACAGCCTTGCATACTGCTGGTTCCCTAAAGGCCTCTCTTCCTTGATCCAGCACACTAGGGAGCATGGGCAGGAATTGGCTCCTGGTTTGTTGAGGCAGTAGAGTCTCCAGGAGGAAACATGCCTTGGGCTTCTCTTCCATTTTTACTCCATAGGTTTGTGCAGCCTTTTGGACGACCATGTTGTAGACCCCAATGTCATCTGGCGGCGAGGGCCTCGAAGGGTAAGTGTCTACCCCATCTTCCGGCGATTCTGCGTCGAGGTCTTGCCATTCCAGGTCTTGTGCCTCCGAGGACGTCGAGTCTCGGTAGGATTGCAGATCTTCGTCGCCTTCTCCCTCGAAATAATAGTCTTCGTCCCCCTGTTCCTCGACTGGTTCGGGTGTTTTCAGCGGTTCGGTGTCCTCGTCGTCTATTTCGACCTCGAGCGCGGGTCTCGACGGGATGGTGTATTGGCTCATCTTGTGGTCGAAGTCCTCGAGCCTCCTCTTCTTCCTCTCCATCTCGTGTGCCTGTTCGGCATCGAGGGCTGGAGCGACTCTTCAGGGCCGATGTCGACGACGATGTCTGCCCTTCCTTTCTCTGCGCCAAGGTGTCCTTTTCGGGGGCAACCTTCGACGCCCTGGGTTTTTCGAGGGCTCTTGCCGATTGGGAGTCCTTTTCGAAGGATCCGCTCGGCTGACTGTCCTTGGTTGCTGTTGCCTTCGTCGAATGTTTCGGCGGCAATGCTCCCTTCGAGGACTTGGCTTCACTTCTACGAGTGTCGCTCGGGGCTTTAGCTTCACCCTTTCGAGTGTCGCTCGAGTGTTTAGGGGTCGACGACTCCCTTACCTCCTTCGACGTTTTCTTATGGACCTCGACGACCGCGCAGTCCTCCGGTCCTTCGGCGATGTTGTCCTCCGCTCCGCTGGAGAGGCCCAGGTCTCGGAGCGATGGAGGTGGTCCCTGCCCCTGCATGTTGTGGTTCGCCCTTCTCTGCCTCTCCCTCACTCTGAGGGTCTTGGGTGTAAACGCCGAGCACGCGTTGCAGTCTTCGCTGCTGTGGTCGAGCGGCAAGCAGAGGTTGCAGACTGGATGCTGGTCCTTCTGGGCGTACTTGTGGTGGCAGTTGGTGCAAAACTTGAACAGTGTTTTGTCCATACCCGCGCTCAGGGAGCCCCCTGCGAGCGCATTCTCCGTAGAAGGTCGAGATCTCGGTCGTAAACCTTCTCCCTCGTCGTCCCGCTTACCTGACCTGTAGTCCGGTGTAATTGAAAACTGATTTTCGTCGTTTTTCTTCGATTTTCCTTGATTCCTCTTCCAAAACTTCTGGAACTCTTCGGCAACGATCCAGACCCAACGGCGGAAAAAAGAATCTGAAGATGGCGACCAAAGGTGGGAGCTTCCGCAGGAAGCGCGTCGACGTCACGAAGGACACCAAATGGTGGGACGTCGCCGCACACCTGGGCCACGAAAAAAAAAAGAAAATACTACGATTCCGGACCCAACCACAAGATGGCGGAATAATGCACAGCATAGTGAATCCAGAAAGATTCACGCTGCAAAACAAGCATTTCCGGGGTTAGGCAGAGGAGCACTTTGCGGTCGCTGCGAGGTCAGTAGCCCAGCTACTAGTTGATCCCTCGGCAAGGGATGTCCAGTTCGTGACCAAGACGGGGACTTACATTCTTTCCCTTCAGGACGTGGGGTTGGATCATCCAGATCCGGGGTTCTTGGCAGAAAACACACACACCAGGCATCTAGGTTAGGGAACGCATAGCAGAAGGAGTACGAGATGTATACATCTGTATACTGTTTTGTGTGTGTTTATATACACATTGTTTCAGCAAAGATCGTGGAGCTTTTCGTTCTGTTCACTGTCCTTATATTTCTAATCACTTATCTGCTTCTGTCTATTGATAATCACAACACACATTCTATACAACAATCACATTGGTTCAATAAATATTGAAAACGCCCCATTGTGTATTCCTTGTATACTTCTCTGAGAGTAAGAGTGACTAAGCGAAAAGGTTCTAGATCCGTTACCACAAGCCCTGAGAGGGGTTCAGAGTAGTCATGTTCTGTAGTTGCCAAAACCATTTGCTACCTGTCTAGGTTTAGGGGTGCATCTGGGGGCACTATGGGCTAGCTGGTCTCTAGGATGACATATCCTGCGGGGTGCATCAGAGGGTGTGGCCCGAGGTAAGGGCTGTCGAGTACGCTGAAATGTTGAGCGCAGTCACAGCATCACTTCCGGTCCCAGACGATGTGACTGCGCTCGACATTTCAGCGTACTCGCTGCTTTAGTGCTTTACTCCGGCCTGATTCCGCCCCCTTCATATCGGCCTCGATGTTAATGAACCACATATTTTTACCCCTTCTAAACCTCGTTGCTCTGCATACTCGACAGCCCTTACCTCGGGCCACACCCTCTGATGCACCTGGGTCCACATATTGACCTTTCCCTCGAACCGGGACGTAATTACAACCGGTTCAGAGTTAGCCCCTCTTCTCACTCCTTGTTGGGCCCTATTTCCGGACTCCTCCACTCCGATAAGATTGACTCAATTTCCTATAAACAGCCGGGACAGAAGTAAAACCGGCTTAGAGATTTCATCTCCTTCGCATTGCCACAAGCCCTGAAGAAGTCGTGGGGTATTCACCCAGACGAAACACGTGTTGGCCACGCAATCGTTCAGGAATAAAGAAGAACACAAATACTTCTAAGTGTTCACTGTGATTTAAATACATGCTTGCATATTGAATGTCCGTCTGTGTGTGAACACTTGACACAGAGTAATTACTCGGTATCCACTTATAGACGTGTGCACAGGCCCCGTCACATGTTAACGTCAGCCTACTTTACGTACACACATTGCAGGCGCCATCTACCTACCACATACGTTCAAAACCCTGTCCGTTGTTTTCATAAATTCCTGATACATTGTTTTTTTTATTTTACCACCAATTTTTTTAATTCATTTCTACCATTTTTTCAAATTATCCAACACATTAGGTCACATATTTCTCAGGGTTTTTATGTCCACTTGGGGCTTCATTCATAACACAATACCATTAGTGCTTTTACAAAGAAACTATACAAGTGACATTGACTTCACATATTCACACACGATACATTTTATAAAAAAATTCAAAAAGGGAATTTAAAGTGAACAATTCTTTGTTAACTTTAAAGTCACTTTTTGCAGTTTTATACAAAGCGATCTCGACCTGTAGGTTTTGGAGCGCTTTACGTGAGCACCGGGTTCATTACACACGGTAACATGCATTTTTTTTAGAGGGTCGGGGAGATTAAGTGATGGCCCAGAATCACAGGATGTTGAGAATGCAGAGACTGGACCCTGGTTCCCCAGCACCCGAGTTGGCAGCTCTGGCCATTCCCCACATCCTCTCCCCTTCGTATCCGTTTCTTCCCCACCCCTTGACAAAAGCAGTGTCTTTATTATTCATGAACTAGCCTCATTTGTTTTTTTTCTCTATTTTCTGATGTTTTTTTTCACTCCACCTAAAACTCTCACAAAACTTTCTCCAACACCACACCAATCTGAAGGTGTGACCGGCCGGCCAATTACAGAGAGCATCATCACCCATGTCTCCCATACCCAATCACAGAGTAGCTTTCCTGGCGTCCCTCCAATCACAGCTCCAACACCCTTCTTCTCTGTGTGGGGAGGAGGCTGCAATGACTGTTGCTTGAGAGTTGGGTGGCCACTGGCCTGTGTGGCGACGGGAACCTTGGTGGCGGAAGTTTGTACTCTTTCAGGAATGATTTCAGCCACAGCGAGGAAGGTAGCTGCCTCCTTCGTCTGCAGGAATGGGTTATTAACGTCGGATTATCGCTAAACCCTTTCCTATAACTGCTACATTTCAGGGCAGGTATTGTCGTGTGGGCTGGATTGTCTTAATCAATGTTAAAGGGGTGGGGGGCGTTTGGACGGACCCGGGAGATTGAGGCCTTCTTTAACTGTTGGTGCTGAGGATAGAGCGAGGGTTTGCTGGCAGAAGCCACTGGAAGCTTGGTCCCTGTCTCCAGCTTTCCGTGGCTCCACCACCTCCACTGGTGGCTGCACAGGATGTCCCACACTTAACAGAGTTCCTGTAAACTGGCGCCTGTGGCAGCTCACACTTGCATCAGCTCCTTGTTTACAGAGTGCTTCTAATAAGGGACAGCTCACCATGTCCCACTCTGATAGCTGCGTCTGTTTCTCACGCTGCACCTCTTGTAAACGTTCCGACTGATAACTTTGTCTGACGTCGATTCTCACGTGCCATCGCCTATAAACGTCCCCCAATGTCCTACCTTCTCCCTCTCAGTCTGCAACACAAGCCTCAACACCTCTTATAAACGTCCCCTGATGTCCTACCTTCTCCCTCTCAGTCTGCAACACAAGCCTCAACACCTCTTATAAACGTCCCCTGATGTCCTACCTTCTCCCCCTCAGTCTGACGTCACAAGCCTCAACACCTCTTATAAACGTCCCCATATGTCCTACCTTCTCCCTCTCAGTCTGCAACACAAGCCTCAACACCTCTTATAAACGTCCCCTGATGTCCTACCTTCTCCCCCTCAGTCTGACGTCACAAGCCTCAACACCTCTTATAAACGTCCCCTGATGTCCTACCTTCTCCCCCTCAGTCTGACGTCACAAGCCTCAACACCTCTTATAAACGTCCCCATATGTCCTACCTTCTCCCTCTCAGTCTGCAACACAAGCCTCAACACCTCTTATAAACGTCCCTGATGTCCTACCTTCTCCCCCTCAGTCTGACGTCACAAGCCTCAACACCTCTTATAAACGTCCCCTGATGTCCTACCTTCTCCCCCTCAGTCTGACGTCACAAGCCTCAACACCTCTTATAAACGACCCCTGGAAATCAGCCCTGCCCCAAAGTGCGCTCCTGCATAAGCGCTCCAATGCGTTTCATTTAATTTCATTTATGGAGCTAATGCAATTTCGACACTTTCTTGTTTAGCACTATTTCTAATCTCTCTTTCCAGTCTACCTTCCCTTCACTGGCTCCCCTCCCCCCCGCCCCCTTACCTCTTCCTCCCTCCCCTCCCACTCTCTCCTCCCCTTGCCCGTCTTAAGAACCCATAAAACGCTGCATTTTACTTTGTCTGGCATATACTTTCTTTCGTTATTATTTCTTAGGATCCCTGCCAGTGCTTAATTCATGTCTGCGGGGCAGAGTATTACCTAAAAAGGATGCATTCAACCCACTCTGTGCACCATAATGAGTGAGACCATCCAACGGACCATTGAGCCCTCGCCAGCCCCTCTAAACACACGACCTGTGCCGAGGTTACAAGCCACTCCCGCTCTGCAGGCTGCATGGCAGGAGACTCGACTTGCTTAAAATACTTTGTGAAAAAATAAAAAGTGGCGCGAGTAGCTATGAAGAGTGCTGCACAAGTAAAGCGACTGGCACACCTTGGCGCAAGCTTCTCAACCATGACATGTGCCAGTCTCACACTATACACAACACTTCTGACAACAGTTGGCATGTTGTCCCACCATGGGGAGAGTGTGGGGAGGGGTGCAAGAGAGGTGGGAGGGGTTTCGGATCAGTGCAGCCCAGGGACTAGCTGAGGGGGGGCTCTACAAGGATAAGGAACTATCATAATTAAAGCTCACGCTGGGACCAGCAGCTCCACTCAGAGGTTCACCCTGAACATAAGGGGTCGGAGCAGCATTGGGACCATGAGTGACCTGAACATGAGGGACCCCTGCGCTTCTGTGACACGAGTGCTGACCCTCTGCGCTTCTGTGACGCGAGTGCTGACCCCCTGCGCTTCTGTGACGCGAGTGCTGACCCCCTGCGCTTCTGTGACGCGAGTGCTGACCCCCTGCGCTTCTGTGACGCGAGTGCTGACCCCCTGCGCTTCTGTGACGCGAGTGCTGACCCCCTGCGCTTCTGTGACGCGAGTGCTGACCCCCTGCGCTTCTGTGGCGCGAGTGCTGACCCCCTGCGCTTCTGTGACGCGAGTGCTGACCCCCTGCGCTTCTGTGGCGCGAGTGCTGACCCCCTGCGCTTCTGTGACGCGAGTGCTGACCCCTGCGCTTCTGTGGCGCGAGTGCTGACCCCCTGCGCTTCTGTGACGCGAGTGCTGACCCCCTGCGCTTCTGTGACGCGAGTGCTGACCCCCTGCGCTTCTGTGACGCGAGTGCTGACCCCCTGCGCTTCTGTGATGTGAGTGCTTATTATGGTTAAAATGCACTCACTGCCCACGTTCAATTGATCGTCTGCTCGAAGACACTGGGATCGCGCCTCTGAAGCCTACAATACACAGTCCCAACCCTAATGCTGAAGCTCTGCTTTGGTCATTTTAAGGGCAAGTTCATAATGTGCTCAACCAGATTTAATCTCATCCATGCTTCTAGGTTTTTTAAATGGTGCCTCCCACAAACGCCTACTGGCAAGGGGACACAAGGCGTCAAACCATGAGCTGTTGATATGAAATGCTTCGGTCATGGCTTCAGTAAGGCATTTCTAATACAGGGACTTGAGTCGGCAAAAGAATCCGTGATGTTACTGAATTTCAGGGCACCAGGAAGGCCAGTCCAGATCTCACATAAGATATTTTGGAATTCCTCAGCATCTGCTAATTCTCAAGAGTGAGGCAGTGGGACCGGATGTGAGTTGAGATTGTGATAACATTCCTTGAGACTTTGTGCAGCCCCAGTCAATAATCCCCTGAGTTAAAATACAGCTTCGAAAACCAGTAGGTGTTTTGACATCTGCCAAAATGTCATTGAAGGTGCCATTCCCTCATGACGGTCTAACTGGGCATTTACGTGTAAAATGTGAGAATGGGTGGGAGCCCACTGCTCACGCTTAGCCTCCAAGGGCAAATCTCTCCCACCTTGTGTTGGCCGGCCTGCTCTGTCTCTAGCTTTTGCAAGTTTGTTTAGCTCTTGTGACCCGTCCTGGGCCACATCAGTGAACCCCTGAGGCAGACAATATTAAAATGCCTAAAACGAGTTAGTGAACCAGGCATAACGTAACCACCATAGCTTGTGCCTGAAGGGCAGTAGCGACTGTTACCTGGTACATGCGTAATTACCCCCACACCAAAAAAACTATTTCAAGCCTATTTTTAGGTCGAGCCTCGAGTAGCGCGCAAGCGCTGCTCTGCGAGACTTTAAGTTAGGGGGTTTCGAAAGCTGACCATACGCTCGTGCGTCATGGCCTTTTCCCTGTGGTCACGCTTGCGGCAGACATCTGTTTCCAATTATCGTGCCCAGACGCGGGCGCGATAATTGGAAACACATGCCCGGCCGTGCGGGGAAAAGGCCATGACGCACGAGCATCTAGTCAGCTCCCTCTCGTGAAGGAACTCCATTTCTCCCATCACCACGCAATGTATTATTTCCAAAAGTGCATTTTTCCATTCACAGTGATCTTAATATATGCCCTTATATTCCGTTCCTAAGACGTCAAAGTGTGTATGTTGCTTCCGTTTTTAAGCCCCAATGAAACAAACACACGGGGAAAATTGAGAACTATCGTGCAGTATATATTTTTTTGGGCAGGTTGTGACCGTTAGATGGCGCCATCTACCTGCTACATGACAATGGCAGTTCTCACAGTCACGGGATTTGGCAGACAGCAGGGCTGCAGTGAGCAGAGGAGCCGAGACCTCTGCTTGTTTGAGCAGCATTTGGTTAAAATATTTAAAAAAACGAGAAGGGCACTGGGCGGTTCTGAGAATTCAGAAAATTCAGACTAAAAGACACTGACTAGCACTACCGGAAACTGATGCACGCGGCAGGACTGATTTATATTGAAATGTCAGGTTGTACATATACCAGTAACTGAGTTGGCCCCAGCGATACATTTCAGTGGAATGTGTAGCACATTAACCACCAATATTTTTCAATTCAGATAACTTTCACCTCATGCTTTCATTATTCATTGTTTGTATTCTAATATTGTATTTGTGTATCCTGTTCTCCAAAGACATTTAAGTAGCTTTTAAATTATTATACAAGTATTGCGGTGTAGACGAGTTCTGCTTAGTCTGAGACTAAAGGGGCCTCCCAGTGAAAAGTAAAAAACAGTTCTCCTTACCTAGCCCAGCATCACTCGCAAATGACAACAAAAAGCATTCTAGAGCGTTCCTTTGTTTGGGGCGTCTCCTGGGGTTTTGAGCTGTATTGGGACGTCATTTACTGGATGGCCCTTTACGTTTCTAGATAAGTCCCTGTCATGAGGGACACAATGCTCTAGCAACACCTTTTACTTTATTAATCTAATGTGTTTTGGGAGTCGAAGTTTTGGTTTATTTGAAGTGAATCAATTGGACTAGCACACCTGAACGTGGTGATTTGTAAAACTCCGTGTCGCCAATTTTTGTAGTGATCATCAACACTGGTAAGTTATGCAACTTTTACTTTATTGAAGAACCTCGTACAGCATGGTGAACCGGTACGAGCATAAGGAAGACACAGCATCATCTGACCCATACATTCTATACATTTACTTAAATACCAAGAACATACACACCTTTCTAATTCTACAGTCTGCATTCATTATTACACCAATACAGCACAGGATTGCATTACTTGATGACATGAAGTTATCTGACAACAGATGTAACAAGGGTAAGCATTGGCATAGCCAACCGCCTTTGGGACCTTATAAGTGTTTAGCCATGCAACAGTTGATGTTGTTGCACCAAGGATATTGTGCTGCATAACTAAATACTTATAAGGTCCCAAAGGCGAGACCTATTGGCTATGCCAATGCTTGTTATATCAGCAGCGAGCGGGGAGAGTGGCTGCACAGCAGAATAATGTTGTTTCCTACCAGAGTTATAAAAATAATCCTGTGTCCAGCAGCGTGGAGTTTGTACTACAAACGCTGCTTCCCCACGCCTCCTCCCAAAAACCATTAGCAAAATAAACACAAAAAATGCAGATAGCACAGCACCGGACTAAGGGGAAGCGCTTGTGAAAAGCGCTCCTAACGGAATAAGAAAAACATAAAAGAAAGAGCTATGGGCGACAACGGACGGCGGAAAGCAACATTTAACTACTAGTTAAAGCAGCTTGAGGGGCGCCAAGTGTCCTTACCGATAAGGACAACGGGCCGCATCAGCTGTGTATCAGCGACCGCAGCCATGGTCCGGCACAGCCCGAGGCCTGCTGCTGAGTTGAAATACAGCTTCGAAAACCAGTAGGTGTTCGGAGCAAGAGACCCCGCCTCCAGGGGAAAGATTGGCCTGATGGAGTGAACGGACAGGGACATCTTAAGGATTTTAAAACATATTTGGGGGGGGGGCTGTTCGGAACAACTTTGGCTTTATGGTCCAGTTTCAGCTGTTTCATGTCCTCTTTAGCGAGGTCACAGACAGGCGCATTGGTGCAAATTCTAAATGTGTTTACATCTAATTTTGAGGCATAGTGATTTGTGTTTTCAACTATGTAAGACAGAAGCAGCGCAATAATATTATTGCAAATAATCTATGTGGTACCCTCCCAGTTCCCCTATGTGAGGTGCTGTTTTGCCCTAAAAGAAACTTTTTTATGGATGTTGCATGAAACATCAACACATATTTTCAACGCAAAGAGTCTGTAATAGAGTCCCACAGATCACCCACATTGAAAATAAATTAAAGGAAACGGTATTTAAAACAATTTGTTGAAGAATTACTGAAGGTCATCAAAGCAAGTGTCTCAGTAAACACAGCTGGTTCTATCAGGGGGCCCCCTTAAAGGCTGGGGCCCTGGCCCAGCGTCCACTTTGCCCATGCCTTAAAATGTCCCTGGGAACGGAACAAGAGCCCAGGAGACCCCTTCTCCAGGTGAAAGATTGGCCTGATGGAGCGCTAAGGGGGGCGCGCGAAATAGGGGCGGGAGTAATACTTAGGGAACGGAACAAGAGACCCTTCCTCCAGGTGAAAGATTGGCCTGATGGAGCGCTAAGGGGGCGCGAAGAGGGGGGATGGGGGGTACTGAGGGAACGGAACAAGAGACCCTTCCTCCAGGTGAAAGATTAGCCTGATGGAGCGCTAAAGGGGGACGAAGAGGGTGGGGGGGTACTGAGGGAACGGAACAAGAGACCCTTCCTTCAGGTGAAAGATTGGCCTGATGGAGCGCTAAGGTGAAGGGAGGGGGCGCGAAGAGGGGGGACCACTGAGGGAACGGAACAAGAGACCCTTCCCCCAGGTGAAAGATTGGCCTGATGGAGCGCTAAGGGTGGGGGCAAGGGGCTCCAGCCCTGTGCTCTGCCCCCCTCCTTCCCTCCTCCTCCACCGCCGCAATCCACCAGCAGCCATTAATTCACCTTTGGCAGCGGCAGCAAACAGACTTCCCTCTAAGCCTTGCGCAGACAAAGTGAAAGTGAGCCTGTGTAATGGGGGGGGGGGCAAGCCGTGTACACAGTCACCAATTACCCGGCCGGGCGGGCCTAGACGGGAGCGCGCCCGGTTTAGGCGCTGCAGCTTGAAAGCCTCAGATAATGTTCCAGGGGGATCTTTCTTCGGAATAAACAACATCCTTCATTCACATGGTAATCCTGACACTTCGGGATCCGGGAAGCCGCAGCGCTCCCCTTTGTTGTGACCCGTTCATACAAACCCACAATTGTATCCGCGAACCTAAGGCCTCAAGTTCGGCCAGCCCGGGGACGGGGGTGCAGCGACCACCAGTGAAAGATCAAACAGTGTCCTCAAACAGGAGGGCGCGCTGGGACTCAAGTATGACGTCTCCGCCTGCGTGTCTGGGGCCCTGTACTTTTTATACAGTTTAGGTTTGCGGGGTTTTCACTTTCCTTTTATTGGGGGAGGGGGCTGTGTCTTTCACGGGTTGAAATCCGCAATCTCTGCACATTAAATTACCGACACTTATCGGATTAAACATGTGTAAAGTGTATTTCGATATGCTGGAGTTCAGTGGCCTACACTTATTCCAGGGGCCCGACGCGCTCGCGTTGCGCCCACCGGTGGCCCCGGAGCCGCGGACGGGCCCCTAATAACATGGGGGACACCCTGAGCCCTGGAGGGTGAAGGCGGCGTGAATCGTGGGGAGACGGTGTAACCTGCAGTCGGGGTGGGACGTATGGCCTGAGCTGACATTGGGGAAACAGGAGCCGCAGAGGGGCGCAGGCGCCGATGTGATAACAGTAATGCCTTTCTGTCTGTTCCATTGGTATTTTTACAAGCTGACGAAAGCAGCTTGAGGGGCGCCAAGTGTCCTTACCGATAAGGACAACGGGCCGCATCAGCTGTGTATCAGCGACCGCAGCCATGGTCCGGCACAGCCCGAGGCCTGCTGCTGCTCCAGAAGCCTCAGTGTTTCCTGCTCCCGCCTACCCCTCTGCCACCTCCCACATGCACGCCGCTCCGCCCCTTCCCTACCGCTCACAGCAGAGCTCTCAAGACCTGGATCCGAGCTGAATGGATTGGCAGAAGCTGCCGCTCTGCCCTGCGAGCTGCTGCTGGATCCAGAACAAGCACATGACCGGGTTGCATAGTCGGAAACATGATCCATCACAACACGCCTCCTAAAGATAAGAAATTGCTTCACGACAGCCGAAAGGCAGACGATCCAGTCCGGATGGGCCGGACGAAAAGGAGAAAGGGCGGAAACCAAAAAGCCTCAGTTTCAAATCGGAGGCCACCGTTTTACATAAACGATGACGCCAGCCAATGAAAATGAGGGGCGGGGCTTCAAGTCCCCTTCTGAAATCTCCTCATCCACAATGTCTCGCAGAGCGACCAGCGCATGCGCGCTGCAACGCTAGGCGAGACCTAAAAACATAACACTGTTACGCAGCTGTGCTGCACTATCTGAACAAGGTTGGCTTGTGGTCCCACTAGAACGTAAAACAGGCACAAACAGTCAAAACACTGGCCCTTTCATGGACCTCACAAAGCAACCCATCTGACACTGCCTAATAGGCAGGGCCACTGGAATTATGCAGCACCAAAGGGCCAAATTATGTGGCAGATTTGAGTAAATTATGCGGCAAGAAAAGGCAAATTATGCAGCTTAATGCTGCACATTTTCTTATAGTATTACTTCAATACTTAGCCAAGTTGAAAACTAAAATTAAGGCCACTATATTAAATATGTTAAAACTTAAACACTTAAGTACAACTCTATTTGGCGCATGCCCTGTATTTACAGAAAGCCCAAACGTTTTCATACCCATTAACTGCCGTCTAATAAGCTATAAGAAAACAGCCTGTGGTACCGCACCCCTTCCTTGCTTCCAGGATTTCTTTTATTGCTTATGCTACTGCTGGGGTGTATTTTACAAAAAAACATAACTAAGAAACATTGGTATTTGCAACCCCAATAGCTCTAACTTTCACTAATGCGAGACCGATTGCATTACAAATGCTTGTTATTTAATTGTTAAACAGCGAGGGGACAATGAGTTGTGTATTTTGTTCAGTGTGTTGTGCTGTCTCTGAGCTTCTATGACCCTGAACCCACGAGGGTCCCGAAGGGAGTAATGTGGACATCCACGTGGAGAGCGGTTCTACTAACGGGCCAGGACACGAAGTGAACAAGTTGTTCAATGCTTTGTACATTTGGCTGCACCTTCAGCGACATTAAATGACTACACTTACCTCAGTCCTAGAATATTTAGGGGAAGCGTACATTTCCATGAAATAGCCAGGCAGTGTCATTTACTCTTCTCCCTCCAGGCCTACTGTCTGGGTTAAGACTGGATCTTAAAAGAAAACAAGCAACTGAGGTCACCCCGAGCTCCTCCTTCTAGAGAGCTGAACTCAAGTGCAGAACAGCCTCTGGAGTGAACAGAGGGGCCCACTGCCCCAGTGTATGGTCTCTTTAGGAAGAGGACAGGGCCCAGAGGGGACACTGGAGCACACTGCTCTTTGTATGATATAGGAAGGGGAGAGCGCTCAGAGGGGACACTGGAGCACACTGCCCTTTGTATGGTCTCTTTGGGAAGAGAAGGGGCTCCGTGGAGACACTGAGGCACACTGCCCCCGAGTATAGTCTCTTTAGGAAGAGAGGGGGCTCCGAGGGGACACTGGAGCACACTGCCCTTTGTATGATCTATATAGGAAGGGGAGAGGGCCCAGAGGTCTCTTTGCTTCAGCGCTGGGACGCCTCATTGCCGAGGCAGCCATGAGCTATACAAGTATTCTAATCTAATCTTTAGGAAGAGGAGAGGGCTCGGAGGGGACACTGGAGCACACTGCCCTTTGTATGATCTATATAGGAAGGGGAGAGGGCCCAGAGGGGACACTGAGGCACACTGCCCCCGAGTATAGTCTCTTTAGGAAGAGAGGGGGCTCCGAGGGGACACTGGAGCACACTGCCCTTTGTATGATCTATATAGGAAGGGGAGAGGGCCCAGAGGGGACACTGAGGCACACTGCCTCTGTGTATGGTCTATTTAGGAAGAGGACAGGGCTCCGAGGGGACACTGGAGCACACTGCCCTTTGTATGATCTATATAGGAAGGGGAGAGGGCCCAGAGGGGACACCGAGGCACACTGCCACTGAGTATAGTCCCTTTAGGAAGAGAGGGGGCTCCGAGGGGACACTGGAGCACACTGCCCTTTGTATGATCTATATAGGAAGGGAAGAGGGCCCGGAGCGGACACTGGAACACACTGCCCCCGAGTATAGTCTCTTTAGGGAGGGGAGATCGCTCGGAGGGGACACTGGAGCACACTGCCCCGGTGTATGGTCTATTTAGGAAGAGAAGGGGCTCCGAAGGGACACTGGGGAACACTGCCCCTGTGTATAGTCTATTTATGAAGGGGAGAGGGCCCGGAGGGGACACTGGAACACACTGCCCTTTGTATGCTCTCTTTAGGAAGAGAAGGGGCTCCGAGGGGACACTGGAGCGCACTACCCCCGTGTATGGTCTCTTAAGAAAGAGGAGAAGGATCCGAGGGGACACTGGGGCACACTGCTCTTTGTATGGTCTCTGTAGGAAGAGGAGAGGGCTCTAAGGGGACACTGGGGCACACGGTCCCTGTGCATAGTCTCTTTAGGAAGAGGGAACACTGGTGCACACTACTCTTTGTATGGTCTCTTTAGGAAGAGGAGAGGGCTCAGAGGGGACACTGGAGTACACTGCCCTTTGTATGGTCTCTTCAGGAAGAGAGAGGGCTCCGAGGAGACACTGGAGCACACTGCCCTTTGTATGGTCTCTTTCGGAAGAGGAGAGGGCTCTAAGGGGACACTGGAGCACACTGCCCTTTGTATGATCTATATAGGAAGGGGAGAGGGCCCGGAGCGGACACTGGAACACACTGCCCCCGAGTATAGTCTATTTATGAAGGGGAGAGGGCCCGGAGGGGACACTGGAACACACTGCCCTTTGTATGCTCTCTTTAGGAAGAGAAGGGGCTCCGAGGGGACACTGGAGCGCACTGCCCCTGTGTATGGTCTCTTTAGGAAGAGGACGCGCTCTGAGGGAACACTGCGGGACACTGCTCTTTGTATGGTCTCTTTAGGAAGAGGAGAGGGCTCAGAGGGGACCCTGGAGCACACTGCCCTTTGTATGGTCTTTTTAGGAAGAGGAGAGGGCTCCAAGGGGCACTGGGGCACACAGTCCCTGTGCATAGTCTCTTTAGGAAGAGGGAACACTGGGGTACACTACTCTTTGTATGGTCTCTTTAGGAAGAGGAGAGGGATCAGAGGGGACACTGGGGCACACTGCCCTTTGTATGGTCTCTTTAGGAAGAGGAGAGGGTTCCGAGGTGGACACTGGAGCACACTGCCCTTTGTATGGTCTCTTTAGGAAGAGGAGAGGGCTCTAAGGGGACACTGGGGCACACGGTCCCTGTGCATAGTCTCTTTAGGAAGAGGGAACACTGGTGCACACTACTCTTTGTATGGTCTCTTTAGGAAGAGGAGAGGGATCCGATGGGACACTGGAGCGCACTGCCCGTGTATAGTCTCTTTAGGAAAAGAGGGGGCTCCGAGGGGGATACTGGGTCACACTGCTCTTTGTATGGTCTCTTTAGGAAGAAAGGGGGCTCCGAGGGGGACACTGGGGCACACTGCCCTTTGTATGGTCTCTTTAGGAAGAGAGAGGGATCCGTGGGGACACAGGAGCACACTGTCCTTTGTATGGTCTCTTTAGGAAGAGGAGAGGGCTCCGAGGGGACACTAGAGCACACTGCCCTTTGTATGGTCTTTTAGGAAGAGGAGAGGGCTCCGAGGGGACACTAGAGCACACTGCTCTTTGTATAGTCTCTTTAGGAAGAGAGGGGGCTTCAAGGGGCCAATGGCACACTGCCCCAGTGCATGGTCTCTTTAGGAAGAGGAGAGGGCTCCGAGGGGACACTGGAGCACACTGTTCTTTGTATGGTCTCTTTAGGAAGAGAGAGGGGGCTCCGAGTGGACACTGGAGCACACTGCCCCCGAGTATAGTCTCTTTAGGAAGAGGGAGCACTCAGAGGGAACACTGTAGCACACTGCACTTTGTATGGTCTCTTTAGGAAAAGAGGGCTCCGAGGGAACACTGGGGCGCACTGCCCCTGCGTATAGTCTCTTTAGGAAGAGAGGGGGGTCCGAGGGAACACTGGGGTACACTGCCCTTTGTATGGTCTCTTTAGGGAGAGGGGGGGCTCCGAGGGGACACTGGAGCACACTGCTTTTTGTATGGTCTCTTCAGGAAAAGAGGGCTTTGAGGGGACACTGGGGTACACTGTGTTTTGTATGGTCTCCTTAGGAAGAGAGAGGGGGCTCCAAGGGCACACTGGAGCACACTGCCCTTTGTATGGTCTCTTTAGGAAGAGGAGAGGGCTCCGAGGGGACACTAGAGCACACTGATCTTTGTATGGTCTCTTTAGGAAGAGAGAGGGGGCTCTGAGGGGACACTGGGGCGCACCGCCCCTGTAGATAGTCTCTTTAGGACGAGAGGGGGGTACAAGGGAACACTGGGGTACACTGCCCTTTGTATGGCCTCTTTAGGAAGAGAGAGGGGGCTCCGAGGGGACACTGGAGCACACTGCCCTTTGTATGGTCCCTTCAGGAAGAGGAAAAGGATCCGAGGGGACATTTGAGCACACTGCCCTTTATATAGTCTCTTTAGGAAGAGAGGGGGCTTCAAGGGAACACTGGGGTACACTGCCCTTTGTATGGTCTCTTTAGGAAGAGAGAGGGGGCTCTGAGGGGACACTGGAGCACACTGCCCTTTGTATGGTCTCTTTAGGAAAAGAGGGGGGTAAGATGGAACACTGGGGTACACTGCGTTTTGTATGGTCTCCTTAGGAAGAGAGAGGGGGCTCAGAGGGGACACTGGAGCACACTGCCCTTTGTATGGTCCCTTCAGGAAGAGGAAAAGGATCCGAGGGGACATTTGAGCACACTGCCCTTTATATAGTCTCTTTAGGAAGAGAGGGGGCTTCAAGGGAACACTGGGGTACACTGCCCTTTGTATGGTCTCTTTAGGAAGAGAGAGGGGGCTCTGAGGGGACACTGGAGCACACTGCCCCCGAGTATAGTCGCTTTAGGAAGAGGGAGCGCTCAGAGGGAACACTGGAGCACACTGCACTTTGTATGGTCTCTTCAGGAAGAGGAGAGGGCTCCGAGGGGATATTGGAGCACACTGCCCCGTTGTATGGTCTCTTTAGGAAGAGAGGGGGGTCCTACAGAACACTGGGGTACACTGCCCTTTGTATGGTCTGTTTAGGAAGAGAGAAGGATCCGAGGGGACACTGGGGCGCACTGCCCTGTGTATGGTCTCTTTAGGAAGAGGAGAGGGCTCGGAGGGGACACTGGAGCACACTGCCCCTGTGAATGGTCACTTTAGGTAGAGGAGAGGGCTCAGAGGGGGACACTGGGGCACACTGCCCCAAGTACAGTCTCTTTAGGAAGAGGAGAGGGCTCGGAAGGGACACTGGAGCACACTGCCCAAAGTATAGTCTCTTTAGGAAGAGGAGAGGGCTCGGAGGGGACACTGGTGCACACTGCCCCTGTGAATGGTCTCTTTAGGAAGAGGAGAGGGCTCCGAGGGGGACACTGGGTTACACTGCCCTTTGTACAGTCTCTTTAGGAAGAGGAGGGTCTCCGAGGGGACACTAGAGCGCACTGCCCTTTGTATGGTCTCTTTAGGAAGAGGGAGCGCTCTGAGGGAACACTGGGGTACACTACCCCTGTGTATAGTCTCTTTAGGAAGAGGAGAGGGCTACTAGGGGACACTGGAGCACACTGCCCTTTGTATGGTCTCTTTAGAAAGAGGAGAGGGCTCCGAGGGGACACTAGAGCACACTCCCCTTTGTATGGTCTCCTTAGGAAAAGAGGGCTCCAAGGGGGTAGAGAGGGGGGGGGGTCAAAGGGAACACTGGGGTTCACTGCCCTTTGTATGGTCTCTTCAGGAAGAGGGCGCGCTCCGAGGGGACACTGGAGCACACTGCCCTTTGTATGGTCTCTTTAGGAAGAAAGGGGGCTCCGAGGGGACATTGCTCTTTGTATGGTCTCTTTAGGAAGAGGAGAGGGATCTAAGGGGACACTGGGGGCACGGTCCCTGTGTATAGTCTCTTTAGGAAGAGGGAGCGCTCTGAGGGAACACTGAGGCACACTGCCCTTTGTATGGTCTCTTTAGGAAGAGAGAGGGGGCTCCGAGGGGACACTGGAGCACACTGCCCCCGAGTATAGTCTCTTTAGGAAGAGGGAGCTCTCAGAGGGAACACTGGAGCACACTGCACTTTGTATGGTCTCTTTAGGAAGAGAGATTTGGCTCGGAGGGGACACGGGGTACACTGCCCCTGTGAATGGTCTCTTTAAGAAGAGAGAGAGGGCTCTGAGGGGACACTGGGGTACACTGCCCTTAGTCTAGTCTCTTTTGGAAGTGGAGGGTCTCCAAGGGGACACTGGAGCACGCTGCCCTTTGTATGGTCTCTTTAGGAAGAGGAGAGGGCTCAGAGGGGACACTAGAGCACACTCCCCTTTGTATGGTCTCCTTAGGAAAAGAGGGCTCCAAGGGGGAGAGAGGGGGGTCAAAGGGAACACGGCGGTACACTGCCCTTTGTATGATCTCTTTAGGAAGAGAGAGGGGGCTCCGAGGGAACACTGGAGCACACTGCCCCCGAGTATAGTCTCTTTAGTAGGAGGGAGCGCTCAGAGGGAACACTGGAGCACACTGCACGTTGTATGGTCTCTTTAAGAAAAGAGGGCTCCGAGGGGACACTGGGGCACACTGCTCTTTGTATGGTCTCTTTAGGAATAGAGGGGGCTCAGAGGGAACACTGGGGTACACTGCCCCCGAGAATAGCCTCTTTGGGAAGAGGGAGCGCTCAGAGGGAACACTGGAGCACACTGCGCTTTGTATGGTCTCTTCAGGAAGAGGTGAGGGCTCCAAGGGGATTCTGGAGCACATTGCCCCATTGTATGGTCTCTTTAGGAAGAGAGGGGGCTCCAACAGAACACTGAGGTACACTGCCCTTTGTATGGTCTCTTCAGGGAGAGGGCGCGCTCTGAGGGAACACTGGGGTACACTGCCCTTTGTATGGTCTGTTTAGGAAGAGAGAAGGATCCGAGGGGACACTGGAGCACACTGCCCTTTGTATAGTCTCTTTAGGAAGGGGAGAGCGCTCCGAGGGGACACTGGGGCACACTGCCCTTTGTATAGTCTCTTTAGGAAGAGAGGGGACTCCGAGGGGACACGGGAGCCCACTGTCCCTGTGTATAGTCTCTTTAGGAAGAGGGAGCGCTCTGAGGAAACATTGGGGTACACTGCCCCTGTGTATAGTCTCTTTAGGAAGAGGAGAGGGCTCCGAGGGACACTGGGGCACACTGCCCCGGTGTATGGTCTCTTTAGGAAGAGAGGGGGCTCCGAGGGGACATTGCTCTTTGTATGGTCTCTTTAGGAAGAGGAGAGGGATCTAAGGGGACACTGGGGGCACGGTCCCTGTGTATAGTCTCTTTAGGAAGAGATAGCGCTCTGAGGGAACACTGGAGCACACTGCACTTTGTATGGTCTCCTTAGGAAGAGAGGGCTCCGAGGGGAGAGAGAGGGGGGGTCCGAGGGAACACTGGGGTACACTGCCCTTTGTATGGTCTCTGTAGGAAGAGAGAGGGGGCTCCGAGGGGACACTGGAGCACACTGCCCCCGAGTATAGTCTCTTTAGTAGGAGGGTGCGCTCAGAGGGAACACTGGAGCACACTGCACGTTGTATGGTCTCTTTAAGTAAATGGGGCTCCGAGGGGACACTGGGGCACACTGCTCTTTGTATGGTCTCTTTAGGAAGAGAGGGGGCTCAGAGGGAACACTGCCCCCGAGAATAGCCTCTTTGGGAAGAGGGAGCGCTCGGAGGGAACACTGGAGCACACTGCAGTTTGTATGGTCTCTTCAGGAAGAGGAGAGGGCTCCCAGGGGATACTGGAGCACACTGCCCCGTTGTATGGTCTCTTTAGGAAGAGAGGGGGCTCCAACAGAACACTGGGGTACACTGCCCTTTGTATGGTCTGTTTAGGAAGAGAGAAGGATCCGAGGGGACACTGGAGCACACTGCCCTTTGTATGGTCTCTTTAGGAAGAAAGGGGGCTCCGAGGGGACATTGCTCTTTGTATGGTCTCTTTAGGAAGAGGAGAGGGATCTAAGGGGACACTGGGGGCACGGTCCCTGTGTATAGTCTCTTTAGGAAGAGGGAGCGCTCTGAGGGAACACTGAGGCACACTGCCCTTTGTATGGTATCTTTAGGAAGAGAGAGGGGGCTCCGAGGGGACACTGGAGCACACTGCCCCCGAGTATAGTCTCTTTAGGAAGAGGGAGCGCTCAGAGGGAACACTGGAGCACACTGCACTTTGTATGGTCTCTTTAAGAAAAGAGGGCTCCGAGGGGACACTGGGGCACACTGCTCTTTGTATGGTCTCTTTAGGAAGAGGAGAGGGCTCAGAGGGGACACTAGAGCACACTCCCCTTTGTATGGTCTCCTTAGGAAAAGAGGGCTCCGAGGGGAGAGAGAGGGGGGGTCCGAGGGAACACTGGGGTGCACTGCCCTTTGTATGGTCTGTTTAGGAAGAGAGAAGGATCCGAGGGGACACTGGAGCACACTGCCCTTTGTATGGTCTCTTTAGAAAGAGGAGAGGGCTCCGAGGGGACACTAGAGCACACTCCCTTTGTATGGTCTCCTTAGGAAAAGAAGGCTCCAAGGGGGATAGAGGGGGGTCAAAGGAACACGGGGGTACACTGCCCTTTGTATGATCTCTTTAGGAAGAGAGAGGGGGCTCCGAGGGAACACTGGAGCACACTGCCCACGAGTATAGTCTCTTTAGTAGGAGGGAGCGCTCAGAGGGAACACTGGAGCACACTGCACGTTGTATGGTCTCTTTAAGAAAAGAGGGCTCAGAGGGGACACTGGGGCACACTGCTCTTTGTATGGTCTCTTTAGGAAGAGAGGGGCCTCAGAGGGAACACTGGGGTACACTGCCCCCGAGAATAGCCTCTTTGGGAAGAGGGAGCGCTCAGAGGGAACACTGGAGCACATTGCCCCGTTGTATGGTCTCTCTAGGAAGAGAGGGGGCTCCAACAGAACACTGGGGTACACTGCCCTTTGTATGGTCTCTTCAGGGAGAGGGCGCGCTCCGAGGGAACACTGGGGTACACTGCCCTTTGTATGGTCTGTTTAGGAAGAGAGAAGGATCCGAGGGGACACTGGAGCACACTGCCCTTTGTATAGTCTCTTTAGGAAGGGAGAGCGCTCCGAGGAAACATTGGGGTACACTGCCCCTGTGTATAGTCTCTTTAGGAAGAGGAGAGGGCTCCGAGGGACACTGGGGCACACTGCCCCTGTGTATGGTCTCTTTAGGAAGAGAGGGGGCTCCGAGGGGACATTGCTCTTTGTATGGTCTCTTTAGGAAGAGGAGAGGGATCTAAGGGGACACTGGGGGCACGGTCCCTGTGTATAGTCTCTTTAGGAAGAGACAGCGCTCTGAGGGAACACTGGAGCACACTGCACTTTGTATGGTCTCTTTAGGAAGAGAGAGAGGGCTCAGAGGGGACACTAGAGCACACTCCCCTTTTTATGGTCTCCTTAGGAAAAGAGGGCTCCGAGGGGAGAGAGAGGGGGGGTCCGAGGGAACACTGGGGTACACTGCCCTTTGTATGGTCTCTGTAGGAAGAGAGAGGGGGCTCCGAGGGGACACTGGAGCACACTGCCCCCGAGTATAGTCTCTTTAGTAGGAGGGTGCGCTCAGAGGGAACACTGGAGCACACTGCACGATGTATGGTCTCTTTAAGAAAATAGGGCTCCGAGGGGACACTGGGGCACACTGCTCTTTGTATGGTTTCTTTAGGAAGAGAGGGGGCTCAGAGGGAACACTGCCCCCGAGAATAGCCTCTTTGGGAAGAGGGAGCGCTCAGAGGGAACACTGGAGCACACTGCACTTTGTATGGTCTCTTCAGGAAGAGGAGAGGGCTCCGAGGGGATACTGGAGCACACTGCCCCGTTGTATGGTCTCTTTAGGAAGAGAGGGGGCTCCAACAAAACACTGGGGTACATTGCCCTTTGTATGGTCTCTACAGGAAGAGGGCGCGCTCCGAGGGAACACTGGGGTACACTGCCCTTTTTATGGTCTGTTTAGGAAGAGAGAAGGATCCGAGGGGACACTGGAGCACACTGCCCTTTGTATGGTCTCTTTAGGAAGAAAGGGGGCTCCGAGGGGACATTGCTCTTTGTATGGTCTCTTTAGGAAGAGGAGAGGGATCTAAGGGGACACTGGGGACACGGTCCCTGTGTATAGTCTCTTTAGGAAGAGGGAGCGCTCTGAGGGAACACTGAGGCACACTGCCCTTTGTATGGTATCTTTAGGAAGAGAGAGGGGGCTCCGAGGGGACACTGGAGTACACTGCCCCCGAGTATAGTCTCTTTATGAAGAGGGAGCGCTCAGAGGGAACACTGGAGCACACTGCACTTTGTATGGTCTCTTTAAGAAAAGAGGGCTCCGAGGGGACACTGGGGCACACTGCTCTTTGTATGGTCTCTTTAGGAAGAGAGATATGGCTCGGAGGGGACACGGGGTACACTGCCCCTGTGAATGGTCTCTTTAAGAAGACGAGAGGGCTCTGAGGGGGACACTGGGGTACACTGCCCTTAGTCTAGTCTCTTTTGGAAGTGGAGGGTCTCCAAGGGGACACTGGAGCACGCTGCCCTTTGTATGGTCTCTTTAGGAAGAGGAGAGGGCTCAGAGGGGACACTAGAGCACACTCCCCTTTGTATGGTCTCCTTAGGAAAAGAGGGCTCCGAGGGGAGAGAGAGAGGGGGGGGGTCCGAGGGAACACTGGGGTGCACTGCCCTTTGTATGGTCTCTGTAGGAAGAGAGAGGGGGCTCCGAGGGGACACTGGAGCACACTGCCCCGAGTATAGTCTCTTTAGTAGGAGGGAGCGCTCAGAGGGAACACTGGAGCACACTGCACGTTGTATGGTCTCTAAGAAAAGAGGGCTCCGAGGGGACTCTGGGGCACACTGCTCTTTGTATGGTCTCTTTAGGAAGAGAGGGGGCTCAGAGGGAACACTGGGGTACACTGCCCCCGAGAATAGCCTCTTTGGGAAGAGGGAGCGCTCAGAGGGAACACTGGAGCACACTGCAGTTTGTATGGTCTCTTTAGGAAGAGAGGGGGCTCAGAGGGAACACTGCCCCCGAGAATAGCCTCTTTGGGAAGAGGGAGCGCTCGGAGGGAACACTGGAGCACACTGCACTTTGTATGGTCTCTTCAGGAAGAGGAGAGGGCTCCGAGGGGATACTGGAGCACACTGCGCCGTTGTATGGTCTCTTTAGGAAGAGAGGGGGCTCCAACAGAACACTGGGGTACACTGCCCTTTGTATGGTCTCTTCAGGAAGAGGGCGCGCTCCGAGGGAACACTGGGGTACACTGCCCTTTGTATGGTCTGTTTAGGAAGAGAGAAGGATCCGAGGGGACACTTGAGCACACTGCCCTTTGTATGGTCTCTTTAGGAAGAGGAGAGGGATCTAAGGGGACACTGGGGGCACGGTCCCTCTCTTTAGGAAGAGGGAGCGCTCAGAGGGAACACTGGAGCACACTGCACTTTGTATGGGCTCTTCAGGAAGAGGAGAGGGCTCCGAGGGGATACTCGAGCACACTGCCCCGTTGTATGGTCTCTTTAGGAAGAGAGGGGGCTCCAACAGAACACTGGGGTACACTGCCCTTTGTATGGTCTCTTCAGGAAGAGGGCGCGCTCCGAGGGAACACTGGGGTACACTGCCCTTTGTATGGTCTGTTTAGGAAGAGAGAAGGATCCGAGGGGACACTGGAGCACACTGCCCTTTGTATGGTCTCTTTAGGAAGAGAGGGGGCACCGAGGGGACATTGCTCTTTGTATGGTCTCTTTAGGAAGAGGAGAGGGATCTAAGGGGACACTGGGGGGACGGTCCCTGTGTATAGTCTCTTTAGGAAGAGGGAGCGCTCGGAGGGAACACTGAGGCACACTGCCCTTTGTATGGTCTCTTTAGGAAGAGAGAGGGGGCTCCGAGGGGACACTGGAGCACACTGCCCCCGAGTATAGTCTCTTTAGGAAGAGGGATCGCTCAGAGGGAACACTGGAGCACACTGCACGTTGTATGGTCTCTTTAAGAAAAGAGGGCTCCGAGGGGACACTGGGGCACACTGCTCTTGTATGGTCTCTTTAGGAAGAGAGAGATGGCTCGGACGGGACAATGGGTACACTGCCCCTGTGAATGGTCTCTTTAAGAAGAGGAGAGGGCTCCGAGGGGGAGACTGGGTACACTGCCCTTTGTCTAGTCTCTTTTGGAAGTGGAGGGTCTCCAAGGGGACACTAGAGCACACTCCCCTTTGTATGGTCTCCTTAGGAAAAGAGGGCTCCGAGGGGAGAGAGAGGGGGGTCCGAGGGAACACTGGGGTGCACTGCCCTTTGTATGGTCTCTGTAGGAAGAGAGAGGGGGCTCCGAGGGGACACTGGAGCACACTGCCCCGAGTATAGTCTCTTTAGTAGGAGGGAGCGCTCAGAGGGAACACTGGAGCACACTGCACTTTGTATGGTCTCTTTAGGAAGAGGAGAGGGCTCGGAGGGAACACTGGAGCACACTGCACTTTGTATGGTCTCTTTTAGAAAAGAGGGCTCCGAGGGGACACTGGGGCACACTGCCCCTGTGAATGGTCTATTTAGGAAGAGGAGAGGGCTCCGAGGGGGGACACTGGAGTACACTGTCCTTTGTCTAGTCTCTTTAGGAAGAGAAGGGGCTCCGAGGGGACACTAGAGCACACTGCCCTTTGTATGGTCTCTTTAGGAAGAGGAGAGGGATTGGAGGGGGACACTGGAGCACACTGCTCTTTGTATGGTCTCTTTAGGAAGATAGAGGGATCCGAGGGGACACTGGAGCACACTGCCCTTTGTATGGTCTCTTTAGGAAGAGGAGAAGGGTCCGAGTGGACACTGGAGCACACTGCCCTTTGTATGGTCTCTTTAGGAAGATAGAGGGATCCGAGGGGACACTGGAGCACACTGCCCTTTGTATGGTCTCTTTAGGAAGAGGAGAAGGGTCCGAGTGGACACTGGAGCACACTGCCCTTTGTATGGTCTCTTTAGGAAGAGGAGAGGGCTCGGAGGGGACACTGGAGCACACTGCTCTTTGTATGATCTCTTTAGGAAGAGGAGAGGGATTGGAGGGGGACACTGGAGCACACTGCTCTTTGTATGATCTCTTTAGGAAGAGGAGAGGGCTCTGAGGGGACACTGGAGCACACTGCCCTTTGTATGGTCTCTTTAGGAAGAGGAGAGGGCTCGGAGGGGACACTGGAGCACACTGCACTTTGTATGGTCTCTTTAGGAAGAGAGAGGGATCCAAGGGGACACTGGAGCACACTGCTCTTTGTATGATCTCTTTAGGAAGAGGAGAGGGCTCTGAGGGGACACTGGAGCACACTGCCCTTTGTATGATCTCTTTAGGAAGAGGAGAAGGGTCCGAGCGGACACTGGAGCACACTCCCCTTTGTATAGTCTCTTTAGGAAGAGGAGAGGGCTCGGAGGGGACACTGGAGCTCACTGCACTTTGTATGGTCTCTTTAGGGAGGGGAAAGGGCTCTGAGGGGACACTGGGGCACACTGCCCCCGAGAATAGCCTCTTTGGGACGAGGGAGCGCTCAGCGGGAACACTGGAGCACACTGCTCTTTGTATGGTCTCTTTAGGAAGAGGAGAGGGATAGGAGGGGGACACTGGAGCTCACTGCTCTTTGTATAGTCTCTTTAGGAAGAGAGGGGGCTCAGAGGGAACACTGGAGCAGACTGCCCCCGAGAATAGCCTCTTTGGGAAGAGGGAGCCCTCAGAGGGAACACTGGAGCGGACTGCACTTTGTCTGGTCTCTTTACGAAGGGGAGAGTGCTCAGAGGGGACACTGGAGCTGACTGCACTTTGTATGGTCTCTTTAGGAAGAGAGGGGGGCTCCGAGGGGACACTGAGGCACACTGCCCCTGTGTATAGTCTCTTTAGGAAGAGAGGGGACTCCGAGGGAACACTGCCCCTGTGTATGATCTCTTTAGGAAGGGGAGAGTGCTCGGAACGGACACTGGAGCACTCTGCCCTTTGTATAGTCTGTTTAGGAAGAAAAGGGGCCAATGGCGCACACTGCCCCTGTATATGGTCTCTTTAGGAATAGGAGAAGGGTCCGAGCGGACAATGGGGTACACTGCCCTGTGTATAGTGTCTTAAGGAAGAGGGAGCGCTCAGAGGGAACACTGGGGCACACTGCCCTTTGTATGGTCTCTTTAGGAAGAGAGGGGGCGCCGAGGGGACACTGAGGCACACTGCCCCTGTGTATAGTCTCTTTAGGAAGAGGGAGCGCTCAGAGGGAACACTGGGGCACACTGCTCTTTGTATGGTCTTTTTAGGAAGAGAGGGGGCTCCGAGGGGACACTGGGGCACACTGCCCTTTGTATGGTCTCTTTTCGAAGGGGAGAGCGCTCAGAGGGGACACTGGAGCACACTGCACTTTGTATGGTCTCTTTACGAAGGGGAGACCGCTCAGAGGGGACACTGGAGCTCACTGCACTTTGTATGGTCTCTTTAGAAAGAGAGGGGGCTCCGAGGGGACACTGAGGCACAGTGCCCCTGTGTATATTCTCTTTAGGAAGAGAGGGGCTCCTAGGGGACACTGGAGCACACAGCCCCTTGTATGGTCTCTTTACGAAGGGGAGACCGCTCAGAGGGGACACTGGAGCTCACTGCACTTTGTATGCTCTCTTTAGAAAGAGAGGGGCTCAGACAGGACACTGGGGCACACTACTCTTTATATGGTCTCTTTAGGAAGAGGAGAGGGATCCGAGGGGACACTGGGGCACACAGTCCCTGTGTATAGTCTCTTTGGAAGAGGGAACTCTGGGGCACACTACTCTTTATATGGTCTCTTTAGGAAGAGGAGAGGGATCCGAGGGGACACTGGAGCACACTGCACTTTGTAAGGTCTCTTTATGAAGAGAAGAGGGCTCGAAGGGGACACTGGGGCACATGGTCCCTGAGTATAGTCTCTTAGGAAGAGGGAACAATGGGGCACACTACTCTTTATATGGTCTCTTTAGGAAGAGGAGAGAGATCCGAGGGGACACTGGGGCACATGGTCCCTGTGTATAGTCTCTTTAGGAAGAGGGAGCGATCTGAGGGAACACTGAGGCACACTGCCCTTTGTATGGTCTCTTTAGGAAGAGAGGGGGCTCTGAGGGGACATTGCTCTTTGTATGGTCTCTTTAGGAAGAGGAGAAGGGTCCGAGCGGACACTGGGGCACACTGCCCTTTGTATAGTTTCTTTAGGAAGAGGAGGGGGCTCGGAGGGGACACTGAAGCACACTGCCCTTTGTATAGTCTCTTTAGGAAGAGAGAAGAGTCCGAGGGGACACTGGAGTGCACTACCCGTGTATGGTCTCTTTAGGAAGAGAAGGGGCTCCGAGGGGACCCTGGAGTGCACTGCTCCTGTGTATGGTCTCTTCAGGAAGAGGGCGCGCTCCGAGGGAACACTGGGGTACACTGCCCTTTGTATGGTCTCTTTAGGAAGAGGAGAGGGCTCCGAGGGGACACTGGAGCACATTGCCCTTTCTATGGTCTCTTTAGGAAGAGGAGAGTGCTCCGAGGGGGGACACTGGGGTACACTGCTGTTTGTATGGTCTCTTTAGGAAGAGAGAAGGGTCCGAGGGGACCCTGGAGTGCACTGCCCGTGTATAGTCTCTTTAGGAAGAGAAGAGGCCTCTGAGGGAACACTGGGGTACACTCCCCTTTGTATGGTCTCTTTAGGAAGAGGAGAGGGCTCGGAGGGGACACTGGAGCACACTGCTCTTTGTATGGCCTCTTTAGGAAGAGGAGAGGGCTCGGAGGGAACACTGGAGCTCACTGCTCTTTGTATGGTCTCTTCAGGAAGAGGAGAGGGCTCCGAGGGGACAGTGGAGCACACTGCCCTGTGTATAGTCTCTTTAGGAAGAGAGAGGGCTCCGAGGGGGGACACTGGAGCACACTGCTCTTTGTATGGTCTCTTTAGGAAGAGAGGGGGCTCCGAGGGGACACTGGAGCACAATGCCCCTGTATATAGTCTCTTTAGGAAGAGGAGAGGGCTCGGAGGGGACACTGGAGCACACTGCCCCTGTGAATGGTCTCTTTATGAAGAGGAGAGGGCTCCGAGGGGGACACTGGGGCACACTGCTGCTTGTATAGTCTCTTTAGGAAGACGAGAGGGCTCCGAGGGAACCCTGGGGTACACTGCCCTTTGTATGGTCTCTTTAGGGAGAGGAGAGGGCTCCGAGGGGGACACTGGAGCACACTGCCCCTGTGAATGGTCTCTTTAGGAAGAGGAGAGGGCTCTAAGGGGACATTGGAGGACATTGCTCTTTGTATTGTCTCTTTAGGAAGAGAGAGGGCTCCGAGGGGACACTGGGGCACACTGCCCCTGTGTATGTTCTCTTTAGGAAGGGGAGGGGCTGTTAATACTGCTCACCCACCTCCTCACACAGGTACAGCAAACCCAAATGCAGCAGGAACATCATGGTGGAAGCAGCCGCACAGAAACCCACTTGTATCCCTGCATGAAGATCTAGGTGCCCCTGACAATACCAATGGCATGCCCCTCATCTTTAAACTGGCCCCTACATCCAAACCGAAAGAGTGCAGCCCGGTGCTCAGGCTTGCAGTAGCTTCATGTGTCAGACATCTCGCTCACCAACCATTCAAGCCACCGACCACTTCTACTGCAGCTGTCCTTCCCAAAGTCGGTCCTTTTCCTCGCGTAAAACGATTGTGCTAATCCTTCAATGATCCATCAGCCAATACCAGCAGTAACTTCCTAGCGATGCACTGTCCTCTAGGCCAACCCTGGACCGCCACAACCCACTCCATGAAGATGGTGTGGTAACTCTGCCCTAGTGCGCATACCTCCAAGGCCCCTCTCCCCACTTACCTTGATGATCCAGTGATGCTATCTGTACTGCAGCTGTCTGTGTGGCTGTGGGCAGAAGCCCCAGTGAGCGCTACCTTTGTTGGTGCCTGCTGCTCCACTCACTCCGGGCGCCATCGGACCTTCAATCCTGGGAGGGACAAAAGAGGAGATGCATAAGGACGGCAGAGGGGGCACAGAAGGCATGGGCATACGGATGCAAGCTCGTGGCACAGGTGCAGACTCACAGGCACATGGGTAGACACAGGGCAGACTTACAGGGGAGGAGCACTTGCCATTAATTGTGTATATTTATCAGGTCCGCACTCACTCCACCCGCATGAATGCGTCGATGCCAACACCATTTAATCCCATGTCCGTCTGTACCATGTAAATAGGAATTAAAATAGAATCTCTTGTTGAGACGCTAAGTGGGCAAATAAATGAAATAAAATCTTTGCTTCCACCGACCTATCCAGAACCAGCATCTTCTACCACATCCAGCAGAACCAAGATCCGAGCCCATGCCACAAGAACCAGCATCTTTGACAACATCGAAAGAACGATCATTCCACTCGGTCCCACCAAAACCAGCATGTCTGACCACATGCAGATGAACCAACATCACTGGACGCGCCTCCCAGAACCTCCAACCACATTCAGCAGATCCAACATTTCTGCAAGCACCCCCCAGAACCAACATCTCTTACAATATCCAGCAGAACCAGCATTTCTCCCTCTGCCCACCAGAACCAGCATTTCTGCCTCTGCCCACCAGAACCAGCATTTCTCCCTCTGCCCACCAGAACCAGCATTTCTGCCTCTGCCCACCAGAACCAGCATTTCTCCCTCTGCCCACCAGAACCAGCATTTCTCCCTCTGCCCACCAGAACCAGCATTTCTCCCTCTGCCCACCAGAACCAGCATTTCTCCCTCTGCCCACCAGAACCAGCATTTCTCACCAATCACATTCAGCAGGACCAACATTTCTGTCTCTGCCCAACAGAACTAGCATCGATTACCATATCCAGCAGAACAGAAATCGCCAGCCGCACCTATGTGTTCCGCCATCTCTGCCTACTCGAACCGTCCCCTTTCACGCCCTGCACTTCAGAGGTCTATCTCTGACCTCTGGTCTTCTCAGCTTCCTGGTGCTCGATTCCATCTCCACCCACCCTTCTTTCTCTGGCACTCCCTTGGGCTCGTCCAAAGCCTTCTATTTCTAGTTACTCCAGACCATCGTCCACCGTCTGAATTCCTTCCTCATTCAACATATTTTGTCATCTCTGCAGAGGGCATGAGATGTTCTTCTGCTTTCTAATTCCCACTCCTCTCTGACAACCTTAAATCGATCATTACTGGATTACAGACGCCAATCTCAAAATGATCATTCCCTGATCGCAATCAGCCAACGGATGGCCATGCATTTGCTCGTCCTTAAATTGTGCAAAACTGAAAATCCTAATTTTCAGCTTCTTCGGACGTAGCTCTTGGGCCGCATTCTTCTTCCCTGCAGATACCCACATCCACTCTTCGCCACAAGCCTTAACGTGTTATTTGACTCAAAGTAGTGAGTAGATTCTATGACCTCCACCACAGCCACCAGTCTGCAGCACCTCAGACTTAGGAAGGGGTTCCCCAACATCCCACTGTGTATTACCAGGGCAAAGAACAATGCACTCATCAACAGGAACTGAGATCACCGCAACAGCCTCCCAAGACACAGCTTCACCTTGACAGGGTGACCCACATTCAACCTAGGGCACCATTCATTCTTCCACCCCGCCATCGGCTCCGGGGGGCTGACTCTACGAGCCACAGAGCTCAGTTCAAGCCCTTTTCCCAGGTCAACGGAGCTCAATGCCCGTCACCCACCGGCCCATTCCCTTGGCTGACTCCCTCTCGCTGGATCACTGCGTTCCGTTAACTTTCACTCCATCCCTTCCCAAACTAGCTTGCACACCCCCTCTTGCTTGTCTTCACTTCGGTTATTGTGACCCCTGCACTTGAACGCCCCCCAGAAGCCCTCCGGCTACTGGCCCCATACCAACACCAGCCTGGCCAAACGTGTTACTCGTATATCCTGTTGAAATAAACCACTGTAGCTGCAATGTAGATTAGGACTTTAAATATAAAAAGTTCACCTCATTTATATAGCATGAAAATGACCCACTGCTTGCCCTAGTCTCTATAAAATATCATTATCCATGTCCACAGGAAGCGGGGAGGGATCGAGTAGAACCAGGCGCAGCAGCACCAGACACAGCATCTCTATCAGCAGCAAACAAGAAGAGATCTATCAGAACCAGGCCCAGCAGGACCAGACACAGCATCTCTATCAGCAGCAAACAAGAAGAGATCTATCAGAACCAGGCCCAGCAGGACCAGACACAGCATCTCTATCAGCAGCAAGCGGGAAGGGATCAAGTACAACCAGACCCAGCAGAACCAGACACAGCATCTCTGTCAGCAGCAAGCGGGAAGGGATCTAGCAGAACCAGACCCAGCAGAACCAGACACAGCATCTCTATCAGCAGCAAGCGGGAAGGGATCTAGTGCAACCAGACCCAGCAGAACCAGACACAGCATCTCTGTCAGCAGCAAGCGGGAAGGGATCTAGCAGAACCAGACCCAGCAGAACCAGACATAGCATCTCTATCAGCAGCAAGCAAGAAGGGATCTAGTACAACCAGACCCAGCAGGACCAGACACAACATCTGTCAGCAGCAAGCGGGAAGGGATCTAGCAGAACCAGACACAGCATCTCTATCAGCAGCAAGCGGGAAGGGATCTAGTGCAACCAGACCCAGCAGAACCAGACATAGCATCTCTATCAGCAGCAAGCAAGAAGGGATCTATCAGAACCAGGCCCAGCAGCACCAGACATCTGTCAGCAGCAAGCGGTAAGGGACCTAGTAGAACCAGTCCAGCAGAAACCATACATCTGTCAGCAGCAAGCGGTAAGGGACCTAGTAGAACCAGGCCCAGCAGGACCAGACATCTCTCAGCAGCAAGCGGTAAGGGATCTAGTAGAACCAGACCCAGCAGCTCCAAACACATTATCTCAGTCAAAAGAGAGCGGGAAGAGATTAGTAGAACTAGGCCCAGCAGAACCAGACACATTATCTTAGTCTGCAGCGGTGACTGGGAAGAGATCTAGCAGAACCAGGCCCAGCAAAACCAGACATCTGTAAGCAGAGAGCGGAAAGAGATCTAGTAGAACCAGACCCAGCATCTCTGTCAACAGCCAGTGGGAAGCGATCTCGTAGAACCAGGACCAGACACAGCATCTCTGTCAACAGCCAGTGGGAAGCGATCTCGTAGAACCAGGACCAGACACAGCATCTCTGTCAGCCGCCTGCGGGCAATGATCTAGTAGAACCAGACCCAGCAGGACCAGACAGCATCTGTCAGCAGCAAGCGGAAAGAGATCTAGTAGAATCAGGGTCAGCAGAACCAGACCCAGCATCTCTGTCAACAGCCAGCGGGAAGCGATCTCGTAGAACCAGGACCAGACACAGCATCTCTGTCAGCCGCCTGCGGGCAATGATCTAGTAGAACCAGTCACAGAAGTACCAGCCACATTATCTCGGACTGAAACGAGCGGAAAGGGATCTAGTAGAACCAGACCCAGCAGGACCAGACACAGCATCTCTGTCAACAGCCAGCGGGAAGCGATCTCGTAGAACCAGGACCAGACACAGCATCTCTGTCAGCCGCCTGCGGGCAATGATCTAGTAGAACCAGACCCAGCATCTCTGTCAACAGCCAGCGGGAAGCGATCTCGTAGAACCAGGACCAGACCCAGCATCTCTGTCAACAGCCAGTGGGAAGCGATCTCGTAGAACCAGGACCAGACACAGCATCTCTGTCAACAGCCAGTGGGAAGCGATCTCGTAGAACCAGGACCAGACACAGCATCTCTGTCAGCCGCCTGCGGGCAATGATCTAGTAGAACCAGTCACAGAAGTACCAGCCACATTATCTCTGACTGAAACGAGCGGAAAGGGATCTAGTAGAACCAGACCCAGCAGAACCAGACATCTGTAAGCAGAGAGCGGAAAGAGATCTAGTAGAACCAGACCCAGCATCTCTGTCAACAGCCAGTGGGAAGCGATCTCGTAGAACCAGGACCAGACACAGCATCTCTGTCAGCCGCCTGCGGGCAATGATCTAGTAGAACCAGTCACAGAAGTACCAGCCACATTATCTCGGACTGAAACGAGCGGAAAGGGATCTAGTAGAACCAGACCCAGCAGGACCAGACACAGCATCTGTCAGCAGCAAGCGGAAAGAGATCTAGTAGAATCAGGGTCAGCAGAACCAGACCCAGCATCTCTGTCAACAGCCAGCGGGAAGCGATCTCGTAGAACCAGGACCAGACACAGCATCTCTGTCAGCCGCCTGCGGGCAATGATCTAGTAGAACCAGACCCAGCAGGACCAGACACAGCATCTCTGTCAACAGCCAGCGGGAAGCGATCTCGTAGAACCAGACCCAGCAGGACCAGACACAGCATCTCTGTCAACAACCAGCGGGAAGCGATCTCGTAGAACCAGGACCAGACCCAGCATCTCTGTCAACAGCCAGTGGGAAGCGATCTCGTAGAACCAGGACCAGACCCAGCATCTCTGTCAGCCGCCTGCGGGCAATGATCTAGTAGAACCAGTCACAGAAGTACCAGCCACATTATCTCGGACTGAAACGAGCGGAAAGGGATCTAGTAGAACCAGACCCAGCAGGACCAGACACAGCATCTGTCAGCAGCAAGCGGAAAGAGATCTAGTAGAATCAGGGTCAGCAGAACCAGACCCAGCATCTCTGTCGACACCCAGCGGGAAGCGATCTCGTAGAACCAGGACCAGACACAGCATCTCTGTCAGCCGCCTGCGGGCAATGATCTAGTAGAACCAGACCCAGCAGGACCAGACACAGCATCTGTCAGCAGCAAGCGGAAAGAGATCTAGTAGAATCAGGGTCAGCAGAACCAGACCCAGCATCTCTGTTAACAGCCAGCGGGAAGCGATCTCGTAGAACCAGGACCAGACACAGCATCTCTGTCAACAGCCAGTGGGAAGCGATCTCGTAGAACCAGGACCAGACCCAGCATCTCTGTCAGCCGCCTGCGGGCAATGATCTAGTAGAACCAGTCACAGAAGTACCAGCCACATTATCTCGGACTGAAACGAGCGGAAAGGGATCTAGTAGAACCAGACCCAGCAGGACCAGACACAGCATCTGTCAGCAGCAAGCGGAAAGAGATCTAGTAGAATCAGGGTCAGCAGAACCAGACCCAGCATCTCTGTCAACAGCCAGCGGGAAGCGATCTCGTAGAACCAGGACCAGACACAGCATCTCTGTCAACAGCCAGCGGGAAGCGATCTCGTAGAACCAGGACCAGACACAGCATCTCTGTCAGCCGCCTGCGGGCAATGATCTAGTAGAACCAGACCCAGCAGGACCAGACACAGCATCTGTCAGCAGCAAGCGGAAAGAGATCTAGTAGAATCAGGGTCAGCAGAACCAGACCCAGCATCTCTGTCAACAGCCAGCGGGAAGCGATCTCGTAGAACCAGGACCAGACACAGCATCTCTGTCAGCCGCCTGCGGGCAATGATCTAGTAGAACCAGACCCAGCAGGACCAGACCCAGCATCTCTGTCAGCCGCCTGCGGACAATGATCTAGTAGAACCAGTCACAGAAGTACCAGCCACATTATCTCGGACTGAAACGAGCGGAAAGGGATCTAGTAGAACCAGACCCAGCAGGACCAGACACAGCATCTGTCAGCAGCAAGCGGAAAGAGATCTAGTAGAATCAGGGTCAGCAGAACCAGACCCAGCATCTCTGTCAACAGCCAGCGGGAAGCGATCTCGTAGAACCAGGACCAGACACAGCATCTCTGTCAACAGCCAGCGGGAAGCAATCTCGTAGAACCAGGACCAGACACAGCATCTCTGTCAGCCGCCTGCGGGCAATGATCTAGTAGAACCAGACCCACCAGGACCAGACACAGCATCTGTCAGCAGCAAGCGGAAAGAGATCTAGTAGAATCAGGGTCAGCAGAACCAGACCCAGCATCTCTGTCAACAGCCAGCGGGAAGCGATCTCGTAGAACCAGGACCAGACACAGCATCTCTGTCAGCCGCCTGCGGGCAATGATCTAGTAGAACCAGACCCAGCAGGACCAGACCCAGCATCTCTGTCAGCCGCCTGCGGGCAATGATCTAGTAGAACCAGTCACAGAAGTACCAGCCACATTATCTCGGACTGAAACGAGCGGAAAGGGATCTAGTAGAACCAGACCCAGCAGGACCAGACCCAGCATCTCTGTCAACAGCCAGCGGGAAGCGATCTCGTAGAACCAGGACCAGACACAGCATCTCTGTCAACAGCCAGTGGGAAGCGATCTCGTAGAACCAGGACCAGACCCAGCATCTCTGTCAGCCGCCTGCGGGCAATGATCTAGTAGAACCAGGACCAGTCACAGCATCTCTGTCAGCCGCCTGCGGGCAATGATCTCGTAGAACCAGGACCAGTCACAGCATCTCTGTCAGCCGCCTGCGGGCAATGATCTAGTAGAACCAGTCACAGAAGTACCAGCCACATTATCTCGGACTGAAACGAGCGGAAAGGGATCTAGTAGAACCAGACCCAGCAGGACCAGACACAGCATCTCTGTCAACAGCCAGCGGGAAGCGATCTCGTAGAACCAGGACCAGACACAGCATCTCTGTCAACAGCCAGTGGGAAGCGATCTCGTAGAACCAGGACCAGACCCAGCATCTCTGTCAGCCGCCTGCGGGCAATGATCTAGTAGAACCAGGACCAGTCACAGCATCTCTGTCAGCCGCCTGCGGGCAATGATCTCGTAGAACCAGGACCAGTCACAGCATCTCTGTCAGCCGCCTGCGGGCAATGATCTAGTAGAACCAGACCCAGCAGGACCAGACACAGCATCTCTGTCAACAGCCAGCGGGAAGCGATCTCGTAGAACCAGGACCAGACACAGCATCTCTGTCAACAGCCAGTGGGAAGCGATCTCGTAGAACCAGGACCAGACCCAGCATCTCTGTCAGCCGCCTGCGGGCAATGATCTAGTAGAACCAGGACCAGTCACAGCATCTCTGTCAGCCGCCTGCGGGCAATGATCTCGTAGAACCAGGACCAGTCACAGCATCTCTGTCAGCCGCCTGCGGGCAATGATCTAGTAGAACCAGTCACAGAAGTACCAGCCACATTATCTCGGACTGAAACGAGCGGAAAGGGATCTAGTAGAACCAGACCCAGCAGGACCAGACACAGCATCTGTCAGCAGCAAGCGGAAAGAGATCTAGTAGAATCAGGGTCAGCAGAACCAGACCCAGCATCTCTGTCCACAGGGAGTGGAAAGAGATCAGGTAGAACCAGGCCAAGCAGCACCAGACACATTATGGGAAGAGATCTAGTAGAACCAGGTCCAGCAGGACTATACACATTATCGCCTTCAGAAGAAAGACCTAGCAGAACCAGACCCAGAAGCAATTATCCCTGTCAGCAGTGAGCAGGAAGAGGCCTAGTAGAGGTACCAGACACATTATCCCTGTTTGCAGCGAGCAGGAAGAGGCCTAGCAGAACCAGACAGCAAAGGACCAGACGCATTATCTCTGTCAGCAGCGAGTGGGAAGAGACCTCGCAGAACCAGACCCAGCATCACGAAACACAACATCTGCCATCAGCAAGCAGGAAGAGACCTAGCAGAACCAGAGTCAGCTTCTCTGCCAGCAGCGAGAAAGACCAGAACCAGCATCACGACCAGGTCAGACCCAGCAGGACCAGACTCAGCATCTGTCAGCAGCAAGCGGAAAGAGATCTAGTAGAATCAGGGTCAGCAGAACAAGACCCAGCATCTCTGTCCACAGGGAGTGGAAAGAGATCAGGTAGAAGCAGGCCAAGCAGCACCAGACACATTATGGGAAGAGATCTAGTAGAACCAGGTCCAGCAGGACTAGACACATTATCGCCTTCAGAAGAAAGACCTAGCAGAACCAGACCCAGAAGCACCAGAAGCAATTATCCCTGTCAGCAGTGAGCAGGAAGAGGCCTTGTAGAGGTACCAGACACATTATCCCTGTTTGCAGCGAGCAGGAAGAGGCCTAGCAGAACCAGACAGCAAAGGACCAGACGCATTATCTCTGTCAGCAGCGAGTGGGAAGAGACCTCGCAGAACCAGACCCAGCATCACGAAACACAACATCTGCCATCAGCAAGCAGGAAGAGACCTAGCAGAACCAGAGTCAGCTTCTCTGCCAGCAGCGAGAAAGACCAGAACCAGCATCATGACCAGCAACGAGCAGGCCAGACCCAGCAGGACCAGACTCAGCATCTCTGCCAGCAGCAAGAAGGATCCGTTGCACCGTCTCTGCCGGCACCCAGTAGTACCAGGCACAGCATCTCTGCCAGCAGCAAGAAGGATCCGATGCACCGTCTCTGCCAGCACCCAGTAGTACCAGGCACAGCATCTCTTCTAGCATTCGGCTGTACCAGTCCCACCATCTGTGTTGCAGCGAGAAGGGTCAGATTCAACTCCTCTAACAGCAGTCTGTAGGACCACACGTCTCTGCCAGCAATAAGCAGGAACTGACCTCCAAGAAGCAGATCCCGCAGGACCAGTTACATTATCTCGTTGGCACCAAAGCGAACTAGGCCCAGCGTCACTGCCTGCAGCGGACAGGACAAGGCTCAGCATATGAACCAGCCCAATGGAGGTCAACAGACATTTCTTTAATTGTCAAGTAAGAGTCGCCTCAGCATCTCTACCATAACTAAGCAGGATCAGGCATCGTCTCTGCCAGCAACAAGTAGGAACTGGCCCTCAAGTCTCGGGTGACACCAAACAGAACCAGGCCCAGCATCTCTGTCTACAGCGGACAGGACAAGCGCAACAGAGGACCAGAGACAACATCTCTGCTATTATCAAGCAGGACTAGCCCAGCATCTCCTCCAGCTCCAAGCAGGACGATACCCAGCAGGTCCAGAATCAGTATCTATGTGAGCAGAACCAGACCTGGCAGGACCAGACAGCATCTCTGCCAGCACCGAGCAGAAGCAGCATCTCAGCCAGCACCGAGCAGAACCAGAAGCAGCATCTCTGCCAGCACCGAGCAGAACCAGAAGCAGCATCTCTGCCAGCACCGAGCAGAACCAGAAGCAGCATCTCAGCCAGCACCGAGCAGAACCAGAAGCAGCATCTCTGCCAGCACCGAGCAGAACCAGAAGCAGCATCTCTGCCAGCACCGAGCAGAACCAGCATCTCAGCCAGCACCGAGCAGAACCAGAAGCAGCATCTCAGCCAGCACCGAGCAGAACCAGAAGCAGCATCTCAGCCAGCACCGAGCAGAACCAGAAGCAGCATCTCTGCCAGCACCGAGCAGAACCAGAAGCAGCATCTCTGCCAGCACCGAGCAGAACCAGAACCAGCATCTCTGCCAGCAGGACCAGACCTGGGAGAACCAGACTAGACTTCTGTGTCAAGTAGAACCATAAACACAATCTCTGCAATTTCCTAGAGTACTCATACCCAGAAATTTTGCAAAGGGAAGGAAAGCAGCCTACATGCTGCAGGCGCACCAACTGTCCATGCCCAGCGACAGGAACTCTGGCCCTCCGGACCCCCACGGGTACTCTGCCATAGATCTCCGTGCCCTGGACGCAACAATAACTGCTGCCGTGCATCACCCGCTCCACAGCAGGACCGTTCACCTGCCTCCGCTGCCGGTTCACTGTCACCACAGTACCGACCGCCCTCACGGAAACCCACACCGCGCCGGCTGACACCTCCCTTGAACAAGTCAGATACCTTCTGATCAGCGCAAGATACCTGTGCAAGCACGCCACTGAAGTCTGGGACACCATCTTTACCCTCTTCCCCCAATGTCACCTTCATCACAGAAACCTGGCTCACCCCCTCATTGGCCCCGGACATCGCAACCACCAACGGCTACAAGATGAAACACAGCGACCGCACCAACAGACACGAAGGTGGCATCGCCACCGTACAGAAGGAATTAATCATCTGCACGACCACCGAAGACGAAAACACGCCAATCATGGAACACCTGAACGTCCAACTCCACACAGACGAAAAAACTAACATCAAAGGTATCCTCACATACAGACCCCCAGGACCACGAAGCTGCCTCAGCGACACCATCCCACAATTCATCACTCAGTTGCCATCGAATCCGAACACTACGTCTTCCAGGGGGACATTAACTTCCACCTTGATGACCCCACTGTAGGGAAGTGAGCTTCTGTTGCAGTAACCCCCCCCCCCCACTTTTTGCCAGGTTTCTAATACACTTTGACTTGATGTGCCCTGGGTTCCTGCCAATCAGGGTCCCAGGACCTCTGTTCTTTCCCAAAACTGTACCTTTGTACCCACAATTGGCACCTCTTTGGCCACAGGTAAGCTCTTGTAAAGGGTACCAAGGACACTGACCAGGGAAGGCCTCTAAGGGCTGCAGCACAGATTGCGCCACTCTTAGAGGCCCTGTACCTTAACACACACACACTGCCACAGCAGGCTGCGTGTTTTGGTGCGGAGAAAAGTGGAGTCGACATAGCACAGATACCCGTGTGCCATGCCTGCAACCCACTGCCTGGGGCCTCGGTAAGTCACCCCTCTGGCAGGGTGCACTAGCCCCCCAGGTGAGGGTACAGTTGCAAGAGCACTGTACCCCTACAGTGTCTAAGTCCATTCTTAGACATTAAAAGTGCAGTAAAGCCATAAAGAGTATATGGTCTGGGAGTTGGTCATTACGAACTCCACAGCTCCATAATGGCTTTACTGAAATCTGGGAAGTTTCGTAGCAAACCTCTCAGCACAATAAACCCACACTGATGCCACTGTGGGATTTAATGTAAGATGCACTCAGAGGGCATCCAATTAGAGAGGCTCATGCCCCCTCCCACTGGAGGGTGGCATAACAGGGGGTGTACCCACCCCAAGGAAGGGACCCATTGGTCCCAACCTGGACACCGCTGTAAACGCCCCTAAAATTAGTATTTAGGGGCGACCCTGAACCTTGCCTCCTTAGATTCCTGCAAGCTACGAAGAAGTACGGAAAAAGTCGCACAGCAGAGGAGACTGGGGAGAAGAACTGACTTGGCCCCAGCCCTACCGGCATGTCTGCAGTTTCCAGAGATACAGTGCAAAAAGTTGAATTGTCCTGCAGCCAGCGACCTTCACAACCCCTGCGAGGACTGACTGCCTTAAACAAAGACCAGATCTCCTGCGAACAGCAGCTCTGTTCAAATGAAACCCCAAAGACTGACTCCGAGCCTGCTGAGGACGAAGAAACTCGACGCCTGGAACCACCACTGCACCCGTCGCCTACGGCCCGAGTCCAAGTGGCCCTCCGGTCTCAGCGAGGTACCTCAGCACTCCAGAGTCCGAGTCCACCTTAGGTTGACCCCTCCAAGACTCCCCGGCGTCGCCTGCAGCCTCTGCACGGAGATCCCCTCCAACTGCGAATGGCCCGGTAAGGTGAAATCAGACCTCAAAAGGCACCCATGCATCTGGCCGCTCTGCGCCCTGGAGAAGAGGGCCTAAGGTGCACCTACGTCCCCGAGCCCTCCAACACCTGCTCAGCTGTTGGTTCCTCCCAGAAGACTTCCTGGACCGAGCCTGCAGTCAAAATCCAAAACCGGCAACCTCCATAAGATTGCATTGGGCTCCCGACCCCTCCTCAGCACCCTGCACCCGGCCGCCACTGCGCCGCCGGTGGTGTGGACTTGGTGCCAACCTGAGACCCCCTTTGCCCTGACCTTAACCCTAGGACCTTGGCTCCCAAGACCGAGTGGCCTGCCCGTGAGCAGTCCCCAACCGAAGTGCTCCCTAGCCCCATTGGGACTCTGAAACCGGCCGCTCCAGTGCCGCTGGTGGTGCAATTTGAGGGCCTAACTGGACCTTGGAGAACCTTGGTCCCAACCCCCAAAACTCATACTTGTAAGTCATTTACTTAACTGCAAACCGTTAACACTCTTTCTCCCCATCGGAACCAATGTTACGAGTTTTGTTCCTAAAAAATGTTGTGTTGAACTGTTGTTTTGTATGAAAGAAAGTAACTATGCTTTAAGTTAAGAATTGTCATACTTACCTGCAAGTGACAAAGTCTAGTGTTTGATATCTTGGCTTATCACCTCAAATATACAATGTAACTAAAAAGTAATTCAAGAGTAATCAAAAATAATATTTCTGTATTTTGAACTGTTTTAAAAGTAATACAAATCTGTAAAGATTGCATTACTGTGTACAGTCTTGCATTTGAAAGTATTTCTTACTTGCCTGTGCCAAGTCCTGCTTGGTTCTACAAAATAAAACCTAAGTATAGCTTTTTATACTTACCTAACTGGTCTGGATTCTGTCTGAGTGCGTGCCATCAGCCTTGATTGAGTGAATACAATAAATGCTTAACACACCTCTGGATAAGCCTAACTGCTCGCCCACACTACCACAAAGAGAGCTGTTAGTACTACCTAATTTAGCCTCTGCTATAACTCTGGGGACTCCCTGGACTCTGTGCACACTACACCTTACTTTGGTATAGTATTTACAGAGCCAGCTTCCTACAGTAGGCTTACAAGCCCCCCCCCGCAACAGCTTACTATTAGTTGTTTTCGTTGTCACTCTAATTTGAAATCTTTAGATTGTTTAGCTCCCGTAAGCTCCAGGTCCTTTGTTTTGTTAGCTCCTCCCTGGAGCATGGACCAAGTCTTTGTTCTTCCTCGTCTTTTTGAAACACATTGTTTTTCATAAGCATTTCGATATTATTCCTGGACATGCAATGTACTTTCCTACTTTCAACACAGGCATACGGCTTCTTATTTATGATGCTTTTTTCCCTATTTGCCATCTCTATTGGCGCTACAGTTACTTACACCCAAAACTATACTACGCTAAGCCACTCTACCCCACACCACTCTACACAATGTAATCACCTTATGTTGTTGTGTGATACAGTAACTCTTACAGGAAATTCCATCTGGAAGCCTCACATTCAGAGTTCCATTCGATTAGTTCCAGCCCAGACTATCTAAAAATAAAACATAGTGTACTTTGTACTTTTGTTTCCCTGGCTCTTTCAATTATCCCATTCTCATTTTCATTTTTAAATGTGTATTCATGTATATATGTGTGCTGTTATTAATGTTATTAGCAATATGTGGTATTGTAGTGCATCGAGGATTTGTGTATGTTGTGGTGGTATCCACATTGGTCATTTGTATTTATGGTTAACACTAGGTTTTTACTATTATTAGCATTTTTGGGACTGGATGGTACGAGGTCCAAACAGTGTGGTGTCACAAGGACTTATATATATATTTTTTATATATATGTTTTAAAATATGCTGTAAATACGGTTTGTGTATGAGTTTGAAATGCACACAGCCACCGAAGGTAATGAAGAGGGTAATTAAACCACGAGTCCCAGCATGAATGAACTGACCGGATTAACCGGAAAAGGCACACCGGAGGCCTATAAATTGGTGAAATGCGAGGAACTGTGCTTTCAAAACTGCCTCTGATGAAAGAGCACGTTTGCTCTGAAACGCGTAAGGCAGATGGACAGAAACTACCGGAATTGTAATTCTGTTTCTTGAGAATAAAGGGTTGTTATTCACCAGCTGGAGGAGTGCGCCTCTGAATGCATGGGCATTTTTTGGAAGATAAATATTTATATATGTATGTATTGTGCTATTTGTATTTATATATGTGATGTGATGTGTTTGTATTGGTGTGGTTTTCATTTATATGTTTTTGTGTATATTTATGTGTTGTCTTGTGTCAATTATTTCAGCCCTGAAGAAGTTCTTTTGTAAAGAACGAAACGCGTTGCTGATGTCTGACTACGCGCCTTATTATAAATAATTCTAAAGGACTTCCTTATGCACGTTTGGACTCCTTTCCCCTGGTGCACCTTCCATTTTTCGTAAACTTACTTTGGTATAGTATTTACAGAGCCAGCTTCCTACAACCACAGACACCAACTTCAACGAACTCCTTGAACGAATGGACATCGGCATCACGCAGCTGATCTTACACCCCAGGCACAGAGCAGGACACACACTGAACCCCATCTTCACATCCAGCAACAGAATCAGATACAGCCCCACCACGGATCTCACCTGGTCCGATCATTCCATGGTACACTTCACCATCACTGGATCCGCCCCACACCACCCCCAACCGCCACAGCGCCCCCTTCCACAGCTGGAGCAAGACCACTCAGCACCAATGGACTGATGCCCTCAGCATCCCCTAGGCCGTCGTCTCCACCAACCTGAATCGGGCAGTAGGGAACGTGAACGCCTGGATCACCAGCTACGCTGACCGAGCAGCTCCCACCAAACCAGCCAGAACACAGACCCACCAAATGAGCCAGCAGGTACACCCTAGACCTCCGCGCGGCGAAGAGCAGATGCAAATAACTGGAAAGATGATGGTGCACCAGCAAAAACAACACTGATCGAGCCACCTTCAAGTCGGCCCTAAACAGCTACCACCACCGACTCACAGCCTCAAAAAAGGAGGCCCCGACAAACTGCATCGAGGCCAGCGCCACACAGGCCAAGAAACTCTTTGCCATCGTCAGAGAGTTCACCTGCCTATCAGCAACCAAAAACTCAAACTCCTCATCACAGGCACTCTGTGACGCTCTAGCAGACCATTTCCACAACAAGATACCCACCAAATACAGAAACTCCGAGCCCCAACCAACCGACCTCCAACCACCCTCACCACACCCACGAAGACAACCGCCAACCACCCTCACCACATGGGAACTCAGCACATCGAACATTACGTCCCTAATGAACTCCATCCACTCAGGAGAGCCCACCGACGAGTGCTCCCATTGACTCTTCTACCCCGGAAGCGACGTGATTAGCCACCAGCTCGCCACCATCCTCAACACCTCCATCGCCACAGCCACCTTCCCCGACGCCTGGAAACACAGAGATCAGACCCCTTCTTCCTCAAGAAACCCTCCGCAGACCCAAGTGACCTCCAAAACTACTGCCCCATCTCGCTGATCCAGTGTCCCGCCAAAGTTCTGGAGAAGGCCATCAACCTCCAAATCATAGAACACCTGGAGACAAAACCTGCTAGACCCCTCCCAATCACGATTAGGAGCCAACCACAGCACCGAGACAGCCCTGATCGCCACCACAGACGACATCGGCACCCTACTCGCCCTGATCCTTCTCGACCTTTCTGCAGCCTTTGACGCCATCTCCCACCACGCTCATCAACCAACTGCACCAGATCGGAAGCAAAGATGACGCTCTTAGATGGATGGCATCTTTCCTTAGGGGACGCACCCAGAGGATCCGTCTCCAGCCCTTCACCTCACAGCACAAGAGCACCATCTGCAGCATTACAAAAGGTTCATCCCTCAGACCCACCCTCTTCAACATGTACACGACACCGCTAGCAGACATCGTCAGAACCCACAACACCAACATAATTTCCTACGCCGACACCCAGCTCGCCCCCTCACTCTCAGTAGATCACACTACGACAAAAACCAACTTTCACAACTGCACGAAAAACGTCTCAGCCTGGATGAAAGAGAACTGCCTCAAGCTCAACAAGACCGAAGTGCTGATTTTCAGCAGCCACACCTCCCTCTGGAACGACTCTTGGGGGGGTCAACGAAACTTGGACCTACCACCACTCCAAAAGACCAGGCACGTAACCTCAGCATCCTCCTGGATAGTGAACTCTCCATTAAACGGTAGGTCAATGCCATCTCCTCAGCTTGTTTTCACACTCTCCGCAGAATCTTCACAAGGCTTCCCATCACCACCGGGAAAACAGTGACTAAGGCCCTCATCACCAGCTGTCTGGACTACGGCAACGCACTCTATGCAGACACCACCAGCGAACTCTTGAGAAGACTCCAGACGATCCAGAACGTAACAGCCAGACTGATCCTCAACCTGCCCAAAATGACCCTAATCACCCAGCACCTGAGAGACCTCCGCTGGCTCCCCATCCAGAAAAGATGCCAATTCAAGCTTCTGACAAGCGCCCACAAAGTCCTCCACAACCAAGGACCGGCACACATGAACCACCACCTGAACTTCCACCAACCATCCAGAAACATCTGCTCCGCTCATCGAGGCACTGCACAACCGCCGCTGCCGCACCAGAGTACGATCCTTCTCCACCAAAGCCTGGAATGCCCTTCCCCTCCACCTTCGAACATCACCCTAGTTGACAGACTTCAGGAAGGGCCTCAAGACCTGGCTCTTCGACTGAGACCAGCAGCCCGGGACATGGATACCCTCACGGGTGATAAGCTTCACTATACAAGTAGTGATTGATTGATAGGAGAGAACACTGCTGTGTATCTGCACAGCACCTTTGCCTATTCCACAAAGCTCCCCCGGGGAAGACAATGCAGCCGGGTTTCCGCACAGCACACGTTCTTAGTGCACAGACTTCCACAGGGGAAAAGAAGGCAGCTGTGTTTCTGCACAGCACCTGTGCCTAGTGCACAGACCCCTTTCCCAGGGGAAGAGAAGGTAGATGTGTTTCGGCATATAGCAGCCCTGCCTAGTGCAGACCTCCCAGAGGACAGAGAATGGGGCTGTGTTCGGCAGATCACCCTGCCTAGAGTACATGTCTCCCACTTGCCGCTGTGCTTCTTCACAGCCACCTACCTTGTGCACAGACCTAATTCCCGAGGGAAGAGAATGCAGCGTTGTTTGAGCACACCACCCCTGCCGGGTGCACAGATCTCCCCAAGGAAGAGAAAGCTGCTTTCTTTGTGCACAGAAGTTCTAGTCCCTGCAGTGCCATACTGACAAACTGCATCATGTCTTGGCAAAAACACAAGAAAATTCCCGAGAGGTGCTAAAATCTGAGCACCCACAATGCTGTGCCAGGGACCAGGCATACCCACTGTTACTCAGTTCTCTTTATCTTGAGGCAACGTGACACAAATTAGCTTTTTACACTGAAATTCTACACAGATGAACAGAAGACAGTTGAAAATAAATCAGTGAGAGAGCCTGGCTGAGTCCAAGACAAAAGGAACTTCCTGCTGTGGAGAGCAGGATGCGCCGTGATGCACAAAGGAACATGCAGTGTAGGTGCCAAGGACGGAGGACAGGAAGGGCTTTGGTGCCAGGGTGGGCTGTGGTGTACACAGGGAGATGCGGTGGAGGTGCCAAGGACGGAGGACAGGAAGGGCTTTGGTGCCAGGGTGGGCTGTGGTGTACACAGGGAGATGCAGTGCAGATGCCAAGGACGGAGGACAGGAAGGGCTTTGGTGCCAAGGCCAGGGTGGGCTGTGGTGTACACAGGGAGATGCAGTGTATGTGCCAAGGACGGAGGACAGGAAGGGCTTTGGTGCCAGGGTGGGCTGTGGTGTACACAGGGAGATGCAGTGTATGTGCCAAGGACGGAGGACAGGAAGGGCTTTGGTGCCAGGGTGGGCTGTGGTGTACACAGGGAGATGCAGTGCAGGTGCCAAGGACGGAGGACAGGAAGGGCTTTGGTGCCAAGGCCAGGGTGGGCTATGGTGTACACAGGGAGATGCAGTGTATGTGCCAAGGACGGAGGACAGGAAGGGAGATGCAGTGCAGATGCCGATGTGGGTGTGTAGGGGCAAGAAATGAACATAAAACTGCAAAAAAGAGTTCACTAGTCTCCTCGTGCCCAGGAGCTCCTCACCCCTGTACCCAGGGGGCTCCTCGCCCCTGTACCCAGGGGATCCTCACACCAAGGGGCTCTTCACCCCCAGGAGCTCCTGACATCTGTACACAGGAGGCTCTTTAAACCCAGGAGCTCCTCACCCCTGTATCCAGGGGGCTCCTCACACCCCAGAGCTCCTCACCCCTGTATCCAGGGGGCTCCTCACCCCTGTACCCATGGGATCCTCACACTCAGGAACTCCTCACACCTGTACCCAGGGGGCTCCTCACCCCTGTACCCAGGGGGCTCCTCACCCCTGAGATCCTTGTACTCAGGGGGCTCCTCATCCTTGTACTCAGGGGATCCTCACCCCCAGGAGCTCCTCACTGGCAAACTCTGTAAAGTGGCGCTCATGTGTTTGAGTGTGAATAAAACCGATCTGGCCACTTCGTCTTGTTTTATTTATTTCACAGAGTCATGTGAGTGACCCTGGCTAAAATTGCCCTGTGGTTCTGGTCTCCTGTGTAAAAGTGCTCGAGCCCTGGAGAGTATGGAGCGGTGGGGGTGAGTCCAGGGCCCTTTTCATAATTGGGCCTTAATGCCGTCTGTACATTACATATGATCACAGGGACTCGTACCGGCCCGAGGCTCTGACCGAATTATTTCACCATGCAAGTTAAAATGAAAGAAAAGTTTGAAAAATTCATAAAATGCTGCCAAAAAGGCACAAAGTATCATTTTTCACTCGATTCATTTTAATTGGGTGAATGCAGTTGACAGCTATGAATATCAGATACTCGAAGCACCATGTCCTCTGGCTACACAGCTTCGAGGGGCTACACTTCGTTCTAAGTTTTTCCTTTTAGGAAAGATCTTGTTTCCCATGCGCTGTATTTATACTTAAACCTACAGTGCCCTCCCACATGTTTTCATTTGAACAGCTTTGCATGTTTACCATTAGCATACATGTGGTGAAATATATATAGATTTGTGCTGCTACATATACAGTAAATTAAATGTACATTTTGTTTTGTTGTAAAATGTGGCAGTCGATCCCGCCATGTCCTGCTGAGGTGTGTGATTCGTAAAATACCGAAAGACAAGAGAGGTCAATCTGTGAAATGCGCTGACACGTGCTCAATATTAATGGAAGTGGCTTTGTGGTGAGTGAAGACAGCCAGGCATTAATCAAAGTGACATTCGGACACCCCCATTGTTGGTGGTGCATGGATGGTTAACAGCCCTAGTAGTGGATGATGTCACAATGAGTCGCGATTGTCGAATCAGACTTGGTCAAATAAAGCAACATTCTGATGACCTCATTGTTGGTGCATCAATGGTTAATGGCTCAAGTTGTGGGTGATGTCATAATGGGTCTCTCTTGTGGAACCAGATCTGATCAAACAAAGCAACTCTGATGACCTCATTGTTGGTGCATCAATGGTTAATGGCTCAAGTTATGGGTGATGTCATAATGGGTCTCTCTTGTGGAACCAGATCTGATCAAACAAAGCAACTCTGATGACCTCTTTGTTGGTGCATCAATGGTTAATGGCTCAAGTTGTGGGTGATGTCATAATGGGTCTCTTGTGGAACCAGATCTGATCAAACAAAGCAACTCTGATGACCTCATTGTTGGTGCATCAATGGTTAATGGCTCAAGTTGTGGGTGATGTCATAATGGGTCTCTCTTGTGGAACCAGATCTGATCAAACAAAGCAACTCTGATGACCTCATTGTTGGTGCATCAATGGTTAATGGCTCAAGTTGTGGGTGATGTCATAATGGGTCTCTCTTGTGGAACCAGATCTGATCAAACAAAGCAACTCTGATGACCGACCTCATTGTTGGTGCATCAATGGTTAATGGCTCAAGTTGTGGGTGATGTCATAATGGGTCTCTCTTGTGGAACCAGATCTGATCAAACAAAGCAACTCTGATGACCTCATTGTTGGTGCATCAATGGTTAATGGCTCAAGTTGTGGGTGATGTCATAATGGGTCTCTCTTGTGGAACCAGATCTGATCAAACAAAGCAACTCTGATGACCTCATTGTTGGCGGGACATGAATGGTTATCAGACCAAGAGTTGGAAGACCTAATGAAGTGTCTTCCTTGTCGAACCAGACCTGATCAGACAAGGCCTCACTCCGATGTCCTTGCTGTTGGTGATTGATGATTGGTTAGAGAACAATCGAGTGAATGACGCCATGATGGGTTTCAAAACTAACTCAGACGCCATCATACAAAGCAACATTCTTTTATCCTCATTAATGAGGATACGTGACTGATAAACAGACCCTCTAATGAAAGATGTCACAGTGACCTATGATCCAAAATGTGACCACAATGGAGAATATAGCAAACACTCTCAGAAACTTTAAACATGCCCATGTCAAAGTGGAATACTCTGCTAAACCAGTTTCTGTTGATTTAAGGATAAAAAGAAATTACAAGTAAAACGAAGTGCTGCAATAATTCCTCCAAATTTCCATATTTGTGCCGCAAAATTTCTATTTTTGTGCCGCAAAATTTGCAAATCTATGCTGCAATATCCTGGGGAGTCTGCCAGGGAATCCTGACACCCAGGATCTCCTCACCCCTGTACCTGGAGGAATTCTCACACAGATGGGCTCTTCTCCTCTTTACCCACGGGGCTCCTCACCCCTGTACCCAGGGGGTCCTCACCCCTGTACCCGGGGGGGGGATCCTCACCCTGTACCCGGGGGGATCCTCACCCCTGTACCCGGGGGGATCCTCACCCCTGTACCCGGGGGATCCTCACCCCTGTACCCGGGGGATCCTCACCCCTGTACCCGGGGGGGATCCTCACCCCTGTACCCAGGGGGATCCTCACCCCTGTACCCAGGGGCTCCTCACACCGAGGGTCTCCTCACCCCTGTACCCAGGGGGATCCTCACCCCTGTACCCAGGGGGATCCTCACACAGAGGAGCTCCTCACACCTGTACCCTGGGGATCCTCCCGCCTGTACCCTGGGGATCCTCACCCCTGTACCCAGGGGGATCCTCACCCCTGTACCCAGGGGGATCCTCACACAGAGAAGATCCTCCCCCTGTACCCTGGGGATCCTCACCCCTGTACCCAGGGGCTCCTCACCCCTGTACCCCGGAGGGTGGGAGGATCCTCACCCCTGTACCCAGTGGGGGGGGGGATCCTCACCCCTGTACCCAGTGGGGGGGATCCTCACCCCTGTACCCAGGGGGGGGGATCCTCACCCCTGTACCCAGGGGGGGGGATCCTCACCCCTGTACCCAGGGGGGGGGATCCTCACCCCTGTACCCAGGGGGGGGGATCCTCACCCCTGTACCCGGGGGATCCTCACCCCTGTACCCGGGGAGGGGGATCCTCACACAGAGGAGCTCCTCACACCTGTACCCTGGGGATCCTCACCCCTGTACCCAGGGGATCCTCACCCCTGTACCCAGGGGATCCTCACACAGAGGAGGGGGGGGATCCTCACCCCTGTACCCGGGGGGGGGGGGGATCCTCACCCCTGTACCCGGGGGGGGGGGATCCTCACCCCTGTACCGGGGGGGGGGGGTCCTCACCCCTGTACCGGGGGGATCCTCACCCTGCACCCAGGGGGATCCTCACCCCTGCACCCAGGGGATCCTCACCCCTGCACCCAGGGGATCCTCACCCCTGCACCCAGGGGGGGATCCTCACCCCTGCACCCAGGGGGGGGATCCTCACCCCTGCACCCAGGGGGGGATCCTCACCCCTGCACCCGGGGGGGGGGGATCCTCACCCCTGTACCCGGGGGGGGGGGATCCTCACCCCTGTACCCACCGGGGGGGGATCCTCACCCCTGTACCCCGGGGGGGGGATCCTCACCCCTGTACCCGGGGGGGGGGGGATCCTCACCCCTGTACCCAGGGGGGGATCCTCACCCCTGTACCCAGGGGGCTCCTCACACCGAGGGTCTCCTCACCCCTGTACCCAGGGGGATCCTCACCCCTGTACCCAGGGGATCCTCACACAGAGGAGCTCCTCACACCTGTACCCTGGGATCCTCCCGCCTGTACCCTGGGGATCCTCACCCCTGTACCCAGGGGATCCTCACCCCTGTACCCAGGGGATCCTCACACAGAGAAGATCCTCCCCCCTGTACCCTGGGGATCCTCACCCCTGTACCCAGGGGGCTCCTCACCCCTGTACCCCGGAGGGTGGGAGGATCCTCACCCCTGTACCCAGTGGGGGGGGGATCCTCACCCCTGTACCCAGTGGGGGGGGGGGATCCTCACCCCTGTACCCAGTGGGGGGGGGGATCCTCACCCCTGTACCCAGGGGGGGGATCCTCACCCCTGTACCCAGGGGGGGATCCTCACCCCTGTACCCAGGGGGGGATCCTCACCCCTGTACCCAGGGGGCGGGGGGGATCCTCACCCCTGTACCCGGGGGGGGGGGGATCCTCACCCCTGTACCCGGGGAGGGGGGGGATCCTCACACAGAGGAGCTCCTCACACCTGTACCCTGGGGATCCTCACCCCTGTACCCAGGGGGATCCTCACCCCTGTACCCAGGGGGATCCTCACACAGAGGAGATCCTCCCCCCTGTACCCTGGGGATCCTCACCCCTGTACCCAGGGGGCTCCTCACCCCTGTACCCCGGAGGGTGGGGGGATCCTCACCCCTGTACCCAGTGGGGGGGGATCCTCACCCCTGTACCCAGTGGGGGGGATCCTCACCCCTGTACCCAGTGGGGGGGGATCCTCACCCCTGTACCCGGGGGGGGGGATCCTCACCCCTGTACCCGGGGGGGGGGGATCCTCACCCCTGTACCCGGGGGGGGGGGATCCTCACCCCTGTACCCGGGGGGGATCCTCACCCCTGTACCCGGGGGGGATCCTCACCCCTGTACCCGGGGGGGGGGGGATCCTCACCCCTGTACCAGGGGGGGGGGGATCCTCACCCCTGCACCCAGGGGGGATCCTCACCCCTGCACCCAGGGGGGGATCCTCACCCCTGCACCCAGGGGGGGATCCTCACCCCTGCACCCAGGGGGGGATCCTCACCCCTGCACCCAGGGGGATCCTCACCCCTGCACCCAGGGGGTCCTCACCCCTGTACCCAGGGGAGGATCCTCACCCCTGTACCCGAGGGGGAGGATCCTCACCCCTGTACCCGGGGGATCCTCACCCCTGTACCGGGGGGATCCTCACCCTGTACCGGGGGATCCTCACCCCTGTACCCAGGGGGATCCTCACCCCTGTACCCAAAGGGGGGATCCTCACCCCTGTACCCAGGGGGATCCTCCCCCTGTACCCAGGGGGATCCTCACCCCTGTACCCAGGGGGATCCTCACCCCTGTACCCAGGGGGATCCTCACCCCTGTACCCAGGGGGATCCTCACCCCTGTACCCAGGGGGATCCTCACCCCTGTACCCAGGGGGATCCTCACCCCTGTACCCAGGGGGATCCTCACCCCTGTACCCAGGGGGATCCTCACCCTGTACCCAGGGGGATCCTCACCCCTGTACCCAGGGGGATACTCACCCCTGTACCCAGGGGGATCCTCACCCCTGTACCCAGGGGGGATCCTCACCCCTGTACCCAGGGGGATCCTCACCCCTGTACCCAGGGGGGATCCTCACCCCTGTACCCAGGGGGATCCTCACCCCTGTACCCAGGGGGGATCCTCACCCCTGTACCCAGGGGGGATCCTCACCCCTGTACCCAGGGGGATCCTCACCCCTGTACCCAGGGGGATCCTCACCCCTGTACCCAGGGGGATCCTCACCCCTGTACCCAGGGGGATCCTCACCCCTGTACCCAGGGGGGGGATCCTCACCCCTGTACCCAGGGGGGGATCCTCACCCCTGTACCCAGGGGGGGATCCTCACCCCTGTTCCCAGGGGGCGGGGGGGATCCTCACCCCTGTACCCGGGGGTTCTTCACCCCTGTACCCGGGGGTTCTTCACCCCTGTACCCTGGATCCTCACCCCTGTACCCTGGGGATCCTCACCCCTGTACCCAGGGGGGGGTCCTCGTCCCTCTACCCTGAGAGCTCTTCTTTCCCAGGAGCTCCTCTCTACCCCCTGAGCACAGGACCCCCAGACACCCACACACAGGCTCTCCTCACCCCATTGTTATGTACCTGTTGGGAGCAGGCTCCGGGCGCAGACAGCAGCTCCCCGGTGCCCACGCGTCGGAGGGCTCCTGTGGACGGTCCTTCTAGGCTCAGGAACCCCCTCCGTCCTCCCGCTGCCCCAGCACCGAGAACCAGCGAGCCCAGGCACCACCAGGCCGGAGAATAAAACAGGCACTATCACCCGTAAAAAGAAGCCCAGAACACGCCGCGCCCACACAACGACGACATCAATGAACGAACGCGAAACTCGACTCTAACCTAGAGTGCTACGGCTCGCACTGTGGCCTCCTGAAGAGGGCTGCACAGTGACATAGTAAATGGCGGGCTGTAGAGTACCCAGAACCGCTGTGCCTGCGAGCCTGTCTGGCCGGCATGTTCGTGCCGTCTCCCTCCATGTATAATGTTTGTGAATGACCGGACTCGGGCCTGCTCTCTATTGCAGCACTGGTCAATAATAGATACTGGGGTCCGGCCTTGGGAAGAAGCCATATTTCAATATAGGCCGCTCGACTAGTCTAAGATGGCCACCGACCCAATCCAAGATGGCCGCAGTGGAGGATCCCAGCTCTTTGTCCCTCTTCCATGCGCACCGCTCTTTTATCTGCTCTAACGAATAGCACGGAGCGGTATGGGCGGGCTCTTCAAGTTCTCCTCCAATGAGAGAGGCGGGTGGCTAGAGCCTGACCGGAAGTGCAGCTTCCGCTATTTTGATACAAGAGGCAGACAAGTCAGCAAGTAAAGTAGGGCAGTCACGGAGGGGCAGGGGCAGCTTGTAGGCAGGGAGGCGGGCAGAGGGGCAGGACAGGCATAATGAGAAGCCTCTGATAGCGCGTGGGTATTAGGTCTGGTTGACAGTACAGCTTTGGTGACCTTATGTGATCAACTTTAAAGAGCTTTAGGCAGTCCTACAGCGAGGGGGTTACGCTCCGCCCACATGCTTTAATTGGGTAAAAGTTGTGTCCTTCCACAGAAACTCGCAACCCTGCCACACAGCTGGAACTATTTTTTAGGTCTCGCGTGGCGTTGCAGGGCAGAGCCCTGCTCCGCCCCCGCGAGGGGTTTTGTAAGAGAGGACTTTCAGAAGAGGGCTTTAAGCCCCGCCCCTCATTTCCATTGGCTGGTGTCACCGTTTATGCTAAACGGTGGCCTGCCATTGGAAATGAGGGGTTTTGGTTGCCTCCCTTTGGCTTGCATTTGGACTCGGTGGCCTGCTTCACGGCTGTCGTGAAGCACTTTCTTATCTTTATGGGGCCATGTGTTTAAACACATGGCCCCATAAAGACAAGAGATCGCACGCGGTAAGGATTCGCAAAAGGAGGCATGGCGCCGTGTGAAAAGTGAAAGCGCAATGGAAAAATAAACAGCGGCTGCCTGGCGAGCGCTTGTTTCCTTGTGCCATCTGGAAGTTCGAGCACCCCCACTCCTCAAAGCTCACTCGATTCTTTAGAGTTGATGCCATTTACTTTTGTATTTCGACTTTTCGTAAGACGTATCTTCCGCCGAAGTGGTAAACTGCTTCCCAGTGCCCACTTTATTTTAAAGTTATTCGCTGTATAGAACTTGAACCTTCCTGTGCAATGTGAACAAAATAATTCTATTCAACTCCGAACATACATAAAGTGTTCTTTTTTGGGGGGTGGTGAAATACAAATTGTCCGATTCAAGCAGTTGAGGCATTTCGCTTTTTATTGGGCCACATTCTCTTAAAAATGTTGTTTTCCTACAGTTCTGCCCTGTCTCTGGTGCCAGCTGGTCTCTGTGTCGACTCTGTAAGCCGAGCCAAACTCTCCTCGCCGGGAGGAGGAGCGAAAGGGGTTTTGCTGAGCTGTCGCTTTTTATGTATCTGGCTCATCCAGTGCTCCCTCTGAAATTATATTGACGGTGCAATGTCGGTGGTTAACAAAACGCACCGATCAATACAGCTGTGTAGAGGGATCAGGAGAGAGATGTTTAAGTAGTTGGCTGTGAAGGAGAACTAATTTAAAGCGTTAGTACGGCTCCCCTCGGCAGTAAGTGGGCTCAGGGGTTGGGGCAGATAGATAACTGCTTCAGTCACTGAGTTTACAGATATCTTAATCGAAAATATATTCTCAGGTAATATTTAACGACTCGCCCAGCTTATTTGATTAGAATTTGTAAATTAATTTACCCTAGGTTGCTAATTGTTTAATAGCATTGTGGTTAATGCCCTGCACTCCGACTTGGCTCACAATTTATAATGCGGTGGATTGCCCCAGACACCTGCTTTTAAAAAACACACACAGACTCGACCTGATCTGCTTTTGTTAGAGCTACAGAGGTCTTTGGGTCATTTTCATTTTTTTTAGGCACAAACGTGTTCGGTCGTGTATATCAAGAAATCACTTATTATTTAATCTGAAAGTTTGCCTGGAAGAAGTCAGTCTTCGGTAGGCATTGCAGTTCATACGTTTGGTGGCTGCGGGGATAGGGGAGGAGGGGAACTAGACTAGTCTCGCATGTCAGAATTAAAGTCTCTTTATGTGAGGGACTTTTGTTTGAGGTAGTTACTGTAGCAAGCAGGGCGGCAGCTTCGGCGCAATAGTTGTGAAAGCCTCCAGCAGTTTTTTTTTAGTTTTTTTTATTTAAGCAATGTAACTTTTCTCCAGACTATGTTCGTTGAACTGTTTGAAGTTGGATTCTTAGGGTTTTTGAAAACGAAGTGGAACTCAGCCTTGTTATATTTCATGCCGCTCCCCACAGCACTGATTGGTTCTGTGGGTGCTGTCGTGGTGGAACTGGTTATATCGGGGCTGTGGCCCCTCTCCGCCCTACTCAGTCACCTGTATCTGATTCTTTTAGGGCTCTAACCTCCATAGCACACCGTGCTATGAGTTTACTCATTCAGTGTGGTTTTATTGATGACCCTATTGCCACAAGCACATTTCTGGTGAGAACTGGCCTTGCGGGTGAGTGCCACCTCACTTGATCTTGATAGTCCCCTGTGCTCCGTCCCCGTCCCAACAAGCTGGTTGGCTCGCTTCCGACAGTTTACACCTCCCATTTATTTTTTATATCTAAAGAATGGGATCACCACACTGAGATTGGCATTGATTGCTATTTCAGCCTCCGAGAGTAGTTGAAAATTCCTTGCACAACAATTAATTTCAGGATCTACCCACTGTAGACAGAGTTAAAACATATGAATTGTTTAAAAATAGCACTTGAATGCAGTGTCTTGAGTTAGCTAAAACTGTATAGGCGATTGGAATGCGTTTTCCAACACATAAAAAATGAATTGGCCTTTGTACCTCATGATTCAATTCCTCACAAAAATCAGTAGTTTCCTAATTTGTCAAAGTGTTCGTTTGGCACTCTTTGACCTATAATATTTCATTCCAGTTGATTGTTTTTGAATCCTCAATCTCATGCCTTACGTTCTGCTCTTGTACCAGGTTTTAATTAGTAATAATCATGCATGTGAATGTGAGGATTTAGGTTTGGCCTATATATATGCAAATGCAATGCAATAGGTCTCGCATTTACGCAACTTTAAGCTATTGGCATTGTAAATGACTATGCCTTTTATTTATGTTTTAAAAACGAAAACAAAAATAAAAGGCATTATCATTTGCAATGTCAATAGCTCAAACTCGCGTAAATGTGAGACCTATTGCATTGCAAATGCTTGTTTTATAGAGCTGCATGAGATAGCAGTAGTACGGTGCCCAGAGAACGCTCCCTAAAATGCAGATAGTATCACGTTTACAATGGAATGGAGCTTAAACTTTCACATATGGCACTCTTAAAGTGTCTTAGATAATTAGACCATTTGTGGTGTTTGTTTTTTCTGGCAGCAGAACGTCCCTCTTTTTTTTTTTTTGTCGATTTATATAGTGCAAACTGGACCCGAAAGTATTGGAGCGCTTTAGATGAGCACCAGTTACGTTACACAAGGACACATTCATTTTTAGGTCTCGCCTAGCGTAGGAGGGCCTTTAGCCGTCGCTCTGCTCATTTTCAAGCACACACTCGTGCTTGTGGCGGCATCCACCTTGCGGGAGCGAGCAGGGGCGCGCCACAAGCACGAGTGCAGTGCTTGAAAATGAGCAGACTGCGCACGCACGCACCACTCCCGGGCTTGTTTAGGTTGAGCCTAGTTTTTTTTTTCCCCTGCTCCCTGTATACCCCGCTTCGCCCTCATTCCCCCCAACCCTCCCTCCTCCCAGTGCTCGTTAAGTATGCAGAATCGGCACTGCATGTTTTATACAAATTAAGCAATGGATGCACTCGACGCCGCTTTTTTTCTGCGCACACACGCTTCACCCCATCTCATCAGCATGTTGCCCAGCAAGCCGCAATGATATCACCGGTGCCCCTAATGCGTGGGCTTTTTTGCAGTTTTTAGCAGCTTTAACAGCTTGATCAGCTATGTCAGCGGTACCTCAGTTTTATCTCACCTCATCTAATGGTTGCTCAGAGTTTAGCTGTACCTCATTATAGCTTGTAGCTGAACACCCAGCTCCTCCACTTAATTCTCTAGCAACACAGCAGAAGGTCAGCAGACAGGCAGCAGCCAAAGTGAACCACTAGTTCTCATAGGAGAGTAGGAGGTTAGTAGGTTAGTAGGTTAGTAGTGTTAGTAGGAGGCACAAGCGTACGACTGCTTGTGCCAGGTAGTGTTCAACTGAATGGAGAGATGGTCACTGTTCACTTCTCTCCTCAATTCTTTTTGTCTTTCTCTATGCCTCCCTTTCTCTGCTGTTCAAATCTCGTGTACTCTATTTTTCTTAACTATACTTCCCTTTCTCCGCCCTTCATATTTCAGAACCATACTCCTGACTTTCTCTACCTCTTTCACCTTTCTACGCCCTTTGTTTCTCTCTTAGGTGCTGCTGTGTTCCTCTACATCTTTCATCCATTCTCTTCCCTTCACGCCTCCACCCTGTCTTCTTCAGCATCTCCCTTAAACTGGCCTTTGCTTCTCTCATCACTCTGTTGTCTTCCTCAGTGATTTGCTTTTTATGGTCTTCACGTCTGTTCTTCATCCTATTATCTTTCTCTGCACTTTCTTCCATTTCTCCAAATTTTGCTCTCACCTCCATCCTATTGTTTTCTTTCTCTCTTTGAGATCGAGTGAAACACGGTGAAGCAGAAAAACCCATTTACAGTGCTGCGCTTTGTGTCTGAGTGATGAAGGTGCCTTAATCAGACATGTTACATGCAATGTCATTTCAGTCCTCCATGAGCCTAGTAGCATTGGGCGCATAAAAGGGAATGTTGACAATTGTTTGGGGATTATGATTATTCGTGAATGTAAAATACAGTTTCAGTCCAGCGTTTTAAATCAATTGTTTTTGCGTACATTTCATTTTTAGATTTGTCTGCACTCTTGGATGCTTTATGCATGAAGGCATTACAACTAAAATGGTTGTCCTTAAATACTACAAGCACCTGCGTGTGAATTATTTAACATGTGTAAAGCAAAAAGACTGTTCTCCGACTGTGGTCTCTGCATGGTTTGTTGTGGCCATGGATGACTCCATGGCTGTTCCACCTTTCTCCTTTTATGCATATCATTGATTCATTGGTCGTTTTACTGATCACAGGCCTTTCCCCTCACAGCCTCTTCTGGGCACAATAACCTAGCAGTAGACAGATTCAGGGCACGCAGTGTAGTAGTCGATACAGCAGGTGTAGAAAGCCAGTCGAATCAGTTGCACAGTGTTAAGCCTAATCTTCTTTGTTCTATATGGCTTGCTCAGCTTGGCATGTTAAAGTTTTATGTGTAATTTTATGTGGGGTGAGTGAGAGTAAGGCATCTCAAGCCAGTTCCTCATATACTGTGTACTATATCACTTACCTGAAACCTACATTAAAGAACAAGCATTGGCATAGCCAATAGGTTTCGCCTTTGGGACCTTATACGTGTTTAGCCATGCAACAGTTGATGTTGTTGCACCAAGGATATTGTGCTGCATAACTAAACACTTATAAGGTCCCAAAGGCGAGACCTATTGGCTATGCCAATGCTTGTTTTGGTAGGCACGGGGAGATTAAGTGATTTGCCCAGAATCACAGGATGTGGAGTCCACCCCAAAGCTTGAACCTTGGTTTCCCAGCTCCAAAGTCAGCAGTCTAGCCGTGAGACCACATCCTCTTCCCTTTCCATCATTTACTTTGGACTTCAGAGTGCAGTTGTGTATTTGAGAGCAGTAGGACGCCCATGGTTGGAATAACCACATGCATTTTAGGTCTGCTTTGACAGCACAACTGTCTTCAACAGTAAAGAGCTTTGCAAGTACTACTGAGAGAGGGGCTTAGGCTCCACCCACATGCTGGTTTCTCTACCATAGAAGGTTTGATTGGGCCAAAGTTGTGTTCTTCCACTAAAAAGAGAGCCTGTAGTGCACTATGGCTTGTGGCAAAGCTTATACTCAATAAATCAGGACTTAGTTGGGTATGACGGCAAGCCAATGAACCTGACTATAGTCCTGATCTGCTTTTTCATGAAATGTTATGAAAACGGCACTAGGTATGATGCCAGGTAGGTCGCTCCCCCGCCACACAGCTCCGCCTGTGTTGTCCTGCCCGCTGCTGCTGCTGGTAAGCTCGCCCTCTGCTTGTTGCCTCGGTGCCCGTTTACCTTCTGTTCCCCCTCGCTGCCCCCTTTCTCTGTGTCCAGTTTTGCCTTCTGTTCCCCCTCGTTGCCCCCATTTTCTGTGTCCAGTTTTGCTTTCTGTACCCCTCGCTGCCCCCTTTTCTGTGTCCAGTTTTGCTTCTGTTCCCCCTCGCTGCCCCCATTTTCTGTGTCCAGTTTTGCCTTCTGTTCCCCCTCGCTGCCCCCATTTTCTGTGTCCAGTTTTGCCTTCTGTTCCCCCTCGTTGCCCCCATTTTCTGTGTCCAGTTTTGCTTTCTGTACCCTCGCTGCCCCCTTTTTCTGTGTCCAGTTTTGCTTTCTGTACCCTTCGCTGCCCCCTTTCTCTGTGTCCAGTTTTGCTTTCTGTACCCCTCGCTGCCCCCTTTTCTGTGTCCAGTTTTGCTTTCTGTACCCCTCGTTGCCTCTCGACTCCCGCCGCTGCGTCCCTGCGGCCCCACCCCTTGACTGCCCATTCGCTGCCCCTGCCTCCCGCCTCCCAGCTGCTCCTCCCTCCCACCTCCCCATATATGGCGGCCGCTGCGCGTGAGGAGAGCGACCCTTGACCTTGCCAGGTAGGTCGCTCCCCCGCCACACAGCTCCGCCTGTGTTGTCCTGCCCGCTGCTGCTGCTGGTAAGCTCGCCCCTCTGCTTGTTGCCTCGGTGCCCGTTTACCTTCTGTTCCCCCTCGCTGCCCCCTTTCTCTGTGTCCAGTTTTGCCTTCTGTTCCCCCTCGTTGCCCCCATTTTCTGTGTCCAGTTTTGCTTTCTGTACCCCTCGCTGCCCCCTTTTCTGTGTCCAGTTTTGCTTCTGTTCCCCCTCGCTGCCCCCATTTTCTGTGTCCAGTTTTGCCTTCTGTTCCCCCTCGCTGCCCCCATTTTCTGTGTCCAGTTTTGCCTTCTGTTCCCCCTCGCTGCCCCCATTTTCTGTGTCCAGTTTTGCCTTCTGTTCCCCCTCGTTGCCCCCATTTTCTGTGTCCAGTTTTGCTTTCTGTACCCCTCGCTGCCCCCTTTTTCTGTGTCCAGTTTTGCTTTCTGTACCCCTCGCTACCCCCTTTCTCTGTGTCCAGTTTTGCTTTCTGTACCCCTCGCTGCCCCCTTTTTCTGTGTCCAGTTTTGCTTTCTGTACCCTCGTTGCCTCTCGACTCCCGCCGCTGCGTCCCTGCGGCCCCACCCCTGACTGCCCATTCGCTGCCCCTGCCTCCCGCCTCCCAGCTGCTCCTCCCTCCCACCTCCCCATATATGGCGGCCGCTGCGCGGTGAGGAGAGCGACCCTTGACCTTGCCAGGTAGGTCGCTCCCCGCCACACAGCTCCGCCTGTGTTGTCCTGCCCGCTGCTGCTGCTGGTAAGCTCGCCCTCTGCTTGTTGCCTCGGTGCCCGTTTACCTTCTGTTCCCCCTCGCTGCCCCCTTTCTCTGTGTCCAGTTTTGCCTTCTGTTCCCCCTCGTTGCCCCCATTTTCTGTGTCCAGTTTTGCTTTCTGTACCCCTCGCTGCCCCCTTTTCTGTGTCCAGTTTTGCTTCTGTTCCCCTCGCTGCCCCCATTTTCTGTGTCCAGTTTTGCCTTCTGTTCCCCCTCGCTGCCCCCATTTTCTGTGTCCAGTTTTGCCTTCTGTTCCCCCTCGCTGCCCCCATTTTCTGTGTCCAGTTTTGCCTTCTGTTCCCCCTCGCTGCCCCCATTTTCTGTGTCCAGTTTTGCTTCTGTTCCCCCTCGTTGCCCCCATTTTCTGTGTCCAGTTTTGCTTTCTGTACCCCTCGCTGCCCCCTTTTCTGTGTCCAGTTTTGCCTTCTGTTCCCCCTCGCTGCCCCCATTTTCTGTGTCCAGTTTTGCCTTCTGTTCCCCCTCGTTGCCCCCATTTTCTGTGTCCAGTTTTGCTTTCTGTACCCCTCGCTGCCCCCTTTTTCTGTGTCCAGTTTTGCTTTCTGTACCCCTCGCTGCCCCCTTTTTCTGTGTCCAGTTTTGCTTTCTGTACCCCTCGTTGCCTCTCGACTCCCGCCGCTGCGTCCCCTGTGGCCCCGCCGCCCTGACTGCCCATTCGCTGCCCCTGCCTCCCGCCTGCTCCTCCCTCCCACCTCCCCATATATGGCGACCGCTGCGCGGCTGCGCAGCGGACGTGCGCAGCGTGCGCGCCGCTGGCGCGCCGAAGGCGCGCCTAAGGCAAGCCCGTCTGCGCCCGTCCGCGCCTGGACCGCGCCCAGCGCCAGAACCCCTGGGCCGTGCGCCCCCGCTCCAGCCTCGAGGACCGACGCCGATACGATGCCACCACACTCCACGCTCTCAACCCCGGACGGACGCACAACTGCTTCAAGGCCGCCCGAAACGCACCCATGGTCCCTTCACCTGCCGGAACTGCAGCTACACCAGCCTCAGAGCCACCGAGGCGCCCGCCAAGAAGTACCTCAACCACCTCCGATGCATCCTACTGAACACCCGCTCCGCACGCAAACACGCCGTCGAGCTCTGGGACCTGCTCGACACATCATCACCAGACGTCGCCTTCCTGACAGAGACCTGGATGAACGACTCCTCCGCCCCCGACATTGCCATAGCCATCCCAGACGGCTATAAGATCACCCGTAGAGACCGCATCAACGCAGTAGGAGGAGGAATCGCCATCGTCCACAAGAACACCATCAGGGTCTTGACCAGCACCGACGACACTCTCAGCACCGCCGAACACATGCACTTCCAGATCCACACGGACCCCAACACCACCCTTAGAGGCACCCTTGTCTACAGACCCCTGGGCCCCGACCCCAGTTCAGCGACTCCATCGCCGACTTCATCAGCACGCACGCCCTGACCTCTACCGACTACATCCTCCTCGGAGACCTGAACTTTCACCTGGAGAACAACAACGACAGCAACTCCACCACCCTGATCGACAACCTCGCCAACCTCGGTCTGAGCCAGCTCGTCACAACACCGACCCATTCCGCCGGCCACACGCTTGACCCCATCTTCTCCTCAAGCTCCCACGTCTCCTTCAGCCACACCACGGAACTCCTCTGGACCGACCACCGCTGCATCCATTTCACCTTCCAGAAACCCACCACACACCACCGCACCCAACAGATCCCACGCCGCTGCTGGAGCAAAGTCACTGAAGACCAACTACGGGCAAACCTCGCTCCCAGCCCTCCCTCCGACCCATCCAACACCGACGACGCTGCCTGCAACCTCAGACGATGGATAGACGACTGTGCCAACACCCTCGCCCCGCTGAAAAACTCACCTACAGTGACACCACCAAAAGAGCCAGCTGGTTCACCTCGGAACTCCTAGCTTCCAAGCGTACCTGCCGGAAACTAGAGAAGAAATGACACAGTGATAAGACACCGGACAGCCACGCAGCCCACAAAGACGCCATCCGTAACCACCACCACCTCATCAAGTCCGCCAAGAGAATCTCCTTCAATGTCCGCCTCGACAACAACGCACACAACAGCAAGGAGCTCTTTAACATCGTGAAGGAACTCTCCAACCCCAGCTCCAACACCAACGACATCCCGCCGTCGCAAGCCCTGTGCGATTCCCTCGCCACCTTCTTCCACCGCAAGATCGCCGACATCCACAACAGCTTCAACACCCAGACAGCCCCAACTAAGATCGATGCACCAGACCCGCCGCACACCATCGACCACGACCCCCTGCCAGCCTGGGCCAGCGTGAACATCGATGACACCATCAAGACCATGAGCACAATACACTCCGGCTCCCCGTCAGACCCTTTCCCGCACCACATCTTCAACAAAGCCAGCAGCTCCATCGCACCCCACCTGTGCAACGTCATCAATCTCTCCTTCGAGACCGCGACCTTCCCAGAGAGCTGGAAACACGCAGAGATCAACGCCCTACTCAAAAACCCAGGCGGACCCGAGAGACCTCAAGATCTTCCGGCCCATCTCCCTGCTTCCGTTCCCAGCCAAGGTCATCGAGAAGATCGTCAACAAACAGCTAACCCGATACCTCGAAGAAAACAGCATCCTGGACCCATCCCAATCAGGGTTCCGCAGCAACCACAGCACTGAGACTGCCCTCATCGCCGCCACCGACGACATCAGGATCCTGCTGGACATCGGTGAGACCGCAGCCCTCATCCTGCTGGACCTCTCCTCCGCCTTCGACACTGTCTGCCACCGCACTCTACGCGCACGCCTCCACGACGCAGGGATCCGAGACAAGGCCCTGGAATGGGCCACCTCCTTCCTCGCCGGCAGAACCCAGAGAGTCCGCCTCCCACCATTCCGATCCGAAGCCTCCGAGATCATCTGCGGCGCACCCCAGGGATCATCCCTCAGCCCAACACTGTTCAACATCTACATGGCCCCGCTCGCACGCATCGCCAGACAGCACGACCTCAACATAATCTCCTACGCCGACGACACTCAACTGATCCTCTCCCTCACCAAGGACCCCTCGCCGCCAAATCCAACCTCCATGAAGGAATGAAGGCCGTCGCCGATTGGATGAAGATCAGCCGACTAAAACTGAACACGGACAAGACAGAGGTCCTCATCCTCGGCTCCAACCCCTCAGCCTGGGACGACTCCTGGTGGCCAACGACACTGGGAGCAGCCCCGACACCCACCGACCACGCACGCAACCTGGGAGTCATCCTCGACTCAACGCTCTCCATGGCCAAGCAAGTCAACGCAGTCTCCTCCTCCTGCTTCAACACCCTCCGCATGCTTTGCAAGATCTACAGGTGGATCCCGACAGATACAAGAAGAACAGTCACCCAGGCCCTCGTCAGTAGCAGACTTGACTATGGGAACGCCCTCTACGCGGGAGCCCCGGCCAAGCTCATCAAGCGACTGCAACGCATACAAACGCCTCCGCACGCCTGATCCTCGATGTACCACGCCACAGCCACATCACCCCCCACCTGAGGAACCTGCACTGGCTCCCCGTCGACAGGAGAATCTCCTTCAAACTCCTCATCCACGCACACAAGGCACTCCACAAGACTGGCCCAGCCTACCTCAACAGACGACTCCTCTTCTCCGTCCCCAACCGCCAGCTCCGCTCCGCCGACCTCTCCCTCGCCACCGTCCCTCGCATTCGAAGAACAACCACCGGCGGCAGATCCTTCTCACACCTCGCCGCCAAGACCTGGAACACCCTCCCACTGAGCCTACGACAGACCCAAGACCTGCTGACCTTCAGGAGGCTACTCAAGACCTGGTTGTTCGACCAGTAGCAGCACCCCCCCCCCCCTTTTTTTTTTTTTTCTCCCCACGCCTTGAGACCCTCGCGGGTAAGTAGTGCGCTCTACAAATTCTGTGATTGATTGATGTAGTTTTAGTGAAAAGCACATGTTAAAGACATTAGGCATTTGAGGGTGGATTGCTATTGCTCTGGATTAAAGCCTACAGATACGTCTTATGTTACGTGGAGTGTCGCAGATTACAATAGTAGGCAAAGGTTTTGGTGTTCTCTACCTCCCTCTGACAAACCGTGGATATACACGATTTGCCCTGTGAGAATCCTTGTTTAGCTTTCTTAGGAGCGATAGTATTTTGCTTAGCCTACTGAAATTTTGTATACATTTGTAATTTTATGATGTGCGCCTGATGGTCGCCTTGTGAGAAAGCTTACACTCAGTACAGTAGGCTTGCGTTGGTTATAATGATGAGCCAATGATGACACCTATATGCGTGTGCAGGGAAACATTATGCCAGATGCTATAGGCCAGGTGTGTGTATTATGAAAAGTTATGACAGAGGCAATAGGCTAGGCTTATTTATTGTGAACAGCATTTCTTAAAGCCAATAGGCCTCTAACAGTGGATTATTATCACCTAATTGTACCGACTGCAGACTGATAATCGGTTACATGATGAGCGTTCTGGTCGCCCACTCTGATGAATCCAGGGAGTAGATGATTCTTGGTAGGCCCTATTGTGAGGCGTTGTGTGTTGTGTTGCCAGCTATAATTCTGTACTTATTTATAATTATGCATGATGGTTGCCAGTTTATGTGCACTTCAGTACGCATGTGTTGGTTATAGTGCAAAGACAATTGTAAAGGCTATATGTCTTATTGGTTCACTGGGAAAAGTTTTGTCAGATTCCTTAGGAGTGATCTGTTTATAATGAAAAGTCATGACACAGCAAGTAGGCCTAACAAAGCAAACACAAGGAGATGATGGACGGAGCTCTGAAACCTTTCAGACACTCGCCCCCAGTCACAGATCTGGGTTGAATCCATCATCATTCTTTAGCTCACTTCGCCACCCCAGTTCAGACGCAGCCATATGCAAATCAGTCTTGACCCTGTGCCTCATGGGAACATGAGGGACAGGGCCTTCCCTGGACCGGAAACATGCATCCTGGGACTGGTTTCGGAGTAACACCCCTCATCAGCCAGGCTAGCTTGAATCCAGTGGTAATGTGAGCAAGGGATCCACATCTGGGCATACCCTGCCAAGTAGGCCTGACTTATGTATTGTGAAAAACATTTGTTAAAAGACATTTTGCAGGTGCGGCGGGTTGCACACCAGAGATGAGACAGGATGTCTTTCCTACAAGCTTTGTTTGTTGAGTCAGGTGCCGACTTCTCAAATCTAGGATTAACTAAAGATGTATTGAGCTTGAGTGGAAGAACTAATATAATAAGACAAGGGTTTGGTCCTTTTCCTTCAGTCACTTACCCTCTGGTTCTAGTTTGATCTTTTCTACCTGGTAGCGTTCTGAATTGTGATATAATGGCGAGCTTCTCTTTCCCTTCAGGTTTTCCCAGGCAGACTGGTCCTTGAAGCTCTCCCCCCTCAGAGGAGCAAGAAAAAAGTATCAGGTAAGTGGACTTCATCCTCTCTCCTTCTTTCTCTGAATTTAATGTTCTCCTGCGCTTTGCTTGTATTTTTCTCTGCCTTGCTAGCATTTCCACTCTTGACCTTTTTCCCATTCCTGCCCAGCCTTTTATTACTTTTCTTTGGGGTTTTTCGGGATCTCTCTCACTCCTTGTTATGTTTTCACCAGGTGGATTCTGGCATTATATTTCTCTTTGCCCCTCAGAAGTTTAGAATTTCTTTTAAAAGAAAGGAAACGAAGGGCACACTTCCTACCTCATGACAACTGCTGGAGGTGCCTACAACCTGGTTGTGACCGCCTCCATATACTGTGGTCCCATACAAAACTGACCCACTACTGGACAGGTATATGGAGCACATTGCAGAATACCAGTCCCATCCACTTTTTTGCAACAATGTTTTGTGCGTGGATGACAGTTCCGCTCCTTGGATGAGGTGGATGTTCAAGGCCTTGATGGTCACAAAGATCTGTATCCCCCGGCACTGGCTCCTGTCGACACTTCAAACACACCAAGAATGGTCCACCATATTTTTCAGATTAGCCATGTATGAGAAGTGCATATGCAGAGGACAGGACAAACTCGCCCAGTTTGAGGGTGTGTGGTGCCGTTTCCTGTGACTTACTGACCTTTAGCCTGTATTGTTATGCACTGGTGCATTGACAATAGAGGGGGTGGCAGACCAGGGGGAGGGATACAGGAGCTTAGCCCTCCGGGTGAGTACTCTGTCAGCAGCGTCTTGTATTTGCAAATATTCTTTATCTCTTCCTTTCTGTTTTCCCCTCGACCCCATAGTCTGGTCTATTGTTCTGGACATGTTCTATTGTAAAACAATAATGAATGATTAAAAAATAAAATAAAACAAAGGGAACTGTTTGTAGTTGTTTTCTATGTTGAGACTACTTTGGTTCCTTTTAGTCAAGTTACACTTTCCACATCTTACGCAATAGTGAATTTGCCCTTCCTGAGGCCGGATTTCTCAATAGCGTTACCATCTCCCCTTTTTAGTGATCCCGCGCGACACTGCTTCTCAGCCCTGCAGTCTTGCACCCTTATGGGTGAGCCCACATTGCCTACGGGAATGTGGTGAGAGCCAAATCCCGGTCTGGTCCTTTCCTGGAATGGGAGCTCTCAGCTGTCGTGTTTGCCTCCCTCTGCTTCTGCCTGCTCTCACTGCCTCTGTCTATGTTCGCGGTCATTCTCATGTCTCCCTATGTGTTGAGGGTCTCTCTTTCGGCCCATTTCTCCTTTTCCTTTGTGGTGTCCTCCTGCTGCCTTTGCATGTTCTTCCTCCTTTCCACTTTTGCAGCCGTCCTCACTATCAGCATTGCGTTAGCTTTCTGGAAGACGCCACAAGAGAGTCTATCTTCATTTTTTTTGATCCTCTTTCCGTTCTTCCTATCTCTCTTCTCTGTTTCTATCTCACTTACCACTTTCGTCTTATTGTTCCCTAGGTGCTGTTGTCCTTCGGACCTCCCACCAAAGCGAGAAGAGCTCTAGCCTGTCAGGTAAGTCTTCCCCCTCCCTTCAAGCCAGAAGGCTTTTAAGGAGGGGTTATTATTACACTGTGCTAAAGCTTGTAGGTAGGTGTTTTGTTACACTGAATCCTGCAGATTACCATGACTCGCAAGGATTCTGGTGGTGACGCACCTGAACAAATGCAAATGGTATTCCTTAATAGGGTCTATTAGCAGGGATCTTAGATTGTATTTTCCTTAATAGGGTCTATTAGCAGGGATCTTAGATTGTATTTTCCTTAATAGGGTCTATTAGCAGGGATCTTAGATTGTATTTTCCTTAATAGGGTCTATTAGCAGGGATCTTAGATTGTATTTTCCTTAATAGGGTCTATTAGCAGGGATCTTAGATTGTATTTTCCTTAATAGGGTCTATTAGCAGGGATCTTAGATTGTATTTTCCTTAATAGGGTCTATTAGCAGGGATCTTAGATTGTATTTTCCTTAATAGGGTCTATTAGCAGGGATCTTAGATTGTATTTTCCTTAATAGGGTCTATTAGCAGGGATCTTAGATTGTATTTTCCTTAATAGGGTCTATTAGCAGGGATCTTAGATTGTATTGACAACTGTCATTTTGTACATATTTGTAATGTTATTGCCGTATAACTGATGGTTGCCTCGTGTGAATGCTTATGCCCAGCAGAGCAGGTCTGAGCTGGTTATGGTGACAAACCAATGACAAAGGTCATCAGCCTGATTGTTTAATTTGAAATGTTATGATAAAGACAGTTTGAGAAGTTCTGGCAAAGCAAGTGGCCCAACGTACTTATTGTGAAAAGCATGTGTTCAAGGCAGTAGGCCTTTAAGGGTGGATTGTTATTACGCTAAAGCCTGTAAGCAGGTATTTTGTGGGTGTGTTCGATATTCACATAATTAGCCTTTATGTAATTAAGCCAAATTTTGAAAAAATTGCGTGTCATACAAATCCATCATTTAGCACTACATTTTTTTTGCAGAATCCATGCTCTTGTCAATTGTTAACTCAAGGACGGATTTTGTACTAAAACATAGTGCGAAAAATGCAAGCAAACAAAAAGCCACTTGCATTCTGGTTGTTTGTTTTGTTTCTGCGCTTTAATTTTGGTAGGAACAACAGTGTAATCACGCAACATGGTAAAATAGTGTAATTTCAAGTGTTTGACTTAACATGCGTAACACAAAATTCCCGAAGTTACACGCATCACGCCCTAATGATTTAAATTTTGCCTGGGCCTACTGTTTTTTTTATACAGAATCTCGCAGATTATCATAGTAGGCAACGGTTTTGTTGAACCACCCGAACAAACGATGTGGATAGAAAATGTGCACTATAATAATCCTTACCAGGCTCTATTCGTAGGGATTTCGTACTGTTTTGACAACTGTAATTTTGTACTTATTTGTAATTTTACTATGTTATACCTGATGGATGCCATGCAGGAAATCTTACGACCAGAACAGTAGGTCTGAGTTGGTTATGGTGACAAGCTAATCTTAAAGGTTATATGCCTAATTGTTAATAATGAAAGTTACAATTAGGGCAGTAGGCTTGACATGTTGATTGTGAAAAGCACCAGTTAAAGCCAATCGGTATTTAAAGGTGGATTATTGCTGCTCTGTATAAAGCCTCGAGGTAGGTGTTTTGTTACATGAGATCTCACACATTACCTTTGCAGGGAAGGATTTTGGTGTTGGCTAGCCCCGCTGACAAGCCCGAGACGTCCAAGATGTCCACTGTAACAATTCTTCCTAAAATCTCTTTGGAAGGTCTGACAGTCGTCGGTATCTGCCAGGATCTTGTAATAAAAAATCATGAAATAACACATACATTCACATACATTAGTACATACCCATATAGATATATCAAGGGCCTTTGGGTCCGCCTTCCTCTGCCATTGGTCTGTCGGAGTGTAGCTTGCACTCTGCTTCCATCCTCTACAGTGTGCTGTGTGCTGCTTGGGGCAATGGTTCAGTTCCCATCAGTGATGGATTCTCTTGTCCTGTGAGTGACGCAGGGTCTGATCACATGTGCTCATCCAATCCATGTGCTTCAGTCACTGGGCTTGTTATCCAGTCATTTCATTTTCAATCTTCTCCTTTTGTTTCTTTGCTTTGTATCTTGTTATTTTTTTTTTTCTTGAGAGGCTATTGCAGCTTTCAAGGCAATGCTAACGGGTCGCTTGCTTGCCGCTCATTTCATCTACAGTTTGCCACATTCCACATGGCCCCTTTCTCTAAACCAGGCAACCTTTATGGAATGCTCTTGTCCATAGTGTAGCATTGTTTTACCATTCCAAAATGGCCAACTCGTTGTTTATGAATGTGGCGGCGATGTTGGAACTTTAACCCCTTCGATGCGCGTGACGAGCTCAGCTCGTCATGCTGCGCGGTAGCGCTGTGCGCATGACGAGCTGAGCTCGTCACGACCACACCCGCGATCGGAATGTCCAGCACACGAGCGGAATTCCGATCGCGGTCAAGGGGTTAAAGATATGATAGACTTTGTACAGTACTTTGGGAAGATTGACACCCGCTGCTATATTTTGTTATTGCAAGCATTTGCGCTCTGTGTTTGTGTAGACTGCAGCATGTTCTCTGTTTTTTATTTGTATTCTTTTAATTTATCTTGTATATGTTGTTAAATACAGTCTTTTGATCGTGATTGTGTCAGAAGGTGAATGGAAGAATCAGTCAATGGATGGATGAATGGACTCATGAGTGCAAATATGAGTGACCGAGTGCATGTGTGATGACTTATTGAGTGCCAAAAACATCAGTCACAAAAATGCACTTTCATTCATAAGCCAGACCTACTGGCATTGCCAATGCTTGTCTTGTATAGTGCTAACTATCCCTGACAAGGCGCTGAAGTGGAGGCATTGCATGCTACTCTATGGGATCCCAGTGGTAGAAAAGTAGCTCCGTAGAAGGGTTACAGTATGCCATGCACTTTGCAATATGCACCTTAAGCAAGTTTATTGTGCAATTCCTTAAGTATGCAAGTTCAGTTGTTTTCTGTTTTTAGTCCTGACGTTAAGCAAAACCTTTGGATTTTACTAAAATTCTATGTATAATGTGCTTACTATGAATTCTATGTCTAATATTCTTATAGGAGCTTTCATGAGCCCCCTTCATCCATTGGGCGCTTATTGTGTCATTCACATTCTTCAGGCTATAGACACTGAATCGTCAAACTTTTTAAAGTAAAGAGAACACTGATTCACGCTTAGTTGTATTGCTAGAAGGACGTCATGCAGGATGTAAATTTATAAATGTGATATTTGTATAGCGCAATCCTAGCCAAAAGACAGCTGTGCGTTGTACAGGGTAAAAGGCAAACACGTTGTCAAAAAGAGGTTGGAGAGGTCACTGGTATCTGGGGCCAGAAATGTAATGTTACTGCACTGTAATGTAGCTTTCCTTAAAGAGGTGCAGCTAATACTCTTTCCTAAATTAGAGCAGCATTGAGGCGGTCCTAATGGATACAGGGATGTTGTTTGAGATGCTGGGTGCCTAGAAGGAAAAGGCCGGCTGCCTCGTTTTTTCTTTTTCTACACTTTTTTGTCTCCAGTCTGATGGTGTCCTGGGTCTGGTGTTAAGAGCACCACCAGATATGGTGAGCTTGTCTGCTAAGTAAGTGGGGTTGCTTGCCTTGGGGGCTTTGTAAATGGGGCAACTGGGTTTGAAGATGGTGCGGGCCGACAAAGGAAGGCAATGTAGTTCCTTCGGGATGGGGGTCATGTGCTTATAATTCTTCATGCCCTGGATGAGACATTCTGTGACATGCAGGATGCCCATATCATTATAAAATAATGATTCACCATTATTTAGTTGGTGGCACAGAATTTATTGAAGATAGATACTCGTATGCTGTGGCTCGACAGTTGACCTTATTTGTTGTCATTTAATAGTTCCTGTTATTCACAGTCAAATACTTTTCCAGTTTTCTTCTGAGGTACATTGCGATAGGTATTCTTGTAGCCCCCACTGCTCTGTTCACCGAATAGTAATGTGAAGACAATTGGGCTGAGTGGTATGTGTGTGGTACTGCTTGTGCTAACTAGAGCCCAGTGATGCCCTGTCCAACTAGTATTGGAATGAGTCTGATTGGTTCATTTTAAATGGGTTCAAGCCACAAAAGCCGGGCCCCCACCATCCTCCTGAATACCAGTATTCAGGGAGAGAACAGCCAGCCCCCGCCGTCCTCCTAAATACCAGTATTTAGGGAGGGAACAGCTAGGCCTCCACCATCCTCCTGAATACCAGTATTTAGGGAGGGAACAGCCAGCCCCCGCCATCCTCCTAAATACCAGGATTCAGGGAGGGGAACAGCGGGCCCCGCTTCCCAGCCAGGCCCCCACCATCCTCCTGAATACCAGGATTCAGGGAGGGAACAGCCGGGCCCCCTCCATCCCAGCCAGGCCACTGCCATCCTCCTGAATACCAGGATTCAGGGAGGGAACAGCTAGGCCCCCACCATCCTCCTGAATACCAGAATTCAGGGAGGGAACAGCTAGGGCCCCACCATCCTCCTGAATACCAGAATTCAGGGAGGGAACAGCCGGTCTCACTCCATCCCAGCCAGGCCACTGCCATCCTCCTGAATACCAGGATTCAGGGAGGGAACAGCTAGGCCCCCACCATCCTCCTGAATACCAGAATTCAGGGAGGGAATAGCCAGCCCCCGCTGTTCTCCTAAATGCCAGGATTCAGGGAGGGAGCAGTCAGGCCCCCGCCATTCTCCTGAATACCAGGATTCAGGGAGGGAGCAGTCAGCCCCCGCCATCTGCCTAAATACCAGGATTCAGGGAGGGAACAGCCAGCCCCCGCCATCCCAGCCAGGCCCCCACCATCCTCCTGAATACCGGTATTTAGGCAGGGAACAGCTAGGCCCCCACCATCCTCCTGAATACCAGGATTCAGGGAGGGGAACAGCCAGCCCCCGCCATCCCAGCCAGGCCCCCACCATCCTCCTGAATACCAGGATTCAGGGAGAGAACAGTCAGGCCCCCGCCATCCGCCTAAATACCAGGATTCAGGGAGGAAACAGCGGGCCCGCCATCCCAGCCAGCCCCCGCCATCCTCCTAAATACCAGTATTCAGGGAGGGAATAGCCAGCCCCCACCATCCCAGCCAGGCCACTGCCATCCTCCTGAATACCAGGATTCAGGGAGAGAACAGCCAGCCCCCGCCGTGCTCCTAAATACCAGTATTCAGGGAGGGAACAGTCAGGCCCCGCCATTCTCCTAAATACCAGAATTCAGGGAGAGAACAGCCAGCCCCCGTCATCTTCCTGAATACAGTATTCAGGGAGGGAATAGCCGGGCCCCCGCCATCCCATCCAGGCCACTGCCATCCTCCTGAATTCCAGGATTCAGGGAGGGAACAGCGGGCCCCCGCCATCCCATCCAGGCCACTGCCATCCTCCTGAATTCCAGGATTCAGGGAGGGAACAGCGGGCCCCCGCCATCCCAGCCAGGCCACTGCCATCCTCCTAAATACCAGTATTCAGGGAGGGAACAGTTAGGCCCCCGCCATTCTCCTGAATACCAGGATTCAGGGAGGGAGCAGTCAGCCCCCGCCATCTGCCTAAATACCAGTATTCAGGGAGGGAATAGCCGGGCCCCCGCCATCCCAGCCAGCCCCCGCCATCCTCCTAAATACCAGTATTCAGGGAGGGGAACAGTCAGGCCCCCGCCATCCTCCTGAATACCAGGATTCAGGTAGGGGAACAGCCGGGCCCCCGCCATCTTCCTAAATACCAGTATTCAGGGAGGGGAACAGCCGGGCCCCCTCCATCCCAGCCAGCCCCCGCCATCCTCCTGAATACCAGTATTCAGGGAGGGAGCAGTCAGGCCCCCGCCATTCTCCTGAATACCAGGATTCAGGGAGGGAGCAGTCAGCCCCCGCCATCTGCCTAAATACCAGTATTCAGGGAGGGAATAGCCGGGCCCCCGCCATTCTCCTGAATACCAGTATTCAGGGAGGGAGCAGTCAGCCCCCGCCATCCCAGCCAGGCCCCCACCATCCTCCTGAATACCAGGATTCAGGTAGGGGAACAGCCGGGCCCCCGCCATCTTCCTAAATACCAGTATTCAGGGAGGGGAACAGCCGGGCCCCCTCCATCCCAGCCAGCCCCCGCCATCCTCCTGAATACCAGTATTCAGGGAGGGAGCAGTCAGGCCCCCGCCATTCTCCTGAATACCAGGATTCAGGGAGGGAGCAGTCAGCCCCCGCCATCTGCCTAAATACCAGTAGTCAGGGAGGGAATAGCCGGGCCCCGCCATCCGCCTAAATACCAGGATTCAGGGAGGAAACAGCGGGCCCCGCCATCTCAGCCAGGCCACTGCCATCCTCCTGAATACCAGTATTCAGGGAGGGAACAGTTAGGCCCCCGCCATCCTCCTAAATACCAGTATTCAGGGAGGGAACAGCCAGCCCCCGCCATCCTCCTAAATACCAGGATTCAGGGAGGGGAACAGCGGGCCCCGCTTCCCAGCCAGGCCCCCACCATCCTCCTAAATACCAGGATTCAGGGAGGGAACAGCCGGGCCCCCTCCATCCCAGCCAGCCCCCGCCATCCTCCTGAACACCGGGTGGTCCTCAATGGCTCCTATTCTTGCTGAAAGTTTGTTCTTTCGTTTAGAGGCTTGGACCAAGAGAGAGGCACCCCCAATGATTTGCTCCGTTTCGGGTGGTGTGAGTAACTGGGAGTTAACGTGGAACACAGCATCCTTTTTTGAAATATTGACCTCTTGAAATGTACTACTTTGTGTGCAATGTACAGCATCTTGAATGGTGTTCTTCTAGCAGCAGGGAGCCAGGGAAGAGCCAGAGAAGATCCTTTAGATGTGGTCTTGCAGGTTTACATTTAGACAATGTCCTGCTGCTTTGTTGGTGCTCCATGATGCAAACCATTTGAATAAACCTGAGATGACGATGGAAGTCGTTTTATGGATCTTCTGTGGGAATCCCAGGTGCAGGGAAACATACCATATTATTCACATTGTATGAAATCTAGATTGATCCGTCCTTAGTGTAAGGATCCAGTTGAGGGTGACAAATATCATTACTCTGTGTAGTAGAGATTTGTGATGCATCGTGTTGAAGGCTGTGGCTATGTCTAGGAGTGTTAGTGCAGACACCCAGTTTCTCTCCGTGGTGGTCTTGAGGTCCTCCGAGATGGAGATCAGGGCAGATTCAGTACTGATCCTTGGCAGAAGTCCGTTGTTGGTTGGGTAGTAGATTGTACTCTTCAAGGATGTTGATAGTTAAAAGCTGCTCTTGCTGTTAACTTTGTAAGGAACTCAGGGGTGTGGAAGTATATAAAATAGCTACTTGTCCATGGGGCAAGTTGCTTCATAAATCTACTTTCCCTGTAAAAAAAAATCCACTTGTCCCTTTTGTGCCATGTAGTGTAGTGACAAATTATGGCAGCAATCTCATTTTAGAAGATATAGCCTCTCTGATTATGCCAGGGCTCATACCATAGTAGAGCTTGAATACTAGCAATTCCTTATTTCGCCACTTTTCCGCAGATCTACATACATACTGGGGCGGAAGTTAGTGGTAAGCAATAGTTCCAGGACTGTAAACAAGCATCCTAGGACCGGTTTAGGGGTTTCACCCCTCATCAGCCAGGATAGCTTGACTCCAGTGACTTGGAGAGCACGGGACCCACGTCTGGGCATACCCGTCCCACATAGGGGGGTGACAAATGCAAAAAGAACAATTAATGGACAGAATGCAGAACAATGTCATACAGGGTGGGAGAATTGGTGGGAAAACCGAGTTAGGGGGAGAGGTGTGCCCACCTTTGCCAACCCCACTGTTAGACCTGGCACCATTGGCGTGGGTCTCACCTCCATTTCTCGCTTTTTGTCTCCTCTGTGTTTGCTGATGTTAGATGCTCCGGGCGCTGTGCCACGGCCATTCCGTGCCACAGCGCGAATGCTCCCTATGGTAAATTGACTGTATGAATTGATGTTCCCATAATTGGCTCATTTGGTTTACCTGTTAGTCTCTAGTATAGTGCACCGTGCGTGCCCAGGGCTGGTAGACCGAATGTTGCTGGTGGGCCTGCAGCGCTGATTGCGCCACCCACAGAAGCAGCTTGTAAAGTGGAAAGTCGAATTTAGTATGCCTGAGCTCAGAATATTAAAGTACATCTTTTAGTGAGGGTTATTTCTATATTCTGTGTCTGAAAATACCACTTTGGGAAAGTGGGTATTTTCTTTCCTAAGTCTTCCAGTGTGCTCTGCTGTTATGTGTATTGGCTGTCTGGTTTTGGAGGGACAGGGCAGGCTGAACCCGACCTGGGTCGAGTAGGGAGATCTGCAGCTGGAGTATGGGGAGGGGTGACCTTTTGATCTGAGCAGGGCTGTGCCTGGCAAGGTGAATGATGGCTCCCCCTCCCACGGTGCGTCTGATGGCAGACCCCCTCTCCTAAAGGGCAGGATGCCGCCTCGTAAACAACGTGCCCCCAGGACCTCACCGAACTGGTTCTGACTGGGTTCAGTGACTTGTGACTTCTGAGAGAACAAAGGCGAGGGGGTATAAAGATGTGCGCGAAAACCCCACGAGTGTGTTACTTCTGGATGCCAAGACGAACCTCTGTCCGTGTAACTAGAGGGAAAGGACTTTGAAACTTTCATCCATCTTGCTGGAAGCAACTACCCAAGGGCCTGATTTGAGCTCGCCTCCTGCTGAAGTCTCAGGGACATTAGACTTCACCCATCAGCCGTCTGGATTCCTATTTGAGGGGATTCTACCCGCAGGTGAGGCCTCTGTTGAGAATTCTAGAGCCTCTGGTTCTACTGCGGGGAACGCGGGCTGAAAGTCGCTATCGCTATTGTGGGCCGCTGCAGCTGAGGAGCTGTGCCGCTGAGTGCCCGCATTTGCCATCCTACGAAAATCATCGCTATCGCGGGCCGCTGGAGCTGTGCCGCTGAGTGCCCGCATTGGCCATCCTACAGAAATCATCGCTATCGCTATTGTGGGCCGCTGCAGCTGAGGAGCTGTGCCGCTGAGTGCCCGCATTTGCCATCCTACGAAAATCATCGCTATCGCTATTGTGGGCCGCTGCAGCTGAGGAGCTGTGCCGCTGAGTGCCCGCATTTGCCATCCTACGGAAATCATCGCTATCGCTATTGTGGGCCGCTGAGGCTGAGGTGCTGTGCCGCTGAGTGCCCGCATTTGCCGTCCTACGAGAATCATCGCTATCGCTATTGTGGGCCGCTGCAGCTGAGGAGCTGTGCTGCTGAGTGCCCGCACTAGTCACCACTTCCAGGATCTTGTTACCACCTACGGGTACCGCTGGGTGCCCGCCTTTAAGCCCCATCCCAGGATTATCGTGAGTGCACGCCGCGGACCGCTACAGCCGGGAGCTGTGGCCGCTGCGAGTCCGCCTGTCATCACCGCAGCTTCCTTGTGAGGCTGCGTGCCGTGCCCCTTTACATCTCAGGTACATTGTGCATCACCGGGTCGCGTGGACCCCGGCCTAAGTCCGTTCCACCCCCGTTTCGAGTGCCTTTATTGCTTTTGAAGTGAATCTGTAATTGTGTGCATTGTGGCTCCTTGAGTGCTTTTAGCCTCGTGTTCAGTCTATATAAAGAGAACTATTTTTCTATAACTACTTGTGGTGTCCATTTGTAGCGTCCCTCCTGTGTTATTGTGTATGGTCATAAATGCTTCACACACTGCCTCTGAGATAGGCCTGTCTGCTCGTGCTACGTTACCACAGGGTTGAGCAGGGGTTATCAAAGGGTGTAGCCCCCTTACTCTGACTTAGGAAGAAGTATCCCTATTTGGACCTCGGCGCCAGCCACGGCCAACTAGAGATCCCCATTTCTAACATTGGTGGTCAGCGGTGAGGATCAGGACTTGTATTTGTGATCCACATACAATAACCAGTGTACGCTACTAGTGAGTGTAGGCCTAGGCGCAACCACATACGGTTTGATTTTGTTCTATTGTCGATTGTAATTGTCAGTTATGTCTACAACGGGTAGGCCAGCGTCCAATGCTTCGGAGGATCTCATCTTTGAGGAAGAGAGGTTACAAACCTACACTGCCAAACAGCTAAAGTCTTTTTGCAAGCGATTCACAGTCCCTGTTGCGGGTCTCTCTAGGAAGGAGGAGTATCAGAAGGCCCTTAAGGCCTGGTTAGAAGCGAGAGAGTCCGCTAGGAATGAGGGAGAGAATGCTGGAGGGCAGCAGGATGACGAAGTGGATTTAGTGGGAGGTAAAGCACTTTCCAATCCAGGTACTAGTGTGTCCTCAAAGGGTCTGTCTCCAGAAGAGATGGAGAACAGGGAGAGAGATAGGAGGCATAGTTTGGAGATGGCCAAATTAGAAGGTCAGAAGGACAAAGAGAGTAAAAATTGGATATTGAGAATAACAGGTTGGCATTTGAACTTGAGAAAATGAAACTGGAGCATGAGAGAGTATTGAGGGAGCTGGAGATCAAGGCTAAGAGCTTAGAGATCTCCCCCTCTGGTGGCAGCATACCGTTAGTACCTACCGAGAGTAGAGTGTATATACCCAAGGATGTCATTAAAGATTTCCATAAGAGTGAGGATATTGGGCAATGGTTTGCCGCATATGAGATAGCCATGGTGTCCCACCGGGTCCCTGAGAAGGATTGGGGAGCGGGGTTGTGGGGACGCTTTGTGAGTGATGGGAGGGATACCCTGTTGGATCTGCCTGAAGAGAGCAGGATGGTGTATGCCCATATGAAAGAGTCCTTGATGACGCGATATGGTTTGACCCCAGAAATGTACAGGCAGAGATTTAGAACCTGTAAGAAGTTAGAGGGTACCACTTGGGTCGAATATGTGTCTTTTTTTTTGCAGAGCAATAGATCGCTGGGTAAAGGGTAGCAAAGTGGAAACTTTTGAGCAACTGTATGATTTGTTCGCATGGGAGCATTTATCTAGTAACTGTTTTCCAGAGCTACGCCAGCACCTTGTTGATAGCAAGCTAACTAACCCTAGGAAGCTTGCTGAGGAGGCGGACCGCTGGGTGAGCACCCGGGTTCGCAAGGGTCCTGTGGGAGACTTCGCCAAAGGTGGGCAGGGTCCCCAGCAGAGAAGTGGGGGGACAGGGGTAAACCGAGGGAGTTCCAGAGAGGGCCCCAAAGTACTTCCCAAGGGAACCAAGGAGTGGTGTCCCAGTCTCCCCCTGAGAAGAAGCCAGTGCCCCCTACAGGTAGGCCTGTTCATAGGGGGCCCCCTTACTTGTTTTAAATGTGGTCAAGTGGGCCACCGGTATTATGAACCCCAGTGTCCCCAGAGGGACCTCAATGCCCCACCCCGCGCACCACCCCGCCAGCTTGCTAGTGTAGCCCTGGGAGGGGAGGAGATGGGTGCCCAAGGTGGGTGGGATCCCGTGGAATTGACCCTTGTCTCGCTAGCAGACTTTGAGAAGGTCCCTAACCCCATGCTGCCTGATAACACTAAGAAGTACAGGGAGTGGGTGACCATCAATGGCCATAGGGTGGAGGCTCTGAGGGACACCGGAGCTAGTGTGACTGCTGTCAGCTACCGGTTGGTGTCCAAAGAGCAGGTTGTCCCCCATGCATTCTGCCCAGTAGTGTCAGCAGACAACTCTGAGAGCCAGTGGGAGGTGGCTCAGGTTCCCTTTGAGTGGGGGGGGGGGTCTCAGGAACTCTTCAAGTAGCTGTGAGGCCAGCCATGCCGGTAGACTGTCTGTTGGGCAACGATTTAGAAAACTCCCCGTGGGCTACGGTGGAGAGGAAATCTCACTTGGAAATGTTGGGTCTGCCTGAGTGGGCGTGTGCGACAACTCGGTCCATGGCAGCCAGTAAGGACGTTCAGAAGAACCTGGAGCCTGAAAGTATGGCCCAGGCCCCTGCCTTACAGAGAAGGGGTAGGGGGCGCGGGAAACCGGCCCCCATAGTTCCCACGGTCCAGGAAGGAGCAGACGTTGAGGGGGATGCCCTGGAGCCTACAGGGGAACAGGTAGCCGAACTGGGGGACATGCCTGAGCTGACCCATTGGCAGCAGGAAGGAGGGCCCACCAGGGAGGAATTTTGTGAACAGCAGAAAACGTGCCCTTCTCTCGAGGGGCTGCAGCGACAGGCTGCAGCCCAGGCAGCAGGTGATCAGTCAGGGTCACATCTGATCTATTGGGAGAATGACCTCCTTTATAGCGAGCCTAAGGTTGCTGAGCCTGGGTCAGCCCGTGTGCTGGTGGTACCCCAGTGCTTCAGAGCCTTCCTACTGGGGTTGGCTCATGATGTGCCATTGGCAGGACATCTGGGGCAGACAAAGACCTTCAAGAGGCTGGTCACCCACTTTTTTTCGCCCCAGATGCGCAGGAGCTCAGATGCTCACTGCAGGACATGTGAGACTTGCCAGGCAAGTGGGAAGAGTGGAGGGAAGATCAAAACCCCACTCCAGCCCTTTCCAGTTGTCAGTACCCCGTTCGAGCGAGTGGGCATTGACATTGTGGGGCCTCTGGACCCCAAGACAGCCATGGGCAATAGGTTCATCCTGATCTTGGTGGACCATGCCACCCGGTACCCTGAAGCCATCCCACTCCGGACAGTGACGGCCCCCGTGGTGGGACGTGCACTGATGGGGATTTTCTCCCGTGTGGGGTTCCCCAGAGAGGTGGTGTCTGATAGGGGTACTAACTTAATTTCCAAATATATGAAGTCTCTGTGGGAGGAGTGTGGGGTAACTTATAAGTTTACCACCCTTACCACCCCCAAGGGAATGGGCTGGTTGAGAGATTCAACCGGATCCTCAAAGGCATGATTATGGGCCTAGAAGAGACCATGAGGCGTAAGTGGGACGTCCTCTTGCCATGCCTGTTGTTTGCTTACCGTGAGGTGCCACAGAAGTCCCTAGGGTTCAGCCCCTTTGAACTACTCTATGGTCACCCGGTAAGAGGGCCTCTGAGTCTGGTCAAGGAAGGCTGGGAGCAATCTCCCAGGAAACCTCCCCAGGATGTGTTTAGTTACATGCTGGCCTTCAGGAACCAGACTCGGCGTTTCAGAAAGCTTTCTGAGGCCAATCTGGAAGCCAGCCAGGAAGAGATGAAACGTTGGCACGATCAGAATGCCACTCTGATTGAGTTTCAGCCTGGTCAAAGGTTTGGGTCATGGCCCCAGTGGAGCCTTGTGCGCTCCAAGATAAGTGGACCGGACCATTTGAGGTGGTGGAGCGCAAGAGTCCTGTTACCTACTTGGTGGACTTGCGGTCTCCCCGGAACCTCTTGCGGGTCCTGCATGTCAACCGCCTGAAGCCCCACTTTGAGAGGTCCGAAGTGGGCATGCTCCTGGCCACAGATGCTGGGATGGAGGAGGAGAGTGAGCCTCTTCCTGACCTCCTGTGTGCAAAGGAGCAAGACGGGGCAGTGGAGGGGGTGGTCCTCTCTGCCACACTGACCCCTGAGCAACAGAGTGATTGTCGCCAACTGTTGGGACAATTCAGGGATCTGTTCTCCCTGGTGCCTAGTGTCACTGATTGGTGTGTCCACGAAGTGGACACTGGGGACAGTCCTCCTGTTAAGCACAAGGCTTACCAAGTGACTGACCGGGTTAGGGCATCCATTAAGGAAGAGGTTTCTAAAATGTTTGCTTTAGGGATGATTGAGTCCTCTAGCAGCCCTTGGTCCAGCCCAGTGGTCTTGGTACCAAAAGCTGCAGCGCCTGGTGCCACCCCAGAACTTCGGTTCTGCGTGGACTACCGACGTCTCAATTCAGTCACAAAGACTGATGCGCACCCCATCCCCAGAGCTGATGAGCTCATAGATCGGCTAGGGGCTGCACGGTCCCTCAGCACGTTTGATTTGACGTCTGGGTATTGGCAGATCGCCTTAACTGATGGGGCAAAGGAGAGGTCCGCATTCTCCACACCAGATGGGCACTACTAGTTCAGGGTGATGCCCTTTGGGATGAATAATGCCCCTGCCACCTTTCAGAGGTTGGTCAACAGGGTGTTGGATGGGCTGGAAGATTTCAGTGCCGCCTACCTGGATGACATTGCAGTGTTTAGTTCCTCATGGGAGGACCACCTGCGCCACCTCTGGGAAGTGTTGATGGCACTGCGAAGGGCAGGCCTCACAATCAAGGCAAGTAAGTGCCAGATTGGGCAGGGTTCTGTGGTGTACTTGGGACACCAGGTGGGGAGCGGCCAGGTGGCGCCCCTACAGCCCAAGATTGAAAACATCCTGGCTTGGGAGCCCCCCAAGACCCAGACACAGGTGAGAGCCTTTTTAGGACTCACAGGTTATTACAGGAGGTTTGTCAGGGGGTATGGCAACATTGTTGCACCCTTGACTGAGCTGACTTCTAAGAAGCAGCCCAAGATGGTGAACTGGACTGACACCTGTCAGAACGCTTTTGACGCCCTGAAGACTGCCCTGTGCACAGCACCTATACTTCAGGTGCCCAACTTTTCAAAAGAATTTGTTGTCCAGACAGACGCTTCGGAGCATGGTGTGGGGGCCGTTCTGTCACAGATCAATGAGGAGGGCCTAGACCAACCTGTAGCCTTCATTAGTAGGAGGTTACTTCCACGGGAACAGAAGTGGAGTGCAATGGAGCGTGAGGCATTTGCTCTGGTTTGGGCACTGAAGAAGCTGAGACCATACCTGTTTGGGACTCACTTCCGGGTTCAGACAGACCACACAGGCCCCTCAGATGGTTGATGCAGATGAGGGGAGAGAATTCAAAGTTGTTGAGGTGGTCCATTTCCCTACAGGGTATGGACTTCACGGTGGAACACCGCCCTGGTACAGAACATGCCAATGCTGATGGTCTGTCCAGATTTTTCCGTCTTAGTGATGAGAACTCCCAAGTGGGTGGGTAGTTCTCCCCACATTTCAGCTGGAGGGGACACGTGTTAGACCTGGCACCATTGGCGTGGGTCTCCCCTCCATTTCTCGCTTTTGTCTCCTCTGTGTTTGCTGATGTTAGATGCTCCGGGCGCTGTGCCACGGCCATTCCGTGCCACAGCGCGAATGCTCCCTATGGTAAATTGACTGTATGAATTGATGTTCCCATAATTGGCTCATTTGGTTTACCTGTTAGTCTCTAGTATAGGGCACTGTGCGTGCCCAGGGCTGGTAGACCGAATGTTGCTGGTGGGCCTGCAGCGCTGATTGCGCCACCCACAGAAGCAGCTTGTAAAGTGGAAAGTCGAATTTAGTATGCCTGAGCTCAGAATATTAAAGTACATCTTTTAGTGAGGGTTATTTCTATATTCTGTGTCTGAAAATACCACTTTGGGAAAGTGGGTATTTTCTTGCCTAAGTCTTCCAGTGTGCTCTGCTGTTATGTGTATTGGCCGTCTGGTTTTGGAGGGACAGGGTAGGCTGAACCCGACCTGGGTCGAGTAGAGAGATCTGCAGCTGGAGTATGGGGAGGGGTGACCCTTTGATCTGAGCAGGGCTGCGCCTGGCAAGGTGAATGATGGCTCCCCCTCCCACGGTGCGTCTGATGGCAGACCCCCTCTCCTAAAGGGCAGGATGCCGCCTCGTAAACAACGTGCCCCCAGGACCTCACCCGAACTGGTTCTGACTGGGTTCAGTGACTTGTGACTTCTGAGAGAACAAAGGCGAGGGGGTATAAAGATGTGCGCGAAAACCCCCACGAGTGTGTTACTTCTGGATGCCAAGACGAACCTCTGTCCGTGTAACTAGAGGGAAAGGACTTTGAAACTTTCATCCATCTTGCTGAAGCAACTACCCAAGGGCCTGATTTGAGCTCGCCTCCTGCTGAAGTCTCAGGGACATTAGACTTCACCCATCAGCCGTCTGGATTCCTATTTGAGGGGATTCTACCCGCAGGTGAGGCCTCTGTTGAGAATTCCAGAGCCTCTGGTTCTACTGCGGGGAACGCGGGCTGAAAGTCGCTATCGTGGGCCGCTGCAGCTGAGGAGCTGTGCCGCTGAGTGCCCGCATTTGCCATCCTACGGAAATTATCGCTATTGTGGGCCGCTGCAGCTGAGGAGCTGTGCCGCTGAGTGCCCACATTTGCCATCCTACGAAAATCATCGCTATTGTGGGCCGCTGCAGCTGAGGAGCTGTGCCGCTGAGTGCACGCATTGGCCATCCTACGGAAATCATCGCTATCGCTATTGTGGGCCGCTGCAGCTGAGGAGCTGTGCTGCTGAGTGCCCGCATTTGCCATCCTACGGAAATCATCGCTATCGCTATTGTGGGCCGCTGCAGCTGAGGAGCTGTGCCGTTGAGTGCCCGCATTTGCCGTCCTACGAGAATCATCGCTATCGCTATTGTGGGCCGCTGCAGCTGAGGAGCTGTGCCGCTGAGTGCCCGCACTAGTCACCACTTCCAGGATCTTGTTACCACCTACGGGTACCGCTGGGTGCCCGCCTTTAAGCCCCGTCCCAGGATTATCGTGAGTGCACGCCGCGGACCGCTACAGCCGGGAGCTGTGGCCGCTGTGAGTCCGCCTGTCATCACCGCGGCTTCCTTGTGAGGCTGCGTGCCGTGCCTTCACATCTCAGGTACATTGTGCATCACCGGGTCGCGTGGACCCCGGCCCCGAACTAAGTCCGTTCCACCCCCGTTTCGAGTGCCTTTATTGCTTTTGAAGTGAATCTGTAATTGTGTGCATTGTGGCTCCTTGAGTGCTTTTAGCCTCGTGTTCAGTCTATATAAAGATAACTATTTTTCTATAACTACTTGTGGTGTCCGTTTGTAGCGTCCCTCCTGTGTTATTGTGTATGGTCATAAATGCTTCACACACTGCCTCTGAGATAGGCCTGTCTGCTCGTGCTACTTTACCACAGGGTTGAGCAGGGGTTATCAAAGGGTGTAGCCCCCCTTACTCTGACTTAGGAAGAAGGATCCCTATTTGGACCTCGGCGCCAGCCGCGGCCAACTGGAGATCCCCATTTCTAACACCAACCCCGTTAGGTGGGGGAGGCGAGGTGAAGCACACATCTCAGTACCTCCATCTTGGAGATGAGGGGACCCAGCCAATTAGGAAGAGGCTCATGCCCACTTTCCACTGGAGGGTTGCATAATAGGGGGTGTACTCACCCCAAGGAAGGATCCCATTGGTCCCGACCTGCACACCCCTGTAACGCCCCTAAAGTTAGTATTTAGTGGCGACCCTGAACCTTGCCTCCTCAGATTCGAGGAAGAAAGAAGAAGGACCGAAGAGGCTGCTGACCCAGGAACAAAAGGACACCCTCTGGATAAACCTAACTGCTCACCCACAATACCACAAAGAGAGCTATTAGTACTTACCTAATTTAGACTCTGCAATACCTCTGGGGACTCCTTGGATTCTGTGCATACTATGCCCTACTTTGGTATAGTATACACAGGTCCAGCTTCATACAAGTGAGTGTTAAATGTGTTTCTTACAATAAAGCAACGTGGGTGAAGCGACCCTTGAGATAAGAGCAAACAGTGTAACGGTGCGAGGGTGTGTGCAGTCACCGCAGATTCCAGGTGATAACGTTAGTGTGGGTCATATTGTCAATGGAGGAGGATATGATGGTCAGCTCGTGGGCAGTGCCAGTATCGTGTATGTGTGAGCATCGGGGCTGGGTCCCACAGAACAGAGAAATGCTACTGAAAAGAAAACCAAGAAAGAACAGTGAATACTGTTAGAGCATAGTGACATGTATCCACTCAAACTGTTGAACAGCGCGTGCCAAAGTCGGCAAATCAAACAAAAAGGAGGGAGCGAGGAGGGAAGGTGCAGCAACCAAAGATAAGGTGACCCCATGTAGTGAGGATGCATGGGCGCCAGTCAGTGTTATCCGACCAACACCCCACTGGTGGCGCTGCGGCGAAGCCCAGGGCCAACCCAGTATGTCAGCAAGTCATGGCAAAAAAATGCAGAAACATATCGGCAACGTGTCCGCTGCAAAGGAAGACAGGGTATAAAAAATACTAGTTAAACAACCATAGGCAATAGACAGTGCAATGTTAACCAATGATCTGTAGTGAAAGTTCGGAGTATAGTTCAAATGATGTCATCAGCCGTCTGCGGAGTTACATCGTGGGGGACTACCAAGTCCATTCCGGAGGGCCAGGTAGCAGAGGAACCGTCATCGCTCAAGGACTTGGTGGAATTATTATCAGCGTCTGAGTTCTGGGTAGCCTCTCGAATTGTGGCTGCTATCTGTAAATCCCAGCGTCTTTCCAGGATTACCTGCTCCAGGTTGGGGGCAACTTTGGGCCAAGGGGAGCATTGTGGCTGACGGCATCTACGGCGGCTGCCACCTGCTGGGCCACGAGGCGCGCAGTCTCTGATGGAGATTGACGAGTAGTTGCAAGTCCATATGTTTCTAGCCAGTCCCAAGGATCCCCCGGGGATTCAAAAAAGTGTGTTGCCCCTTCAGCGCCCACACGAAGGCATGCGGGGAACAAGAGTAACTATCGCAAATCCAGTTCGCAGAGGCGACGTTTGACAGCCAAGAAGGAGTTCCTTTGTCATTGCACCGCCACGGTGTGGTCCGGAAAAAAACGCGGGCATTATCAATGGCAATGTCTTTGAGTTTATGAGTTTTCCGTAGGATGGAGTCTTAATCATGGTAATGAAGTAAGCGGAACAACAGCGTTCTAGGGTTGGAGCCAGGTAGAGGTTTCTGTGCCGGAACACGGTGGGCCCGTTCAATTGAGAAGAACAATTGAAGAGCAGTTGAAGGGAGCAGATCTCGTAGCCAGTGCTCAACCAAGGTGACTGAGTTTTGCTCCTCGGCTCCCTTTCAGAGGCCAACCACGTGGACATTGTTCCTCCTGGAGCGGCCCTCCGTGTCCACCGCCCTTCATTCCAGGGCATAGACCCAGTCCACAAGTGTCTGCAGGGATGATTCCATTTTCTAGGATCTTGGCTGAAGTTCCGCAAGAGTTTGTTCCACAGTGCGGACCCTGTCGGCTAGTTTGCGGTGGTCTGCGTGCAGCAGTGTGAGATCCGCTGCCACATTGTCAATCTTGTTTTCTAGAGAAGCTCAGGTGCTCTCCAGGGAAGCCCGGGTCTTCTCAATGGCTTCCAAGATGATGTCCAACTTGTCCCCAATGGACGGGGGATGGCAGGGGAGGACCGAAAGATCACGACCGCCAGATGCCGTGCCGATTGCAGCTGATGGGCGTGAAGGTGCACTCAGTGCCTGAGCATAGGTGCCACATGGTGGCATAATATACGTGTGAAATGCAGGAGGGAAGTCCAGGCCACTACACTAGAGGGCCCGCTTGCCGATGCCTGTGGACCCTCACAGACAACGCAGCACGAGCAGCCCGGTGTGTCCAGGTAGTGACGCACAACAGGAAGGGTGCCAACTTGGGCAGCAACGAAGAGAGCAGGGGCGCGCACCCACGAGTATCAGGTGTGCTCCACTCCGTCGAAGGGAACGAGCAGCCTGGTATGTCCAAGTGTCTTTGGCCAGTGATTTCCCTCAGCAAAGTTGCCCAGTTGATTGAGAGACAGGAAAACGGGGATGTGCACCCCAGTAGCCTTGCACGTGCTCCGAAGAGGTTAGGGTGGTCATGCAGGTCATGGAGAGCCAAGGGATGAGGGGCTGATGGACAGGTGTGGTGTAGGTATGGCTCCCGCGGGTTGCGGTGTTCCCTCTGTCAGACTCCCGGGGGGCTCCACGCAGATGCCCCCCGACCACAGCCACACAGGGCCCACAGGTGGACTGCAGCAGGTCCACGTGGGGGTCCAAAAGGAGGCCAGCCGAAAGTCAACTGTGAAAGTGCAGGCAGAGAAATGACAGTGGCACTACTAAAGTCTCACCTCAGCACCGTCCCATGTGGCCTGCACCTCTGGATCTGCACTGAAACCCCTGGAGGCCAGCAGCAGAGCAAGCGGCCCCACAAGGCACGGCGAGCCAGTATTCTGTCGTTTGCAGCTCCCGATCCGTATGTGCTCCACAGAGCAGACGATGAAGGGAGGCGCCCGTGTGGAGGCCTCGGCAGTGTGTGCGCCCCCAACGGAAACGCAGGCCTTACCATGATTCTGTGCAGCCGCCAGCCCAGTCAGTGCGTGCATGGGTCTCTCAGCAGGAATCTCCGACGTCACCTCCTGGACATGGGCCAAGGCCCCCCGGGTGCAAGCAGCAGGAAGGTGAGAAGTGCACTCTGGTGCAGAGTACCGCCATCACCGCAAGGCTACTATCGAGGGGAGAGCTCCGTGAGGCCTCGGGTTCTGGCGTCAGCCACAGGAGGGTAAAGGCATCTCCTCCCACAGCCAGCGGCTGCGACATCGTGGGGGAGGAAGAAAGGGCTCCACCGATGCCAGATGGGGCAGATAATGCGTCATTTAGAGTCTAACTTGCCTATGGCAGGCTGCACAGGATATTAGACGGATAAATGGGCTTTTACAGCGGAGTCTCGCTAGAGTGCGTCCGCCCTCCTGGCTGTGCTAGCCATGCTCCCTAGACTGTGCCCTCTCTTACGGGGCTGCCGTCTCCTGGCTCCCTATTCTGTTTTCCAAAGGTTTGTCTTCCCTCTTCTAATGCAGTTGGTCCAGTAAGGGCCCTACTCCCAGCTTCCATGCCGTGGGGCTCAGGATCTTGTGGTTGCTCCTAGGGGCTAGAGGGCTCCAGGGGGCTGCTCGTGGCCAGCAGGGTGGGGTGGGGGTTAGAACGGGTCCCAGTGGGTGAGGGGAGGCAGACGTGCCCCAGATGGCTGCTGTGAGCAAGGAGGGGGTGGCGGCAGGGTGGTTAGAAGGGGCCCGGTGGCTGCTGGTGGCCAAGGAGGGGGTGGCGGCAGGGTGGTTAGAAGGGGCCCGGTGGCTGCTGGTGGCCAAGGTGTTTGCGGGGGGGACAAAGCCTAAGGGGAATGGGGACATACTGGGCACTGATGGCTGCAGGGAGGTTAGAGAGGGCTCCTGTGATGGCTGGCATCCATATAGGCCCCGGTGCCAGCTGCTGCCAAAAAAAGCCAAAGATGCTGCGTGGGGGCACAGGGAGTGCGATGAGTTTTAGGGTTCAGAGGGAGACCCGGTGCATGCTATGGGTCAGAACAGGGGTCTTGTTGCAGGGGGACAAGCAGGGGCCTAGGTGGATGCTTCAGGGTATGGGGCTGATGGTACCAGAGTGCAAGAGTGCTGCAAAAGGCACCGGCCCTCATACCACCTCGCGGGAGAGGACGGGAGATGGCACTGGCCCCCCACACACCTGCGGTGGGAATAGTGCCGATATCGGCAACCCCCGCTAGCAGTAATTGGTCGCGCTGCACAAAATAATCAGTCCACACAAATTTTGTTGGAAAACAGTTTGCTGCAGGTTTATTTCATACAAGGAGTATGCCAACGTGGTGGGTTAACTTGCGGGCGATCCAAGGGCAGGCATCAGTGACTAACCTAATCTCCCTTGCCCTCCTAATGAGCCACACTTCACCGTGGCCAACCCAATCGGTGCTACCATTTATGTGGGGATTATCCCCCTAAATACCATGGACCACCAGCCCATAACTTTACTCATGCCTTTTATGGGGCAGAGCGCTGCAAGGCAAGCCCCCGGTTGCTCAGGCGTAGAACCGCCCGAAGGACAAGCAGGGCGCCGACGTTTTAATCCAGAGTCCTGCCGTAAAGACTCCTGGCATTTGGCATAAGGCACCCCTCTGTGCTCCTGAAAGGGTACCCCTTTGTACCAATCAGCCTCTGGATCGCCCTGTAACTCTGCCAATGCCCAGGATGAGGCCGCCGTCATATCCGGGGCCCCCCACCATGGCATGCTCCATAACCACCTGCAACCTGCCGTTAGTTCTTCTAGGTGGACCATTTCCTTATCTACCTCTGACAGATGTGCACCATCCTTATCGGGGTACCATGTGGTGTTTGCACGAAAGAGGCCACGCCTAATTTACCAAGCCCTTATTATTTTATATTGAATTTGAGTTGAACGATGCCCTCCTGCTTGGTGGACTTGTACATGGCTTTATTTCCCTTTCTGAAGGAATGTGATGGCCTCCCCGAAAGTTGGGAACTACTGTTCTCTTCTTTAACCACCGCTTTTTTACCCTTCAAGTTATTCCTTTGGGGCCAACAAATGCCCTTATCTCTACCCACTGACCTCCATTAGTATGGGAGCGCAGTGCCAACAGGAAATAGGATCCCAAAGAGCATTTAAAACTACAGCTCTCTTCGTAACCACAGTTCTGTGTGATATAATCCATTGTGCACCGTGTGCAAGATTATGCATTTACATTTGGGGGTTGACTAAACCCTTGGCCTCCCCCCCTCCAACTTGGCGAGTCTGAAATTTGAGGGTTCAAAATGACAACCATCTGCTGCACCAGCGAGGGAATTATTGACCCCCTGGAGAGGGTCATTGGGCGGGGACAGGGTACCCCCCCACGCCTGAACTAGTACCTTGGCATGGCCCTCTCGCCCATCGGAAACATGACATGTATCGAATGTAAGCTTTGTCATGCCATTCGAGGACGCCAGGTGGACCTCCCCACCTAAACCAAGACAAAGGTGGTTCTAACCACAGAGGGTGAGTCCTGAGGTCCCCTGAGGGGACTCCAAATATTCTGCTGCATCTCATGTCCTGCTTGCCTGCACCACCCAACAGGCTGACAGCGATCTTCAGATGCTGTGTCGCCATGCTGGTGTCCCCACCCAAGCATATATATGGCCCATAGCCAGCTTTTTCTGCAGGTATCCCAGGTGCCGAAAAAGATGCCAACGCTTTTGGATTGTGAGGACATGGAGTAAAATATATGAGCACCTTCTTAGCTAAGAATGCAATATGTGCTCTGGAATTGTCAGCCTTGGTGCTCCAAACCCATATTTCTCTACACTATTGGAGCCACAGCACACTTTCTGGCATGACAAACTAACGCACAAAGTTTTTTTTTTTTAAATTCAGGACCTGTTACCCATACTCTCATGTTTACCCAGTGCACAACTTCTATTGAACTGGCCCTCACTCTATTTACACAGATTCCTGCAATGTACCCTTCTGCCCCTGTATGGGCGAATATAACGCCGGTTGCATTGCGAATCCCAGCGCCCTAACATTTTAGTGCAATCAGAGGGGGGGGGGAGGGGGATGGGGGGGAGGGCCTAGTTTCTGCTTCATTACATGGCCTTATTGCCTGCAAGCCCCTCCCCGTCTGACAACTATCTTTAGATGCTGTGTCGCCCACTAAATGTCCCCACCCTGGCGCAAGTCGTCCAGTTCCATACTTCTGCTAATGGATACCATAATGCAGACCGTGGATGGAAAAGCTTGTGGGATGGTGGACAGGAGGAGAACAATATGTACAGGTACCTGCCCTTCTTGGATAGTGGGAATGCCAAATGTGTTTTAATAGTTGTGACCATTTGTGCTCTAACCTAGTGTTTCCCAGCTTTGGAACCACAGCACACGTTAAGTAACAAACTTACGCAACCCGCCTTGCTGCAAGGGCGGTAAGGCTGGCAAAATTTTGCTTAACTGAAGCAACCAGTAACACGCAGTGGTTATGGAGTGCACATTTTCTGCTGAAATGACCAGACATTTGCACAGACAGTTTTGTAGATAAAGCTCTGGTGAACAACTTAATAGTGTCAAATCTGGTTCCAGTGAATGCTTGTCTGTTGTGCATCTGCCAGTATATAAAGCGAGCAAAATTTAGCTTAGCTGAAGTGACCTGTAACATGCACTGGTTTACGGAGTGCACATTTTCTGCTGAGTGACTAGACATTTGCACAGTCAGATAGATTGATAAACGATGGCGAACACTTAATAGTTGAACAACAAACAAATGGTATTTCCGGTGGCGCACTCCTGTTGTTTGTTATTCTCAATATGTAAATACAACTCAAATAACTAGACCATGTTTTGCGTGCTACACAGTATTTGAGGGCTGCCTGTCCCACATTATGCAATGGCTATAAGTTTACTCAGGTGAACCTGTGCCTGAATATTTGAAATTGGACCGTGACCCCACATTGGAAATTAAGCAAAAGCAAGTATTAATGAAAATCCTGGACAAAGCCACAGATATGGATTGGATCAGCCATAAGACTAGGACTTATCTCATTAAGCAATTTCCTAAAAGACCACACCTGTATATGCTGCCTAAAATACACAAGAACCCTGTGGACCCACCCTTCAGACCTATTGTCTCCGGGTGTGGGTCCCTATTTGAACCTTTAGGCAAGTATATTGATCACTTTTTGCAACCCATCGTGTGTGCTTGGAAATCATATGTACGGGATACCAGCAATTTTTTTATTACGTTTACAAGACTTGAACGCTGAGAATATAGACAAATGGCTTCTATGTACCATCAACGTGACGTCTCTCTACACCTCAATCCCTCTTAAAGAAGGAATAGATGAGTTGAATGGGCTCTGTGGAATCAACCTACCTTAAAAGCGCACAAGGTGTTTCTCTTGGAATTATTGCAATTCTGCCTGCAACATAGTTATTTTTGTTGGCAAGATGAGTTTTTTCTACAAATTAGTGGGACCTCCATGGGTTTTGGGGGGGCCCCCACATGCGCAAATATCTTTATGGCATTATTTGAACAGGAATACATATTTGAAAACACAACATGGAGCCAACATTTGGTTACGTATTGTCATTTTATTGATGATATATTTTTGATATGGTCCCACACAGAACAGTCGTTGAAACGCAACATCGCAATTCTAAACACAAGAAATAATCGGATCAAATTCACCATAAAATCAGCAACACTCAAGTACCTTTTCTCGACGTTTTGGTTGAAAAAAAGAGCACTGGGCTAGATATATACTAAACCCACCGACAGAAATAATGCTCTTCTGTTCCAAAGCTTCCACCCCCCACACCTTGTGCATAACTTACCATATTCCCAAATGATGCGAGTGAAAAGGATCTCATCGCAGAAAGAGAAATGTGACATTGACGTCACAAGAATTCGACAAAATATTTTACAAAGAGGATATCCCTCTACCATTGTGGACAGAGTGGAAGCACATATTCAACAAATCGAAGGTAAGGATCTGCTAATTAAAAAAGAAAAAACAGCTACCAACCGCATGGTGTTCGTATCGAAATTTTCAACTAGATCTAGAAGCATCAAAAAAGTGATTAGCAAACGGTGGGATTTGTTACAAACGGAACCTGATTTTAGAAATGCATTCGCAGATAAAGCTCTATTCGCGTACACTAGAAGCAAAAACGTCAAGGAACTGCTGTCTGCAAAATCAGAGAAACTCTCCGGAAACTATCAAGGTATGAAGAAATGTATGAATTGCATACATTGCAACAACGTAATTCAGCATCATTCCATTACACACCCCAGGACGGGTGAAAGTATGACCTTGAAACCCACATCAGATTGCAACATAACGAATGTAATTTACTGTATTAAATGTCCGTTTGGATTACTCTACATTGGAAAGACAAGTAAAAAACAAGGATTGCAGAACACAAAAGCATGATTTGCACAAAGAACACCAACTCCAACCTGGTCGTGCACTGGTTGGAACAGCGTCACAACATTGTGCAGTTGCGATTTTTGATTTTGGATTATGTAAAACCAAAAGAGGGCTTAGACCCAAGCAAGATACTGTCTCAAAAAGAAGTGCACTGGATTAAAAAGTTTAAAACCATGATGCCGTTGGGACTGAACGACAAATTAGATTTAAGTTGTTTTTTATAAAATGGAAAATCATCACTGGGACTTTACTCATAAAGACACTAGGAATGGGAATTTAGCGTAGATTACCACTAATTCATAGTGTTTACCGAGCAGACAGGTAGCTGCCATACACTAACAGATAGAGGCCGCCTTTAAGCCTGACATGGGTTTAGACCATTAGAATTGACCTGGTTAAGTTGGTGTGTACATGTTTTTTAGAATCGTGTTATTGTGATTTGCTTAATGAGCTTGAAAATCAATGTTATTTCGTAGAATATAACACCATACGGTTTCTTCTGATTGACAGTCATGAGGTACACTCCACATGTTGCAGTGGACATACTCCCAAACACATGTGTGTGCCTTATTGAATTGTGAGTGTTTCAACATTGATTGTGAACTTTCTCATGTGAATATTCATGTTTTTTATATTCATGTTTTTGCTTATGTCATTGCAACTTTCCACTCTGATGCTCCATGGCTCACATTAGAATTGTGCTTCATACTAAGGGGAGACATTGTAACTTTGGTTTCAAGAATTTGCACCTTTTTACACTTACTTATGCGTTTTTTTTACTATAATTGTGTAGTTTTGGGTAGAGAAATGGACTACCATTAACAAAGGTAAATCTGGCCCCCGTGATGAATCATCGTTGGAGTATAGTGGAGTTACGACATATTAGTTGGGAACTTGGCTGCTATAAGTATCTTTCTGTAAGCTCAGTATAGACGCACTACTTCAGGTGGGTGAGCACCGACTATAGTTTGTTGCCTGCAATTTGGTTTAGCACGAAGTAATGATGTCTTGGCAGGCAGACGCAACACAGTTTTGTATCGTTAAGATTGTGCGAGTTTATGCACCATGCTAAGATGGCCACCCTTTGTGAAGGGGTAATACACGCACACTCAGGGGGCGGAGTTAGCCCGTCGCCCTTTAACCTTGTTTCGCGGGAAGTAGTGATAACGAGCAGAGGAGTTCGCGGTGGAGCACAAACCATCAGAACATAGTGAGCGTACTGTGGAGAGGATACGGTCTAACATCCTGCTAAGCAATAAGATTTAGTATACGGTATGGCTTTGCGCGGGTGTTAGCGCGTTATCGCTGTTTACGTGTAATCACTAATGTCGATGATCTGTTATGCAGGTGCGGCTTCTGTGGGTCTATTTTTCGACTGAAGGTATTATGGCGTGGGGCACCTATAATTTATATTTTATTAGTCACATTAATTGCATAACGATGCATGACTGTTTGGGTTACGTTTTTTTAGGATTTGTCAAACGAATTAGCTTTCTTTGAGAATTCGTATCTACTTTATTTGTGGTAGTAAGTACATTTCTTTCAAGACTCTTGCACGAAATGGGAGCACGATCAGAGGTGGTAAATGTCTTGGAGGTGTGGTGACAAGTGTGTTTTAGCGATTGATTTCTATATATATGTTTGGGCACATCATTTATAGTCAGCTATCAGTTACTGTGGTCTTCACTCATGTCAATATTGATTACTATTGATAAAAGGGTTCGGAGTCCTTGTGAAAATGAGTTGTGGCAGCTTCTTTCTGATTTACGGTATAGTGAGCACATATTTGGTGAATTCACCCAACGGGTGAGGGAAATGTTGGGTAGCTTGAAGACTTCTATAATTAAGAGTCATAAATGTAATTATTGATTCCATTCATTTATGTTTTTTTAGTGGCCCCTGAAGAAGGGACTCTCAGTCCCCAAATGCATAGGGCATCACACGAATCAATGGAGCTACATTAAAGAAGAATGTATTTATGCACTATATGTATATTGTTTATGAGTCATGTAATTCATGGGACTGTTTGTACTTCATATAGAATCTAATCTATTGATTACAGAAGAATTGTAACGATGTAACATATCCTGAGAAAATAATGAAAATACGATAAAAAATGATTGAGTACGTAGTCATTGTTTAGTTGAAACATTTCTGTTTAAAGAGTGAATTATTGTTTTACTTATGTTGCTGTGCACAGTCATTCAGGCACAGGAACACTAAATAGTGTCAAGTCTGGTTCCAGTGAATGTTTGTCTGTTGTGCATTTGCCAGTAAGTACCTTGATTTGTTTTGGCTGGGTTAAAACTGCTTCCGTCTCACTTCAGGATTGTGGCAATGTTCTTGCTCCTTTGCTTTCTTCACTGCTGAGTGTGCCCAGTCCGTTCACAGAATATCTGCAGTGGAGACGATAGAATGCACACCTTGCTTTTGCACAGTTTTGCTTTGCTTTAAATTAATTTGAGCTTTTGCATGCAGCCCGGATTCCGTGCTCTGCCCTTGTAACGCGCTTTGTAGAATCATCAAAACTGGAGCATTGTGTTATTTCTTACTCCGCCAGGCGCACTGCTTGATTAGTGGCTTTTCACAAAAATACCGCAAGCGTATCCGTGTTTAACAATTTTTTATTCTTTTTAATTCACTCCAAAATTCTTTTTCCCTTTTCATTTCTCCATTCACATGTGAGATGTTGATATTTTCCAGTGCTTCTAATGCAACAGATATGCCTATCCAGGCCTTTCTTCTGAGGCACGCTAGAATACATAGTTTATCCATAGCCGTTAATCATTTTACCCAATGTATTTCGGGCTTCTTTAGCCCCACTTCAGGGGTTCACTACAAAATTAAATTAAAAAGTTGCCATTAGATTTACGATTCAGACCGCTCTGCATCAAAATTAATGTTGTACTCATTACATTATGTAACAAGCATTGGCATAGCCAATAGGTCTCGCTTTTGGGATCTTATAAGTATTTAGTTATGCAGCACAATATCCTTGGTGCAACAACATCAACTGTTGCATGGCTAAACACTTATAAGGTCCCAAGGGCGAGACCTATTGGCTATGCCAATGCTTGTTTCTAATTCCAGCACTGAACCCGCATATAGTTCCTGCACTCTTTAATTGTGCTCTGGCTGTAGTCTGCAGGGCACATTAAGACGCCCTAAGCACTTAAAAGATTTTGGTGCTCCTATATATATCTAATTCAAAATATAAACAATAAACCATAAAATATAATGTTATTTTTCAAAATGAAACAAAACTTACAGTAAGATGGAAAACAAAGTTTATTTTTTATACTTCCACTTTATAGGTACAGCTGCACCATTTGCAGTTTTGCACCATATGGGCCATGATAAATCCAGCAATGGAACATTTCTGTGGTGCCCCCTTCCCTTGATGCCCTAGGCACGTGCTTATTTCGCTTAATGATTAATCCAGCCCTGGTAGTCCAGCTATAGTTCCTGTGCCCGACTTTAGTCCGTCTATGATTCCTGCACCCTAACTGTAGCCCGCATTCAGTTCCTGCGCTCTTGGATTGTAGCCGGTTTATAGTTCCTGCCCTCTGATTGAAGACCGTCCAAAGTTTCTGCACAATCTGTCAGTAGCCTGTCTATAGTTTCCGCACCCTGTTTGTAGCCTGTACATAGTTTCCGCACCCTCTGATTGTAGCCCATCTATAGTTCCTGTGCTATCTAATTAAACTCTGTTGATCGTTTACACACCCTGAATACCGCTCGTTCAAAGTTCCTGTGCCCTCTGATTTTAGCCATTATATAGTTCCGTAGCGTGATCATGGCCAGTCCATAATTCCTACACCTTCTGATTGCAGCCAGCCCATAGTTCCCATGCCCTGATTATTGCTAGTCCATAGTTCCTGTGCCCTCTGATTTTAGCCATTATATAGTTCCCGTAGCGTGATCATGGCCAGTCCATAATTCCTACACCTTCTGATTGCAGCCAGCCCATAGTTCCCATGCCCTGATTATTGCTAGTGTCTAGTTTCTGGGCCCCCTGGTAGTAGCCTGTCTACAGTTCCTGTTCCCTGATTGTAGCCCACCCATAGTTCCTGCATCCTCTGAAAGAAGCGCCTCCATAGTTCCTGCACCCTTTGATTGTAGACCATGTATTGTTCTCATGCCCTCATCCGTCCATAGTTCCTTGTAGCCCATTTACTACTGACCTGGGCAAAAATGTAATTATGCTGGCATACTTTGGGGGTTTTAGGTTACGGTTTTTACGCAAAAGTCCCCAACTTACGCCATTACGCCATGTTGCATAATTACACGACAAAAATATAGCACAGGAGAGAACGACCAAAACTCGAATAGCTGTTTTTTGAGGCACTTGTGTTTTTGGTGCTATGTTTTAGTGCAAAATGCGTTGTCGTGTTTTACACTAAAAATAGCACTAAAAGCCAGATTTGCATTTCACATACTTTCTGCGTAATTTCAAATAATTTTCCAGAAATTTGGCTAAAGAAAACTACACAAATTTCGCACACCCCCAGCTACAGGTCTGGTGCCCTGACTGCAGCCTGTCCGTAATTTCAGCGCAATCTAATTGTAACTTGTTGAACCTCTTCAGCCGCTATTATGCCTGACCCGAATTTAACCTCTTTCCTCCTCTTCATCAGGCACTATCGCGCTATCTATGTAATTCTCATCTACCATCCGATTTGTTCTCCCTAATCCCAAGAAGTCTTGGTTCTACAGCTCTTCCTTCTCCATGCCTGTAGGTGCCATCCAAAGTGTAGTTCTCTCTTCTCTCTACCTTTAGTAGTAACATCCTTCTTCCCGCGTAGACACTTCCTGGTCACCATGTGCCCTCCCCCACTCTTCTTTCAGCTCGGCTGTTCCAGTCCCCCTTACCCTGTTAGCTTTCAAAAGAGAGCAGGCCCATCCAGGTCAGGGTCAAAGACATGGAATGCGGGGGGGGGGGGCGGTAGGAGATGCGTACAGCTGCTAGTATATGTTAATGGACTGACGGTTCACTTCGCGACTACTCCCCCGAAACCACCCACATATCCCTTGGCATCGGAGATTCTTGGTTTACATCGCATGTGAAGATATGTGGCTCTAGCATAATGGCCCTCCCCTCCCCTCAAAATGAGGATATCTCGGTGTGCTCAAAGGCGGGCGCACACATTTCCCCTCCCGCCGCCCGTCTGAAGAGGCGGAGCGGTTGCTTTTCTCAGCTCACATATGTATTCCATTAGAGCAGTTGGCCAGAAGGAGGGCCGACATTAAGAGGAATGTGGGCCAACCAGGGGGTTATTTTGTTCATCCTGACAGAACGCCATTACGTTCTACTATGAACGACAGTCAAATGAGGCGCTCAGGACACTAATAATGGCTTACATTTATAGGAGCTTCATGCCGCACTTCTGCCGTTTCGAAGTGCTGTACATCGCCAGGTGTTACCACTACACACCTCACAGATGCTAAATTTACCGACATCGGGAGGATGAAAGGCCTTGCAGGGATTCGAACTCGTGACCTGCACATCACTGCATTTGCAGCGGCAAGCAACACCTTAATGACCCTTCCAGCCAGCTGTGCAGAAGGCTATTGAGCAGTGCCCGGCAGACTACGTCATCAGATTCCACCAGAAAGCAGCTGGGTCTCGCATTTTTACGCGCCTTCCTTTCTTCTTGCCCGGTGCACGAGCCAGCACTTCAGGGGTTTTTAACTTGCTTAATCCACAGCCCTGCCCAGTTACCTACTGCCTGCCTTCCTCCCCTCCGTTACACAGCGCGGATCCCGGCAAACGAGCCGAGCAGCAAGGCACGTTTGAAAGGGCCGGTTGGCGCACGCTTGCGGCCTTCGGCCAATCAGCAAGCTGGGTTTTTTCGTGCTGCTTGGAGCAGGAGGCGGGGCAGGGTTGTGGAGCCGCGGGTTTTGTTGTATTGATTCCTGGCCAAGGAAGCGCAGACTGTCCACCTATTGCCCCAAGGATGAGCCACGGACAGGTTAGTACCTTCGGGGCAATGCTCTGCTATTCCACTGGGATGGGGCAAGCCTAGCGTCCGTGTTCTGGGGGTGAAGAAATGCGGATGGAAGAGCGAGGGCAATGGACTCTAGACGAAGGCAGGCTATGGGGCTATAAGGGTTGTGGGGAGGGTATGTGAGGCAGTGGTGCCTGCAGTAACAACAAGAGAGGAGCGGGGGGGGCGAGCGAGCGCGGCAGCCTGACGAGCTGACCAGACGCTCGTGCGTCATGGCCTTTTGCCTGCTATTACACGCACGGCAGGCATGTGTTTCCAATTATCGCGCCCGCGTCTGGGCACGATAATGGGAAACAGATGTCGGCCCTGCGCGCGTAACCGCCCGAAAAAGGCCATGACGCACGAGCGTCTGGTCAGCTTTTGAAACTCCCTAACTATAAGTCTCGCAGAGCAGCGCTTGCGCGCTACTCGAGGCTCGACCTAAAAACTTCTGTCATGTTATACAATTTTTCCAATGAACAGCATTATCCCTCTAAGAAACGTATTGTAATGTAAAACTGTTAAACACGGATAGGCTTGCGGTATTTTTGTGAAAAGCCACTAATAAAGCAGTGCGCCTGGCGGAGTTAGAAATAACACAATGCTCCAGTTTTGATGATTCTACAAAGCGCGTTACAAGGGCAGAGCACGGAATCCGGGCTGCATGCCAAAAGCTCAAATTAATTTAAAGCAAAGCAAAACTGTGCAAAAGCAAGGTGTGCATTCTATCGTCTCCACTACAGATATTATTATGACTGCCCTTTGACAGTTTGCACCCAGGATTATTGATTTAAACTCAACAAACAGCAATGGGAGGCGTCATAGTAACAGCATATCCATAAAGTGGAAAACTCATGTCATGAATCTACATTCAACAGACTGTCACGGCAGACCTTTCATTTTGGACTCTGTACAAAGAACATTAATTGCCGAAATTGTAAAAACATTTTATACGCAAATGTCATGTTTGAAAGGAAGAAACGTTAATCATAAAATGGGGGTATTGAGAACAGCGGGTGGAAGGTTGGAGGACATGAATTCTGTGGTTTATGTTGTTTTTGATAATATTGTTTGCTCAGGTGGAGTGAATAGGCTAGTGGTTTGAAAGTAGGTTGGGGTGGGTTCATGAAGTGTCAAAAGCGGTGGATTAAGGGCTTTGGAATCTTGAGGGTGGGGATTTCAATCGGCTGGGGGAAGTGATTGGTTAAGCATGAAGGTGGGGTGACGTTGCACGAGTCATAAAGGGTAGGGTCACAAGGTATGCGTGAATGGAAGATGTTTTACACAGAAGGAGTGGAAAGCGGTTGGAGTTGAATGCACTGAAACTAAGAGTGCAGGTATTGGAGAAAGGGTAGTTATTCTATGTTGTTTATCGCGGTTGAATGTGAGGAGGTTTGGGGCATTCGTTTACTGGGTACAATGGGTGTGAGCAAGCATGAATCACTGGGGGCACAGACTTAAGGGAGGTACACCTTGGGAGAAATGAAAAGAGAAGAAGGATTTTGGAGTGAATTAAAAAGAATAAAAAATTGTTAAACACGGATACGCTTGCGGTATTTTTGTGAAAAGCCACTAATCAAGCAGTGCGCCTGGCGGAGTAAGAAATAACACAATGCTCCAGTTTTGATGATCAGTCCGTTCACAGATACACTCTACGTGCTAACCAGCTGTGAACCTTGTTGCTTAATCCAGCAAATAGACCTAGTTCATGTGGTTTATCCCCGGACTTGATTGCCCTTTACCAGAATCAAAGACCTGCCGTGCTCGGCATATCTTCTAGTAACTTTGTAATTCATGGTCGAACATATTTACCCCGCATAGCCAGACAGTCTTGCGTTGCCATTGCCCTCACCCGTCCTCTGCCCTTTCGACATCACCATCTATCCTTCTTGTGCAAGTGGTCCTTTGGCTAAAGCCTGGTGGGTACACCCGCGGGTATGTTGGCACTGGATAACAGATGTTTATTGATACCCAACTCAATGATACTCATTTAAATGACCTCAGAAGGATGGAAGGCTGGGTGGCCCAGCGGTGATAGATCCTATGACCGTGAGGTCGAACCCAGGCCCCCGCAGTGGATGCTTATTCCACTGAGACACCAGATCCAGCAGATAAATGGGAACTGATCAGCTGCCCGGAAAATCTGTGTTAGTTAACAGCTCAGAGCAAAAGTCTGGTATTCAGCATTTTATACACTGTAGAAGCTCCACTGAGAATAGAATCATGGGGCCTTAGCAATGGAAGTCTGTGTTTAATTGCAATATGACCCTTATTCCATCAAGGAATGTCCCCACGTGCAGTAAATAATATGCGGATCTGCTCACAATAGTCCCAGGCTGTTAAAAAGTTACAATGTGAGTGGTCCAATGACAACGATGTCGGAATCTAGGATTCCCCGTATATGTTTTAACGTCGCTTGGTGAAGGGGATTTGAGGCCAAACATACCATGTACAGTGCAGCTAAGAGTCCCAGGCTGCAACATATTGGTCGCATCATACTGGCCGTCAGTATTGCCGTAACCTACGTCATTTGTGACTTTGTGCTGCTTCTGTGTGCTCTTACCTTTGTGAGCTGGCTTGTTATGCTGCTCTTTCATTTTAACTTGCTTGGAGCATTAGTGAAGGGGGCCTGTAATGCCATCACAGGGGATGTGTTCTGTGAGGGAGGCAGGGAAGTGGGTTTGTTTGCTGTTGATGCTGTTTCAACTCCAGATATTAAAACCTTGAAAGTGCTTCCCACGTAATTCGTGGAAGAATTTGGAGAAGCTCCGTTTACATTAAAACTCTATAGAAATGGCCAATTACAACAATATTGTGTTATAGCTAACGCTACAGCTCGTACTAAGCTATCTCAGCGCAGGATCTGTAGATGCTGCTATCTGTATGTGTTTCCTGTCGTTGCTACAGGAGGAGGGAAGGTGGCATATCAGAGGAGCTAGTGACAAGCCTACAAGTGTTGTGAATGACTTTGTGCCAAACACAACATGAGTATTTGTGCGCACTCCCTCCCGAACGGTGCCTTGGCGCTGCATAACAGGTGTATATTGCTACTCAACATAATGGTACTTATTATATCAACGTCCGAGATGAAAGGCTGGGAGGACCTGCTGGGCTTTGTACCTGTGACCATGAGGTCACCCACAGTCCCCTACTGCTTTTGTATTCCTAACGCACGGAATGGCCGCACACGCACTCCATCACTACTGAATGATAACGATCTGCACTGGCAAGTTGAAAAGGAAGTACAGCCCTTGACACCAGATGCTGAAGACCTTGCCTCTGAGCTGCAGGTCCTGAAAGCAGCCCAGTTACTTTCCCTCGTCTAGAATAAATAAGACGTAGTGACTGCGCCCAACGGGGCACTTTGAGCCACTAAATTATGAAAGCGTATATCAAGCATTACTTCAGGAGCTGAAGCTAATGGCTTCTTGTGGCACGCTGTGAGTTTGTTGACCCATATGGACCCGTAGCCTTAAAGAGATGCCCCCTAAATTAATGCATTTGGCTGCATTCCCGTCGTAACACGGTAGGAACCACCATTAAACTGGTGGCAATTGACCATAGTGATCTAACTGGGTGCTAGTCTACAAGTCAATCGGTCCCTAGTAACCGCTTACCTGGCGGAACGCCGGGGCCATGCATCAGAAATTGCAACTGTGTGTTTGCCAACCCCGTGTCCAAACTGCGAACAGGCATCAGAATCACAGAAGACACATGCTGCTTGCTGGCTGCACCAGCCTCGAACTGTGGAAGCCCAGCGCCACCAACCAAAACTCCCCGCTTCGCAATCCAGGCTGACACGAGCAATTGTCGCCATCATTCCCTAACCCCAACGAGATGCTCCACTAAAATTAACATACTCTATTCCAGTTAACTAATGGGGCTCATCCTCACAAAACATGAGAAAATGGACTACCCACCATCGTTACCATAGCCACATTAAGCCAGGAATCAGTCTACCCACATTTTACATACTCGGCTGCTGTAACATTGTGTCTGGAAACTCCCCCTCTTCTACGGTGAAGTTAATGAACACAATTTACCGCTCTGGACCGCTGCAACATAAAACATGTGTTGCTTTGCATTTCAGGAAAAAAAAAAAAACAAGCATTGGCATAGCCAATAGGTCTCGCCTTTGGGACCTTATAAGTGTTTTGCCATGCAACAGTTGATGTTGTTGCACCAAGGATATTGTGCTGCATAACTAAATACTTATAAGGTACCAAAAGCGAGACCTATTGGCTATGCCAATGCTTGTTCTTTGCAGCTGCAGTGGTATGTTTTGTTATGGGATTAAGCCAGCAAACAAATGTTATTGTATTAAATATACCCCCGCCCTGATTATTGAAGTTTAGATGCACCTCTTATTAAATAATTGTAGTCATGATAAGATTCTTTAGTGGTATAGTTGCATTCTTGCAGATGTATATAAGAGAGATTTTTCCTTTTCATGCCATGGGCAAAAAGGTATGCTGAGCATGGCTGGGACATGGAGAGATATATGCATTGGACCACGAATAGGTTTAACCTCCTAAGTTTTAGCCTAACAATGACAAAGTTATCAGTAAATCAAAACTGTTTGACCCAACCCACCCCTTAACTTGCCTCCACCTCCATTCGATCTGCATGAAACCTGAACTACCTGCTCTGAGTGTACATTGATAACTGCCTTAGACCTTTGATGCAGGTTCCTCAAACTGCGCTAAAGTTATAAGCCGTTGAACATTTTATTGCCTGCCACTTGATGGACTGGCACTAAACTCGACATAAACCAATCCTTCAACGCTTCTGCCTAATTTTGTTCATATGTGGTATTCAATGGCAATATTATTATTATGAAATCAATACTTTTTGTTCAGATGAATCTGTGCAAACTTTAAAATACCAAGCAAAGGTTAAATGTTCTAAGTCTCTACCAGATTTTGTCCACAGTTTCGAATTGGGCCAAAGTTATTAGAAAATCAAATATATTTTTAACCCTTCCACCCTGCGTTTGATTCCTTGGCTACACGCACATATTCCAGCCAGCTCTTTAAGCCTCTCAGCTTTCTGAGGTTGATAAAATTGATACCATTAGCATGACGACATTAAACATTCATTAGTTTGCGCAGGAGCCCCTTCACAATGAACTTGCACTCTTCAGATACCCCTATTCTTTCAGTTTACCTTTATTTTTCTACATATGATGCAAAAGTGTTGTGAGGCAACCAGTGGTTATATTTGGGGCATGAGCGAAACCTCTGACTTGATCACTTTTTAGGTGCAATACTGACACATCACTGATTCTGGCCAGCTAGCTTTTAAGATGTTATCCTGACGTCTGACTATTGTCAGCACAACATTGATGTCAGTAGTCTGTGCCTATCGTTTCAGAGAGAAATATGTCACACAACAGACTCTCACCCAGCCCTACTAACTTTGTACAGGTGATCATTGCATGTGACTGACTTTTCCTTACTCCTGCCACCCTGCCTTTGGTAATGTGACAAGTGATAGACACTCTTCAAAGACTGCTGCAGGTGCACCCGTTTCACGGAACACGCTGCCGTGGAGCGCAGGGTTGCAGATTTTGATCTGTACCGACGGTGTCACTTTCGGATTGAGACCGACAACCCTACAGGGTTGCAGGCAAGATACTTGTTCACGCCACAGTATGGGTTACGTATCACTATCGCTGGCCTTACTGCCTCTGTTTTTTTTTTTTAAACATATTTTGTAAAAGTTTGCTCTGCTTTGTGGTGGCTTTAGCTGCCTCTGCGAACAATTTGTCCACAGTATTCCACCCCACCAAAAGGCGTCATCAAATTCGGTGATCAGTGCAGATATAACCATTTCCAGCCTCCACCCTGACCCTTGGCTTGGGTGTCTGCCAACGCCTGGGTGTCTGCCAAGAGGACGCAAGTGAATTGCAGCCCCTGGTGACAGCGAACCTGCTCACTCCTTGAAAGTCCCCGTCAGCCTTGGAAGTCCTGTTCAATGCACAGAACACGCATGCAGTGGCTGCTCCCTAGCGCTGCAGGCCTCATGGCGCTTTAGAAGCAGCTCTAACCAGCCTGTGCCGTTCTCAGCACTTCACGTCACTCGTCTCGCAGCACAGCCCAGGCCCCATTTTAAATCCTGCGAAGCCTTTGAAATAACCGCTCTCCAAACATTGTTCACAGGAAGCCGGGCGGGAGAGTTTGTGCGCATTAGCGGGTGCTTTTTTGCAGACACTGTTTTCTTGAAAGCTAGTCTCTGCTTTAGCAAGCAGCTGCACAGCCCGGCTTTACGCGGCGAAAAAAACAAGCGTGCGCGCCACCCGCTGAAAGAGGAGGAGGCAGCAGGGGGAGGGGGCTTGCGCCTGTTTCCCTTGCGGGAGCAAGCAGGAACCAAATGGTTTCAAAGCTCGCTCCCGCAAGGGAATCGCCAAACGTGCACGCGTTGCCATTCAAAGCAATGCAACGCGTGCACGTTTTTGCCTGCAAAGCTGAAGCGATTACTAAAGGTCTTTTTCCTACGCAGCGCATGCGCGCTGCGTAGGCGAGACCTAACAATGCGTGCATCTACTTAAGCCCAGCAGGAAGGTAATTTAAGTGTGCAATGTCTAGCATGGACTGGGCCCAGGGCCCTTATACTCAAGGTCATCTTGATTTGGGCGAAGGAATATTAACTGAGCTGGTGCCAGGACTTGAACCTAGCCACTCGTTCCAAGACAGAAGTCCGGCCCGTGGGCCACCTATACACCCTCGAGATTGGGTATCATGGTGCTTTACGCTCAGTTACCTTATGCAAGGACACACACATTCATTTTTGGTTTGGGGAGGTTAGGTGATTTGCCTGGCACCACAGGATGCCCAGCCGGCGCTGAGACTGGAACCTGGTTATCCGTTAGCAGCTGTGACCCTTATGCCACAAACCTTTCCCTTCTCTATAAACAGCCATCTGTTATGCAAGCCAGATGCAAAGCAAAAGATTTTAAATTTAACAAGGCACATTCCACACCTTTACAGAGCTGTAAAATTGAAAGGACTATGCATCCAATCCAACAGCACGCCCTGTAGATTGGAGGTTTTTTTACCCATTAATACACCCCGATTAACACACTTGATCACGTATGGGCTACCAGAAAGGGAAATAGGACAATAAAGAAAACCGGGTACAATGATGCGGCTGCAACAGCCAATGAAAGCTCTGCAAAAGTTCCTTGAATTGGCCTAAAACATGATTTAGAATGCAAACACTGCTGAAAGACTGGTGTTTAGTGAGCGACAGTCCCTCAAACGTGCAAAACAATGGATTCCAAAATGTCTCCATTGCTCCGCTCACAGCAGCCGCCCTCATTAACGATGCATCCCTGCCAACAAAGATGGCCACGCCATCTACGGTGTCCACCAGTGCATCCTCGCACCATTCCGCACCCAAAGTTATTTATGTGGTGGATACACGGCTGCTACCACTCAGTAAGGTTCCCACACATGATAGCCGGTCAAATGGACGAACAAGCAACCCCACAACTAAAGTACACAGCTATCCTTATGCGCTGTAGAAAACAAACCGGGGGACCCAAATAACTCACTCCACAAAATTCAAGATGAAGAAGCCTCCCAGCCCAAAGTCGGCAGCTCTGGCCTTATGCCACATCCTCTCCCCTAGGATAGTGGCTTGCAGCAGCAACACCTGCCTCAGAGCCAGGCAGACAAGCCCCCTCAGAATGCCCCGCGCTGATGTGACACTCCCATCAAATCGCACAGCGGAGACTGGCCTAACTCTCCCCGATTTGAACCAAGAGCCAAAGTAGGGTGCCCCCATGTCCCAGTGGTGGAGGCAAACCCTAATCGCGTGGCAGTTGGGTCATCTCCGAACGGGCATGATTGATATGACCCTCAACATATTCCTACCAGCGCTCTAAAGCGCCACAAGCCGGAGAGGAGCAGAGGCAGCAATACAAAATTCCTAGTCTAAAACATAGAGACAAAGTGCAAACCTAAGCAGTGGCATTTATAATCCCCAAGGAGATAGGCAAACCAATAATTAACAGACACGGATACTGAGAACCAAACCACGTCAAGACTGGCAGCTCACCGCAAGCAAAACAAAACCCTGAAACGGCCTGCCTCTGCTCATCTTGCTGCATGCCTGGACAGCGTGAACAACCTCAAAACGTTGCACTCAATCGCCCATCACCAAACAATTCCAAAACGTAGCGCCCTTCCCTCTGCCACACTGGCACAACCCCACCAACCTGCGAGTTGGGGAGTTCCACAACCCACCGCAAGCACAAGGGAGAGCGAAGACCTCCAGTCGCACAGGCGAGACACGACCAATGGATGACCCTGCGAATTAACGCTGACAGCATGTCCAGCGGGTGAACCTATGGCGGTGTAACTAGGCTGCCCCCCCCTCGCAACCGCACATAACACCAGTCTGCGGCCATGAAACAACACAAGTGGGGGGGAGCCGTGATCGCGCTGAAAAATCGAACCAGGAGAGACGGCTCCAAATTCAAATGCCTTCTCCCGTAGGGCACACGGTCCTATGAAGTAAGTGTGACCGTGTGTGTGGTAAAGGCCACTAGGACCGGGGAGTGCCAAACTCCCTCCTTTCCTTCAACCGAAACCATGCTCTCACTTGTCCCCCGCTCCGCCCCGTCACCGGAAAGGATGGGTATCCATGGGCCTCACCCCCGGTGCTTAGGGCGGTCTGCACAGAAAGAGTGCGGCAACATGCCCCACACCCAGGGCCGGCGCTAGGCATGGGCAGCGTGGGCAGCTGCGCAGGGCCCCGCGTCTGCTCGCAGCAGTTGGGGCCTCGCACCTTTCAAGACTTCAGAGTCTCGAGGCCCAGGAGGCCCCCTAAGAGTTTAAATGTTTTCTTTTTTTAGGTCTCGCCTAGCGTTGCTGCGCACATGCACAGCTCGCTCGGCGAGATTTATTGCTAATGAGATTTTAAGAAAAGGGCTTTATGCCCCGCCCCTCATTTCCGTTGGCTGGCGTCACCGTTTATGCTAAACGGTGGTCTGCCATTGGAAATGAGCTGTTGGCGTTGCCTCCTTTTCGCCTTTTGGTCCAGCCCATCCGGACTGGATCGCCTGCTTCACGGCTGTCGTGAAGCAGTTTCTTATCTCAAGGAGGCGTGTTGTATAAACAAGCCCTGAGATCCAGTCCAGATGGGCCGTCTCAAAAGGAGACAGGGCGCCGCGTGTTTATTTTTGCATTGCGCTTTCAGTTTAAAGTGAAAGCGCGATGCAAAAATAAACAGCGCTGCCTTCCCGCAATGGCGAGCGCTTGTTTTCTTCTTGCAAAAAAGGTTGGGTCCCCTGTTGCTACTCGCTTTCCTGCTGCCGCCCTTCGATACAGCTGCTCCTCTCGCACACACTCACTGTCAGATACTCACCTTCCCAGCTCCCTCAAGGCCGGGATCATAGATGCCATCTCCAGTCCCTGCTCCAGCATGTTTTCGGCTCCCTGCTGTCAGACACAACTTTCAGATCCTGATCCGGAAGCAGCGGCAACCCTCTGAAGCGCCCAAAAATTCTGAATACTAGCATGCAGTACAGGGAACGAATCAGATCTGCTGTTGTGATCATAGTTTACCCTACAATCGAATCAGAGACAGTGACACAGTGGGGCTTACTCGCTCATGGAATTACAGCGCAGGCTGCTTGCAGCGTTATAAAGAACTAGACTGCTAAGTGATAACATGCTGTACTACTGACAGGACATATTGAAGAAGATTTTCTTCGGCGTCATGCGGCAGGATTTCATGCAGAAGGACACAGGAAGTTAGCTATACATTACATTTAACCGTGCCGTGTTTCGTTAATACGCATTTGCAACTGGTGTTTCACGAATGAGTACAAAAGTCTGCCAAAATCAATTAAATTAAAACATATTTAATAAGTAACATAGCTGGTCAAACAAGACAATTGGCTATTTGTAGCATCAATGTACAAGGATTTGTAATTGAATTTATGTAGCACTTGCTAACCCTGGCGAGCGTTGAAGCACTTTTCGCCAGGCATTACGCTTCTCTGGAATTATCAGGGTTCAATGGGCTCCTCAGGTCTGTTTGCCCCGGTGCCACTGCACCCGCTGCACCAATTGTGGCTATTCCCCTGCCCTTGCATCTTCTGTCCCAAAGCCCCACAATTCCAGCATGGCTTATCCTTTATAAACGGGGGTGCAAAGACAATCCTCATGTTAAGTTCGAATTAATTAAGATATCAGTTGTTTCACTGAACTCTGCTGCAACTTCCCACAGTTACTTTACCGGGGTTCTAAAAAGTTCCTCTGACGTAACGCTCTGGAAAGGGCCTTGATTGCGTCACCAGTGCCCCCTCCCAGGGGGCCGTCACCCTGAAGCTGGAACGAGAGCCCGTGTGACCCAGGGGCTGTGTGCCTTTTAAACCCCCTGGCATGAAACAGCCAAGAGAATAGCTTCCACGGGGAAGGGGTTTGGTTAATGTTACTTCAGCTGATGCCGCCTTTGAACCCTGGGGTTGGCTGGCAGCCATGCACCCGCCCATCCATGGCACCTCAGCTGGCTCTTTACATACTCTCCAAGCCCCCTTCGCAAATGTGCCCCTTGGCGGGCCAGCGCTGACACTAAGGCTGCTACCGCTCAGAAAAAAACACTAGAGTTGTCATTTAATGTTAGAATGTCATGTATTTCAGCGGTTCGCATATATGTCCCTGATAAATGAGCCGTGTAATCTGTTGCTTTATCTGGCATTCTTTCATGTTATAGACCAATAAAAAGAAACAAACTGCTCCACATTCAGCGGTCCCAGCTGGCATGGGCACCAGTTCTTTTAAAGGCAGATGGTGCGCGAGGCAGCGCCACAGATGCGGACCAGGGCTCTGGATCCGGAAATACCCAATCGCAGCGAACAATCACATTCGAGCACAACAAATGCTTGGGGTTGTTGCTTTCCTCAGCGAGACTTGATTTGTGTCTTGTGCCAACTGGAATAATCTGGGCTCAGTGGCCAGAGAGATGCAAGTGATGAAGGACTGAGCGGGTTTCAGACAGGTGCATTGATAAAGAGAAATGAGTGGGGTTCAGTAGAAGTGTATAAGGCCAGTGATGGGGGAGCGAATGAGGTTCAATAGAAGTGTATACACCAGTGACAGCTAATGTGGGGGAGGGGGGTTTATATGGCCAGTGGTGGGGGAATGAGTGGGGTTCTATAGAATTATATGTGGCCTCTGGGCCCCTGTGCCACTGCACCTGCTGCACAAATGAAAGCTATGCCCCCTGAATTTACTGCAGGGCAACTGGAATTATGTGATGCTGTAGCATTTTTCACACAATTTTTGTTTTGCCACATAATCCATTCTCTGCTGCATAATATGCAGAGATTCTACAGAAAAAACAGATTTCTAGCTTAAACGGTTCAAAAGTTACTAAAACTTACGATACCTGTTGCTGTGCAATGGAAGACCCTTTGCAAAGGTTGACTGGTCACCTTTCTGTTGCTTTTGCTATATTTGGGTGCTAAACTGATACTAATGAGGTGCAACCTATGCCCAGACAGTGTCAACAAGTGTGCAAATCAAAAAAATGTAGTAATTCTATCACAAAATTTGCTGCATTACACAGCATAATTTGCCACATAATTTAGGCAACCTTACTACATAATTCTGCCCTCCCCTGCCGCATATTTCCAGTGGCCCTGACTTACTCTCAGTCCATGGTGGGGTACTACATTGTGAGGCGGCATATCCTGCGGGTGTGTGTGTGGCAAATAAAGTGAAAATAACACACTTTCAGTGGTAGGTCACAAGTTAAAGGGGAACTTTCGAGGTTCAATGGTTTTGTCGTGTTCAATATATTCCTCTTTTGCTTGCTCCACGCAGTGTTTTTTTTGGGGGGGCGGGGTATCTTTGTTGTCTTGTTTCTTCTCTTGCTTAGTGTATTTTATCTTGTCCCAATGTAGGGATTTTGGACTTTGTATTGCCTTTGTGGTGTGTTATGTGCAGTGTTTGTCTGTATTCCGTGAGTAAAGGAAATGCCTTCTGCTCAGTGTCTGTGCCGCGATGGGGCACTATGATGCGTGCCGTCTTGGAATGTGGAATATTTCTGTAGGATTTACTTTTCATATCACTGCCAGTTGCAGGTGGAGTCCTGCGTTATGAGGAGGTTCGTGCTGCGGCCTCGGTGTGCGTGCGTGAGACTATAAAGTGGATATAACCTTCCTTCAGCTCCCTTTGGGCACATCATAGACAAGATGATGACAAGAAACTGCATAACAACCAGAACAAGCATTGAAAATGCAATAGGTCTCGCCTTTCATTAAGTTAAAGCCATTTGCTTTGCTAATGGTATTGTATAGCAAAGCAAATGGCTTTAACTTAATAAAAGGCGAGACCTATTGCATTTTTAATGCTTGTTTTATCAATTGCCCCTGCTGGTCCCTCTCTCTGGGCCTAATCGCTGAATCTGCATGATGATAGCAGCGATTAGACAGGTACTTAAAGTGCCCTTACGTGCGCGGCGCCCTGCCCCTGTATGAATGAAAAGCAGGATATCCTGCAGGGCGCAGAACAAAGGATAGAATGACGTCCCGTCACATGAAAACTGCTCACCTAGGATGAGGGAAAACTGGGAAAGGAAGCTTAGAGGTGAGAAAAAAGGGTAAGACAAACGAAATACAGTGAGATGGGGGGAGGGGGTAGCAGATAGGTGTGAGTATGGCAGTGATACAATGGGTGCAGGCAGAGGAGCAGACACAGCATATACGAGTGGCTGGAGCAGGGCTTTAGGTGTCTTAGACCCAGCAGTAAATTAGAACGGACATTGAAACGGGCCCCCTATCTGGTCCTATTCTCATGTCCTTACTTGACTGCAAAAAAACTGGTCTAGTTCTGCACGATGAAGGTATGACACGTTTGCAGGGTCTGACTGGCTTATAGGGCAATCAGGCTGTGCCCGACGATCTAATCTGTCAGGTCAGTATGTAGTTTTTTTTTGGCTGTTTATTGGCCTGCTTTATGGTCATATGAGCTTACTGTTGATTTTTGTGATACTAAAACAAACGTTGCTTGCATAAAACTCAAATCTATGCAGTCTTCCATACCTTACAAAATCGTATCCAGCATGTCTTTACAAGTTAAAAACTGCTCTAATTTGCAAATATGAAACATTTTTTCTAGCTGCCTAATTCACTAATGGGGGCCACTTTTATTTTGTTGGTGGGGCCTATTTCCTGTCCCTGTCTGACAATGCATGTTAGGGTAATACATGGCAGCAAATTAGTTCCTGTTTGTAGTTCACATGCTTCACTTGATCTTGCATTCCTTAAGAATTCTAGGTATTTCCAGGATGTGTGTTTCTGTATTTTGTTTCACAGCATATGAAATGAAATGAAATGAAATGGTTTTTATATTGCGCATGGCTACTCGGGAGCATCCGAGCGCTAATAGAGTAACTAGAAAATTGGTAGCCTAAGGGAAGAGCCATGTTTTTAGCTGTTTGCGGAAAGTGAAGTGGTTGGATTCCTTTCGAAGGTACAGTGGAAGGGTGTTCCAGAGCCTAGAAGCATTGTAGGAAAAAAGTTGGCCACCACTTCTGGCCTTCTTAATCCTGGGAACCAACGCTAGATGGAGCTCATCTGAGCGGAGTTTTCTATTAGCCCTATAGGGGCGGATCATGGGTTTATTGATGGGAGGTCCGCTCCCATCCAAAGACTTGTGCGCGATGCAGAGGGCCTTAAAATTGATCCTTTCCTGCACCGGGAGCCAATGAAGGGAGCTCAACGCGGGCCTAGCTGAACAGCGATTGGGGGTCCCTGTAAACAGTCTTGCTGCACAATTCTGAACAATCTGTAGTTTAGAGACCACTGAATTCAGGGCACCCAAATAGAGAGCGTTGCCATAATCTATCCTTCATAGGATTAGTGCCTGAATCAGCAGTTTTCTTGCCTGAAATGGCAGAAGAGGGAGGACTTTGCGGGTCATTCTGAGCAGGCCATAGCATGAGGCAGCGGTCTTTCTTGCTTGCACTTTAAGAGTAAGGTCCTTGTCTAGCCAGATTCCCTGGCTTTTCATCTCTGTTTTGGCGGCTGGCACCGGGCCCAAGCTGGCTGGCCACATCGTGCTTGATTGAAAGTGTAAGGAGTTGCCAAGAATTATGAGCTTGGTTTTATCGCCATTAAGTTTTAGGTGAGACAAGCTCATCCATTTGGAGACTTCCTCGAGACAGGAGTGCAGGTTCTTGGGCATCTGGTCTGCGTGATTCAGTGCCACGACCAGCTGAGTGTCGTCAGCGTAGGTTACCATATGAATCCCAAAACGGGATACAACATCCGCCAGCGGGGCCATATAAACATTAAAAAGAGTGGGGCTCAGGGATGAACCCTGAGGGACTCCGCATTGTAAGGGGATGGGGTGTGAGATGATGTCGTCTTCAAAAACCTGGAAGAATCTTTCTTCTAGGAAGGATTTTAGCCACAATAGGGCAGTGCCCGTCACTCCTACATTCCTGAGACGGTGAACCAAAATTCGGTGGTTCACCGTATCAAAGGCCGCGCTCCGGTCAAGTAGAATTATGGCCGCAGACCCTCCTGCGTCAACAATTTTTCTTGATTCTTCCACCACTGCTAACAAGGCATACAATTACTCTTGTATGGCGCCTCCAGGTGTTTATAACAGGCTACAATTGAGAGCTTTGGAGTTGAGGCTGAAGGCTGTACAACTTTCTCACTTTGCCTGCCTGGGGGTCAAAAAGGTATTCAGAATACATGATCATTCAATACATGGCCTCTCTGCAGAGAACACAGAGCAACAGTACTCTATTCCAGTTGCAGTTGTGATTCTGTGCAAATCTGTGTGAAGGAGGCACTCATTGGTCAAAACAGTGACAAGGTGAAAGTAGAAGAATTTATTGTTGTTACTCATTTATCCTCAACAGCTAACAACCATTGACAAAATCAATACTCTTGCCTGTTTTTAGGTGAATGTCAGTTGTTGTGTTATATTTCTGGATTGAATCACTGAAAGCCCAGAGAGGAAACAAAGTACCAGTCAGATCGAACTCTATGGGAATCACAGAAATTTAGATTACGTGTTTAAGCTACACCCTTAATTACATAGACCACACCCCTTTTAGAGACCCACTCATTTTTTCCAGCCCTAGGCTGGCAGAAAGGGAGACAGGGAAGAGGAGAGATGGATGTAATGGGCAGAATCAATGCGAAGAAGCTGGTAGAGAGATGAAGAGATTAGGTGAAGGGCATTACATTCAAAAGACAAAGTTGCAAGAGGGGTAGAATCCACGCAAAATGGTAGGAGACAGGGAAACTGGTGAACTTTGAAATTCAGAGGTTCCTAATGAAACTTTCAATAATTTGTTGTGTACCAGGCAAGCCAGTGGTTTTGGGGTTTCACCCTCCACAAGAATACTTTGAAAAATGGCAGAAGATAGTATTTTTGGCCCATTTTCCATAAAAGGTGGTCTAGAGGTTACATGTGTGACCCATTCTTACCAGTTTGCACCACCTTCTTGCGCCTCATTGTCATGTAAGAGCTGCACTCCTGTCTTTTCCCTTCTGTAATCCCTACTTTCAGAAAAAATGCTCCATTTTACCCTTTCAATCAACACAGTTTCCTGTCTGCAACATTCGCCCCCATTAATCACCTCTGTTTATTGTGTAATGTTCTCTAGTGCGCAACATTCTGCTCTCTAAGCTCCTTTTTTAGAACACCATTACAATCCCATGTGTACTGTGCCTGTGTTGTCTCCTCTCTTCATAGTGGACAAAACAGGAGCATGCGCCATTTGCATGTGGGTCTTATTGTAAACATTACTGCTAAATCAGGTGAAAATTCTTTTTGCAACTATTTCTGCCATAATTGCAATGGTCAGCAGGTCACTAGTTTGAATTGGCTATTAATAAAACATATTTTTAAAGCGGCAAATGTGTGAAATTAAGCGATTTATAAAAAATGTATTGTTCCATTTACTTTTCTTTGCAATTGAAGCATTTCCACCCCTTGGGATGTGTTCCTACTCGAGTGTAGACATTGTCAGTCTAAAATAGTTCAATCAAATTAATATATGTCTGCTTTATACCAAGGGCTCTCACTGTTCTGCAGAAAATATACATTATGTTCAAACTCGGAAACAGGAAATACTGCAACACAGGAGGTGCACTTCATAAAAGGTTCTCTCTTTGTACAACACTCCTTACGTTAATTCCAGAATCCTATACCTGTGCCATCTGAAACTTTAGAGGCCCCTGATTGGAGGGAGATCCTTCTCCTTTCTAGATGTGCAAGACTGGAACTCTCTCCCTCTTGAACTATGGTGTAATTTCAATCTTTTGCAAAAACACTTAAAACTGTCCTTTCTCCACATTAGTAAAGTCTGCACCTCTCCTTTGGAGCTCTCTTTTTGCCATGATTCCTGATTAGCATATCATTTTCATTTATCCCATTCAATAGAACGACAACTAATTTTAAATCATTTAATGTATTTCTACTTAATAGAGATGTAAAATATATGTACGCATTTTATAAGTATTATTAATTATATTTTTAACCATTTTATTCCTATCCAAACTAAGTAAGTAGCTTCTTGCAAAGCGGCATCAAAAATGCCATATAATCTGTAATCTCTGAATAAACTGCAAATTTTACAAAAAGCAGCAGCTCGTCTTTTAATAAGAATTCCAAAGTTCCAATCTGTCTCACATGTATTGTTGGAGCTACACTAGCTTCCCATTAGAAAGGGAGTAGCCTTCAAGGCACTGTGTACTGAGCACAACATAGGTCCTGAGTACCTTAAGAGAAAATTCATATGGTACACACCTAGGGGAGCTCTTCGATCAGCCCCCTCGAGAATAGTGCAAAACCCTAAAATAAACAAAGCGTCCTAGGGTGGCAGAAGCTTTATCTCCTTACTTGCAAACTTTGAAACAAAAACCCTTTGCATTTCAAAGCCCAGTCAAATTATATCTGTTATAAAAAAACAACTTAAAACCTGGCTTTTTTCAACTATGTTGCCCAATTAGCTTTACTTACTGTTACAGCTGCAGAAGCCAGCGCCAAGACGCCATTGGACATCAGCATGCTCTATAAACAATATCAATATCTTTAATGGCCAATTGAAATTACTTCCTATGATGTCACTTCCCGTGAAGTTAAATCTTATTCAAATTATAGTGGCCCCCCATGTTCCTATTCTGCCCAGGGCCCCATGAATCCTAGGACCGGCTCTGCCCACACCTTCCAGTCGGGGGCCCCAGGTGCAGACAAAACATGTTGGAGTCATGGGGAATGAAACTCCCTTCACAACTGTTATATACACTGTATTTCATACAATATTTAATCCCTACGCGATATTCAGTTGCAGGCTGGAGGCCAAGCACTGGCCCCGAAATGGAGGGGAGATTGGCACCTGCGAACAACAGGCCCCAAAGGCCCGAACTCACCGCAACCAAACGACGCCCGCGCTACCTTCAGACCCCGGAACGCAACGAACACGACAGCGTGTCCAGCGTGGAACAAAGAGCATTGTCAGTGGGTGGGGGCAGGTATAAATACCTGTCCCCAGCCCACTGCGCACCGGAAAGGATGCTGCAGTGGCGCCGGACATAGGCGGGACTCCCGTGGGAAGGCATCCCGGCAGCGGGAGCGCGGGGATGGGCCTAATGCGGCAGGAAAGGGGCCGCCCTCTTACAGGGCCCACTGCATGCGCCGCGGGCAGCCGCACAGATGTCACTGGCCCTCACCCCGTTTCAGGTGGGGCAGATGACAGTGGCCACCCTGGGGCCAACCAAACAGTCAGCGCCCTCAGAGTGGGCAAGCCACTCCTCCCCTGGAGCAGGACCGCCCACCCCCAACCAAACCCTTCTGCTTTCTCGCAGCGCGAGAAGCAGAATCATTACATGGTATTTATAATACCATTTTATGTTTCTGCTTCTCGCACTGCAAGAAAGCAGTGGGGCGACGCTCCTCCTCCCACATGGAGGAGCCGCCCCCTTCGGAGACAGGTGAATTAAGGCGGGAGGAGGTCACTGAGCAATATTTCGATTTTACTGAGCGCTATCAAGAAGTAGGCTAGCCCAGCAGGTCGAGTGCCTGCTGCAATAATCCGATACAAAAGGGGATGATGGACGGAACGTTTGAGCCAATCAAACACTCACCCCCAGTCAACTGATCTGGGTTTAATCCATCATCATTCTTTAGCTCACTCCACCACCCCAGTTCAGACATGGCCATATGCAAATCAGTCTGACCCTGTGCCTCATGGGAACAGTCCAGCCCGAACTGCCAAGCCATGTCTTCCCTGGACCGGAAACAAGCATCCTAGGACCGGTTTCTGGCATTCCAGCCGTCATCAGCCAGGCTTGCTTGAATCCAGTGGCAAAGTGAGCAAGGGACCCACGTCTGGGCATACCCCCGCCAACTTAGGGCGACCAAAGCGATACAAAAGGGGATGATGGACGGAACGTTTGAGCCAATAAAACACTCACCCCCAGTCAACTGATCTGGGTTTAATCCATCATCCCCTTTTGTAATGCTGCAATAATCCGGCTGCACGGCTGCTTCAAATCACAGCGTGATTAATCGTGTTTTTTCGCCATGGCTTCTTGTTGACACCGTTTCTGCACAGTGAAAAGTTTTCCTTTCTGTTCTCCTGAGGCCCATCACTGGCCCCAAGGGACAGGTTAAGTTTTTGTCTTTGGGTTTCAAATCATTTTCTGCGCTTTCGTTTCTGTATCCCTGCCAGACATCTGTTTCAAAAACTTTGCCATGGTGTGCTTCTCTCACAGGTCCTGGGGTGACGAGTATGTGTGACAAAAAGAGAAAATCGTCCGGCGCAACACGACACATTTTGTGATAGTGTTCATTACATCTTGACACCTGTTAACACGCCTGGCGTTGGTTTCACCCACTAGTACCAGTTAACACCAGAATAAGCTTCAGAAAGGCGACCAGTTAACCTTTGCAAACTCGTTTTTGTGAACATCTTCAGATGAAGCCGCAGCTGCAGCGTTACATGGCTTATGTAAATATTTGAAAAACACAGCTGCTGTAAAACTGCATAATTCCAGTGGCCCCCACCTATGCAAAGGGAGAGCATTGATCCTGATTGTGGGGTACAGTCTGCGTGTCAACGGAGAGCTGGCTTGGGAGCAGGGGAACATGCAGGGATTGGGACAGAGCTGGCTTGGGGAAAGAGCAGGGGAACATGCAGGGATTGGGACAGAGCTGGCTTGGGGAAAGAGCAGGGGAACATGCAGGGATTGGGACAGAGCTGGCTTGCGGCAGGAGAGGGGAGACCAGCGCAGGGGAACATGCAGGGAATGGAATGGGACAGAGCTGGCTTGAGAGCAGGGGAACATGCAGGGATTGGGACAGAGCTGGCTTGGGGGCGGGGAGGAGAGCAGGGGAACATGCAGGGAATGGAATGGGACAGAGCTGGCTTGGGAGCAGGGGAACATGCAGGGATTGGGACAGAGCTGGCTTGGGACAGGAGAGGGGAGGAGAGCAGGGGAACATGCAGGGAATGGAATGTGACAGAGCTGGCTTGGGAGCAGGAGAGGGGAGGAGAGCAGGGGAACATGCCGGGAATGGAATGGGACAGAGCTGTCTTGGGAGCAGGGGAACATGCAGGGATTGGGACAGAGCTGGCTTGGGGCAGGAGAGGGGAGGAGAGCAGGGGAACATGCAGGGAATGGAATGGGACAGAGCTGGCTTGGGAGCAGGAGAACATGCAGGGATTGGGACAGAGCTGGCTTGGGGAAAAAGAGGGGAGGAGAGCAGGGGAACATGCAGGGAATGGAATGGGAGTCTGGGACAGAGCTGGCTTGGGAGCAGGAGAACATGCAGGGATTGGGACAGAGCTGGCTTGGGGCAGGAGAGGGGAGGAGAGCAGGAGAACATGCAGGGAATGGAATGGGACAGAGCTGGCTTGGGAGTAGGAGAACATGCAGGGATTGGGACAGAGCTGGCTTGGGGCAGGAGAGGGGAGACCAGCGCAGGGGAACATGCAGGGAGTGGGACAGAGCAGGTTTGGGGCAGGAGAGGATAGAACCGCGGCGCGCAGGGGAACATGCAGGGAGTGGGACAGAGCGGGTTTGGGGCAAGAGAGGGGAGGAGAGCAGGGGAACATACAGGGAATGGAATGGGACAGAGCTGGCTTGGGAGCAGGAGAACATGCAGGGATTGGGACAGAGCTGGCTTGGGGCAGGAGAGGTGAGGAGAGCAGGGGAACATGCAGGGAATGGAATGGGACAGAGCTGGCTTGGGAGCAGGAGAACATGCAGGGATTGGGACAGAGCGGGTTTGGGGCAGGAGAGGGGAGGAGGGCAGGGCACGAGGACATGTATGAACTGATGCAGCAGGCGTCTGACTCCCCCATGCACAGGAAGCGCCTTACACTCTTGAACCCCGTTAGTGAGCCACGTTCACAAGCATGGGACTCGTGACACGAGTGTGGTGCAAAGCGCCTGTCAAGGGACTTGTGACACGAGTGTGGTGCACAGGAGCAGGAAGGCACGTGGTGAGCGCACAAGAGACCTTCGACCCCAACAAGCAAGTTAAATATTCACAGATGACCTCTCTCTGCCCAGGAGGGCAGTCCTGCCCACATTATGCCACCTGATGTGTTGCACTGTAGCGGCGTGAGGGGGTCTCTCGTTCCTTGTGGGCGCTTGCAGCCTCAGTGGTAGGTGAATCTTATCCCTTCTTGCGCCTTCCTGCAGCTCTACCCGTGTCTAGCGCTTTCTTCTCGGCTGTTATCAGTTCGCTTCAAGGCGTGGGGCTCTCCTGTGATCTTCTTTAACCAGTGATGTAATTTAGATTTTGTGACCTACAGTGCCTGCCTTATGAAGTGATTTTGTGTCCTGGGCGAGGGAGGGGCAGGGGCTGCCGACTCCTGGCACTGAGGGAGGTGCCGAGTTTTGAGCGTCTTTGAGGGGACCACATAGTTAGATTATGGGAGATGTAGTCCAATGTAGTGTCGACAGTTTGGCGCAGTTTTCGTGTGATACCCTGCCCCTCCTTTTAACATTTTGGCAGACTCAGCATGTTTTCATACGCAGAAGACCCATCTCACAAGTATCCTGCCCACTTTGCCACCCGATGGACGCATGCTGCTCGCCAACTGAGTGCGACGCTCTGTCGGGGTTTTGAGGTGCACCCCATGTGGTACTCCTTTTATCCCTGGTGACCATCGTGCCCTTGTCCGGTCGCGGCTGATTATAGTGGAACCTCCCTCCAGATATTGCTCCCTAGCTTTCCCTGATCGATCTTAATGGTAGATCATAACTGGGACCCCCCTGTCCCCCCCCTCAGTTATATGTTGCATGTGTGTGCATGAGTACATGTGAAGTGGGATTTCACCAGTATGTTTGAAGCACTGCGTGGAGCCCTTGTGCCAGTCTTGTGTGCCCTTGCACCGTGCATGCACAAGGTCCAGTGTGTGGCCCTACGAGAAGCACCCGGTGAGGGGGCCCCTCACGGATGTGACCCTACGAATGGTGCTGTGAGAGCCGGGACCCTGAGACTCCGACCGCCAGCTGCAGAGAAGATCCGGTTCAAGCGACTATGGAGGCCAAGACATTGGTGAAGGACCACTGGAGCACACCAGCCACTATTGTGGGACCACCCATACACCCACCGGCCCGAACACTCCATAGTGACTCCTGAACAGTAAGGGATGTGTGCACCTGTGTGAGAAAGTGCCCTCTTTCTGCATGGTTGCCCCCACATTTTGCTGAACTGCTGATGTGCTTTGACTGAGTGTGCCCTGGGCTCCTGCTAACCACGTACCCAGGGCCTATGTTCCTTCCCTAAAACTGCATTGAGAACAAAACCCAATTGGCATCTCTGGCCACAGGTCAGCCCCTGGTAAATGGTACCAGAGGTACCCAGGGCACTGTGACCAGGGAAGGCCTCTAAGGGCTGCAGCACTTATTGTGCCACCCTTAGAGGCCCTGTACCTTTACACACACACACTGCCTTTGCAGGCTGCGTGTCTTGGTGCAGAACAAAGTGAAGAGTTGACATGGCACACATCTCTGTGTACCATGCCTACAACCCACTGCCCTGGCATAGATCACTCACCCCTCTAGCTGGGTGCCCTATACCAGTTGTGAGGGTACGGGGTACAGCCCTGTACCCCTACAGTGTCTAAGTCCATTCTTAAACATTGTAAGTGCAGTGCTGCCATTAAGAGTATATGGTGCTGGGAGTTTGTCATTACGAACTCCACAGCACCATAATGGCTACACTGAAAACTGAGAAGTTTGGTATCAAACTTCTCAGCACATTAAACCCACACTGATGCCAGTATGGGATTAAATGAAAAATGCACACAGAGGGCTTCTTAGAGATGCCCCATGAAAAACGACCTACCACTAGTGTCCAGGCTGAGTGGCTGCTTTCAGCTGCCACCACCAGACATGTTTCTGGACCCCTGGGTCGAGAGCCTGCTGCTCTCGGGGGCCTGAAACAATGCACATCCTAGGACGAGGTGCCAAGCCTCCTCCCCCAGGATGGGCAGGGTTCACAAAGGAGAAGCTTCAAAGGCATGCCGCCTTTGTGAGCTTCCCCAGGCCATGGCTGTTTACTCAAGCATACAGTGACCTAATCTAGATCTTGCGGCTCCTCTCTCCCCGCCGTCCTTAGCGCCATGAAACCGTCCGGTGAACGTGCGCTTTATAAGTGACTATAACATAACATAACACTTGCTGCTCTAAGCAACTGGTCCCCACTGGTTCTGACCCCCACTTTGGGCGGGAGAACCGGCGGGAAAAACAAGTGAGGAAGAGAGGTGTGCCCACCCCTGCCAACTCCACCCCTCAGGTGGGGGAGGCGAGGTGAAGCACAACTCTCAGTCCCCGCCATCTTGCAGATGGGGGGACCCAGCCAACCAGGAAAAGGCTTATGCCCCCCTCCCAATGGAAGGTGGCATAATAGGGGGTGTACCCACCCCAGGGAAGGGACCCATTGGTCCCAAACCTATTACCTACCTGCAACGCCCCTAAATCTAGTATTTAGGGGCACCCCTGAACCTTGCTTCGTCAGACAAGAAACTACAAGAAGAAAAAGGACCTAACAGCCGTGCCGAAGCTAGCAAGAGGAGGACGCCCACTGACTTGACCCCAGCCCTACTGGCCTGTCCCGACCTCGAACCTGCTCCAGCGAAATCCCGGTGTGTCCTGCAGCCAGCAACCTCGAGAAACCCGGAGGACCTCACTGCCTTCAATCCCAAAGGCTCTGTCTCCCGGGAACACCGGATTTGTTCAACAATAGACTCCAGCTCTGCAAGGATCTGCAAGTTTGCACCACTCTGCTCCCGACGCCCCCAGCCCGAGTGGCCCAACACCAAGAGGAGGTCTCCCCGGCGATCCTGACCCGAGATCTGGTGACTCCTGACCTGCCTCCAGCCGACGCCTGCAGCCTCAAACTGGAAGGTCCCCCCAACCGCAAGCAGGAGCTGGTAAGAAGATCCAACCCTAAAAGACACCCCTGCACCCGACGCCCCACGGCCTTGGGTGGCCCAACCCCCGATGCCTAATCAACCTCCAATGTGGAGTTGGAAAACCTAAGAAACCCTTTAAAAATTGTATTAAATAACAAAAACGCTTTTACTCACCTGTTTACAGAAAATGTCCCAGTGCAGTATCCAGGTATACTGCACTGTGTAAGAAAAGTAATCTGCATAGTAATCTACTGGTCATTTTATTAAAAATCCTATACAAAGTATATGTACTGTATTTCCAAAGCATTACATTTTCAGTAACAGTACTGTAATCAAAACAAAGTGCATATACAATTGCAATCCAAACTGTGTTACAACTGCATTACTGCTGTAAAGTATTTATTTCTTACCTGTGCCAGGCTTGCTTGGTTCTAGAAAATAAAATAACTAAAAGAATATTTTTATACAAAAACAATTGGTCTGAAGTTCAGTCTTTGAGTGTGTGAAATCATTTGCTGATTGAGAGTGTACAACAAATGCTTAACACTGTCCTCTGATACTGCCTTACTGCTCGACCACACTACCACAAATAGAGAGTGAGGTGCTATCTACTTTACCTCTGCCTACCTTTGGGGTTCCATTGGACTCTGTGCACACTATTTAAAAAATTTTTTTTTTATACAGAGTTTTATATAGCGCGAACTTGACCCGAATCGGGTATCAGAGCGCTTTACATAGCACCATTTGCATTACATAAGGACACATTCATTTTTGTTAGGCACGGGGAGATTAAGTGATTTGCCCAGAATCACAGGATGTTCAGCGTCATTGCCGAGACTCGAACCCAGTTCCCCAGATTCGAGGTCGACCGCCCTAGCCGTTAGGCCAACTCCTCTCCCCAATACCTCACTTTGGTATAGTATAAACAGAACCAGCTTCCTACAACCAGCACTCTTGAGAGCCGGGACCCTCACAACGTGACCGGGAGCTGCAGAGATACCCGGTCCAAGCGCCCATCATGGAGGACAAGTCATCACTGAAGTACCACTGGAGCACACCAGCCAACGTTGTGGGACCACCCCTACACCCACGGGGTCCGAACACTCCATAGTGACTCCTGAACAGTAAGGGATGTGTGCACCAGCACTCTTGAGAGCCAGGACCTGAGACTACGACCACCAGCTGCAGAGAAGACCCGGTCAAAGCGACCATGAAGGCCAAGCCATCGGTGAACCACCAGTGGGGCACACCAGCTACTGCTGTGGGACCTCCCCTACAGCCACGGGGCCCGAACACTCCATAGTGATTCCTGAACAGTAAGGGATGTGTGTACCAGCACTCTTGGGCGCCAGGACCTGAGACTACGACCGCCAGCTGCAGAGAAGTCCCGGTCCAAGCGACCATGGAGGCCAAGCCATCAGTGAAGGACCACTAGAGCACACCAGCCACCGCTGTGGGACCTCCCCTACACCCACCGGGCACTAACACTCCACAGTGACTCCTGAACAGTAAATGATGTGTGCACCAGCACTCTTGGGAGCTGGGACCTGACACCACGACCACCAGCTGCAGAGAAGACCCGATCCAAGCGACCATGGAGGCCAAGCCATCACTGAAATACCACTGGAGCACACCAGCCACTGCTGTGGGACAGGGCACCACCTCTACACCCACCGGGCCCAAACACTCCATAGTGACTCCTGCTCAGTAAGGGATGTGTGCACCAGCACTCTTGACAGCCGGGACCCTCGCAACGTGACTGCCAGCTGCAGAGAAGACCCGATCCAAGCGACCATCATGGAGGCCAAGCCATCACTGAAGGACCACTGGGGCACACCAGCTACTGCCGTGGGACCACCCCTACACCTACCGGCCTGAACACTCCATAGTGACTCCTGAACAGTAAGTGATGTGTGCACCAGCACTCTTGAGAGCCGGGACCTGACACCACGACCGCCAGCTGCAGAGAAGTCCCGGTCCAAGCGACCATGGAGGCCAAGCCATTGGTGAAGAACCACTGGAGCACACCAGCCACTGCTGTTAGACAGGGCACCACCCCTACACCCACTGGGCACTAACACTCCATAGTGACTTCTGAACAGTAAGTGATGTGTGCGCCAGCACTCTTGAGAGCCGGGACCTGAGACCACGAACGCTAGCTGCAGAGAAGACCCGATCCAAGCGACCATCATGGAGGCCAAGCCATCACTGATGGACCACTGGGGCACACCAGCTACTGCCGTGGGACCACCCCTACACCTACCGGCCTGAACACTCCATAGTGATACCAAAGGGGATGATGGACGGAGCGTAAGAGCAAATCAAACACTCACCCCCAGTCAACTGATCTGGGTTTAATCCATCATCATTCTTTAGCTCACTCCACCACCCCAGTTCAGACATGGCCATATGCAAATCAGTCTGACCCTGTGCCTCATGGGAACAGTCCAGCCCGAACTGCCAAGCCATGTCTTCCCTGGACCGCAAACAAGCATCCTGGGACCGGTTTCGGGTTCAAAACCCTCATCAGCCAGGCTATCTTGAATCCAGTGGCAAAGTGAGCAAGGGACCCACGTCTGGGCATACCCTGCCAACTTAGGGCGAACAAAGCGATACCAAAGGGGATGATGGACGGAGCGTAAGAGCAAATCAAACACTCACCCCCAGTCAACTGATCTGGGTTTAATCCATCATCATTCTTTAGCTCACTCCACCACCCCAGTTCAGACATGGCCATATGCAAATCAGTCTGACCCTGTGCCTCATGGGAACAGTCCAGCCCGAACTGCCAAGCCATGTCTTCCCTGGACCGGAAACAAGCATCCTGGGACCGGTTTCGGGTTCAAAACCCTCATCAGCCAGGCTATCTTGAATCCAGTGGCAAAGTGAGCAAGGGACCCACGTCTGGGCATACCCTGCCAACTTAGGGCGAACAAAGCGATACCAAAGGGGATGATGGACGGAGCGTATGAGCAAATCAAACACTCTTCCCCAGTCAACTGATCTGGGTTTAATCCATCATCATTCTTTAGCTCACTCCACCACCCCAGTTCAGACATGGCCATTTGCAAATCAGTCTGACCCTGTGCCTCATGGGAACAGTCCAGCCCGAACTGCCAAGCCATGTCTTCCCTGGACCGGAAACCTGCATCCTGGGACCGGTTTCAGGTTCAAAACCCTCATCAGCCAGGCTATCTTGAATCCAGTGGCAAAGTGAGCAAGGGACCCACGTCTGGGCATACCCTGCCAACTTAGGGCGAACAAAGCGATACCAAAGGGGATGATGGACGGAGCGTAAGAGCAAATCAAACACTCACCCCCAGTCAACTGATCTGGGTTTAATCCATCATCATTCTTTAGCTCACTCCACCACCCCAGTTCAGACATGGCCATATGCAAATCAGTCTGACCCTGTGCCTCATGGGAACAGTCCAGCCCGAACTGCCAAGCCATGTCTTCCCTGGACTGGAAACAAGCATCCTGGGACCGGTTTCGGGTTCAAAACTCTCATCAGCCAGGCTATCTTGAATCCAGTGGCATGGTGAGCAAAAAAACGATGGATTTAGGCCCAGATCTCTGTACTGGGGTGAATGTATGACATTGTTCTGCATTCTGTCCATCAACTGTTGTTTTTGCATTTGTCACCCCGAGTGGGACGGGTATGCCCAGACGTGGGTCCCGTGCTCTCCATGCCACTGGAATAAAGCTATCCTGGCTGAAGAGGGTGAAACCCCGAAACCGGTCCTAGGATGCTTGTTTCCAGTCCAGGGAGGACCTGGCTTGTCAGTTCGGGCTGGACTGTTCCCATGAGGCACAGGGTCAAGACTGATTTGCATATGGCTGGGTTCAAACTGGAATGGCATGGTGAGCAAAAAAACGATGGATTTAGGCCCAGATCTCTGTACTGGGGTGAATGTATGACATTGTTCTGCATTCTGTCCATCAACTGTTGTTTTTGCATTTGTCACCCCGAGTGGGACGGGTATGCCCAGACGTGGGTCCCGTGCTCTCCATGCCACTGGAATAAAGCTATCCTGGCTGAAGAGGGTGAAACCCCGAAACCGGTCCTAGGATGCTTGTTTCCAGTCCAGGGAGGACCTGGCTTGGCAGTTCGGGCTGGACTGTTCCCATGAGGCACAGGGTCAAGACTGATTTGCATATGGCTGGGTTCAAACTGGAATGGCATGGTGAGCAAAAAACGATGGATTTAGGCCCAGATCTCTGTACTGGGGTGAATGTATGACATTGTTCTGCATTCTGTCCATCAACTGCTGTTTTTGCATTTGTCACCCCGAGTGGGACGGGTATGCCCAGACGTGGGTCCCGTGCTCTCCATGCCACTGGAATAAAGCTATCCTGGCTGAAGAGGGTGAAACCCGAAACCGGTCCTAGGATGCTTGTTTCCAGTCCAGGGAGGACCTGGCTTGGCAGTTCGGGCTGGACTGTTCCCATGAGGCACAGGGTCAAGACTGATTTGCATATGGCTGGGTTCAAACTGGAATGGCATGGTGAGCAAAAAAACGATGGATTTAGGCCCAGATCTCTGTACTGGGGTGAATGTATGACATTGTTCTGCATTCTGTCCATCAACTGTTGTTTTTGCATTTGTCACCCCGAGTGGGACGGGTATGCCCAGACGTGGGTCCCGTGCTCTCCATGCCACTGGAATAAAGCTATCCTGGCTGAAGAGGGGTGAAACCCCGAAACCGGTCCTAGGATGCTTGTTTCCAGTCCAGGGAGGACCTGGCTTGGCAGTTCGGGCTGGACTGTTCCCATGAGGCACAGGGTCAAGACTGATTTGCATATGGCTGGGTTCAAACTGGAATGGCATGGTGAGCAAAAAAACGATGGATTTAGGCCCAGATCTCTGTACTGGGGTGAATGTATGACATTGTTCTGCATTCTGTCCATCAACTGTTGTTTTTGCATTTGTCACCCCGAGTGGGACGGGTATGCCCAGACGTGGGTCCCGTGCTCTCCATGCCACTGGAATAAAGCTATCCTGGCTGAAGAGGGCGAAACCCCGAAACCGGTCCTAGGATGCTTGTTTCCAGTCCAGGGAGGACCTGGCTTGGCAGTTCGGGCTGGACTGTTCCCATGAGGCACAGGGTCAAGACTGATTTGCATATGGCTGGGTTCAAACTGGAATGGCATGGTGAGCAAAAAAACGATGGATTTAGGCCCAGATCTCTGTACTGGGGTGAATGTATGACATTGTTCTGCATTCTGTCCATCAACTGTTGTTTTTGCATTTGTCACCCCGAGTGGGACGGTTATGCCCAGACGTGGGTCCCGTGCTCTCCATGCCACTGGAATAAAGCTATCCTGGCTGAAGAGGGGTGAAACCCCGAAACCGGTCCTAGGATGCTTGTTTCCAGTCCAGGGAGGACCTGGCTTGGCAGTTCGGGCTGGACTGTTCCCATGAGGCACAGGGTCAAGACTGATTTGCATATGGCTGGGTTCAAACTGGAATGGCATGGTGAGCAAAAAAACGATGGATTTAGGCCCAGATCTCTGTACTGGGGTGAATGTATGACATTGTTCTGCATTCTGTCCATCAACTGTTGTTTTTGCATTTGAACACTCCATAGTGACTCCTGAACAGTAAGATATGTGTGCACCAGCACTCTTGAGAGATGGGACCTGAGACCACCACCGCCAGCTGCAGAGAAGACCCAGTCCAAGCGGCCATCATGGAGGCCAAGCTATCACAGAAGGAGGCGGACCTTGCAATGAAAAGCATTGTGACTCGCACCTGTATGTGTCTTGTGAATTATGTCAGAGGAAAGGCATAAACAAATAAGACAACACCAACCCCACCCCCCAACCCTAAATATGTAACTGGACTATGCTGGTAAAGTAAACCGCTGCTGCCGTCTTTCTTGTCCACGTGCTGCCTGGATGCGGGGCCTTTGCACCAAAACTTCACACTTTTTTTGCCTGTTCATACCACCTCCCTACTGGAAGAGGACTAAGAGCAAAACATATTGAGATCACATTGGATAATCCCTGTCAGCGGGAAGGGGGGTGAATAATACGATGTATCGTTGTACAAAGGAAATGTAATTGAGGACCATGTACCGAATGACTATTTGTTATTGTATTTTGTATACAGCTTAATTGTAGTGATATACCATAAAAGTTAATAAAAGAAAATAAAAAAACTTTGCACTTTTTTTTGTTGAAAATGCTAGATCCCAGCAGTCAGACGACCCCCTATCAGTGCGATTTCAGGAACAAAGCTTCAGTGTACCAGTCCTAGTGGAATGTGGGATATCCAGAAGGGAACATGGATATTCATGGGGCTAAAAAGCACTTTGTTCCTTTTCTTCAAGAGGCTAAGCTGCACATTGATTGGTTCAGTAACACCTATTTCTTCAGTACTGTGCAAGGATTAACCCAGTCATTGCATCTAATAATAGCTAAGCATCATGAATGGATAGAGTTTGATTCATTTGCTGCTCTTCGATATCCAGTAATCTTTGGGCATTTCCTGGTTTTCCCATTCGAATCCCACAAGACTTTGTTAGTCGGTCAGGATATAGAATTTTAAAATTGTACCCTTGAAGGCCTATCTAGTAAAACCTCAGTTCAGGACATTAATCGGGGCACCCGTCCATGACCCAACTGCGACCAGCGCCAGGGACCCTGGTCCTCTAACACCCGCCGCTACGACTCCAGCAGTCTCCACGCACTCAACCCTGGACGCAAAAACAACGGCCAGCTCTCGACGCCGAGCAAATCCCAAGGCGCGTTCTCCTGCCGACACTGCACCTTCACTCACCTCCGGATCCAGACAGCTACTGCCAACCCACCGGACGTCAGCGCACCCAAACCCCTGAGCTGTATCCTCCTCAACGTAAGCTCCCTGCACAGACACGCAGTAGAAATCTGGGACCTCCTCAACACCCTTGCCCCGACGTCACCTTCCTCACAGAGACCTGGACCAACGCCAGCTTCGCTCCCGACATTGCAACCGCCATCCCCGACGGGTACAAGATACTGAGGAAAGACCTCCCCAACCACCCTGGAGGAGGCCTCGCCATCGTACACAAAAGCTCCCTCCGACTGACAACCTCCATCTCGAATGACGCCTTGCCCCCCATGGAACACATCCATTTCCAGATCCAGTCCAACCCCAGAACGACTCTAAGCGGAACTGTCGCCTACAGACCTCCCGGGCCCGCTCCCCGTTCACAAACACCATCGCAGACTACATCGCGCCACACTCCCTCACCTCCATGGACTAGGCACTGCTCGGAGACCTGAATTTCCACCTTGACAACCTCAGCTACCCCAACTCCACTGCCCTCCTAGAGAACCTCACCAACATCAGACTGAAGCAACTCGTCACCACCCCCACCCACATGACGGCACACTCTCGACCCCATCTTCGCCGGAGGAAACACCATTCGCTTGATTCACACCACGCAACCTCCCTGGATGGACCACCACTGCGTCCACTTCTCCTTCTCGAAACCCACCGCACACAAGCCATCGCCATGCCTCAAGTGCAGAAACTGGAGCAAGCTCACCGAAGAACACCTCACCTCTGCCCTCAGCCGCTCTCCTCCCCCCACTACGACCGACGCCAACTCAGCAGCCAACGACCTCCACCAATGGATCGCCGACTGCGCAAACACACTCGCCCTCCTCCACAACTCCGACAGACGGCACAACACAAAAACCGCCTGTTTCACCACAGACCTACAAGAATCCAAGCACGCGTGCCGATGACTGGAGAAAGCATGGAGGAATAGCAAAACCCCAGAAGCACGCACCGCCTACAGGGCCGCCACAACGGCACACCACCAACACATCAGATCTATTAAGAGAAACTTCATCCAGGCCAGAATCCTCTCCAACTCCGACAACTCCAAGGAACTCTTCAACATCATATAAGAATTCACCAGACCCCACAGCGAAACCTCCGATGTCCCTCCCTTCCAGGACCTCTGCAACAAACTCAGCTCCTTCTTCCACCAAAAGATCAGGACACTCTACGACAACTTCGTCGACCAAGACCAAGGCACCGACCCAACACCATTCACCAGCAACGCCACCCAGCCGACCCTCCTCACCTGGACCCCTGTCACCACAGAAGACACAGCAAAGACTATGAGGAGCATTCACTCCGGAGCACCCACTGACCCCTGCCCGCCGCACATCTGCCATCGCTCCAGAACTACGACGGACAATCAACTGCACCCTCAAAACAGGCACGTTCCCCGATGACTGGAAACGTGCTGAAATCAAACCCCTCTTCAAGAAGCCGTCCGCAGACCCGACGGACCTCAAGAACTACAGGCCCATCTCTCCTCCCTTTCGCAGCCAAAGTCACCGAGAAAATCGTCAACACCCCGCTAACGCACTTCATAGAATCCAACGGCATCCTCGACTCATCCCATTCTGGATTCCGCAGCAACCACAGCACAGAGTCCGCACCCGTAGCCGTCACGGACGACATCCGTGCGCTCCTCGATCAAGGCCACACCGCAGCCCTCATTCTACTAGACCTCTCAGCAGCTTTCGACACCGTCTCCCACCGCACACTAGCCGCCAGACTCCACGACGCCAGCATACAGGGAACTGCCTTAGACTGGATCCGCTCATTCCTCTCCGCAGAACACAAAGAATAAGACTCCAGCCCTTCCTTTCCGAACCCACAGAGATCAGATGCGGAGTACCCCAAGGATCCTCCCTCAGCCCCACGCTCTTCATTATCTACATGGCCCCCCTCGCAACCATCGTCAGAAAACATGGACTCAGCATAGTATCCGACGCCGACGACACCCAGCTCATCCTCTCCCTCACCAAGGAACCCGACATCACCAGACACAGTTTCCAGGAAGGAATGAAGGACATTGCATCCTGGATGAGCAGCAGCTGCCTGAAGCTCAACTTGGAGAAAACGGAAGACCTCGTCCTCGGATCCACCCTCGCCGCGTGGGACGACACCTGGTGGCCCCCCGCCCTTGGAAACCCTCCCACCCCCAGAAACCATCCAACCCCCACGAACCCCGCCCACAACCTCTGCATCATACTCGACTCCTCTCTCACCATGGACCGACAGATCAACGCTGTATCCTCTGCATGTTTCAACACCCTCCGCATACTCCGCAAGACCTTCAAATGGATCCCCCACAATCCAGGAAGACGGTCACCCACGCACTCATCACCAGCAGGCTGGACTACAGGAACGCTCTCTACGCCGGAATCAGCAAATGTCTCCCTCACAAACTCCAGACCGTCCAGAACGCTGCAGCCAGACTCGTCCTTAGCATCCCACGACACGACCACATCACCCAGCACCTCCGAGACCTCCACTGGCTCCCCGTCGGAAAAAGAGTGACCTTCAAGGTGCTCATACACGCCTACAAAGCCCTCCACAACAGCGACCCCAATACCTCAACGTAAGAATCTCCTACCACGTACTCAAGAGAAACCTCTGCTCCGTTGACCTAGCCTTGGCCGAAATCCCCCGCATCCGCAGAGCTAGAACGGGAGGCAGATCCTTCTCCTACATCGCGGCCAAGACCTGGAACGAACTCCCCCTCAGCATCAGACAAGGTCCGACACTGCAAACCTTCAGGAAGGACCTCAAGACCTGGCTCTTCGGATGACCTCGGAGCTGCCCGAACCCCTTCCCCCCAGCGCCTTGAGACCCTCATGGGTGAGTAGTGTGCTATATAAATACCTGATTGATTAATCAGCAATTGAAACCACAGCACAATTATTATCGATTCATGCTGAGTGCATAGAATTTTCTGACGTTATCGAGGCAATAGATAATGGTTAACCTCCACCTAGAGATTTTGATTGCTCAACTGATTGTTACCCAGTGTAGTAGTGTCATTTATTTATTTACCTCACGGCCAGAGACCTGCTCTCTCTCTCTGCAGCTCCGCTGTTGTGCTGTGCCGCTGCTGTGCTGTGCCGCTGCCCTGTGCAGGGCTTAGTGCATGCAGGGGTTCGAGCCTCGGTTCCAGACTGTATTGTGCCGGTTTTTCACCTTTACTCTGTTGTCTTACTGTGCCCCTTAACTCTTGACTGTTGCCTCTCTGCTTGCCTTTTTCCTTATTGTGCCACTGTTGTTATTGTGCCCTGCCTTGCCTTATTGTGCCCGTTTTTAAGTTTTACTCTGCTGTCTTACTGTGCCCCTTAATTCTTGACTGCTGCCTCTCTGCTTGCCTTTTTCCTTATTGTGCCACTGTTGTTATTGTGCCTCTGCCTTGCCTTATTGTGCCATTCTTGTTCGCGCTCTCTGCCTGTTTTTTCCCGCTTTCCCTCCCGCCGTTGCTGCCCCCGCGGCCCCTACCGATTCCCGCTCCCACCTCCCAGCTGTGCCTCCCCTATTTAATGGTGGCCGCGCGCAGCGGGCGCGCCGCTGGCGCGCCAAAGGCAAGCCCGTCTGCGCCCGTCCGCGACCAGCGTCAGGGACTCTGGATCTCCAACCATCCACCGCTTCGACTCAGCTGCCCTCCTCGCATTCAACCCCGGAAGGAACAACAACTGCCAGCTGTCTACGCCGAACACCACCCACGGCCAGTTCTCCTGCCGCCACTGCCACCAGACCTTCACCACCGCCGCCAACACCGCCGATGCCCTGAGGTGCATCCTCCTCAACGTGCGCTCCCTGCACAGACACGCCGTAGAGATCTGCGAACTCCTTGACACCCTCTCACCAGACGTCGCCTTCTTCACAGAAACCTGGACCAATGTCTCATCCGCCCCGACATCGCCATCCTGGATGGATACAAGTTCCAGAGGAAGGACCGCCCCAACCACCCAGGAGGAGGACTCGCCATCGCACATAAAAGCTTCCTCCGACTCTCCACCTTCAGCACGAGCGACTTCTTCTCCACCACCGAACACCTTCACTTCCAGGTCTAGACCAGCCCTAGAACCACACTTCGCAGCACCCTCGCCTACAGACCCCCCTGCCCCCGCGCTCCGTTCACCACCACAATCCCCGACCTCATCGCACCCTACACCATCGCCTCCATGGACTACATACTCATCGGAGACCTGAACTTCCACCTTGACAACCCCAGCGACCCCCAACTCTACCACCCTCCTGGACAACCTCGCCAACATCGGACTGAAACAGCTCATCACCATGCCTACCCACAAGGCAGGACACACCCTCGACCCCATCTTCGCAGGAGGAAACAACATCAACTTCAGCCACACCACGCAACCCCCATGGACGGACCACTACTGCGTACACTTCCACTTCGACAGACCCAAGCCTCCCAAACCTGCACCGCGCCCTCCGCGAAGGAACTGGAGCAAAGTCACTGAGGAGCAGCTCAACTCCACCCTCAACCGCGATACCCCCACCACCACGACCAACGCCAATCTTGCAGCCAAGGAATTACACAAATGGATCTCCAACTGCGCAGAGAAGCTCGCACCCCTACGCAACCCCGGCAGACAGCGCCCCAGGAAGGCCACCTGGTTCACAGCCGACCTCCAAGAAGCCAGACGCACCTGCAGACGTCTCGAGAAGAACTGGAGAAACAGCAAAACGTCAGAAGACCGCACCACCTACAAGAACGCCATGACGAAATACCACCAACGCATCAGAACCACCAAAAGGACCTTCATTCAAAACAAAATCCTCGCCAACTCCAGCAACTCCAAGGAACTCTTCAGCATCATCCAGGAATTTACCAAGCCCCTCAGCGAAGCCACGGACATCACCCTTTCCCAGGACCTCTGCAACAAGCTCGGATCCTACTTCCATCTAAAAATCAAGAGCCTCTACGACAATTTCAACGACCGGACACCTGACTCCGCAACCACTCCCTTCTCCAGCAACACCAGCCAACCCACCATCTCCTCCTGGACACTGGTCACGACCGAAGAGACCACTTCGACCATGAAAGGCATCCACTCGGGGGGCCCCCACAGACCCCTGCCCGCCACACATCTACCACAGAGCCGCCATCGCTACAGAACTACAATGCCCCATCAATGCCACCTTCATGACCGGCACCTTTCCCGACGACTGGAAACGAGCAGAAGTCAGATCCCTGCTCAAGAAACCCTCAGCAGATCCCACGGACCTCAAGAACTACTGGCCCATCTCCCTCCTCCCCTTCACGGCAAAAGTCACTGAGAAGACCGTCAGCGCACAACTAACAAGGTTCATCGAACAAAACTCCATCCTTGACCCCTCCCAATCCAGATTCCGCAGCAACCCCAGCACGAGACCGCCCTACTCGCCGCCACAGACGACATCCGCACCCTCCTCGACCGAGGACACACCGCGGCCCTGATCCTACTCGACCTCTCAGCAGCGTTCGACACCGTCTCCCACCGCACACTCGCGTCCGGACTCCACGATGCCAGCATACAAGGAACCGCCCTCAACTGGATCCGCTTGTTCCTCACCGGCAGAACCCAAAAAATCAGACTGCCACCCTTCCTCTCGGAACCGGAGGAAATCAACTGCGGAGTACCCCAGGGATCATCGCTCAGTCCCACTCTCTTCAACATCTACATGGCCCCCCTCGCCGCCATCGTCAGACAGCACGGTCTCAGCAAAGTATCCTACGCCGACGACACCCAGCTCATCCTCTCCCTCACCAATGACCCCCACCACCACCAGACTCAACTTCCAGGAAGGAATGCAGGACGTCGCATCCTGGATGAGCAACAGCTGCCTGAAGCTCAACTTGGAGAAGACAGAAGTCCTCGGACCCTCCCCTTCTGCATAGGACAACACCTGGTGGCCCACCGCCCTCGGCAACCCCTCTACCCCCACGGACCACGCCCGAAACCTCGGCATCGTACTCAACTCCTCCCTCTCCATGAACCGACAGGTCAACGCCGTCGCTTCCAGCTGCTTCAACACCCTCCGCATCCTCCGAAAGACCTTCAAATGGATCCCCCCCTCATAACCAGCAGACTGGAATACGGAAACACCCTCTACGCCCGGATAAACAAGTCTCTACTCCGCAAGCTCCAGACCATACAGAACACCGCAGCCAAACTCGTCCTCGGCATCCCTCGACACGAACACATCACCCAACACCTACGGAACCTCCACTGGCTCCCCGTTGAGAAGAGATTCACTTTCAAGATACTCACCCACGCCTACAAATGCCTCCACAACACCGGACCCCAATACCTCAACGAGAGAATCTCCTTCCACGTACCCAAGAGAAACCTCCGAGCCACCAACCTCGCCCTCGCCGAAACCCCCGCATCCGCAGAGCCACAACAGGAGGAAGAGCCTTCTCCTACATCGTGGCCAAGACCTGGAATGAGCTCCCGATCGACATCAGACGAGCCCCTCCCTGAACGCCTTCAGGAAGACACTCAAGACCTGGCTCTTCGACTGAACGGAGCTGCTTACAGCGCCTTGGGACCCTCACGGGTGAGTAGTGCGCTTACAATTCCCCTGATTGATTGATTGATTGATTTATTATGATATATTCTCTGTCTCCAATTAAGGACGAAACTCTTCAGTAATATCCTTAGAAGAATTTGTGAAATTGACTAATCATTTCTTCTGAACTCCAGAGGGTGCTTAGCTTGTCCTTGTACCCAAGAAGGACACCACAGAATTGCGTCCTTGCATTGCCTTCAGAGGCTTAAATGAAGTAACGCTTGTTAGCTGTCCACTTCCACTCATTTCTGACATCTTGGAGGCTGTAAAAGGAGTGAAGTTATTCACAAAGCTTGATCAAAGAGGAGCTTTCAATCTCATCCAAATCCAAGCAGGAGATAAGTGGCAGGCTGCTTTCAGAACAACTTTTGTGCATTTTGAATACAATCTTATACCATTCGGACTTTGTAGTGCTCCAGCAGTCTTCCAACACTTCTGCTACACACCTTGATTATTTATCTCAAAGACACTTTATTTTTTCCCAAAGGTCCTGCTAACATAAAGAACATGTAAAGGGCGTTTTTTGCTGGCCACTTGCTGGCTAAGCCTGAAAAGTGTTTGTTTGACCAGTCGTCAGTCAGTTACATGGGGTTTGTTATTTCATCAGAAGGTCTAGCTATGGACTCTTGGAAGATTTCAGCCGTTCTGGAATGGAAGATACCTACACCGGCCAAGAAAACTCAAGGTTTTTTAGGTTTTTCAAATTACTTTTGAACGTTTGTCAAAGACTTTGCTAACATTGTAGCACCCAATTACAGACTTGCCGAAAAATGAGAAGAATTGATCTGTACTCCTGCAGCCACAACTGACTGTTGAGGAATTAAAGAGAGAGTTACCAAAGCACCTGTTCTTCAGCCTGACACTACCAGACCTTTTATCCTTGAAACTGATGCCTCGGATCGGGCCTTAGGAGCAGTTCTTACTCAAGAAACTGAAAGAGAAGAGCCTTTTACTCCCAGAAATGAACCAAGCCAGAGATCAGTTATTCCGTTTTGGAAAAGGAGCTTTTAGCAAATGAAAGATGCCTTTAAATAATGGACGCCTGCTGTAAAAACAACAAGGTGATGGAAGGAATGCTTGAATTAATCTCTACCACTTGCAATCACTGGGGCCACATCCCAGTCCATCTTTTTTTCGCCCACTTTGCCACTGTAGACGAGACCCGCTTTATGGAAATTGGTCTTGGTCCTACTCCAATAGGAACAGTCCAGCCTGAACTGCCAGGCCGAGCTGCCTGCAAATGGGACCACAAGCAGCTGAGACCGCTTTCGACCTACTTAGCTACCATCAGAGAGGTTCAGCTGAAGTCCTGTGGCACAGTGAGTGTGAGACGCATGTCTGGGTATATCCCTCCCACTTAGGGCGTCTACTACAAAAAACAAGTTGTTAGAAGGAAGAGTGCTTAAAAAAATCTCAGGCTCTGGCAATCGCTTGGGGCCACATCCCAGAATATCTTTTTCACCCACTGAGCCATTCTTGAAAGAAATGTGCCTTATCCATACTCATTCATTCCATCCATCATTTATTCATATCGTTCATTGTGATGTCCTGAGTGCGACGGGTATGCCCAGACGTGGGTCCTGTACTCATGTGCTCTTGGAACCAAGCTTCATCGGACTGAAGAATCTCAATTAGGCAGAAAACAGTCCTGGTTGCTTGTGTTTCGGTTCAGGGAGGACCTGATCAGGACTGTTCCCACTGGAGCAGGGTCAAGACTGATTTGCATATGGCTGGGTCTAATCTAAGGTGGCATGGTGTGCAAAATAACGATGGACTGGGTTGAGGCTCTGAATAATTACGAGTGGCTGGGATTATTTCAAGCATCTATCCATCATTTGTTTTGTATTCGTTTAGTAATGGAGGCATCTATTACTGGGGAACAACATCAACTCACTGCTCGAACAGGTCATTGTTACTTCCAAGTACTTCAGCAAGCAGAGTGCAGAAACAGTCAACAGGCGAGATGGACTTTTTCCAGTTGGACTTACGAATAACATTAATTCCAGGAACACAGACTGTCATTGCAGATTGCCCATCTGGACAATAACCGGAACAATTAAAAGATTCTTCGTCTTCTGTTTTCTGGCAAGTGCAACTAATTCCTTCTGATAGCAAATGAAGGAAATTATCTTGCAACCAATCCTTGTTAAAGGGATAAGAGGAAGCGGGCTCGAGTTCAAGACGGTCTGATTTTTCTTGACACGAGAATCTTTGTTTCTGGTTGGAAACTTGAACTAATTGTTCTACAACTGGGCCACAATTCTATCCCAGGTGCCATTATGGCTTGAAAGCCACAGAATATCTTATTAAATGTCAGTTCTGATAGCTTAACCCATGGTGCTGGCCCTATGGGTGCGAGAGGTGCTGCAGCCCCCGTCATTATGAATCAGATTCAGAAACACAGGCCATAACGCTGAAGCTGACAACATTTCTGTGCAAAAAAGTGAACTGTTTGGAGTAAGTCAACCTCAGACCAACAACCGTGTTTACGGTCAAACCACTGCTATTTTGTATCGGTGCTGCTCTGTGATTTTAGGTCGAGCCTGGGCAGTGCATGCACTGCTATGCGAAGGCATGTTTTATTCAGTCTATGGGCTTCTCAACAGCCCAACGCTTCTGGTTGGTTGGTTTGCCTGCCTTTCGAAATTCCTTTACTGTTGTTGGTCAATAGTGTCCAGCTGTGCCGCCTTTGGGTGCTTAGTTCCCGCTCAGGAGACATCATCAACTGATCCTTTTGGTTGGCCATCTGTTGCCTCCTCGCTGGCTCCCTCATTGCTGCCGTCCTTCCTGCGCCACTACTTGTTTTACAGTTTGTGAGCACTATATCGTTACTGACTTTATTGGAGCTCCTGTTGGAGCCACAACAGCAAGACACTTCCATTTCTTTCTTTTCTGCTCATCAGACCATTCCGAGGGTGCCTGCTATGTGCACTTCCCCCTCGTGCTTGTTTTCTTTTGCTCCCGCAATGCAACCTTTGTTCACGAAACCCCGTAAATGTTCAACAATTGTTTAATTATATTTGTAATAAGTTGAAATTTATTTGTTACCATCAGCATGTTTTGTAACACAGCAGACGCAGCTCAAACCCAGGTTCCCCAGGCCCCAAAGTCGGCAACTCTGTTTGGAATGCCACATTGCAAACTTGTTTTATTCTTATGTTTGTACGTGAATTATTTGTTCACAGCTCCTCCTTGTCTTGGTTATAAAGTGAAGAGATGTTTGTTTGCGTGGAACCGTGTGTCTTTTTGCTTGTTTTATTTTAGTCAGAAGGTAATTTAGTTGTGGAAGGGCTGCACGCGAGTGTCCGCGTGGACCTTTTCTCTTTCCTCTTGGTCTTGCGGTTTGTTTGATTCCCCGGCTACCGTTGGTGGCTCTAGCTGGCGCATCCGGCCCCTACCGAACCCCAGTGTTGTGACACCATGCTGGGCTCCCACGCCGCCGCCTCCTGAAGAGGCAAATCAATGAGTTCACCAATTAGTGTGAAGGCAGCTGCTGGTGAGTACGGTGAGACGTGTGCATGGTGTGCATAAACCGGTTGGCAACCCTGCCCTACACACCACCCCAGTTCTTGCCCTTGCCCATGTGGTCCGTATTGCGCCTGCGTCACCCGCAGCGCTCTTAACATATATATATGTTCAGCGTACACAGAAGCTCCCTCTTTATGCGTCTGTGGCCTGCTCTCCGCTTCTTTCTCCCTTTTTTCACATACTCTTTCTTGAGTTCATTCACCACTTCCTGCACAAACTACATATTGCTCTCTATCTTCCTCTCTATCCATTCTGTGCAGCTCTCACCTCTATCTATTCAGCATGCCACATAATTTCACTACACAAAGGGGTGGGTAAAGGGCATCCCTTCTTAATAGCGAGTCGCACTGGTATGTATGAATGTTTTGCAACCGGGAATGCGGTTGCAAAACATTCGCAGATTACCACCAATTTCAAATTAGTGTTAAGCCATTCGCAAGTGGGAAGGGGTCCCCAACGGAACCTTCCCCTTTGTGAATGGGGGCGCCAACATTTTTTCAGTGCAGGCATTGTTCCCACGGACCACTGCCTACTATAAAAAAATATGCTCGCTCCAGAGGTTTCCTTCAGAGCTGCAGTCTCCACTCGATTCTCGCTCCAGAGGTTTCTATCACAGCTGCTGTCTCCACTTGATGCTCGCTCCATAGGCTTCCATCACAGCTACAGTCTTCACTCGATGCTCATTCCAGAGGTTTCCATCACAGCTACAGTCTCAACTCAATGCATGCTCCTGAGGTTTCCATCGCAGCTGCAGTCTTCACTCGATGCTCGCTCCATAGGCTTCCATCACAGCTACAGTCTTCACTCGATGCTCATTCCAGAGGTTTCCATCACAGCTACAGTCTCAACTCAATGCATGCTCCGGAGATTTCCATCACAGCTGCGGTCTCCACTCGAGGTTTGCTCCAGAGGTTTCCTTCACAGCGGCAGTCTCTACTCAATGCTCGCTCCAGAGGTTTCCATCACAGCTGCAGTCTCCACTCGATACTCGCTCCAGAGGCTTCCATCCCAGCTGCAGGCTCCACTCGATGCATGCTCCTGAGGTTTCCATCGCAGCTGCAGTCTTCACTCGATGCTGGCTCCTGAGATTTCCATCACAGCTGCGGTCTCCACTCGAGGTTCGCTCCAGAGGTTTCCTTCACAGCGGCAGTCTCTAATCAATGCTCGCTCCAGAGGTTTCCATCACAGCTGCAGTCTCCACTCGATACTCGCTCCAGAGGCTTCCATCCCAGCTGCAGGCTCCACTCGATGCTCACTCCAGAGGCTTCCAGTTCTCTTACCACTTCTGCTACCAGTAGTCCGGGTGCTGCTACTGACCCTGCCTGTGTTCTTAGACATAAACAAGCAGCAGAACAAACCTCTAGAGCTGAAGTTTTCTTGAGTGCCGCCATTTCACTTTTCATTCAGTTACCACCTGGCCTCGGGAGGGAAGGAGGCTGCAGCAGGCCTTGTCTTCAAGCCAAAGGCGCCAGGAAGACTGCCTCAGAGGACTAGAGCCTCACACGTCCAGCTGCGAGTAAGCTGACTCAAGCCTGCGCTGCTCTGCACCTGGCACAAATGTCTGTTTCTGATGAGTTCTCCTCAGAGCTTATGTATCTCCCGGTTGCTTGGCAATATGCAGTCCTTAACTTGTGCCTGTGAGTGCCGGGACTCTTAACCCCCTCCCACACTGTCCTGGTCCCGATCTGCTACTGCCTTTATCTACAGGCAGTCTCTTTTTTAGTTCCACAGTGGTCCACGGAATTGGAAGGACAGCCAGCACAGTTGTCCTGGACCGTTTGTTGTGTTGGCAGCCCTTATTCTATTTCTGCAAACTATAATGGAAATAAAAGGACTCCTATATGGTGTGCATGCTGCTGTCCAGCCAGGCCGAATGTAGAGCTAGGAGGACAGCTACGCTAGCATCTGGGGCTGTTGGTGGCAGTGTCTCTCCAGCTTCCAGGAGATGACGTGATGTAAAGGAGGTGAAGGTAAGGCCCTCCACCATGGGCCACACCCTCTCCGGCTCACCCTTCTGAAATAAAGTTTGGGGACCACACTTATTTTAAAAGATAAGCCCTGGTCGGATCATATAGCCATTCTAAATTATTTACAAAACACTTTCTTCCTCCTCCATTTCTGTATTGCAAGGAAATTACTCCAAGATGAATGGGGTTAATCTTTCCTCTCAACTCGAGAAGAAACTTTGGTACCATCGCCCACTCCTCCGAATTACAGAGGTTGGCCTCAGCTGGCCTTGGCGGTCCAGTGCTTGCTGGGTTTGCCTCTTTTGTTGCTGATAGAACACATGCAGGAGCCCTGGTTAAATGTAGGTCAACTCCCAAGGTTATTCCTACTGAGCCCCCAGGGATCAGGGTTGAACTCACTCTTTTCAACATGTATGTCACTCCTCTGACTAGACTGATTGAATCTTTTGGCATCTCTTTTTCATTTTGTGCCGATGATACACAAATGATGCAGCCTAGTCGCAAGAGTGGCATGCGGAATCTTTCGAAGCCTCATCCCCCCAGGCTCGTAATCTGGGAGTTCGGCTGCAGCCCCACCTGCCTTTCAAGGAACACATTAAGTTAACTTGCAGGACAGGTTCTGGGCTTCTTGAGGTCATTAGAAAGATTCTTCCTTCTGTCCCTGCCTCTTCCAGGAAAGACATGATTCATGCACTCATCCTATCCAGGCTTGATTACTGTAATTCACTTTTTGTAGGGTTACCCAATTATCTCCTGCACAGACTACAACTCCTTGAAACGCTGCAGCCAGGCAGGTTTTAACTTTGAATAAGTGCATGCCTATCGCCCATGAACTGGTGAAGTTACATGTCCAAGAGATGCCAATTTATGGCACTCTGTCTTTGTCATAAAAAGATCAGATGCAAACATCTTCTCTGCCATCTCTGTTCTCATGGTATCAACCTACAAGAGAACTGAGATCTCGATAGGGGCATCGGATCACAATTCCACAATTTAAAAAAGCAAGAATGAGGTCGCCGTCGCTCCCTCACAGTGGTGACGGAAGAAGAATTGGAACTCGCTTCCACTAACACTGGTACATAGCAAAATTGTATGATGTTTAGGAAGAAACTCAAGACCATTCTGTTTGTCAACAACATCTAAGCTCTCTCTTCCTCCTTGTGGCGCATGTGCATTCTCCTCCAGTCTGACCTTTTCACTGACCACTCTAGCACCATGATGCTTCGTTCCTGAAGGAGCTAAAACTCATTTTATCTGCAGTATACAAATATTCACTTTACTTTTACTTTCACTTTCACTTTCACTTCACTGACTAATAATAGGCTCTTACACTCCTGGATTACTTCAGCTTTAGACAAGCAAGAAACCATTAGGAGGTCAGGCTCTCACTGTGCCAGACCTTCAGCCACCTGGTTCACAAGCACTCTGACAGAAGCTAATTGGCTTGTAAGCTGTTAGAGTAGATCTGGTGGTGTGAGTACCCCACAAAGGCTAAACGCATATACCCTGATGCCTTCTAACGCTCCAAAGAGAGGGATGCCAAGCACATTCATAGTTCTACTCATCTCGCTTGGCCAGGGACGTCTTGAACCCCCCACTGAGTGTGGATGGGGAACATTAAAGAGTTTTTTGTGTCTTAAACATTGAAATCGCTGTTTATGACGTCTTTGACTGATGGAGCTGTGGAACAGGGGAGGGGGTGACAAATGGAACCAGAGCATGGGATGGCTCGAGGGTGGGAGGAATGGAGTGAACAGTGTAGAGAAGGAGAACTGGATGGGCGGATGGAGAGAAGGAAGAATGGATGACTGGATGGATATCTTGTTCACTCAGTGTCATTTGAGATATGGTTCAAAGTAGAGGGTGTTTCATTTTTCTGTCTAAGAGTAAAACCTCCACTCAACAGGTTTTAAAGGAATTGTCTAATCTTTTGAGTGTGCAAACAAATTTTCCTCCTTCGCCGTGGCTTTGGAAATCCACGTCTTCGTTCAGTGAGGATAAAATACAATCCATGTATGACTAATTTTTTCTGAATTCCAAAAGCTTTTCAAGGCTTGATGTGGAGCTGTTGAGCGTCTTCACAAGACTCGTGGAACTGTCTGTTGAACTCATCCTTTGAACCCGCCTTGGTCCCCCCGAGAGTGGAAGAAAGCTTATGTGATTCCTCTGTTGAAGAAACAATCTTTAGCTATTTTCATTGTAAGTAATTAAAGCACCATCTACTTGCGACTGTGTAATGTCAAGGTTGCGGAAAGGGAGTATCCTGCTTTATAAAAAGTAGTCGTTGATAGACTCAGCGAAAACTTGATTTCTGCCCTACTACGGAACAGAAGTTGCCTTTGAAGTTCAAATAATCAGGGAGTTGTAGGAGCTTAGATCCTATTCTATCTCTCCACATCCTTCAACACCATGTGCCATGCTGATCTCATGGGAGTCATAGGAGCCAACATTATACTCAATCTCTCCATGTCCTTCGAGATCATGTGCCACGCTCCTCTCAAGGGAGTAATTGGAGCCTAGACCCTCCCTACATCTCCATGTCTTTCGAGACAATGTGCCACGCGGGTCTCATGGGAGTCATAGGAGCCTAGATCCTCCTCGATCTCTCCACGGCCTTTGACACCATGTGCCATGCAGCTTTCATGGAAGTCATAGGAGCCTAGACCCTCCTCGATCTCTCCACGGCCTCCGACACCATGTGCCACGCAACTCTCCTGGGAGTCATAGGAGCCTAGATCCTCCTCGATCTCTCCACTGCCTTCGACGCCATGTGCCATGCAGCTTTCATGGAAGTCATAGGAGCCTAGATCCTCCTTGATCTCTCCACGGCCTTCGACGCCATGTGCCATGCAGCTTTCATGGAAGTCATAAGATCCTAGACCCTCCTCGATCTCTCCTTGGCCTCCGACACCATGTGCCACACGGCTCTCGTGGGAGTCATAGGAGCCTAGCTCCTCCTCGACCTCTCCACGGCCTTCGACGCCATGTGCCATGCAGTTTTCATGGAAGTCATAGGAGCCTAGACCCTCCTCGATCTCTCCATGGCCTCTGAACACCATGTGCCACGCGGCTCTCGTGGGAGTCATAGAAGCCTAGCTCCTCCTCAATTTGTCCATGTCCTTCAACACCATGTGTCACGTTGCTTTCATGGGAGTCATAGGAGCTTAGATCCTCCTCGATCTCTCCAGGTCCTTCAACACCAAGTGCCACGGTCCTCGCATAGGAGTCATAGGAGCCTAGATCCTCCTCGATCTCTCCACGGCCTTATGCAGCTTTCATGGAAGGCATAGGCGCCTAGCTCCTCCTCGATTTCTCCAAAGCCCTTGATTCCATGTGCCACGCTGCTCTCGTGAATAGACTGGGTGGGACAGGGATCATAGAATCCTAGATCCTCCTTGATCTCTCCATGGCCTTCGATGCCCTGTGCCATGCTGCTCTCATGGGATTCATAGGAGCCTATATACTCCTCGTTCTCTCCACGCCCTTCAAGACCATGTGACACGCTGCTGTCATGGGAGTCGTAGGAGCCTAGTTCCTCCTCGATCTCTCCACCACCTTCGATACCAAGTGCCACGCGGCTCTCGTGGGAGTCATAGGAGTCTATCTCCTCTTCGATTACTCCATGGCCTTCAATTCCATGTGCCACACTCCTCTTGTGAATAGACTGGGTGGGACAGGGATCATAGAAGCCTATATTCTCCCCGATCTCTCCACAATCTTCAACACCATGTGCCATGCTGCTCTCATGAGTGTGATAAGAGCCTAGACCCTCCTCGATTTCTCCATGTCCTTTGACATCATATGCCATGTGGCTCTCATGGGAGTCATAACAGCCTAGATTCTCCTCAATCTCTTCAGAGCCTTCTGCGCCAAGTGCCACACAGCTCTCGTGGAATCACAGTAGCTGAAATCGTTCATGATCTCTCCATGACGTTCAATGGCAAGTGCCACTCTACTCTCATGAATAGACTGGGTGGGACGGGGATCCGAGGGAAGATGGTAAACTGGATTCCGACCTTTTTATCAGACCGCATTCAGATGGCCATAATGCCCTCATACCTCATTGCCTTAGTGGGTGTCCTGGGAAGTGCCCAATGGCTATTCGCTAAGCCCTGCCCTGTTAAATCTCTTTAGGGCCCCAGTGGCTGACTCCTAACAATCTTCAACGTGTCCTCTGTGTGCTCCACTGCCGACACTCTGCTTATCCTGGGAACACTGACCTGGCACACAGCAGCTTTCGTAGTGCCTTACAGCAGTCTATTACTGCAGGAGCTATATCTGCCTGAGGGTAAATACAGGTAAACTGAGGTTTGGATGTGATGGGTTCCCCGTAGGTTTTGCCGACACCTGATGGCCAGGCACTTTAGACCAGTTTCCTCATACAGGCAGGAGGAAACCTGGGAGTGTACTTTGATGACAAATTACTTCTGATTCCACAGGTGACTACGGTCTCTGCCTCTTGTTTTTACCATCTGAAATGAACATTTTGAGGAGTATTCTCCCTTTCCTTCTCAATCTATAGTATTCTCTTGGCTTCTCCTCTTGACTCCTTGCTAATCCCTTCTCATTGGGGTCCCTTCTTACACAGCGCTTCCCCGCCACTTAGTAGAGAATGCAGCAGCTCATTTTTTACTGAGGCTTCCTTGGAGTACTAAGGTTTTGGGTGTCTCTCCAAACTTTCAGTGTTTCAGAGCCACTATATCTGTTTCTTTATATAGGGGAGGCCCCTTCCTTTATTCAACCAGCCTTCGAGGGGTGCCAGAGATTAGGAAGCTGCCTTTGAGGGGTGCCAGAGATTAGGGAGCTGCCTTTGAGGGGTGCCAGAGATTAGGGAGCTGCCTTCTAGGGGTATAAGAGATTAGGAAGATGCCTTCTATGGGTATAAGAGATTGGGAAGCTGCCTTCTAGGGTTATAAGAGGTTAGAAAGCTGCCTTCTAGGGGTATAGGAGATTAGGAAGATGCCTTCTCGGGGTACAAGAGATTAGGAAGATGCCTTCTAGGGGAATAAGAGATTAGAAAGCTGCCTTCTAGGGGTATAAGAGATTAGGAAGATGCCTTCTACGGGTATAAGAGATTATGAAGATGCTTTTGAGGGGTACAGAGATTAGGGTGATGCCTTCTAGGGGTATAAGAGATTAGGAAAATGCCTTCTAGGGGTATAAAATATTAGAAAGCTGCCTTCTAGGGGTATAAGAGATTAGGAAAATGCCTTTAAGGGGTGCCAGAGATTAGGGAGCTGCCTTCTAGGGGTACACAGATTAGGAAGCTGGCTTCGAGGGGTACCAGAGATTAGGGAGATGCCTTCTAGTGGTATAAGAGATTAGGAAGCTGCCTTCTTGGGGTACTAGTGATTAGGAAGATGCCTTCTAGGGTATAAGAGATTAGGAAGCTGCCTTCTAGGGGTATAAGAGATTAGGAAGCAGCCTTTAAGGGGTATAAGAGATTAGGAAGCAGCCTTTAAGGGGTATCGAAGATTAGGAAGTAGCCTATAAGGGGTATCGAAGATTAGGAAGCAGCCTTTAAGGCGTATCGAAGATTAGGAAGCTGCCTTCGAGTGGTACCAGAGATTAGGAAGATGCCTTCTACGGGTACAAGAGATTAGGAAGCTGCCTTCGAGGGATACCAGAGATTAGGATGATGCCCTCTAGGGGTATAAGAGATTAGGAAGCTGCCTTCTAGGGGTACAAGAGATTAGGAAGCTGCCTTCGAGGGGTATAAGAGATTAGGAAGATGCCCTCTAGGGGTATAAGAGATTAGGAAACTGCCTTCTAGGGGTACAAGAGATTAGGAAGCTGCCTTTGAGGGGTATCGAAGATTAGGAAGCTGCCTTCTAATGGTATCAGAGATTAGGAAAGTGCCTTTGAGGGGTGCCAGAGATTAGGAAGATGACTTCTAGGGGTGCCGGAGATTAGGAAGGTGCCTTCTAGGGGTGTCAGCGTTTAGGAAGGTGCCTTCTAGGGTGCCAGAGATTAGGAAGATGACTTCTAGGGGTGCGGGATATTAGGAAGGTGCCTTCTAGGGGTGCCAGCGTTTAGGAAAGTGCCTTCTATGGTGCCAGTGATTAGGAAGGTGCCCTCTAGGGGTGCCAGCGTTTAGGAAGGTGCCTTCTAGGGTGCCAGAGATTAGGAAGATGCCATCTAGGGTTACAAGAGATTTGGAAGCTGCCTTCGAGGGGTGCCAGAGATTAGGAAAATGCCTTCTAGGATTGCCAGAGATTAGGAAGGTGTCTTCTAGGGGTGCCAGAGATTAGGAAGGTAGCTTCTAGGGGTGCCAGAGATTAGGAAGGTGTCTTCTAGGGGTGCCAGAGATTAGGAAAGTGCCTTCTAGGTGTGTCTGATATTAGGGAGCTACCTTAGAGGGTTATCAGAGATTAGGAAGCTGCCTTTGAGGGGTATCGAAGACTTGGAAACTGCCTTATAGGTTTATCAGAGATTAGGAGGGTGCCTTCTCGGGTGCCAGAGATAAGGAAAGTGCCTTCTAGTGGTGCCAGAAATTAGGAAGAGGCCTTCTAGAGTACTAGAGATTAGGAAGATGCCTTCTAAGAGTGCCAGAGATTAGGAAACTGCCTTCTAGGCGTACCAGTGATTTGGAAGGTGTCTTCTAGGGGTGCCAGAGATTAGGAAACTGCCTTCTAGGGGTACCAGAGATTGGGAAGGTGTCTTCTAGGGGTGCCAGAGATTAGGAAACTGCCTTCTAGGGTGCCAGAGATTAGGAAGATGCCTTCTAGGAGTGCCAGAGATTAGGAAACTGCCTTCTAGGGGTACCAGAGATTAGGAAACTGCCTTCTAGGGTGCCAGAGATTAGGAAACTGCCTTCTAGGGTGCCAGAGATTAGGAAACTGCCTTCTAGGGTGCCAGAGATTAGGAAGAGGCCTTCTAGAGTACTAGAGATTAGGAAGATGCCTTCTAAGAGTGCCAGAGATTAGGAAACTGCCTTCTAGGCGTACCAGTGATTGGGAAGGTGTCTTCTAGGGGTGCCAGAGATTAGGAAACTGCCTTCTAGGGGTACCAGAGATTGGGAAGGTGTCTTCTAGGGGTGCCAGAGATTAGGAAACTGCCTTCTAGGGTGCCAGAGATTAGGAAGATGCCTTCTAGGAGTGCCAGAGATTAGGAAACTGCCTTCTAGGGGTACCAGAGATTAGGAAACTGCCTTCTAGGGTGCCAGAGATTAGGAAGATGCCTTCTAGGAGTGCCAGAGATTAGGAAACTGCCTTCTAGGGGTACCAGAGATTGGGAAGGTGTCTTCTTGGGGTGCCAGAGATTAGGAAACTGCCTTCTAGGGGTGCTGGAGATTAGGAAAATGCCTTCTAGTGGCCAGAGATTAGTAAATTGCCCTCTGGAGGTGCCGGAGATCAGGAAGCTGCTTTCGAGGGTTATCAGAGATCAGGAAGCTGACTTCGGGGTTATCAGAGATCAGGAAGCTGCCTTCGAGGGTTATCAGAGATCAGGAAGCTGCCTTTGAGGGTTATCAGAGATCAGGAAGCTACCTTTGAGGGTTATCAGAGATCAGGAAGCTGCCTTCAAGGGTTATCGGAGGTGCTTTCTAGGGGTGCCTTCAAGGGTTATCGGAGGTGCTTTCTAGGGGTGCCAGAGATTAGGAAGATGCCTTCGAGGGGTGCCAGAGATTAGGAAGGTGCTTTCTAGGGGTGCCAGAGATTAGCTAGCTGCCTTTTAGGGGTATGAGAGATTAGTAAACTGCCTTCGAGGGGTATCGGAGATTAGGAAGCTGCCTTCTAGTGGCCAGAGATTAGGAAGCTGCCTTCTAGTGGCCAGAGATTAGTAAACTGCTTTCTTGGGGTACTAGAGATTAGGAAACTGCACCTGGCAGATCGGGTCTTCTCCTCTCCAGTGGCTGACATCTGGGACCCCCTCCCTGGGGCTGCGCTTGGTGATGATCTTACATTTAGGAAAGAGCTTTGACACAGCTGTTTGAAGGTCGTGCAACAGGCTCTATAACAGGATTTCTAGTGCCAGGAGGACACCTTCACAAGCAATCACATGCACAAAATTGAAAATGCGTAATGGCACTGGTCAGGTGGACTCACAAGCGAACATGATAAAAGAAGCAACCATCTGGACATACTCCTTTCACTCACCATGGTCCAAGAACCTGTTGAGCAACCTCCAGACATGCATCCTACAGGCCATGTGACATGAGACTCCACCCAGGAAAACATACTGAGTTAAGCAGACCTATAATATGAGGAGCAGGTGGCACGTGGTGACTGCGCCAGGGACTTTCAACCCGAGGTAGGGGTTCCTGAGTCATGCAGATGAGGTGCTGTGCTGCAGTACTGCACATCTTTCAGAAAAGCCATGTTCTCAAGTTCTCCACTGAAGGAGTTTGGGGGGAAGGCTGCCTTAGCTCTTCTGTAAACCTCTCATGCCAACACTTCACTTTTGCTGTCAGTCAGGGTGTCCTGAGGGCCCCTCCCGGTTGCACCGAGGCCAGTACATCTGCCATCCCTGCTTAGGTCAGCCCACCTGTGGCTCAGTGACCTTTCGGTGTCATGCACATCCAGTTCTGTCACATGATCAGGTTTACTAGGTCTTTGGGTCCCGGGCACTGGACTCTGTCCTTGGGTCATCACATGTGTTGAGCCTGCGCCCCCTGAGGTCCCCCTCCTGTGCACAGGGAATGGGTGACACGGCCAGTGTGCCAGTCGTTACCCTATTTACCCTCACCTTGAAGCAGGTGAGTTCAGCTCTCTAACTTACTGTACCAACAGTATCTGCAGTGCCATCTGCACGTGCTGCGAGTGAGGGGAAAGGTGGGGACTGGCACCCTGACAGTGACACTGGCCCCTGGCACATGACGAATGCCCACGAACAGGGAACACCAGCAAAAGATCAAGAAGTACTGAAATCTGAAAATTCAAATTGATAAATGTTATGATTGAATAATTGAATTGATAAAAAAGGATGTAATAAATAATTGTGTTTGCAAGAAAGAACCTCCCCCTGCTAGCATGGACGCGATTATTTGGGTCAGTATTTTCACTTTTGGCAATCGAGCCAGCTACTGCATGTGTTCTCTATTCAGCCATGAGTCAGCTATGCTGCTACAGTTGCAAACACTTTGTTCAATTGGTCTCAGTGAAAATTTACGTTGATGTACTTAGCAAATGCAAATAGCACAATGCAGGTCATCTTTGTGCCCGGCATATCTTCTACACCATTCACTGTCTCGGCCACAGTCGCACCATGCCATCCTAAACTCACTGATGGAAGTTAACAGAAACTTCCTGTGGATCCAACCTACGTGTATCCAGCTGTACGTGGAGCCAACCATGTGTCGATCCAACTCTTGCGTGCATCTAATCCTACATAAATCTATCCATATGTAAATCCACCCTCACGTGGATCCATCCATATGTAAATCCACCCTCACGTGGATCCAACTATATGTGAATCCACCATCCAGTGGATCCAACCCTAGGTGGATCGGACTCTACATGGATCCAACTTTACTTGGATCTAACCTCACATGGATCCAGCCCTAAATGGATTTCAACCTTGCGTGGACCCAACCTGGATTTCAACCTCACATGAATCCAACCCTTCATGGATCCAAGCCTGCGTGGCTCCTCTATCACGTGGATCCACCCTGCTTCAATCCACCCTCATGTGGTTCAAAACCTACATGGATCTAACCTCATATGGATCCAGCCCTACATGGATTTGAACCTTATGTGGACCCAACCCAACATGGATTCAACCCTGCATGGATCCAACCTCACATGAATCCAACCCTTCATGGATCTAACCCTACGTGACTCCACTATCACGTGGATCCGCCCTGCCTCCATCCACCCTCTTGTGGATCAAACCCTACATGGATCTAACCTCACATGGATCCAACCCTACATGGATTTCAACCTTACGTGGACCCAACCCTACATGGATTTCAACCTTATGTGGAGCCAACCTGACATGGATACAATCCTGCATGGATCCAAGCCTACATGGATCCATTCTCACATGGATCCAAACTCACCTGGATCCAAGCCTACATGGATCTAACCCTACAGGGATCCAACCTCACATTGATCCAACCTCACATGGATACAACTCTACATGAATCCAACCTCACATGGATCAAACCCTGCATAGATCCAACCTCACATGAATCCAATATCACATGGATCCAACCCTACATGGATCTAAACTCACATGGATCCAACCGTATGTGGATCTAACCCTGCATGGATCCAACCCTACATGGATTCAACCCTACATGGATCCAACTTCACATGAATCCAAGCTTACATTGATCCAACCTCACATGGATCCAACCCTACATGGATCCAACCTTTCATGGATTCAACCATACTTGGATCCAACCACATGTGGATCCAACCCTACATGGATCAAATCTCACATGAATCCAACCCTAGATGGATCAAATCTCACATGAATCCAACCCTACATGGATCAAATCTCACATGAATCCAACCCTACATGGATCAAATCTCATATGAATCTAACCCTACATGGATCCAACCACACTTTGATCCAACCCTGCGTGGATCCAACCTCCTATGGATCCAACCCTACATGGATTCAACCTTATGAGATCGCTCTGTCTCTGCTTTTATTAGGTAATGGCGACAGTGGGTAGACTTGCAAAGGTGTCGTAGTATAGATAGTTTTCTAAGAAATACATTTTGAGACCTTCGTGGTCTTCTTCTCCTTTAGATCTTCGGTGTATGTTAGGGCTCTGACTTCCACCCTGAAGGAGCTTCAAACCGTCCATATGACTCCGTGGATTACTATGTCGGAGCCAATTGTAGAACACTTAGGGGTTTTTGTCAGTATTTGGAGAAGGCATATTTCGGATCCTCCAACTGAAGAGCTGCCTTCAGACACCCTCTTTTGCAGACTGGAGTCCACAGCACTATTTCAAATAATGTCCCATTAAATCAGGTGGTTGCCCCAAAAGGTCATATTCCAGCCGAATAAGGCTGGTGACGCTGCCTACAGGGTCAGCCTATTTCCGCCATTGGTTCACGTGACGGTGTGACGGCATTCTACTCTTGCACAACGTGCACATCTGCACAGTGCCAGGGACTACTGATTCAATGTGTGCTTTTACATGAAAAATATACATTTTGGCTTTTAAACAATGCTTATTTTCATACAATGCGTGCCTTCGTATGAAAACCATTTACAAACAAAATAAGCATTGGCAAATTCAAAAGGCCAGCATCTAATGCTAGAATATTGGCTTTTCCGATGCTTGTTTGATATGAGGTGCAGTATTGAGCCCTTACATGAATCCAATAGTCCATAGTCCTTGTGAGCAGGCTGCATTCCTGAACCGGGGGAAGAGGCATTTTGGCCAAAGCTCAGGATCTGCTCTGAATAACACACCTCGCCTCTTATTTGTCCCTAAAATGCCCCATATCTTTCCCAGTGCAAGATAAGACTTTCCTGACTCATTATTATTGTTACTTCCACGTAGTGCTTGAAACGCAGGTTGCTGCTGTGTGTGTGGACTCTATAGATGGGGGAACCTTGCTGTATTAATGCACTTTTGTTTAATTAGCAATCTCCCAACTCCTGGCCTCACTTCCTCCAAATTGTGTTTTTTTGGTTAGTTTGTTTAGTGCCCCACACTTTTTTTTATAATATTCATTCTTTTATAACTGGATTATGGCACTAAGAAAGGGTCCATACTCCATGCCGTCTGGGACAGGAAGTCACCGACACCAGGGTGTGGGAATGCACTGCCGCAAGAACAGGAAACAAATCTCAGTGACACTGGTACTTTAGCACAAGCACTGGAACAGAGAGATAGTTACACCAACACCTTGTCAGGAAGTTACTGACACTGGGACAGGAAGTCACTGACACTGGGACATGAAGTCACTGACACTGGGACAGGAAGTCACTGACACTGGGACAGGAAGTCACTGACACTGGGACAGGAAGTCACTGACACTGGGACATGAAGTCATGGACTCCAGGTGTGAGTGTCATAGACACTAGGGGAATGATACACCTACAGACGGACAAGGAGCAGGTTGACACTGGGAAGAGGAAACTAGACTATGCGTCCAGTGTGGCTTAGAACGCATTACTGTACTTTGGCCAAGGTAGAGGAACCCCCCACCTTGGTCGGAAGGGTAGAGAGGTATTCCGGGTGTGGATAAGTCCTCCCAAATCAAATTGCTAGCTACTCAAGGTATCCCACCTCGTATAATTAAGGCTCAGCGCTAAACTCTCGTGGCGTCAACCACTCAGCGCGGGAAGGGAAGCAATTCCTTTTTGTTTAGTAACCCTCACACACCCTGGTGGTGTCATGCTTCATCATCGGGTTCACCCTGACTCCTAAAGGTCAGGGTGGGCTCGACCATATTTCAGGGAGCACTCAGGAGAGATAGGCCAGGGGGTCTAAAAATAAAAATCCTCCTCCGTCTCCAGGTATCCCTTTATTAGTGGAGGCGTAGGGGATGTTACAAATTTATATACAAAGGGGTCGTCAGGAGATGATGGTCCTATGACCCTAGTGTCTTGCCAACATGTTTCAGCCCTTCGCAATGGCCACTTGGGTCCCGGGCTTTCTTCAGGGCAAATAGAAGTTCCCTCCTTGGATATTCACAAAAGGAATTCCCTAACTCTTCAAATTGAGAATGCAGAAAGCTGCATTCTCGTGAATGGTATGGAAGGTATACTTATCTCCCATCCGGTTTTCTTATGTTTTTTATCCGCCTGTAAAAAAAAGTGAGAAGAAACCATATTTTTACATTTATACATTTCACCCATGTAATGCCAAATTACTGGGTGCTGTCATGTGCTCTCACTGCAATCACTCGTGATGATCTGTGATCAAACAAAGAGGAGCCCTTTGAGGACCTTATCGTCCCATTTGGTCGCATTTTGCGGCATGCATTAAGTAATCGCACTGTTGTTGTCAGTCCGTGAACACCATTCTATTAAAAAACTCCACGATAAAAACATATTCTTATGATTCCACCAAGATGATCCACATACAAACACATGACCATCATACTGGGGCTATGCTCTTGTTACTCCTTTCATTCGTGTAGGTCCTAATATCACACATATCTTACCCTATTGTGGTGAATTATATGTGTCTCAGGGAGAGCGGTAGAAGGGGTAGCCTTTTAGTCACACTCTGCGTTGTGGCCACATTACGGTTGAGTGGGAGAAGGAGAGAGAAAACCAAAAAGACTCACAAAATTAGTATCGCTTTGTCTCCAACTCTAGCCTGTTGTTTTAGCGGGGCCCCTCCGCATTCGGAAGAGAACCCATGTCCCCACTTACTGTGTCAAAGGTCCTGCCCCTCGATTCTACCTACTTGGGTTCGCGTCTCCTGGCTTTCGCAGTTTCTTCTGCCGGGAGTGCGGCTTTTGAAGTCGTATCCTCCGGGCATCTACGTGACGGGCGGGAGCAGATCCCCGCCTAGGGCGCGTTCGTTTTTCGTCATTTCCGCGAGTATCTGATGGGACTACACACACCCCACAGCATCATGGGAGATGTAGTCTCATGCTCGAGTAGACCTTATGAAGCGTGGGGATTCCACAGCTCCTAATGATATTTACATGAGTGCCTCATTTCCATTGTTCTCACATTTATTCGTATAGTAGAATGTTACCCCATATAGGGAGATCAACACCCGCAATCATTGAGGTATGTGAACCTCGCGTGCGAGTGTACATATGACGTCAGTGAAATACACTCCGCGATTCCGCGAGTATCAGATGGGACTACACAGCCCTCACAGCCTTATGGGAGCTGTGGTCTCATGCTCGAGTAGACCTTATTAAACGTGGGAATTTCACAGCTCTTAATGATATTTACATGAGTGTCTCATTTCCCTCGGCCTCACATTTATTCATATTGTAAAGTATTACCCCATATAGGGAGACCGAAATCCGCAATCATTGAGGTATGTGAACCTCGCGTATAAGTTTAGGTATGACGCCAGTGAAATACACTCTCATATTGATTCGTGGTCCATATTGGTGGTGGTGCTATATTACTTAGTGTTAGTGGAAGCAGACTCACAATCCCCTAATGCGTACTTTGACTGGTTTGTGTGATCACAATGTGACGTAGTACATATCTACCTTTACCCTCCTCTGCCACATGAAATAGTGGAGGGGATGTAAAACCAATGGTCCATGTGGGGCGTAAGGCAATTGGTCCTGTGGGCGGGGGCTACCCTAGGTAATGTTAAGGTATTTAGTGTTTACAGTGTTATCGCCTGCCCCTCTATCGGTGCTGATTCAGTTGGTTCCAAGGGATAGAATCGTTAAGTCCCTGGGTATGTGTCTGTAGTCTATAGACCCATCACTGTTCTTTTTCCAGCACTCTTACATATGTTGGGTCCACCTTTTATTTTCTCAATGATCGTCCATTCCAGATCGTTATCCGTATGTCCCTTTTCTACGTAGTGGTCTGTGACTTTGGTAGCCGTGATTGCTCATCTAATCGTGCTCCTATGCTCACTGATCCGCACCTCCACCTTCCTAGTGGTCATGCCAATGTATTTGCAGGGGCATGTGATCATGTATACTGCGTTCGTAGTATTACAATTGGTATGGTCCCTTTGTTTCCATTGAAGTGTCAGGCCCAGATTGATATTGGTGGTGTGAGTGGGGAAACGACACACAACACATGAGCCGCATGGGTAGTGGCCCTTCACCTGTGGTTGGCTCCATAGTGTGAGTTGGGTGTTTTGTTTCTGTATCCAACTGTCAGTGTGTACCAGGGTGTTCCTAATGCTTTTATTACGTCTAAGTGAGAACATGGGTTTCTCAAATGTCAGTTTGTTTGAGGTTAGTATATGTTGCCATTTGTTGTTGATTATTTTCTTTATGGCATTAGATGATGAGTTGTACGTGGTGACACATATTTACGCCTCAGTATCCCTTTTCGTGTTAGTTTCAAGCAGGGCTGCCCGTGGTGTGTTGCGTGATCTTTCCCGCCCTGTTCAATTACCTTTTTAGGGTATGATTTCTCTCGTAATTTTACAGAGAGTTTGTCCGCTTCTTTGTTATAACTCTCGAGATCTGAGCAGTTTCTGCGTATTCTCAGATATTAAAACGCGTTCACACTGGAACTAGAAACACTCCAGTCAGGGCATAGGAAGATGTGTGTAGGAAATTGTGGTACTGATTGAGGGGGTGAAACCCTACTCAAGCTGCAGCCACAATTCCTGTCTGGATTAACTCATAAGCAAACCCCAAATTAACTTGTGCTTAACCCTCTGGTAGCTAGGCAATAAAGCAGTCAGGCTTAACTTAGAAGCAATGTGTAAAGTATGCATGCAGCACTTCAAACAGTAATAAAGTGAAAACATCCCACGAGAAAAATCCCAATGTAGAATAATAGAGTAAAATGTAATAAATTATTTTAGACCAAAATGACAAAAATCCAATCAGTAGAACCGGAGATATGCAATTGTAAAGATTTCAAGTAAGATTAGCGCCTAAAAGCACAAAGTGCCACTCATGGTTATCTGATTGTGTAAGACTGGGAGAAAGTCACAAGTTCAGGCCAACTGTGATAGACCACGGGCGGGATACAGGGACCAGTTTAGTCTTGCTGAAAGAGTTTCCTTCAAAGTCCAGCGCAAAGAGTTCCATTCGCAGTGGACGGGACAGCAAGGAGAATCGTGGATGTTCATCGATGTAGCATGAAAAGCAGGCCATGCATCGTGGACTGTCATCGCTGTAGCGCGAAGATCCTGTCGAGCGTCGCAGACAGTCATTGCTGGAGATTCGCGTTGGCGGTCACCATGGGCTGTTGATGCTGTAGCATGAAGTGCAGATCTTGCATTGTCAGGCTTTGCTGGTGGTTGCTGTGGCGTGAAGAGTCAGGTTCAGCGGGGCCTTGCGTTGGTGGACAGCACAGGCAGCAAGATCTTGGTGCGAACAGGCTTGTTCGCGGTCAATAAGAGCCCAAAACTTCAGGATTTCTCCTTTTCTTAGAGAGGGAAATCAACTGATGCCACACCAAGGGTCCAGGACCTGAGGGGCACCTCTTGGGGATCAGGAATTCATTCCAGCGGAGACCAGCAGGACTCAGGCAAGCCCCGTTGCATCCAGGCGGCAGGTCAGCTGGGCAGATGCATGGAGGCCTCTGGAGCTTGTTACGTCCCTGTAGCTCAAAACAGCAAGTCAGTCAGCTGGCCCTTGGAGTCACGTAAACCTGGAATGAAGGATAGAGCCTTCCTTCTCAGCAAGCAGGGCAGCAGAGTATCAGTCCTTCTGGTAGGAGAGCAGCACAGCAGTTCTCCTTCTGAGTCTTCCACAGGTCTAGAGTTGTACTGAAGAGTTGAGTCTGAGGATCCAATATTTATACTTGGTGCCAGCTTTGAAGTAGGAGAAGGTTCTGGAGGTTTCCACCCACAGAGTTGTCTGGAATTTCCAGAGATCCTTCCCCCTGCTTGTCTAAGGGCACAAAAGAATGGTGTGAAACCCTTTGTGAGTGTGCTCAGGCAGAAGCTTTGTAATGTGCAAATATGGTAGGTGACAGCTCTGCCCCCTATCAAGTCAGGGATGGCCCCTCTTGCCAACACCTATTCCCCCTTTGTCTCACTGTCTGGGAGCAATACACAAAGACCAACTGCTAGCTGCACCTAGTCATGTGACCCAGGATACAGGCTGCAGGCACTAATTGGTTAGGACGAGAAAATGGCAGCTTTGTAAAAGTAGCATTTCCAGAATTGTGACTTAAAATCCATTAAAGAGGGTTTTAAATTACAATTTACAATTCTTTATACACCAAACTCAAAATTCCCACTTGCTCCCAATTGAAAGGTAGCACTTATTAACTGTAATAAGGTAACCCAATGTTATCGTATGGGAGAGGTAGGTCTTGCAGTAGTGAAAAACAAATGTAAGGGTTTATTAGTACAAGGACATGCAAAACCTAAAAGTACATGTCCACCTTTTTAAATACTCTATACAGAGGAGACCTGTGAGCAGCAATGCTTCCATGCAGAATGCACCAGAGCAGAGAACACACTAAGGGCCTTATTTCGAATTTTGCAGACAGGGCAGTAACATGGCAGAGCACTATATCTGTCCTACACCTGCTGACTAGATCTGTCAGCTCTCAGTTAGCCCACTCTATTTATAGTCGGACGTATCACAATGGTCCCTCCAGGGCAGCCTCCAGTGGCTCCGCTGCCGGCTTCAGTGACATTGGGCTCCAGTCAAAGTACCTCAGACCATACCTGCTCTTTAGGGCAGATATTCAGGTGTATTTTATTCCAATTTGGGATTGCTAGATAAACCCTGGCGATCCATAACCCACACTCGCTGGGAGACATCACAGAGGGTGTCAGGGACAACTGTTTTTTAATTTTCAAAGACAATCTTCAGCATTGAACAAAGCGCCTGCACAGCAAAGCGTCAGTGTCTTCAGAGGAGCCGAGGATCCCTTCGAGATACAGAGATCCCACGCTGCCCAGTGGAGATCCCTAAATGTGGCAGACTGTGGCTGCCCGGGGAGCAGGGCACATCTCTGTACTGCTCTGGCAGATCGGAGTACAGCATGCTAGTGTCTAAATGAGGGAGTAAAACTGGGACATGCAGTGCACTCACAGCATGGCCAGAGGGTAGGGACAGACTGTCCACTCACAGCGAGGCTGGAGGGTAGAGACCTGCAGTGCACCCACAGGGGGATGGAAGGGTAGGGACAGGCAGTTAACTCACAGTGGGACAGGAAGGTAGGGACAGACCGTGCACTCACAGCGGGGTTGGATGGTAGGACAGACCGTGCACTCACAGTGGGATGGGAGGATAGGAACAGACTATGCACTCACAGGGGATGGAAGGGTTGGGACAGACAGTGCACTCACAGTGAGATGGGAGGGTAGGGACAGACCGTGCACTCACAGCGGGACAGAAGGGTTGAGACAGACAGTGCACACACAGCAGGCGGGAGGGCAGAGACCTGCAGTACACTCACAGCGGGGCCGGAGGGTAGGGACAGACCGTGCACTCAAAGCGGAGTGGAAGGGTAGGGACAGGCAGTGCGCTCACAATGAGGTGGGAGGGTAGGGACCTGCAGTACACTCACAGCGAGGGAAAGAAGGGTAGGGACAGACAGTGCACTCACAGCTCGATGGAAGGGTAGGGACAGACCATGCACTCACAGCGGGACGGGAGGGTAGGGACAGACCATGCACTCACAGCGGGGCCGGAGGGTCGGACAGACCGTGCACTCACAGCAAGGCGGGAGGGTAGGGACCTGCAGTGCACTCACAGGGGGATGGAAGGATAGGGACAGGCAGTGCACTCACAGCAGGATAGAAGGGTTGAGACAGATCGTGCACTCACAGCGAGGCCGGAGGGTAGGACAGACCGTGCACTCACAGTGGGATGGGAGGCTAGGGACAGACCGTGCACTCACAGGGAGGCAGGAGGGCCGGGACCTGCAGTGCACTCACAGGGGGATGAAAGGGTTGGGACATACAGTGCACTCACAGCGGGACGGGAGGGTAGGGACAGACAGTGCACTGACAGCGGGATGGAAGGGTTGGGACAGACAGTGCACTGACAGCGGGATGGAAGGGTTGGGACAGTCAGTGCACTCATAGCGGGCGGGAGGGCAGGGACCTGCAGTACACTCACAGCGGGACAGGAGGGTAGGGGCAGACAGTGCACTCCCAGCAGGCGGGAGGGCAGGGACCTGCAGTACACTCACAGCGGGACAGGAGGGTAGGGACAGGCAGTGCACTCACAGCAGGACAGAATCAATCAATCAATCAGTCAGGGAGTTGTGAAGCGCGCTACTCACCCATGAGGGTCTCAAGGCGCTAGTGCAGCTCCGGTCAGTCAAAGAGCCAGGTCTTGAGGGTCCTCCTGAAGATGTGCAGAGTAGGGGCGCGTCTGATGTTGATCGGGAGCTCGTTCCAGGTCTTTGCTGTAATGTAGGAGAAGGCTCTTCCACCAGTTCGGGCTCTGCATATGTGCGGGGTTTCGGCGAGGGCGAGGTCGGCGGATCGGAGGTTTCTCTTGGGTACGTGGAAGGAGATTCTTTCGTTGAGATATTGGGGTCCGGTGTTCTGGAGGCATTTGTAGGCGTGGGTGAGTATCTTGAAGGTTACTCTCTTCTCGACGGGGAGCCAGTGGAGGTCTCGTAGGTGTTGGGTGATGTGTACGTGTCAAGGGATGCCGAGGACGAGTCTGGCTGTGGTGTTCTCTATGGTCTGGAGCTTGCGGAGCAGAGATTTGTTGATCCCAGCGTAGAGGGCGTTTCCGTAGTCCAGTCTGCTGGTTATGGGTGCATGGGTGACGGTCTTTCTTGATTCGGTGGAGATTCATTTGAAGGTCTTGCGAAGGATGCTGAGGGTGTTGAAGCAGGTGGAGGTGACGGCGTTGATCTGTCGGGTCATGGTGAGGGACGAGTAGAGTATGATGCCGAGGTTCCGGGGCATGGTCCGTGGGGCTCGGGGGCTACCGAGGGCAGTGGGCCACCAGGTGTTGTCCCAAGCAGAGGGGGAGGGTCCGAGGACGAGGACTTCTGTCTTCTCCAAGTTAAGTTTCAGGCAGTTGCTGCTCATCCAGGATCCAACGTCCTTCATTCCTTCCTGGAAGATGAGTCTGGTGGTGAGGGGGTCCTTAGTGAGTGAGAGGATAAGCTGGGTGTCGTCGGCGTAGGCTATTATGCTGAGTCCATGCTGTCTGACGGCGGCGAGGGGGGCCATGTAGATGTTGAAGAGCGTGGGGCTGAGCGACGATCCTTGGGTTACTCCGCAGTTGAGCTCTGTGGGTTCGGAGAGGAAGGGGGAAAGTCTGACTCTTTGGGTTCTGCCGGTGAGGAAGGAGAGGATCCAGTCGAGGGCAGTTCCCTGTATGCCAGTGTCATGGAGTCTGGCGGTGAGAGTACGGTGGGAGACGGTGTCGAAGGCTGCAGAGAGGTCGAGTAGGATCAGAGCCACTGTGTGGCCTTGGTCAAGGAGGGTGCAGATGTCGTCTGTAGCGGCGAGTAGGGCGGTCTCGGTGCTGTGGTTGCTGCGGAATCCGGATTGGGAGGGGTTGAGGATGGAGTTCTCTTCAATGAATTTTGTTAGTTGAACGTTGACGATCTTCTTGGTGACTTTGGCCGCGAAAGGGACGAGAGAGATGGGTTGGTAGTTCTGGAGGTCTGCCGGATCTGCTGAGGGCTTCTTGAGGAGGGGCTTGACTTCTGCTCATTTCCAATCATCAGGGAAAGTGCCAGCTTCGAAGGTTGCGTTGATGGTGCGTCGTAGCTCCGGTGCAATGGCGGCGGCGGCTCTGTGGAAGATGTGAGGAGGGCTGCTAAGTGAATGCCCTTCATGGTCGATGCGGTGCCTTCAGTGGTGACTGGAGTCCAGGAGGAGATGCTGGGGGGGGGGGGAGTTGGTTCTGTGTCCGTAGTCTGTTTGTTGAAATTGTCATAGAGGCATCTTATTTTCAGGTGGAAGTAGGAGCCAAGTTTGTTGCAGAGGTCCTGGGAGGGTGTGATGTCCGTGGCTTCGCTGGGGGCCTTGGTGAATTCCTGGATGATGCTGAAGAGTTCCTTGGAGTTGCTGGCGTTGGCGTGGATTTTGTTTCGGATGAAGGTCCTTTTGGTGGATCTGATGAGTTGGTGGTATTCTGTCATGGCGTTCTTGTATGTGGAGCGGTCCTCCGAAGTTTTGCTGTTTCTCCAATTCTTCTCAAGACGTCTGCAGGTGCGTCTGGATTCTTGGAGGTCGGCGGTGAACCAGGTGGCCTTCCTGAGGTTTTGTCTGTCGGGGTTGCGTAGAGGGGCGAGCTGGTCTGCGCAGTTGGTGATCCATCTGTGAAGTTCTTTGGCTGCGGAGTTAGCTTCGGTTGATGTGTGGTGGCATCGTTGTTGAGGGTGGAGTTGAGGTGCTCCTCGGTGACCTTGCTCCAGTTCCTTCGCGGAGGAAGGGTGCAGGTTTGGGGGCGGTGGGTTTGTCAACTTGGAAGTGTATGCTGTGGTGGTCCGTCCAGGGGGGTTGCATGATGTGGCTGAAGTGGATGTTGTTACCTCCTGCGAAGATGGGGTCGAGGGTGTGTCCCGCCTTGTGGGTAGGGCTGGTGACGAGTTGTTTCAGTCCGAGGTTGTCCAGGGGGTGGAGGAGTTGGCGTCGCTGAGGTTGTCAAAGTGGAAGTTGAGGTCTCCGATGAGTATGTAGTCTGTGGAGGCGATGGCGTGGGACTCGATGAGGTCGGCGATGGTGGTGGTGAACGCAGTTCGAGGTCCGGGGGGTCTGTAGGTGAGGGTGCCGCGTAGGGTCCTTCTGGGTCTGGTCTGTATCTGGAAATGGAGGTGTTCGGTGGTGGGCGGGGAGTCGCTCGTGCTGGAGGTGGTGAAACGGAGGAAGCTCTTGTGTGCGATGGCAAGTCCTCCTCCTGGGCTGTGGGGGCGGTCCTTCCTCTGGATCTTGTTTCCGTCTGGGATGGCGGAGGCAATGTCGGGGCGGAGGTGGGGTTGGTCCACGTTTCCATGAGGAAGGCGACGTCAGGCGAGAGGATGTCGAGGAGGTCCCAGATCTCTACAACATGTCTATGCAGGGAGCGCACGTTGAGGAGGATGCACCTCAGGGCTTCGGGGGTGCTGGCGTCCGTTGCGGGGGGCGGCCGTGGGGGTGCGGAGGGTGGTGAAGGTTTGGCAGCAGTGTCGGCAGGAGAACTGGCCGTGGGTGGTGTTCGGTGTAGACAGCTGGCAGTTGTTGTTCCTTCCAGGGTTGAGTGCGAGGAGGGCAGCTGAGTTGTAGCGGTGGGTGGTCGGAGATCCAGGGTCTCTGGCGCTGGTCGCGGATGGGCTTGCCTGTGGCACGCCAGCGGCGCAGCGGACGCCATAAAATAGAGATGGGGGAGGGAAGTGCAACTGGGAGACGGGAGCGGGAAACGGCAGGGGCCGCGCGGGCAGTAGCGCCAGAAAAGGGCGGCGAAAACGGGCACGGAGGACAAGGGCTCTGGTTCAAGAAACAGGCAAAATGGGCAAAAATAGACAGAGCTACAGAAAATACAGAATACTGATACAAATACAATACAATACAAAAAATAACAAATATAAAGGCACAATAACTGGCAGAAAACAGAAACCATGCACAAAACACAAAGACAGACAACAGCGGACCAGCAGAAGAGCAAGGCTCTCCCACTGGACCACCAGGGATGAGGCGCAGGCAGGAGCCTGCGGGTGGAGGAGGGCCTCGAACACCTACCTTCACAGGGCAGCGGCACAACAGCGGAGCTGCTGGTGGAGAGAGCATGGTCTCCCGCCAGGAGGTCAGAAGGGTTGAGACAGACTGTGCACTCACAGCGGGGCAGTAGGGTAGGACAGACCGTGCACTCACAGCGGGGCGGGAGGGTAGGGACAGACCGTACACTTGCAGCAGGTCGGAAGGGTAGGGACAGACCGTGCACTCACAGTAGGACGGAAGGGTTGGGACAGGCAGTGCACTCACAGCCGGACAGAACGGTAGGGACAGACTGTGCACTCCCAGTGGGGTGGGAGGGTAGGGACCAGCAGGAAAGAAGGGTTGGGAGAGATCATGCACTTACAGCGGGGCGGGAGGGTAGGGACAGACCGTGCACCTCACAGTGGGACAGAAAGGTTGGGACAGACATTGCACTCACAGCAGGACGGAAGGGTTGGGACAGACAGTGCACTCACATAGGGACAGGAGGTTAGGGACGGACTGCACTCACAGCGGGACAGGAAGGTAGGGATGCACAGTGAACTCACAGCGGGACAGAAGGGTTGGAACATACAGTGCACTCCTAGCAGGGCGGGAGGGTTGGGACATGCAGGGCACTCACAGTGGGGCAGGAGGTTTGGGACAGACAGTGCACTCACAGCAGGACAGGTGGGTAAGGGCAGACAGTACACTCATAGCGGGGCCGGAGGGTAGGGACCTGCAGTGCACTCACAGCAGGAAAGCAGAGTAGGGGCAGACCGTGCACTCACAGTGGGACAGAAGGCTTCAGACAAAACCGTGCACTCACAACGGGGCAGGAGGGTAGGACAGACCGGGCACTCACAGCGGGGCGGGAGGGTAGGGACCTGCAGTGCACTCACAGTGGGACAGGAGAGTAGGGACAGACTATACACTCACAGTGGGACAGAAGACTTGAGACATACCATGCACTCACAGCGGGGCAGGAGGGTAGGGACAGACACTGTACTCACAGCGGGATGGGAGGGTAGGGACCTGCAGTGCACTTACAGCGGGACAGGAGAGTAGGGACAGACTATACACTCACAGCGGGACATAAGGCTTGAGACAGACCATGCACTCACAGCGGGGCAGGAGGGTAGGACAGACCGTGCACTCACAGCGGGGCGGGAGGGTAGGGACCTGCAGTGCACTCACGAGAGAGTAGGGACAGGCGCTACACTTACAGCAGGACAGGAGGGTATGGAAAGACATCGCACTCACAGCGGCACAGGAGGGTAGGGACAGACACTGTACTCACAGCGGGATAGAAGGGTTGGGACAGGCAGTGCACTCACAGCTGGACAGAAGTGTAGATACATGCAGTGCACTCACAGTGAGACGGCAGGGTAAAGACACACAGTGCACTCACAAAGGAACTGAAGAATAGGGACACAGCGAGATGGGAGTGTAGGGACAGTATGAACATTCAGTGCACTCATGGGGGGATGGGAAGGTAGGGACAGACAGTGCACTCATAGCGGGAGGGTAGGGACTCTCCGTTCACTCACAGCGGGATGGTAGGGACAGCCAGTGCACTCATAGCGGGACAGGACGGGAGGGTAGGGACACTCAGTGTACTCACAGGGGGATGGATGGGTAGGGACTCTCAGTGCACTCACAGGGGGATGGATGGGTAGGGACTCTCAGTGCACTCACAGGAGGATGGTAGGGACAGCCAGTGCACTCGTAGCGAAACGGGAGGGTAGGGACACTCAGTACACTCACAGTGGAAGGGTAGGGACAGACAGTACACTCATAGCGAGACAGGAGGGTAGGGACACTCAGGCACTGACAGTGGGAGGGTAGGGACAACCAGTGCACTCATAGCGGGACAAGACGGGAGGGTAGGGACACTCAGTGTACTCACAGGGGGATGGATGGGTAGGGACTCTCAGTGCACTCACAGGGGGATGGAAGGGTAGGGACACTCGGTGCACTCACAGGGGGATGGAAGGGTAGGAACACTCAGTGCACTCACAGTGGGATGGGAGGGTAGGGACAGACGGTACACTCCTAGTGGGGTGGGAGGGTCGGGACCAACATAGACTCACAGCGGGATGGGAGGGTAGAGCAGACACTGGGGCGGGGAATTCACTGGGACAAGAAATGCCATTGCATTGCATAATCAGGCAGCCTGGATACATGTAGTGGTTCACACTGAACCCGGATACATGTAACAGTGCACACTTCTACAGGCCAGGTGACACTCACACAGGCCAGTGCATCTAGTGGTGCACACTGAGGCAGCCCAGATACATGTAACGGCGCACACTTGTGCATGTTGGGTGAATGTACTGATGCACATACATACAGCCCAGACATATGTGGCAGTGCACATATAGATAGCTTGGGCATATGTAGTGGTGCATACACAGACAGCCATGATACATGTAGTAGTGCACACTGAACGCGGATACATGTAATGGTGCACTGTTGTGCAGGCCAGATGCATCAAGTGGTGCACACTGAGGGAGCGCAGATAGGTGTAGAGGTGCCCCTACATTCAGCCCAGATACGTTTAGCGGTACACACTATTGCATGTTGGATGCATGTACTGATGTACGTACTTACAGCCAAGACACATGTAGCGGTGCACAGACAGCTTGGACACGTAGTGGTGTACACTCAGCCCGGATACATGTTATTGTGCATACTCAGCCCAGATACATATAGCAGTGCACATTCAACATGGATACATGTAGTGGTGTTTGCTTATGCAGGCTGGATGTATTTAGTGGTGCACACACAACCTGGACATATGTTGCAGATCATACTCAGACAGCCCATTTACATCTAGTATGTTGCAGCACACTTAAATACGTGACCTGGCATTTTTTCACTGCTACGAGACTCATGCGCAGTTACGCTTGCGGCTTATGGCAGGAGCTGTTGTGGTCAGGGGTTCTCATTCATTGTATATGCTTGTTATATTGCGTTCTAACATGAGGCCCGGCATTTGTATGTCTGGGATACTTATGTGCTCAATACCGCTTGCGGCTTAAGGCAGGAGGTGCAAAGGGATTTCGATGTCCACGTGTATCGAGTATGGACCACCTTTGTTGCAGCACACTTAAATACGTGATGTGGCATTTTTCATTTCTACGAGACTCATGTGCGCATTAATGCTTGCGGCTTATGGCAGGAGCTGTTGTGATCAGGGGCTCTCACGGATATATTAAGCGTTATTCCTTGGGGATACAAACTATATTTAGACCCTGGACACGCCTATTTAGGGCATGTTATTTATTACTGACAATGTATGCGATATAGACTGTACTCTTACAATATCTACAGTGAGTATGGTGCCACTGTATTACAGGCTAAAATTGGGTTTTCCACTATGATGACACAGGTATGCTGAATAATGTATTTAACGTTAACAGGAAGATAACATAGATGCATGAGACCACATACGATAACCAGAATAGACAACGCTTATGTACTGTGCGTTTGCGCTTTAGTTGAAGAGTGCTACTTTCTCCACTTTCAGATCATGGACTCGTGATTACAGGATATCTTCCTAGTTACTTTGGATTCGCCCAGCAAGTCTCTTACCCGAGGCTTTAGGTGAGCTTGGTTGACAAGTGAACTGGGGTTAATATTAACTTTGTGAATAACTGAAACTAATTGACACATCTTTACTTACCTGGAGGGCTTGGGATAAGGGGCCTTAAGGTGATTGTCACCATTGAACCATTTATGTTTAATTAGTATACCTTAGCGCTAGCCCGAGGGACTGATAACGGGTTTTATTTTGTGCTTACAGGACAACATCTTATTTTGGTGGTTTGTTGACCGACTGGATTGTGGATTTGAGCTTGTTACAGAATCCGGTTAATACCTTGACTAGACTAGTTGATTTCTAGCCTTTCTATTTCTATCTTTACCGTACACCCTAAACTCCGGCTCCCTTTTTCGTACACGGGTGCTGGTAGTAGGGTAACGTCCTTTTTCAACTTTGATCTAATACACAACCATGGACACTTTCTTCTAGCATTTTAATTTTATTTTTTCCACGGGACAATGAAGATGGTTCTGCTGGAACTATGTTGATTCACATTGCAAGTTATCTGTCGGGTGATGGAAACTTGGTTGCATGATACACGGGTGATTATGGGCACTATGTCTTTAAAAATAGGAACATTGATGATGTCACCTTGTATTTTGGGTTTACAGCCCTGAAGAAGTCATTGTGTGTAAAAACACACGACGAAACACGTGTTGGCTGTAAATTGCTCTATTGTACATCAACATCTGTGGAAGCTGTATATTGAACACATATGTCCTGTTGAACTTCAGACGCTGAGTACCCGAAATAAAAAAGTGGAACGAAAGTGCAATAAGAGACTTTTCATTACTGCTGGACTCTTCATTATCAATTTTGAGTGCTTAGGGGTAAACCATGTTGTCATTGTACTTCCTTCTTTGGGAGGATTATTGGTGGTTGAATTGGCAGCCGACCACTCTTCCCTTGGAGCACCAACATACAGTTGTTTCTCACCATCACACTTGCCCTATATGAATGTAGAGCGCCCGGTCATTCTGTTCTCTTGCCTGGTTGCCAATTTGCTTTGTTTTTTCTGTTTGTGGTGTAACTTCCTATTTGTGGGATCAATCAGGGTTTTCCCTGGTTGCGCGTTTGTCTTCGGGCTGAATGTAACCCCACCTGTGACCCATCAATCGGTAGGCCTGGGTTTGGGTCACAGGGCCTGTCTGACCACGTATCTCTGATTCGGGATTGATGGGGAGATCATCTTGGGTGTATTCGACAGCAATGATACGAGTTTGTTAGGGCTTGTACATAAAACACTACGGTCATTGATATCATATTTACCGACATTCTCATTTTTATATGTACAGATGTCATAGCGTATATCAATACTGCTTTTACTGGTATTGACATTGTTATGCCTGCATGGCGTACATCGACATTGCATTTATGGGTATTGCCGCTGTTGTGCATGCATATATCATAGTGTACATTGACATCGCATTCACCAATATTAACATTCCCCTCTCTGGTTGAATTTTCAACGACATAATTTTCCTCGTATGTCATGACAGTCACATTATTCGAAACAGTAAGTGTTGCTGTAATGTCTGCTACTCTTTCCGTAGCTATTTGCATACTACTTAATGTGAGGACTGCGTTTTTACAGCAGGAAACACCCATTTGTAGGAAACCACACAGCAATAGTCCAAAAATGAAAACTGGAAATAGTTTGGACATCCATAGGGGATCCAAGAAAAAATACTATGAAACCAGTCCTGCTTGGGGGCAGCTCCCTCCTTCTTCATGTCAGCTTGTAGACTATGCAGTGCTTGGATGGAAAGAGCGAGAGTTCCCTTTTCGAGATCATTTCCAGGAATAAACGTACAACAGGAAGCACCAACCTTGGCACACATCCCACCCTCCATCGCGGTCATCAAGTCTAACACGTACCGATGTTGCATAACCATAAGCCGGACGGGTCCTAGTACTTCCTTGATAGTGTTTAGGTCGAGCTCAGTGTCGTAGATCATCTTCAATATTTCCCAACTGGTTATTTGCAACCAGTGGGCTTTTGCCTTTGTTTGCAAGGTGAAGAAGGGTACCGACCGACCTGCATTTACTTGAGTTTCAGAAAACAGTCTAACTTCTTCTGGAATGGCCTTGTACTGAGCCCAGCCAAAGTAATCAGCAGTTCTTCTTCTTTGAGCCTGATTCAACAGAGTTGTTTTCTTCTATAACGCCACACTAGGAACCCCTACGGACCACGCACGCAACCTCGGCATCATACTGCACTACTCGCTCACAATGAACCGCCAAATCAACGCAATGTCCTCATTCTGCTTCCACACGCTCCGCCTGCTCCGAAAGACATTCAGATGGATCCCCACAGAATCCAGAAAGATGGTCACTCACGCACTCATCACCAGCAGATTTGACTACGTCAACGCACTCTACGTCGGCGTCACCCAGAACCAGCTCAGGAAACCTAAGAACGTCCAAAACACCACAGCCAGACTGGTCCTCGACATCCCCCGCCGCAGCCACATAACACAACCCCTCCGACAACTCCACAGGCTGTCAATCAACAAGAGAATCACCTTCAAGCTCCTCACACATGCCTACAAAGCTCTCCACGACGCAAGGCCAGAATATCTGAACCACCGCCTCATATTCCACACACCCGCCAGACAACTCTGCTCCTCCCAACTCGCCCTGGCCTCTGTCCCACGGATCGACAAGACTAGTACCGGAGGAAGATCCTTCTCCTACCTCACCGCCAAGACCTGGAACACCCTGCCCCTCCACCTCAAACAATCTGCGTCGTTGACCCAATTCAGGAAGGACCTCAAGACCTGGCTCTTTGACTGAACCGCCACACCTAGACGGATCAGCAGCCCCCCACAGTGCCTTGAGACCCTCACGGGTGAGTAGCACTAGAATTCCATATCCGGAGTCCACTTGTCATTAATAAAGGCGGCCCCAAATATGTTAAGGGCTACTCTGTGACCACAGACGGAGGCAGGAGTGGACGTATTTGTGCACTGGTGCTGTGGTCTTGCTACCTCCAGGAACCTCTTTTCTATAAAGGCTCTGGCCCAAACAGTGTCCTCCCCTATAGTGCCCCTCCCACGCATCCTATCTAGTCCCATTTGAATTTTGCTAGGTTCTGTAAAAAGGTACAGTGCCGAGGCGTTGGTCTCATACCAGGTGAACTTCACTACTGCTCTACAGGCTCTACTCTATTGAGTTGCATCTTGGCCCTAATCCTAAATAGGTACAGGTGGATAAGACATTTAGCTTTCTCGGGGGCTATCTCTTGGGATAAGTAAAGCCTGTCTGCGCCTACAGTGTGAGGTATGGATGAACATATGTAGCACGATCTGTTCGTGGTTTGAGTGCCCACTGTGGTCATGTGCTGATACCAGGTGTTTTGTTGGAGTGCGCTGTGTAGTGCGTGAGGAATGCTAGCGTTTGGTTCAGCATAATTGTAAATGAGAGCGAGAGAGAGTATTCCCGTTGTCACGTGCATTTCCCTCTGGTCTCTGCACGTGGCATTTAAATGATGTTCTCCCTAATGGAGTTTGGTGTTTTGACTAAACCCTTTTTCCGGAGGCTTTGGGTTTTTGGGCTTCTTCCGGCAAGTCGTTGTGCACCTTCCTGGGGTCTTGTGTAGAGCTGGTTGTAATGTGCCATACAGAAGCTGCTCTGTGGTCCCCGTGATTCGTAAGGGGCAATGACTGGGATCAGGCCTATAGCTCCCTTGGATGATGTTTGTGAGGCCCTGTGTATCTTAGTCGACAAGCTGGGTGCGGTGGTGAGCATCTTCATTCACCTTTGTGTAGGGGGATGCGATGGTGATCAATGGAACCCCTTTCCTTCTTGTCGCTCCTCCCCCCTCGGATTCAGGATGCTTTGCGTCTGCTGCCCGTGGCGGGAATCAAGGACTTTCTACCCGGTGACACGCTACCCGCGCTGTTTTAGAGGGGCATGACCCGAAGAGCAGACTTTGGATGTATTTTGAAGCATAAAAGGGAGAGGAGGAGGAGGCAGAATGTGTCCTGCTTATTATGGGAGTCAGGTGTGTGCGGCTGGGACTTGTCGTGCTGTGAGTAACGAACTGCAACGGCTGATTGTCCAGGTGAATTTTATTATTGACTTGGTGCCTAATTTGTGGATGGACTGCAGAGTTCTATGAGTACCTTCAACCCCCCAGATGCATGGAAAACCTGGCTTCCTGCACCGGAGCGTCGCATCATTTTGGAACTAAAAAGGGGGCCTCCATTTGGTGGAAACCCTGGGGTTGGTGAGACTTACGTAGCTTGCCCAAAGCTTGATTTGGACTGCTGGACCTGGGTGTCTGCTTTTATGTACCGGTGGGGGCTGCCCTGCCCCCTTGTCAGAGTGCCCTCCCCCCGGGGCGTGTGCATCCAACCCCGCCCTGGTGGACTAGCAGCAAAGTGGGGCCTAGGCCCCTGCAGGCACCCAGAATGGCGGGTTAGCGTGTATTCCGGATCGACTGGACATACGGCAGCCCTGAGTTTTTCCTGAACTCAAGTAAAGGCTTGAGGTTTTTCCTGCTGCTGTGTCACAAGTCTTTATTGTTTTAGTAAGTTTCTGAAGTGGGGATATGTCATTTTGGGGGTTTGGATCCACTGCGTATTTGTATTCTATGGTTGTGCTAGGGCATTACCACCCCAGACAGTCACCCCTCTCTTCTGTGCCCCCAGTCCCTGCTACGCTGGGCTCCCTATCTGCTTCAGCGGTTGCCACATGCTCGGCAAACCACCCAGCCCGTTGCCGCAGGGTGGCTGTAGCCTGATTTCCTTGAGGCTAATTGTACAATGGAATTGCGTTGCTCTGGGTTTGGTTTTGGGGATGGATATTCTCCGGGGGCTCTTCTAGTACTATTCCTTTCTGCTTGTGATATGCTTTTAGGCTACAATAGTCGGCCTTGTGGTTTCTTCTGTAACAATAATGGCATTCTCTAGAATTAGAAAGCTGCCAGCATTTGTGCCCCCTCTTCTTCCAGCCGGGTGTCACATGCATGCTTGTGGCCGCCGCAGCCCTCCTCTTCACTTCTTTTAGACACTGTCAGTGTTAAGAAACCGACAGTCCTTAAGAAAACTCTTTTAATTTAAAAATAATATCTCTCCATCCACATGGGTCCCAGGTACCTATTGTGCCTATGACTGTAGTCTCTGCAGTCCCCTCTCCACAGGGGTCCCAGGTACCTATCGAGCCTCTTAATGTAGTCTCTGCAGTCCTCCCTCCATCTGCAGGGGCCCCAGGTACCTATCGTGCCTCTGACTGAAGTCTCTGCACTCATCCCTCCACAGGGGTCCCAGGTACCTATCGTGCCTCCACTGTAGTCTCTGCAGTCCTCCCTCCACAGGGGTCTCAGGTACCTATTGTGCCTCTGACTGTAGTCTCTGCAGTTCTCTCTCCACAGGGGTCTCAGGTACCTATTGTGCCTCTGACTGTAGTCCTCTCTCCACAGGGGTCTCATGTACCTATTGTGCCTCTGACTGTAGTCTCTGCAGTCCTCCCTCCATCCACAGGGGTCCCAGGTACCTACCGTGCCTCTGACTGAAGTCTCTGCAGTCCTCCCTCCACAAGTGTCCCAGGTACCTATCGTGCCTCTGACTGTGGTCTCTGCAGTCCTCCCTCCACAGGGGTCCCAAGTACCTATCGTGCCTCTGACTGAAGTCTCTGCACTCATCCCTCCACAGGGGTCCCAGGTACCTATCGTACCTCTGACTGTAGTCTCTGCAGTCCTCTCTCCGTCCACAGGGGTCTCAGGTACCTATCATGCCTCTTACTGTAGTCTCTGCAGTCGTCCCTCCACAGGGATCTCGGGTACCTATTGTGCCACTGACTGTAGTCTCTGCAGTCCTCTCTCCACCCACAGGGGTCTCAGGTACCTATCGTGCCTCTCACTGTTCTCTATATCCACAGGAGTCTCAGTTACCTATCATGCCTCTTACTGTAGTCTCTGCAGTCCTCTCTCCCCCCACAGGGGTCTCAGATACCTATTGTGCCTATGAATGTAGTATCTGCAGTGCTCACTCCACCCACAGGGGTCTCACGTACCTATCGTGCCTCTGGCTGTAGTCTCTGCAGTCCTCCCTCCACAGGGGTCCCAGGTACCTATTGTGCCTCTGACTGAAGTCTCTGCAGTCCTCCCTCCACAGGGGTCCCAGGTGCCTATCATGCCTCTGACTGTAGTCTCTGCAGTCCTCCCTCCACAGGGGTCTCAGGTACTTATCATGCCTCTGACTGTAGCCCTCTCTCCATCCACAGGGGTCTCAGGTACCTATTGTGCCTCTGACTGTAGTCTCTACAGTCTTCTCTCCATCCACAGTGGTCTCAGAGACCTATTGTGCCTCTGACTGTAGTCTCTACAGTCTTCTCTCCATCCACAGATGTCTCAGGAACCTATTGTGCCTCTGACTGTAGTCTCTTCAGTTCACCCTCCACAGGGGTCCAAAGTACCTATCGTGCCTCTGACTGAAGTCTCTGCCGTCCTCCCTCCACAGGGGTCTCAGGTACCTAGCGTGCCTCCACTGTAGTCTCTGCAGTCCTCCCTCCACAGGGGTCTCAGGTACCTATCGTGCCTCCACTGTAGTCTCTGCAGTCCTCCCTCCACAGGGGTCTCAGGTACCTATCGTGCCTCTGACTGAAGTCTCTGCAGTCCTCCCTCCATAGGGGTCTCAGGTACTTATCGTGCCTCCACTGTAGTCTCTGCAGTCCTCTCTCCCCCACAGGGGTCTCAGGTACCTATCGTGCCTCTGACTGTGGTCTCTGCAGTCTTCCCTCCACCCACAGGGGTCTCGGGTACCTATCGTGCCTCCACTGTAGTCTCTGCAGTCCTCCCTCCACAGGGGTCTCAGGTACCTATCATGCCTCCACTGTAGTCTCCTCAGTCCTCCCTCCACAGGGGTCTCAGGTACCTATCGTGCCTCTGACTGTAGTATCTGCAGTCCTCTCTCCATCCACAGGGGTCTCAGGTACCTATTCTGCCTATGTCTGTAGTATCTGCAGTCCTCTCTCCATCCACAGGGGTCTCAGTTACCTATCATGCCTCTTACTGTAGTCTCTGCAGTCCTCCCTCCACAGGGGTCTTGGGTACCTATTGTGCCTTTGACTGTAGTCTCTGCAGTCCTCACTCCACCCACAGGGGTCTCACGTACCTATCGTGCCTCTGACTGAATTTTCTGCAGTCCTCTCTCCCCAGGGGGCCCAGGTACCTATTGTGCTTCTGACTGTAGTCTCTGCAGTCCTCTCACCACCCACAGGGGTCTCGGGTACCTATCGTGCCTCTGACTGAAGTCTCTGCAGTCCTCCCAGGTACCTATTGTGCCTCTGGCTGAAGTCTCTGCAGTCCTCCCTCCACAGGGGTCTCAGGTACCTATCATGCCTCTGACTGAAGTCTCTGCAGTCCTCCCTCCACAGGGGTCTCAGGTACGTATCGTGCCTCCACTGTAGTCTCTGCAGTCCTCCATCCCTTCACAGGGGTCTCAGGTACCTATCGTGCCTCACACTGTAGTCTCTTCAGTCCTCCCTCCACAGGGGTCTCAGGTACCTATCGTGCCTCTGACTGAAGTCCCTGCAGCCCTCCCTCCACAGGGGTCTCATGTACCTATTGTGCCTCTGACTGTAGTCTCTGCAGTCCTCCCTTCACAGGGGTCTCAGATACCTATCGTGCCTCTGACTGTAGTCTCTGCAGTCATCCCTCCACAGGGGTCCCAGGTACCTACTGTGCCTCTGACTTTAGTCTCTGCAGTCATCCCTCCACAGGGGTCTCAGGTACCTATTGTGCCTCTGACTGTAGTCTCTGCAGTCCTCACTCCATCCACAGGGGTCTCAGGTACCTATCGTGCCTCTCACTGTTCTCTATATCCACAGGAGTCTCAGTTACCTATCATGCCTCTTACTGTAGTCTCTGCAGTCCTCTCTGCAGTCCTCTCTCCTCCCACAGGGGTCTCAGGTACCTATTGTGCCTATGAATGTAGTATCTGCAGTGCTCACTCCACCCACAGGGGTCTCACGTACCTATCGTGCCTCTGGCTGTAGTCTCTGCAGTCCTCCCTCCACAGGGGTCCCAGGTACCTATCGTGCCTCTGACTGAAGTCTCTGCAGTCCTCCCTTTACAGGGGTCCCAGGTACCTATTGTGCCTCTGACTGTAGTCTCTGCAGTCCTCCCTCCACAGGGGTCTCAGGTACTTATCATGCCTCTGACTGTAGCCCTCTCTCCATCCACAGGGGTCTCAGGTACCAATTGTGCCTCTGACTGTAGTCTCTACAGTCTTCTCTCCATCCACAGTGGTCTCAGGTACCAATTGTGCCTCTGACTGTAGTCTCTGCAGTCCTCCCTCCATAGGGGTCTCAGGTACCTATCGTGCCTCCACTGTAGTCTCTGCAGTCCTCTCTCCCCCCACAGGGGTCTCAGGTACCTATCGTGCCTCTGACTGTGGTCTCTGCAGTCTTCCCTCCACCCACAGGGGTCTCGGGTACCTATCGTGCCTCCACTGTAGTCTCTGCAGTCCTCCCTCCACAGGGGTCTCAGGTACCTATCGTGCCTCTGACTGTAGTCTCTGCAGTCCTCCCTCCACAGGGGTCCCAGGTACCTATCGTGCCTCTGACTGTAGTATCTGCAGTCCTCTCTCCATCCACAGGGGTCTCAGGTACCTATTGTGCCTATGTCTGTAGTATCTGCAGTCCTCTCTCCATCCACAGGGGTCTCAGTTACCTATCATGCCTCTTACTGTAGTCTCTGCAGTCCTCCCTCCACAGGGGTCTCGGGTACCTATCGTGCCTTTGACTGTAGTCTCTGCAGTCCTCACTCCACCCACAGGGTCTCACGTACCTATCGTGCCTCTGACTGAATTTTCTGCAGTCCTCTCTCCCCAGGGGCCCCAGGTACCTATTGTGCTTCTGACTGTAGTCTCTGCAGTCCTCTCACCACCCACAGGGGTCTCGGGTACCTATCGTGCCTCTGACTAAAGTCTCTGCAGTCCTCCCAGGTACCTATTGTGCCTCTGGCTGAAGTCTCTGCAGTCCTCCCTCCACAGGGGTCTCAGGTACCTATCATGCCTCTGACTGAAGTCTCTGCAGTCCTCCCTCCACAGGGGTCTCAGGTACGTATCGTGCCTCCACTGTAGTCTCTGCAGTCCTCCCTCTCTTCACAGGGGTCTCAGGTACCTATCGTGCCTCACACTGTAGTCTCTTCAGTCCTCCCTCCACAGGGGTGTCAGGTACCTATCGTGCCTCTGACTGAAGTCCCTGCAGCCCTCCCTCCACAGGGGTGTCATGTACCTATTGTGCCTCTGACTGTAGTCTCTGCAGTCCTCACTCCATCCACAGGGGTCTCAGGCACCTATCGTGCCTCTCACTGTTCTCTATATCCACAGGAGTCTCAGTTACCTACCATGCCTCTTACTGTAGTCTCTGCAGTCCTCTCTCCTCCCACAGGGGTCTCAGGTACCTATTGTGCCTGTTATGTTATGTTATTTAAATTTATATCAGGCACAACAGCTACCCAAAAGGGTTTCCCGGCGCCAGCCAAAGAAGGAAAAAGAAACTACTGATTGAACAACCAGGTTTTGAGCGTTTTACGAAAGCGCGTATAAATGGTTTCACTCCGGAGTGATAACGGAAGAGCATTCCACAAAGAGGGGCCTAGGTAGGCAAAGGAGCGACCGCCCATACGGGACAATCTAATCCTAGGCACCGTAAATTTTGCCTGAGTGGTGGAGCGAAGAGTGCGTGCGGGCAGATAGGGTTTAACTAGTTTTTGCAGATACTGAGGAGCCGTACCCTGCTTGACCCTGAACATATAGCTCAGCGCTTTAAACTTGATCCGACTCTCGACTTTGAGCCAGTGGAGGTCTCTCAAGGAACCCGAGATGGAGGCAGCTCTAGGAACTTGGCAAAGCAATCTTGCCGCAGAATTCTGCACCAGCTGCAGCTTGCGTGTCACATCCTTATTGGCTCCTAAATAGAGAATATTACCGTAGTCCAGTCTAGATGTTACCAGTGCCTGGACTATGGTTCACTGGGTGGACTGCAGAGACTTCAGTCAGAGGCACGATAGGTACCTGGGACCCCTATGAATGTAGTATCTGCAGTGCTCACTCCACCCACAGGGGTCTCACATACCTATCGTGCCTCTGGCTGTAGTCTCTGCAGTCCTCCCTCCACAGGGGTCCCAGGTACCTATCGTGCCTCTGACTGAAGTCTCTGCAGTCCTCCCTCCACAGGGGTCCCAGGTACCTATCGTGCCTCTGACTGTAGTCTCTGCAGTCCTCCCTCCACAGGGGTCTCAGGTACTTATAATGCCTCTGACTGTAGCCCTCTCTCCATCCACAGGGGTCTCAGGTACCTATTGTGCCTATGACTGTAGTCTCTACAGTCTTCTCTCCATCCACAGTGGTCTCAGGGACCTATTGTGCCTCTGACTGTAGTCTCTACAGTCTTCTCTCCATCCACAGATGTCTCAGGAACCTATTGTGCCTCTGACTGTAGTCTCTTCAGTCCACCCTCCACAGGGGTCCAAAGTACCTATCGTGCCTCTGACTGAAGTCTCTGCCGTCCTCCCTCCACAGGGGTCTCATGTACCTATCGTGCCTCCACTGTAGTCTCTGCAGTCCTCCCTCCACAGGGGTCTCAGGTACCTATCGTGCCTCTGACTGTAGTCTCTGCAGCCCTCTCTCCATCCACAGGGGTGTCAGGTGCCTATCGTAACTCCACTGTAGTCTCTGCAGTCCTCCCTCCACAGGGGTCTCAGGTACCTATTGTGCCTCTGGCTGTAGTCTCTGCATTCCTCTCTCCATCCACAGGGGTCTCAGGTACCTATCGTGCCTCTGACTGAAGTCTCTGCAGTCCTCCCTCCATAGGGGTCTCAGGTACCTATCGTGCCTCCACTGTAGTCTCTGCAGTCCTCTCTCTCCCCACAGGGGTCTCAGGTACCTATCGTGCCTCTGACTGTGGTCTCTGCAGTCTTCCCTCCACCCACAGGGGTCTCGGGTACCTATCGTGCCTCCACTGTAGTCTCTGCAGTCCTCCCTCCACAGGGGTCTCCGGTACCTATCGTGCCTCCACTGTAGTCTCTGCAGTCCTCCCTCCACAGGGGTCTCAGGTACCTATCGTGCCTCTGACTGTAGTCTCTGCAGTCTTCCCTCCACAGGGGTCCCAGGTACCTATCGTGCCTCTGACTGTAGTATCTGCAGTCCTCTCTCCATCCACAGGGGTCTCAGGTACCTATTGTGGCTATGTCTGTAGTATCTGCAGTCCTCTCTCCATCCACAGGGGTCTCAGTTACCTATCATGCCTCTTACTGTAGTCTCTGCAGTCCTCCCTCCACAGGGGTCCCAGGTACCTATCGTGCCTCTGACTGTAGTCTCTGCAGTCCTCACTCCACCCACATGGGTCTCACGTACCTATCGTGCCTCTGACTGAATTTTCTGCAGTCCTCTCTCCCAAGGGGCCACAGGTGCCTATTGTGCTTCTGACTGTAGTCTCTGCAGTCCTCTCACCACCCACAGGGGTCTCGGGTACCTATCGTGCCTCTGACTGAAGTCTATGCAGTCCTCCCTCCACAGGGGTCCCAGGTACCTATTGTGCCTCTGACTGAAGTCTCTGCAGTCCTCCCTCCACAGGGGTCTCAGGTACGTATCGTGCCTCCACTGTAGTCTCTGCAGTCCTCCCTCCCTTCACAGGGGTCTCAGGTACCTATCGTGCGTCACACTGTAGTCTCTTCAGTCCTCCCTCCACAGGGGTCTCAGGTACCTATTGTGCCTCTGACTGAAGTCCCTGCAGCCCTCCCTCCACAGGGGTCTCATGTACCTATTGTGCCTCTGACTGTAGTCTCTGCAGTCCTCCCTTCACAGGGGTCTCAGGTACCTATCGTGCCTCTGACTGTAGTCTCTGCAGTCATCCCTCCACAGGGGTCCCAGGTACCTACTGTGCCTCTGACTGTAGTCTGTGCAGTCATCCCTCCACAGGGGTCCCAGGTACCTACTGTGCCTCTGACTGTAGTCTCTGCAGTCCTCACTCCATCCACAGGGGTCTCAGGTACCTTTCGTGCCTCTGACTGTAGTCTCTGCAGTCCTCACTCCATCCACAGGGGTCTCAGGTACCTATCATGCCTCTGACTGCAGTCTCTGCAGTCCTCCCTCCCTTCACAGGGGTCTCAGGTACCTATCGTGCCTCACACTGTAGTCTCTTCAGTCCTCCCTCCACAGGGGTCTCAGGTACCTATTGTGCCTCTGACTGAAGTCCCTGCAGCCCTCCTTCCACAGGGGTCTCATGTACCTATTGTGCCTCTGACTGTAGTCTCTGCAGTCCTCCCTTCACAGGGATCTTGTGTACCTATCGTGCCTCTGACTGTAGTCTCTGCAGTCCTCCCTCCACAGGGGTCTCAGGTACGTATCGTGCCTCCACTGTAGTCTCTGCAGTCCTCCCTCCACAGGGGTCCCAGGTACCTACTGTGCCTCTGACTGTAGTCTCTGCAGTCATCCATCCACAGGGGTCCCAGGTACCTATTGTGCCTCTGACTGTAGTCTCTGCAGTCCTCACTCCATCCACAGGGGTCTCAGGTACCCATCGTGCCTCTGACTGTAGTCTCTGCAGTCCTCACTCCATCCACAGGGGTCTCAGGTACCTATCGTGCCTCTTACTGTAGTCTCTGCAGTCCTCCCTCCACAGGGGTCCCAGGTACCTATTGTGCCTCTAACTGCAGTCCTCCCTCCACAGGGGTCCCAGGTACCTATTGTGCCTCTGACTGAATTCTCTGCAGTCCTCCCTCCTCAGGGGTCTCAGGTACCTATCGTGCCTCCACTGTAGACTCTGCAGTCCTCTCTCCATCCACAGGGGTCTCAGGTACCTATCGTGCCTCTGACTGAAGTCTCTGCAGTCCTCCCTCCATAGGGGTCTCAGGTACCTATTGTGCCTCCACTGTAGTCTCTGCAGTCCTCTCTCCCCCCACAGGGGTCTCAGGTACCTATCGTGCCTCTGACTGTGGTCTCTGCAGTCTTCCCTCCACCCACAGGGGTCTTGGGTACCTATCGTGCCTCCACTGTAGTCTCTGCAGTCCTCCCTCCACAGGGGTCTCCGGTACCTATCGTGCCTCCACTGTAGTCTCTGCAGTCCTCCCTCCACAGGGGTCTCAGGTACCTATCGTGCCTCTGACTGTAGTCTTTGCAGTCTTCCCTCCACAGGGGTCCCAGGTACCTATCGTGCCTCTGACTGTAGTATCTGCAGTCCTCTCTCCATCCACAGGGGTCTCAGGTACCTATTGTGCCTATGTCTGTAGTATCTGTAGTCCTCTCTCCATCCACAGGGGTCTCAGTTACCTATCATGCCTCTTACTGTAGTCTCTGCAGTCCTCCCTCCACAGGGGTCCCAGGTACCTATCGTGCCTCCTACTGAATTTTCTGCAGTCCTCTCTCCCCAGGGGCCCCAGGTGCCTATTGTGCTTCTGACTGTAGTCTCTGCAGTCCTCTCACCACCCACAGGGGTCTCGTGTACCTATCGTGCCTCTGACTGTTGTCTCTGCAGTCCTCCCTCCACAAGGGTCCCAGGTACCTATTGTGCCTCTAATTGAAGTCGCTGCAGTCATCCCTCCACAGGGGTCTCAGGTACCTATCGTGCCTCTGACTGTGGTCTCTGCAGTCCTCTTTCACCATGGGTCTCAGGTACCTATCATGCCTTGTTGCGGGAATTCTGCTCATACACAGAACTATGCACAAGAAAATAGGACCACAGTAAATAGGGGTGTACCTCCTATCACCTTAGTACCCAAAATCCCAACCGACTAACAATAGTGTCTCATTCGGTCTCCTACAAATATCAAGAAGCTACGAATGTTTAGACAACCCAGAACACGAGCACTCCCGACTCACCTCAGAGTCGCGGGAACAAGACACTCTTTCGCTCTCACGTACTTGTCCACAATAAAAATAATCAGAGTCACTAAATAAGTTCAATATGTTTATTTTGACTCTAGTGATTCATGAAACAGTATGCAAACCACAACTAGCAGCAAAATGCATAAGGCAAGAATCATTAGCATTGTTACAACACCATAGAATACAAAAGGAGTTGTCATTTTATAAAGACTGTGAAAAAGGCTAAATAACTGGGCCTAATCACCCTCCCCACGGCAGTAAGAAGTTATTTTATATAACAGAAGATCTCTAGGCGTTATTAGCAGACCCCTACCTGAAAGCCTAAACGCAAAGGTTTACATCATAGGAACAGCAGCGCTCAGCTCCATGGAACGGCTTTCTTCAAGTGTGTTTCAAAAACATGCAACAACGTTATATCAAAGCACGATTCTTCCACATTGCAGCTGTTGGTAATATGTTTTGTCTAGGTAATAGGGACTGACCAGAACAGAATAACAAGAGACATTGTTGACCGACCTTGCACATTATGTTCAGACAGAATTGAAGGGAGGGCTGAGAACGTGAAAAACAATCTGTTATCATGTACAGGGCAGAGGCAAAGTGTTGCGAAAACAAACGCTTAGCAGAGGCGTACGCAAAAGCAGCAACATAGGGCAAGCAAAACTCATGCTAACTTAGCAATGTCGACAATGTATCTAAGGGCCACATAACCCCATATAACACCCTCCCCCTGGTAAGTCAGTAGGACATAGACAAAAGAACAAAAACAGAGTTCAAAAGCCAGGCAGTGTTTAAAATATTGGTGAGGGACTTTCCCAAAAAAACAAATCGGAGAAAAAAGGGAAAGTTCGAAAAAAGCTAAAGGCACGCTGAGCTTGAAAAAAAAAAGAGTCTGTATGTCAGACTGTGGAGTAGGGACGACCCAAGTAGTCAATCCATGAAGGTTTGGGTGCAAAGGAATGCAATTCCTTCCAATAGTTCATCATTGTCATTGGTGGAAAAAAGTGAAGACATCCAATTGAGTAAGTCGAAGGAACAATCATGTTCCTCACAAACAGGAGCATCCAAAAATAGAAAAGGCAAACTTGCGTGATATTCAATGAAACTTCGTTGTAGGAAAGTCTGCGCAGCCGCACAGATATCCCATTGATCCAAGATTCCAAGTAAAGCTGCACGCGTCATTAGACCATCCACAGAACAGGCCATGGCATGCGTCTCTAAGAGACCCATCAACCGGCTGAAATCAGGGATTGGACACTACGTGTTCGAAAAGCAAAGTTCCATCGCCCAGGAGAAATTACATCGTTTGCAATGAAGCACTGGTTGCACGCAAGTAAAATAGGCAAAGCAGAACGTCAAGTCGTAAGTTACGCCAAGTGTGGCTAAAGGCAAGCATCCAAAAGCCTCATATAGGCGATGACGATACAGTTGTAGGTGGGCCGGGCTGTGCAGAGCCACAAACTGAGCAGCCATTGCGAAGCACAAGGAGAAGGAGCAGAACTCCAGCTGCCAGCGCCAATATTAAGGGGAACCCTCCGAAGACGCTGGAAAATATAGAATGAATAAAAGCCGGTATTACCCCGAATTTAGTTTGAAAGGAAGAGACCAGGCCAGATCCCACACATTTAAAAAAATGGGCAAGGCCTGTCGTATCAGATGCATTAAATATTTGGTGAATTAATTCCCCAAAATGAAGTGGGAGGTTAGTGTTAAGGAGTGACTGTATCTCACTTGAGGTCCGAGCCACCTGAAGTCTGAATGTTTCACGGGCGGAAGTGAGGGCCACCTCCTGTTGAAATAAAAGGACTTTGAGCCTGCTCAACTTGTTGAACTCTGTTTTCAAAGTCGGAATGGAAGGCCAAAGCGAAGAATCTAAACTCCCTTGCGGGGGTGGGAAAAGGACATTGCTACAGCAAGTTACGCGCTGGGAAACAGTAACCAAGTATGGGACACCCGCCCGCAAACCACAGCAGTCTTGATTGTTTAAAATGAGATAGCTTCCGTTAGTAATCAATGTAAAGACAGGCGTGATGGATGGTACTGGGGTCCCTTTTAAAAAGCAAGCTAGATTGGGCGCTAACACGTTACATTCGCCATGCAACTTAACGTGTTTGCACACAAGAGAGTGACCCACTACCGAATCACACTCCTCCCCTGTGAGGAAAACTTCTTTATCCTTCCTTAAACAACGATAAGCAATGGGCAGGACCCATAATTCATGCAGAAAAGCAGTGCCAAGCGGTTCAAAGCGGCCAACAGGAAAGTGTTGCATACATGATTCAAATTGAAAAAGTGAAAAAGGCAAAGCGATAACGCCATGAATTAACCAAACAGCAGAGTCTGTTTCCGTTACAGGGAACGGCAAAGGCTCCAATTGTTCAATATGTAACAGCGTATATACAGCATCTTTCATGGACATAAACGTCTGTTTATCAGTCAGGTTAAAAGGCAAGAATAAAGCAGTGGCATTCAAATAATCCCAAGGCACTTTACCCATTTTCAGTGTCTGCAACGTCCAAGCAAATTGCATGACCGACCTTAACTGATTCTGACCATGATATAACACAGAAACATCACTTTGCACAATATCTATTACAGAAGAAACAATATTGTCCAAGGTGTAGATGTGTGAAGAAAGCGTGTTAATGCTGTTGTCCACTACAGCAAGGACTTTTTCCAAGTTTGCCTGGTCAATTTGACGCAGACGGAAGGCGGCTTCCATCTGGGAAAGTTTCCAAATTTCATTATAAGAGGCATAAAGAAATCGCTTGGCCCTTGGATTACGTGGGCCTAGAAGAAAATCAGCCAAATCTATATAGTTCGATAGGATGGAAAGGTGCTGTTTGACAGACGCAAGGGTAGAGTGTTGTAACCACTGCTGGCACAATTTACCTACCGAGCATGTAGTCACAGAATGAAGAGGTGGATAACGAGGATCAGGCTTAGTCTGAAAGAAACCAGGTGTAACATTACAGAAACGCAACTGGCATGCATTAGCTTTAGATTGCCACAGCAACCATCCCAATGGATCAATTTCAGAGACATTAAAGGAGGCATTTTGAAGGAGAGCCTGCAAAGCCTCAATAGTGTAGTTATTATGTAACTGCCAATTATTATATTCAGCTAATGATGGAATTGATGGGGTATTTAGGTTTTTGACAGTGGCAAGGCCATAACAGGATGTTTGGTAAATGATTTCATTTAAAAACAGCAATTGAGTCGGGATCAGGCAGGCACAATGTAATGCCTCAGTGCCCTGAACCTGCCATGGCTTTGTGCCCCAAATTGATTTTAAATCTATAGTCTGTTTCCAATGGTCATAACCCTGTGTGGCCAACTGCGTTCTAAACGAGTTGGCGTAAATTAGTTTAGTGTGGGATAACAGGTACTTCGATGTAGGGGATTTTTGAAGTCTAAAATAATAGGATTCAGGATTGGTCAAACCATAGTTAGAAAAATAGGTGAACTTATCCCTAAGCTTTTTAGAACTCCCCTGTAAGGGAGTTGGACAATGTTCCCATTGGGTAAAATTAAAAACGCGTCTCATGGTGTTTGATTTGTGTACAAAATTATGCCCATAATGTTGATAGCAAAAGAGATCACCATAATTGGCAGAATTTAAATACAAATCTTCAGCATCAAAGGCAGCATAATATTTTAAGTCAGAAAACAATGCATGAACGGCCTGCACATCCCAATCATCCAAATGTATGTCCCGTGTCACCACATCTCCTAACGAGACGCGAAACACGTACGGAACTCTAAGGACCTCAGTCGGGCCATGGATTTTATAAGCTACTTTGTCCCAAATGATGCCATCATGAACAGGAAAAGCTGAAATATTCACAAAAGTCTTGTCACGTTTCATGATATGGGACGATATGTGAGGAGCCAAAGTTCCATCGACCATTTTTACTGCAGAGCGTTCAGGGAGATAATGCCCATTTATAAGTAAAAAGAACACTGTCACAAATCCAATTGACATGAAGAGAAATATCAAGATAAGCACCAACCAAATGTAGGTCCATGGGGGAACGAAGTATGTCTTTTTGAACCAGGAGTAAAAGATACGCAACTTAGACTTAGGTGCATCAGGCAAACTGGATGACGAGTAGGACGAGGCAGAAGAAAGGTGTGCCGGTTCTCCTTCACAGGCACTCACTGGACTTGGAAGCAAAGGTGAAAGCGTTGAATCCTCCATTCGTACACGTGGGCTAGATGGTATCTCACACACGGAATCAGTAGCCGGAAAAGGACACACAAGATCCATCGCAGAAGATGACTGTCGCATAGGCTGAAGATCAATTACAGTGTCCATCATATGAGCAGACATTCTTGTGGCAGCAGGTGACGACAAAGTTAACGGTGCTAAGGATATTGCGTTGCACGAAACTGCAGGTGTCACACTATTCAGAATCGGCCACACGGTGTAACTTGACATTGTCCACTGAGAGGTATCTGTTGTCTTTGCGACCTGGCAATGGTGGTAGAATGACAGTACGAGTACCCTTCAGTCCAAGTACAGAAACCGGAGCACGATAAGAGGGACCAAATTCTTTTTTGTTTTCAATCTTCTCCCGCACCAGATCTCCAACTTTAGGAAGCCAACCGGTAACAGGAATCAGTTGTGCATCAGCAGGCGAAGATGGTAAATGCTCAGTTGCCAGAGTATCACGGGACTTTTGATGATCCTGTAACATAGCAGAATGATTATCTACGTCAAACTTAGAGGCAGCCGCCACAATGTCCAGACCATCAAGGTCAGGAACAAACATGTGAAAGCCAAAGAGCATTTCATAAGGGGTCCGCCCACCCAGAGATCTTCTAGGGAGATTATTTAATGCACGTTGGACCCCATACAAGTAGGACAGCCAGTCCCTAAGACTCTAGCTGTCAAGGATTGCTTTAAGTCACGGTTCATTCGCTCCACAACTGAATTGCCCTCAGGCCTGTATGGAGACGAAAACTGCACCTGTACCCCCAACGACTTCATCGCATCCTTGTATGCCTTAGAGGCAAACGCTGGACCTTGGTCAGAATGGAAGGTACCACAGGCAAACATCCCGATAAAGACACGCACATCCCTGATGACATTTCGAGCATCAGCACTACGTTGTGGCCATACCCACAGGAATCAAGTGCAGGAATCAACCGCAACCAAGATATACTTGTATGCAGTATCAGAAGAAAGAGGACCGCAGTGATCAAGATAGACACAGCCAAAAGGTCTATTAAAAATACATAACTGTGTTTGTGGCGGACGTGGGACTGTAGAAGGCTTGATTTGTTGACAAACATCACAGCAAAGAACATAGTTACGAGTCTGTTTATATAAACCACGCCACCAGTAACGTTGCTGAAGAATAGAGACTGTTGCCGACACACCAGCATATGCCAAAGCAATGCCTTCGTGTGCGGCCTTGATCAACGCTTGTCTGCGGTCAGAGTTGGGAATCAGCCGATCCCCATTTGAAGGAATGGTAGCATAAGGAACCTGTTCGGGAATTACATGATGAGAGTATTTAGAAGGGAAACCCGCAGGATAATTACCTCCCTCCCTAGTTGCAGCGACCGCTGCCAGAATGTCATTATCAACCTTAGTCATAGATCTTTTAACTGCTGCTATGGAACACGTGGCTACTGCAGACTTGGCCGCTTCATTAGCCAGAGAATTACCAAGAGCGTGTGTTCCAATACGCTGGTGGCCAAGAGTGTGAATAACATGTGTGAGAGGCAGACGTTGTTTAAGATCTGCGACTCGAACCCAAAGCGTTTTATGCTTAATTGCGCTGCCCTTAAAATCGCGGTAATCATTTTGAGACCAAAAGAATAAGTTGTCATTGAACGACTGGACACAATAGTAAGAATCGCACACAATAAGAGTATTCACAAGAGGATCAGCAAACTCTAGAGGTAGAACAAGAGCACGCAGCTCGGCCAATTGCGCCGTGCAGTCTCCTAGTGCCTGTGTGTGCACAATGGATGACTTAAACTCTCCATCTTCAATGGAGCCAGCTACAATAGCGCAAGCCGCAGAATAAGCATGTTTGGAACCCGTGGCCGGTTGCGCCGAGCCATCGGTATAAATGATGCATTTGTATTCACTCAGAGGAAGAAGCGACAAAGGAGGAGGATGAACAAATTCATACTGCAAAAACTCCTGAGTCTGAAGAGATGGATCAAAGACAAAAGTGACATCTGAAGACGTCAAAGAAGTAGCCCACTGAATCCAACGTGGGTGCAATGCCTTCGAGTTAGGCACACTAGCTTTAGTCACTGCTTCCAAAGCAGGGAAGGGAGTGACCATAAGAATGCGTTTGCCCTGCGCCAGTGAGCGTTCCTTCTGAATCGCCATCTGCACAGCCGTTAAGATTTTTTCTACAGAGGAAAAATGCATTTCAGCCGCAGTGTACAAGTGTGATTTGTATGCAATAGGTATAGTGTCTCCTTCATTGAATGTTAAGTACGTGAAACCCACAGCCCCAGAAACGATACGTATTACCAGGTTGGTGGTGTTATCACGAGTTATTAAGAAGTTAGTCACAAGCAAATCCGCCTGCAAAGACTGCAGAACGAAAGTATGTTCCGGAAGCCAGCTGACAGAAGAGAACTTAGGTTGTATCAACGCATAATGCGGTTTGATACGCTTGGCATAATTGGGAATGTAAGTCCTCCCGAAGTTTAAAAAACCCAGCAGGGATTGTAACTTTTTCAAAGAAGAAGGCAGTTGCAAATGTGAACATTTCTCTAGGAAGTGAGGTGCTAGACCCTTTCCCTCATTATTGAGCTCGTAGCCCAAAAAGAGCGCTGCCAGATGGGCAATGTGTGACTTTGCAAAATTAAATTTATAACCGTAGTCGGCAAAAGACAATATTATGTGGTCGACTGGTCAAGATGCGGCGCGAGGTCGTCGTCAGTCAAATAGATGTCATCAACATACGACAAGGCCTCAGGGTCAATGTCATGCAACAAAGACACAATGCGTGCCGCAAATGCCCCGGGGCTGTTCTTGTACCCCATAGGCAACCGTGTAAATTTTTTCTGATTTCCGACGGCACTGAATGCTGTCAGGTCACCACTCGCACGGTCGAGATTGTGACTGTAGAAACCATTCGAAATGTCAAGTGTCGTTTTGTATTTTTTACGAACAATATTATTCACCAGCGCTGAACTGTGTGTGTTTTGTACCGCAAAGGTGCGGCAATGGCTGTTCAAATTTCTATAATCCAATACAATCCGAAAAGAACCATCAGGTTTAGGGACAGTAAAGAGAGGATTATTCATAGGTGATACACATGACTCAATAACCCCCAGATACTCCAGTTGTCTTAGAATGTCACAAACCGAAGCCTTCGCTTCTCGTTTGATAGGATGTTGAGGTTGAGGTTGCGGCATAGAGCGCAAAGGTATTTCATGAGCTGGCGAATCAACGTCCCAACCTACTTGATTGCGATACACCGCTGGGGCCAAGGCCAAAGCCCATTCCTCCGCGAAAGCCTGTGCTTGTTCCTCAGGGACACAACGTGAAAAACTCGGAAGTATCACATCTTCCCCTTTAGAAGAGGCTAACACAAAGGGTGGCGGCCAATCCTTCTCCGCCAATAAAATGTCATATGTAGCGGTTAGATTCTCCCAGAAAACAACCTTAATGGGACGCAGTATATCACCTTCAATTTGGAAAAGGACTTCGTGTAGTCTATCCGGGGTTGGGGGGCAACCCAGGTATCTGTAGTCTCAATTGTAACAAATGTGTCAGTTGCTGTCACATCCAGACGGGGACGTAGAGCCTCCCTGACTATGGTAATTTCCGCCGCGCTGTCGAGCAGAGTCACTGGCCAAGTCCGATCCAGGAGTCGTGTCCTCACTGTCTGTGGCATATCTCGCTGTTAAAGCGGCAACCTTTTTTTTTTTAAAAGGAGGACGGGTTCGTGCGAAATCACCCTGCTTGTCCTTGAGTTCAAACTGTCGAGGATGTTCACGAAGTTGTGACGCAGGTTGACTTCTACCCCGATCCTGGCGATCCCCTCCACCGGCTTGTGAGCCTGATGTTTCCTGTAAAGAACGAGGAGAACGCTGATCAGGAACCTGAAATCTTTCAGGAGACTTAAGTTTAGCGCGATCGCGCAAGTCATAAGTACGTTCAGAAGCATCAGGGGTCGGTGAACTGGCACGCGAACCCTGCTTCTGTTGTTGGGAACCCTGTTTCTTATTTCTTTGCCAATTCTTTTTAGGAAAGAAAGGGCGCCCATCTTTGTCAGGCTGGGCTTTCTGTTGAACTTGAGACTGCGTTTGTGTTTGAGTTGTAGGCTTATTCCCCAGACTATTGCGGCCTATGGTTTTGTAAGCCTTTGCAATAATCTTTGGTAATTCTCGTGGTCTGTCAGGCTCCGCGACCGCCTCTAAGCGGTTTGCTACTTGAAAGCTAACGGCATCGCCCTTGACATTCGCAAGGATCATATCAGCAACCACGTCAAACACTCCCACCAGTCTCATCCCCAGCTCAACAGCTGCTTCTGCTCCGTGTTCGTCTTGAACGCGTTTAATCACAGAGGGGAGCACGGTCATGGAGGGGGTGCTGAAACACATAGAATATTCCGCTGCAAACACCCTGCCCCAGGTGTTACAATCAGCCAATTCGGGAATTAAGTCCTTAGGTAAACTAATAGATAAAATCGTGTGTTTATCCTAAGGAGTGGTATTAGGAAAGACAGCTTCTATCTGTCCAAATTTCTCGGCAAGCCAATAAGGAAACTCATCCTTATTCTGTGGGCGCTTGCCCATGACAGAATTAACAATAACGGGACTGATGGTTACGCCACCAGGACCCGCAGGTTGTACAGCAGCGCCAGGTGGTCCCACCTGGACGGTGCGTGTTACGTACTGTATTACAGCTCTATATACGCGTACTAACGAATTATGTAAGACGCGGAGCTCTGCCAAAGTTGCAGTTGTAAAAGCACGTGGGTGTGGGGTAAACCCAGCCAAAACGGGCCATGTGGCCCCATCAATAGATAAAGGGCCTAAACGGACTGCCGTTAATGGGTGAGGAAGGGCGCCATTAAACCAAATACGGTGTTGCCAAGCTGTAAGCGGAATCTCAAGAGCTCTGTAAGGCTGATACTGCTGAGGAATGGCAGTGGCAGCATATGTGTGAAACAAATTATCAGTGCCATCCACCGCCGGAAAGGTGACCCAAGAGTAAAAAACTTCAAACTGGTGAGCCGGATCGGCTTCCACCACAAAAATAAGCGCGGCCCCAGCATCAGGGACTGCATAATGAGTCAAGTGCGCCCTCAGCGCGGCTCTGCTATGAGCCGGAATATCAAGAGCCATTACAGAGAAGACAGTAGAACAACTTAAAGAATGGCAGCGCAAACACGGGTTATAAGAAAAGAAATACCTTTTAAAACTTCAAGCTTGGATAAACCTATAAAAATGTCAATATAGGCGGTTACTCCGTCACATCTGTCTCCGGAAACAGAAGTGAGGGTATTGTGGACCAGCACGAGCACTACTCAAGCGTCTCGCAGATAAGAACCAGACCAAACATTGGGCGCCATGTTACGGGGATTCTGCTCAGACACAGAACTATGCACAAGAAAACAGGACCTCAGTAAATAGGGGTGTACCTCCTATCACCTTAGTACCCAAAATCCCAACCGACTAGCAATAGTGTCTCATTCGGTCTCCTACAAATATCAAGAAGCTACGAATGTTTAGTCAACCCAGAACACGAGCACTCCCGACTCACCTCAGAGTCGCGGGAACAAGACGCTCTTTCGCTCTCACGTACTTGTCCACAATAAAAATAATCAGAGTCACTAAATAAGTTCAAAATGTTTATTTTCTCTCGTAACGGAGAATATGCTTCTCCGTTACGAAAGTAACCACCCAAGAGCACTACGGGACTCTCTACCGTATTCCCAGTTTTTACACATCAGGCGTAATTGCTTTGCTAAAGAAGACTACTTTCAAGAAGCCTCTACCCTAGCAACCAAGCTTAAGGCCCGTGGCAACCCAAAAAGATTGGTACGCAATGCCCGGAAGCGAGCATGGTATTGTCCAAGAGAAATTTTGCTTTCACCCAAGGTAAAACCTAATACAAATCGAATTGTGTGTGTGACAACATTCTCACCAGTATCAAACCCCATTCGCAAGTCCATTCTTAGACACTGGCCAACACTCAACGCCGGTAATTTGAATATTGAACGTCCCCTTTTTGCTTTCCGCAAAAGCCACAATTTGAAAGACCACCTTGTAAGAGCAGCACTACCAAGTCCTAAGCCATCCCTGACCCTTGATGCCCACTGGGGCCTTGAACCATTGATAGGACACTCAAAACGTGGTAACTGTAATGTTTGTGACTACACTATAGAAGGCAAGGTTTTCACTTTCAACAATGTTGTAATTAAATCACGGTCATTTTCAAACTGTAAACCCTGTAATGTTATTTATTTGATTCAATGTCCTTGCCTCAAAGTCTACATTGGCCAAACAACGCAGAAAGTTAAGACTCGGATTGGACAGCACCGCAGCAGGGTTCGCTGCCAAACCCCAAAGGCCCCATTGGTTGAACATTTCAATTCTGCTGGCCACAAAGAGGATGACATTAAATGGACATTTCTCAGTGTATTGAAACCACCACCGAGAGGCGCTGACATGGCTCAACTTCTAAACAAAGAGGAATTGAAACATATTATTCGCTTGGACAGCATCAGGCATGGACTAAACAGGAATGAAGATTGGACTACCTTGCTCTAAGTTCCACTTGATGCTCAAAACCAGAAATGTTCCTTCACCAAATACCTCCACTCAAGTGGGGTAGCTGTAAAAAGTCACGCCACTAGTTTGAATCAGTGCCCTACTGTAAACTTACATGGAAATCTACTGTTTAGGGTGCAATTGTGTTGGCTCAATTTCCAATATTTTTTGGTTAATTTGGTATTATTTTTTGTAATTTCTCATTTTAATTTAAATGTCCGCAAACATATTTTCCAATTGGTTTTTAATAGCCTCCTCAGGTTTACTGTATTTTGACCTTACAGAAGGCTAATTCTCCACACCTTTGCTAGCCCTCAAACATTGTTCTGCATTTTAAGAAATGTGGTAACTTCACTATGTTTGTATCTTCACAAATTCTATTCACGGAAACTACCACCATCAGTCTGTCTTCTGTGTCCATCATTCTCCTCACTCAAGATGGCCACCGGGTTTTCACATCCAATAGCGCGCGCGGTTCACACTATAAAGTCCTTTTTTCCTCCACCCGATCAGTATCACGGCCATCGAGCACGCGATCAGATCCAACTCCAGCATTCACCGGTAAGCATGCACCCTAGCGCTCGCCCACCGCGGACCGTCCCATTCCTATGAATCCTGACCTCCTCTCTTTTTTTTTTTTCTTTCTCTAGGGCATTCTTCGGTATCCCCACCCTGCCCAATTTCCGAGCTATCCGAAGCTAGAGTTATGTCAACTATCTTTGACCCCTAACGTAACTGCCTTAATTGTACACTATGGTAAGCGGCTGCTACCACTTCAGGAGCACCTTCTTGTTCACAACATTCACGAAAGCCACCCGCTTTTAAATTAATCTCACTCTCCTTCCCTCCAGGACCGCTCATTGTAGCAGATCCGTAGCTCCTAGCGAGCTTCCACGCATACCCCTCCAGTTCCGCGCATTGCAGCAGACCAGTAGCTCCTAGCGAGCTCCCACGCATGGTTGTTATCATACGCCTCCGGCTCTCCTATTCCCGCACTTTTTTTTTTTTTTTTAATGAGGTCAGTTTACATATCAATTACGCTTTTGTTCGGCATCTGCCTTGTGCACCGTAAGCTGTTTCCCAAACAGTCGTTGCATGCATGGTTCTAGTGCGCATAATTCACTGCCACTCGCGCTTTTTGTTCGATATCTACTTCGCGCATCGGAAACCAATTCTCCAAACAGTCATAGCTTGTTTTTGGCGCTCAGTTCTCACTGCTGCCCGTTCCGTTGTAATTTCAAAATTGCTTGTCACCGTTAGCATGCCTGTAATTACGCAGTATTTGTGAGAAAGTGCCCTCTTTCTTGCATGGTATGCCCCCACTTTTTGCTGAATTGCTGATGTGCTTTGACTGAGTGTGACCTGGGTTCCTGCCAATCAGGTACCCAGGGCCTGTGTTCCTTCCCTAAAACTGCATTGAAGCCTAAACCCAATTGGCATCTCTGGCCACAGGTAGGCCCCTGGTAAATGGTACCACAGGTACCCAGGGCACTGTGACCAGAGAAGGCCTCCAAGGGCTGCAGCACCTACTGTGCCACCCTTAGAGGCCCTGTACCTTTACACACACTGTGGCTTGCGTGTCTTGGTGCAGAACAAAGTGAAGAGTCGACATGGCACACATCCCTGTGTGCCATGCCCACAAACCACTGCCCTGGCATACATCAGTCACCCCTCCAGCTGGGTGCCCTATGCCAGTGGTGAGGGTACAGGTGCATGAGCCCTGTACCCCTACAGTACCCAGGTCCATTCCTGGGCACTGCAAGTGCAGTGCTGCCATTAAGAGTATATGGTGCTGGGAGTTTGTCATTACGAACTCCACAGCACCATAATGGCTTCACGGAAGACTGGGAAGTTTGGTATCAAACTTCTCAGCACATTAAACCCACACTGATGCCAGTGTGGGATTTAATGTAAAATGCACAACAGAGGGCATCTTAGAGAAGCCCCCTGAAACTCGACCAACTCCCAGTGACCTGACTGAGTGGCTGCCGAGGCTGCCACCACCAGACATGTTTCTGGACCCCTGGGTCGGGAGCTTGCCGCTCTCGGGGTCCTGAAACAATGCACATCCTGGGACGAGGTGCCAAGCCTCCTACCCCAGGATGGGCAGGGTTCACGAAGGAGAAGCTTCAAAGGCATACCGCCTTTGTGAGCCTCTCCAGACCACTTGCTGTACTCAGCAACTGGTCCCCACTGGTTCTACCCCCCCACTTTGGGCGGGAGACCCGGCGGGAAAAACAAAGTGAGGAAGAGAGGTGTGCCCACCTCTGCCAACTCCACCCCTAAGGTGGGGGAGGCGAGGTGAAGCACAACCTCGAGTCCCCGCCATCTTGAGGATGGGGGACCCAGCCAACCAAGGACAGGCTTCTGCCCCCTCCCACTGGAGAGTGGCAGAGTAGGGGTGTACCCACCCCAGGGAAGGGACCCATTGGTCCCTGCCCTTTACCTACCTGTAACGCCCTAAATTCAGTATTTAGGGGCACCCTGAACCTTCCTTCCTCAGATCCCGATTCCGAAACTACAAGAAGAACAAGAAAGAAGACCAGCTGTGCAGCTGCTAACAAGAGGACGACACCAACTGACTTGGCCCCAGCCCTACCGGCCTGTCGACCCTCGAACCTGCTCCTGCTAAACCCCGGCGTCTCCAGTGGTCAGCAACCTCAAAAACCCCGGAGGACCTGATTGCCTTGCTCAACCAAAGACTAGGGACTCCCACGAGCAGTGGCTCTGCTCAAACATCTGCAACCCCAGGCCCCAGCCTGAAACCGCGGATCCTGCCCACTCTGCACCCGCCGAGCCCGGCCCGAGCTAAAGTAGACAAAGACCACGAGGACGTCCCCCCAGCGACTGTGCCCAAGAATCCAGCACCCAAGGACTCACCTCGACGCTCCTGACGACGCCTGCAGCCTCAACACCAGGGACCCCTCCAACCGCGACCAGCAGAGGGTAAGATTTCCCGACGCCTAAAGACACCCCTGCACCCCACGGCCCCCTGTGCCCAACTCCTGGGTGTCTACCCCACCTACAGCTTCCCAACTTACCTCTCGAAGTGGTGGTCGCACCTGAAGAATCACCGTCCCCGAGTTTGCAGCCTTTGTTCGTCTCGCAGCTTTCCCATTGAAATCCATTGGGCGCCCGACGGCCCAAAAGCCCACTGCACCCGGCTGCCCCAGTGCCGCTGAGGGTGCACCAACTACCCTGTTCGACTTCCCCACTTGCCCTGAGTAAGTGACCAGGAGCTTTGCTCCCACAGCCGCGTGGCCTGCCTGCTAGCAGCCACCCACCAAAGGCCCCCTGCCCCCCATAGGCTAACATTGGGCCTACTCTCTCTGCACCCGGCCGCCCCTGTGTCGCTGAGGGTGCAACAACAGCACAATCCTGAACTTGGGAGACCCCTGAGTCTTGCCCCAGAACCTTAACTATGCCAGCCGAGTACTTACCTGAAAGCTGATAACTTACATTTTCTCCATAGGGTAACATTGACTGGTTTTCACTTGGAAATTCTTCTAAGTGTCGAGTTTTGGAACTTTGAAATATTCACTAAAAATCGTCTGAATGACAAAATCGAAATTACTCACCTGTTCTCAGGAGAGATCCCAGTGCTGGATTTAGGTACCCAGCACTGACTAGAAAAAGTGATTACAACTGTGATTTTCCGATAACCTGATTTTCCTCCATAGGATAACATTGCCTGGTTTTTACCAGAAATTCTTCTAAGTGTCGATTTTTGCAACATACAAATATTCCTTAAAAATCGCCTGTTTAACAAAAACGATTTCTTTCAACTGTTTACAGGAAATGCACCAGGGCTGAATCCAGGATCCAGCCCTGAGTAAGAAAAACGTTTGTAAAGTAATTCTATTACGGTTTACTTAAAAATCCCATTGAGCTCAATGTTGTAGTTATACCAAGTATTGTGTTGCCTATTGCAACCCCTGTACCTTATTGCATTCAAAGTCTATTGTTCATTGAAAGTATTCAACAAACAGCATCTTATCTTGAGAAAGTATTTTATGCAAACCTGTGGTTCTAAAATAAAATAACAGTATATTTTTTTATACAAAACAATTGGCCTAGAGTTCAGTTCTTGAGTGTGTGGATTCATTTGCTGACTGAGTGTGTACATCAAGTGCTTATCACTGTCCTCTGATACTGCCTTACTGCTCGACCAAGCTACCACTTTAGAGAGTAAGGTTCTATCTAACTTTAACCTCTGCCAAACCTCTGGAGACCCTTGGACTCTATACACACTGTACCTCACTTTGGTGCAGTATATATAGAGCCAGTTTCTTACAGTATTGTCACCCCTTACCGCCCGGCTCCCACCTTACGCCGTAATCCGATATTCTGCACTTGCCGCATGTACCTTTCGCCAATTTCTCACAAAATGACGCACCTCACAGCAAATCGTGTCTTTTGGCTTTCAGCCTTTAAACTCACTGAGGAACCAATTTCACGTAGCTTCATGCCGCCATGGTTTCTGTAATAGCAGTCTGCACTAAATGGCACTATTGATTGAAACCGTGCATCTTATGATGCCTGCACTTATCTGACTATAGCAATTACCCAATTACCATGTACATCAGTTACCACCAGGTGGTTGACTTCTCTCTAAATGTGTCTTCTAATATCGCTTTGTTTTTCTGCCTTTTTCCCATTTTTCCCTTGTTGCACAGGCAGTGTATTGTTTCAGGCTTGTATTACACCCGTCCTGATGATGATCCTAGTATTTTTGTAAAAAGGATCGAAACGTCGTCGACTTAGTTAAACAGTCTGCACGTTAATCCAATGTGTTAAAACCAGTGCAGTACCTGTTAAATTGAAAGCTTGCCCTTATTAGTCGTATTGGCCAGAAGCTACTTTTGTTTTGCCTGAAATGTTTTTTTCCACATGTAATTGTTCTGTGTTTTTGTAGGACGCAGGACTGTGTCCCACTCTATCACTGTGTTCGTGAATTTTTCTGAAATCTTGGGATTCATTAAATTTATTGTCCGGCTGGACATCTTGAATATAGCGCTGATTCTAGTCTATATTTATTACAATTGTATTGTACTCTTTAAGGACCTTTGTTTCTGTAACTAATTGATACCCAAGGTCCTTATCTACCTTGCGGGTTCCCTTGTTTTACTTAAAATACAATGTTATATCAAAGCACGATTCTTCCACATTGCAGCTGTTGGTAACATGTTTTGTCTAGGTAATAGGAACTGACCAGAACAGAATAACAAGAGACATTGTTGACCGACCTTGCACATTATGTACAGACAGATTTGAAGGGAAGGCTGAGAACGTGAAAAACAATCTGTTATCATGTACAGGGCAGAGGCAAAGTGTTGCGAAAACAAACACTTAGCAGAGGCGTGCGCAAAAGCAGCAGCATAGGGCAAGCAAAACTCATGCTAACTTAGCAATGTCGACAATGTGTCTTAGGGCCATATAACCCCATATAACAGCCTCTGACTGAAGTATCTGCAGTCCTCCCCCCACAGGGGTCTCAGGTACCTATCGTGCCTTCACTGTAGTCTCTGCAATCCTCCCTCCACCCACAGGGGTCTCAGGTACCTATCGTGCCTTCACTGTAGTCTCTGCAATCCTCCCTCCACCCACAGGGGTCTCAGGTACCTATCGTGCCTCTGACTGTAGTCTCTGCAGTCCTCCCCCCACAGGGGTCTCAGGTACCTATTGTGCCTCTGACTGTAGTCTCTGCAGTCCTCCCCCCACAGGGGTCTCAGGTACCTATTGTGCCTCTGACTGTAGTCTCTGCAGTCCTCCCCCCCACATGGGTCTCAGGTACCTATTGTGTCTCTGTAGGACAGTAGGATCTGCCTCTTATGTTGCCCCCACTTTTTTTCCTGATGTTTACACTGGTTTCTGGCTATAGTCTGGCTGGGACCCTGCCCATCAGGGCCCCAGCCTCTCTGTTCTCTCTAAACGACTTGGAGTGCACTCTAGGTGCACTAGTGATTGGATGCTGTGGTACCTTATGAGTACTTAGTATATGGTACCTTAGGTACCAAGGGCATAGGTACTTCACAGGCCTACCAGGGGCTGAATCATGTATTATGCCACCCCTGGGAAGCAGACTAAATCTGACACCACAGGCCTGCTACTGCAGCCTGGGTGAGGAGGTGCTAGCACCCCTCACTGAGATATAGGTTCCCTATATCTCCCCTGCACACACATTTAAACCTATCAATCACCCCTAAGGCAGGCCCTATCAGGCAGGCCCTATCAATCCTGAGGGCAGGGTGCTTAGTTTCTATGTGAGAGGGTGCCTCTGCCTGAGCAGGGCCCCTCTGCAGCTCTCAGAGTCCATTCTCTGGGGCTGTTTGTGAATGCAGTCAAACCATATACTCTTAAGTGCATTATAACCTCGCGGTTAATGCTAACTTTGGAATGGCTGCATCAAAACATGTTGTGTTTGGTGTCAAACACCTTGGAATCGTACCCCCACACCAGTACCTGGTGTGGGAGTATGATCCCACCCTTCTAGAGGGATAGACATGTACCTACTGTGGAAACGCGGTAGAATCCTGAAGATCCCTGGCATCACAAAATGGATGCCACCAGTCACAGACACTGGGCTGCCCTCCTGCTGATGACCGAAACTCGCAGTGGAGGAGGCCCAACAATAGGTATCCTGTCCCAGGGAGGTGTGACCACCTCCCAGACAGGGTTTAGTGTATTGGGGCTGGGTGGGTGCACTCCTAGAGTGCTTTGAAGTCCTGCACTGGGGGAGCAGAAGGCTCCTCTGTGCATACACCAGTTCAAACCGGCTCAGGGGCTACCTGCCCCTGCTCTGGCGCGAAACTGGACAAAGGGAAGTGGGTGTAGCCACCCACTCCCCTGACCCTCCCATAGGTGGGGTCATAGAGCTAGTCCCTCCCTTCCTTTTAGTATAAGATAGGGAACCCTTGACCTTGCAAACTAGATATCCCTGGACGTCGCTCTGAAGAAGAATCCCGGACCTTCGACGTTCCACTACCTCTGGAAGACTGAAGAATCTCCCTTGGAGTCAAGGAGTGACTCCCCTGCTTGGCAGGCACCAAAAACTGCAACGACGGTCGCAAACTACGCCGCTCCCGCCGGAGCCCGATGTCCCTGCAGCCCAGGAAGAGGATTTTCTGACTTCTCCAAGGCCATCGTGAGTCCCCAGCGAAGCTGAGGCAAGTGGACCCCACGAGTGACGAGGAACCGCAGTCCCTGGGTACCGTGCACTATTTTCGAGTGCAACCCCTTCACGACGTTCTACGAACCTGTGCTTTGGACCACGTATGGTCCCAGCCTCGCGCAGAGATCCCTCCCAAGATCAGAGGCCTACCCCGTCCAGAGTGACCGTGGGCCCCTGTTGAAGGAATCCTCCCGAGGCCTCTTCGCGATCCCTTGCCAGACGGCTTGTGGGTCCCCTCAAGACTTTTCTACAAATCCAAAGGGCTCCCCTGGTTGCTCCAGGCCTGCCCTGACTTACCCTCGCTGGGTGAGTCCCCCAGACCTTGCTGGTCTGCACCATTGACCTTTTGTTCTTTCCACGAGACTTGCTGCTACCAAGGCTTGTTGGCTCCAATCGGGTCGCCGACACCGCAGTCAGCTGCAGACTTCGTGGGACACGCTGAATCCAGCTCCTCGTCGTCCTCGACGCCTCCTGGACCTCGTGACCGAAGAGTCAAGACACCCGTGAACGACCTGAATCTGTCGACGACGGTGGAAATTCATCTTCCTTGCCCCGGGTCACTGCCAAGTGACTTTGAACACTGTCCCCTCTGCTTTCAGGTCTTCCTCCTTCTGAATCCAGGCTTGGATTCCACCGGACACTTCTTCTGGCTTCACAAGCAACAAGTCTTCATTGGCTCCCATTGAAAACGACGCCGCGACCCGACACCAAAGGACACCTATGCACCCAGCTTCCCTGGGTGAGGTAACTCCAGCACTACGGTGCTCCCGTGGGTGTTGGCCCTAGAACTACTTACCCTGTAAGTGACTTGCTTGTAGCTACTCCCAAACTGCCCTTAAACTCTTAATTTCCAACCGCGACTTGCCCCATTGAAGTCTACGGCGATCCGCGCCTGTGTTCACTCACTGCACGCGTCCCCCGTGGGTCCTTTACTTACCTGCCTTGGGTGGTTTCGTGAGGCCCCAGCACTTCTGAAGGCCCTGGGCCTTGTCCCTCTGCAAGTCGTTGTTCTCAAGTCTCTTTTTTAGTATATGGTCTGGTACGCCCCTAGGGCCCCAGCCATATTTGTGCTTAATTTATTGTGAAACGTTGATTTGTGCCTATGTTCCTGACTTTGTTTAGTAATAAATACATATATATTTGATATATATACCTGAGTGGTGTCTTTTCATTTGGTGATTCAAGAGATTGTGTGGTAAAACAAGCTGCTTTACATTCCTCCAAGACTTAGCCTGAAGGCTGCTCTCCACAGCTACCACTAGGATAGCTTTCTGTAAAGGTTGTCTTAAACCTACCTACCATAAGAGTCGAATTGTACTGGTGCAAGGTGTCCACTTTAACTAGTGAACAGCATATACCAGGCCAACTTCTCACAGTCTCTGACTGTAGTCTCTGCAGTCCTCCCTACACAGGGGTCTCAGGTACCTATTGTGCCTCTGACTGTAGTCTCTGCAGTCCTCCCCCCACAGGGGTCTCAGGTACCTATTGTGCCTCTGACTGTAGTCTCTGCAGTCCTCCCTCTCTCCCCAGGGGTCTCAGGTACCTATCATGCCTATAACTGTAGTCTCTACAGTCTTATCTCCATCCACAGATGTCTCAGGTACCTATTGTGCCTCTGACTGTAGTCTCTACAGTCTTCTCTCCAACCACAGGGGTCTCAGGTACCTATCGTGCCTCTGACTGAAGTCTATGCAGTCCTCCCTCCACAGGGGTCTCAGGTACCTATGGTGCCTCTGACTGAAGTCTCTGCAGTCCTCTCTCCACAGGGGTCCCAGGTACCTATCATGCCTCTGACTGTAGTATCTGCAGCCCCCCCCCCCACAGGGGTCTCAGGTACCTATTTTGCCTATGACTGTAGTCTCTGCAGTCCTCCCTCCACAGGCGTCTCAGGTACCTATCGTGCCTCTGACTGTAGTCTCTGCAGTCCTCTCTCCATCCACAGGGGTCTCAGGTACCTATTGTGCCTCTGACTGTAGTATCTGCAGTCCTCCCCCCACAGGGGTCTCAGGTACCTATTGTGCCTATGACTGTAGTCTCTGCAGTCCTCCCTCCACTGGGGTCTCAGGTACCTATCGTGCCTCTGACTGTAGTCTCTGCAGTCCTCTCTCCATCCACAGGGGTCTCAGTTACCTATTGTGCCTCCACTGTAGTCTCTGCATTCCTCCTCTCTCCCCAGGGGTCTCAGGTACCTATCGTGCCTCTGACTGTAGTCTCTGCAGTCCTCTCTCCCCAGGGGCCCCAGGTACCTATCGTGCCTCTGACTGTAGTCTCTGCAGTCCTCTCTCCATCCACAGGGGTCTCAGGTGCCTATCGTGCCTATGACTGTAGTCTCTGCAGTCCTCCCTCCACAGGGGTCTCAGGTACCTATTGTGCCTCTGACTGTAGTCTCTACAGTCCTCTCTCTATCCACAGGGGTCTCAGTTACCTATCGTGCCTCCACTGTAGTCTCTGCAGTCCTCCTCTCTCCCCTGGGGTCTCAGGTACCTATCGTGCCTCTGACTGTAGTCTCTGCAGTCCTCTCTCCCCAGGGGCCCCAGGTACCTATCGTGCCTCTGACTGAAGTCTCTGCCGTCCTCCCCCCCACAGGGGTCTCGGGTACCTATTGTGCCTCCACTGTAGTCTCTGCAGTCCTCCTCTCTCCCCAGGGGTCTAAGGTACCTGTGGTGCCTCTGACTGTGGTTTCTGCAGTCCTCTCTCCCCAGGGGTCTGAGGTACCTACTGTGCCTCTGACTGTAGTCTCTGCCGTCCTCCCCCTCAGGGGTCTCAGGTACCTATTGTGCCTCTGACTGTAGTCTCTGCAGTCCTCTCTCCGTCCACAGGGGTCTCAGGTACCTATCGTGCCTCTGACTGTAGTCTCTGCAGTCCTCTCTCCATCCACAGGGGTCTCAGGTACCTATCGTGCCCCTGACTGTAGTCTCTGCAGTCCTCTCTCCATCCACAGGGGTCTCAGGTACCTATTGCGCCTCTGACTGTACCCTCTGCAGTCCTCCCCCTACAGGGGTCTCAGGTACCTATCGTGCCTCTGACTGTAGTCTCTGCAGTCCTCCCTCCACAGTGGTCTCAGGTACCTATCGTGCCTCTGACTGTGGTCTCTGCAGTCCTCTCTCCCCAGGGGTCCCAGGTACCTATTGTGCCTCTGACTGTGGTCTCTGCAGTCCTCTCCCCACAGAGGTCTCAGGTACCTATTGTGCCTCTGACTGTGGTCTCTGCAGTCCTCCCTCCACAGTGGTCTCAGGTATCTTTCGTGCCTCCACTGTAGTCTCTGCAGACCTCCCCCCACAGGGGTCTCGGATACCTATTGTGCCTCTGACTGTAGTCTCTGCAGTCCTCCATCCACAGGGGTCTCAGGTACCTAACGTGCCTCTGACTGGAGTCTCTGCAGCCCTCTCTCCATCAACAGGGGTTTCTGGTACCTATCGTGCCTCCACTGTAGTCTCTGCAGTCCTCCCTCCCCAGGGGTCCCAGGTACCTATTGTGCCTCTGACTGTGGTCTCTGCATTCCTCTCTCCCCAGGGGTCCCAGGTACCTATCGTGCCTCTGACTGTAGTCTCTGCGGTTCTCCCTCCCTTCACAGGGGTCTCAGGTACCTATCGTGCCTCTGACTGTAGTCTCTGTAGTCCTCTCTCCCCAGGGGCCCCAGGTACCTATCGTGCCTCTGACTGTAGTTTCTGCAGTCCTCTCTCCCCAGGGGTTTCAGGTACCTATTGTGCCTCTGACTGTACTCTCTGCAGTCCTCCCCCACAGAGGTCTCAGGTACCTATCGTGCCTCTGACTGTGGTCTCTGCGGTTCTCCCTCCCTTCACAGGGGTGCCAGGTACCTATTGTGCCTCTGACTGTAGTCTCTGCATTCCTCTCTCCACCCACAGGGGTCTCAGGTACCTATTGTGCCTCTGACTGTAGTCTCTGCAGTCCTCTCTCCCCAGGGGCCCCAGGTACCTATCGTGCCTCTGACTGTGGTCTCTGCAGTTCTGCCTCCCTTCACAGGGGTCCCAAGTACGTATCGTGCCTCTGACTGAAGTCCCTGCAGTCCTCCCCCCACAGGTGTCTCAGGTACCTATTGTGCCTCTGACTGTAGTCTCTGTCCTCCCTCCCCAGGGGCCCGGGTACCTATTGTGCCTCCACTGTAGTTTCTGCAGCTCTCCCTCCCTCCGCAGGGGTCCAAAGTACCTATCGTGCCTCTGACTGTAGTCTCTGCAGTCCTCCCTCCACAGGGGTCTCATGTACCTAGCGTGCCTCTGACTGTGGTCTCTGCAGTCCTCTCTCCACCCACAGGGGTCTCAGGTACCTATCGTGCCTCTGACTGTAGTCTCTGCAGTCCTCCCTCCACAGAGGTCTCAGGTACCTATTGCGCCTCTGACTGTAGTCTCTGCAGTCCTCTCTCCACAGGGGTCTCAGGTACCTATTGTGCCTCTGACTGTAGTCTCTGCAGTCCTCTCTCCACCCACAGGGGTCTCAGGTACCTATCGTGCCTCTGACTGTAGTCTCTGCAGTCCTCCCTCCACAGTGGTCTCAGGTACCTATTGCGCCTCTGACTGTAGTCTCTGCAGTCCTCTCTCCACCCACAGGGGTCTCAGGTACCTATTGTGCCTCTGACTGTAGTCTCTGCAGTACTCTCTCCACCCACAAGGGTCTCAGGTACCTATTGTGCTTCTGACTGTAGTCTCTGCAGTCCTCTCTCCATCCACAGGGGTCCCAGGTGCCTATCGTGCCTCTGACTGTACTCTCTGCAGTCCTCTCCCCACAGTGGTCTCAGGTACCTATTGTGCCTCTGACTGTACTCTCTGCAGTTCTCCCTCCCTTCACAGTGGTCCCAGGTACCTATTGTGCCTATGACTGTACTCGCTCCAGTCCTCTCCCCACACAGGTCTCAGGTACCTATTGTGCCTCTGACTGTGGTCTCTGCAGTCCTCCCTCCACAGGGGTCTCATGTACCTATCGTGCCTCTGACTGTAGTCTCTTCAGTCCTCCCCCCACAGAGGTCTCAGGTACCTATCGTGCCTCTGACTGAAGTCTCTGCAGTCCTCTCTCCCCAGGGGCCCCAGGTACCTATCGTGCCTCTGACTGAAGTCTCTGCAGTCCTCCCTCCACAGGGGTCTCAGGTACCTATTGTGCCTCTGACTGTAGTCTCTGCAGTCCTCTCTCCACAGGGGTCTCGGGTACCTATCGTGCCTCTGACTGTAGTCTCTGCAGTCCTCTCTCCATCCACAGGGGTCCCAGGTACCTATCGTGCCTCTGACTGTAGTCTCTGCAGTCCTCCCCCCACAGAGGTCTCAGGTACCTATTGTGCCTCTGACTGTAGTCTCTGCAGTTCTCCCTCCCTCCACAGGGGTCTCAGGTACCTATTGTGCCTCTGACTGTACTCTCTGCAGGCCTCCCCCCACAGAGGTCTCAGGTACCTATTGTGCCTCTGACTGTAGTCTCTGCAGTCCTCTCTCCACCCACAGGGGTCTCAGGTACCTATCGCGCCTCTGACTGTACTCTCTGCAGTTCTCCGTCCCTTCACAGGGGTCTCAGGTACCTATCGCGCCTCTGACTGTACTCTCTGCAGTTCTCCATCCCTTCACAGGGGTCCCAGGTACCTTTTGTGCCTCTGACTGGAGTCCTGTCACCCACAAGGGTCCTAGGTACCTATTGTGCCTATGACTGTGGTCTCCCCAGTCCTCCCCTACAGGACACCTCTTGGTGCCCTGGGCTTCTGCCTCTCAGGGTACTGACTGACCTGCAATCCTCCCTCTTATCTCTAGGTGTCCCAGGGCTCTTTTCCCTGGGTGACCATCCCACCTACCTTGCTGCTCTACCAGCCAGTCCCCACTGTAGGGAGGCCTGCATATGTTCTTCATCTCTGGGAGTTTATACAAACTCTTCATCAGGTGTCACGGGTGGGGACGTTGCCCTTTAGCAGGGTGTTCGGAGTTTGGATTTTGTTTTGCACACTCATGTCCCCAGTCTGGTAATCAGTCTGGAGCTCAGGGGCCTCATTGCACCCTCAGTTCTAGCCTGGGCCACAGTTTGTGCTATTGGGGTAAAGATTATATGCGTGTCTAACAACCCCTTTCATTTATTATCTCTTGACAGAGCTGGGTGAAGCTCCGGAGGACCGGACTAAGTGACTGCCATGCTCAGGAGCCTGGGCCTGACTCTGAACCGGTGCATCGTGGGACAGAAGACGCAGCACGTGGCCAAGGTATAGACCCCAAGGTAGGGCAGCTCGACGGTTCTTCTACAAGATGAATAACTCCTGTTGAGATGTGATATTTGCGCACAACTGCTTTTCATCCAAGTGACCTCAGCCAGGATGGTGAGGAGGGCAGGTCTTTCAGGATAAAGGCACTAGATGCTATGAGAGAACAACTGGCTGTGCAATCACAGATGGTGGCACATCCTGGCAGTGCCATGCTCACGAATCCTGCCTAGGCTAAGACTGGGTCCCCAGATTCCATCGTGGTCTGTCTAAAGGGCATTCTTCCGCTACGAGGTCTTCCATGGGTAGCCCAGTCTGATGTTATGATGATGACACTGTCTTGAGGCTAGTCTTGGATCAGTAGACTCCATCGTAGCCTGTCTCAAGGGTATTCTTCCTCTACAGGGTCTTCCATGGGTCTGATGGCATGATGAGTACATTGTCTTTAGGCTGGTCTTAGATCAGTAGACTCCATCGCAGTCTGTCTCAAGGGCATTTTTCCTCTAGAAGGTCTTTCATTGGTAGCCCAGTCTGATGTCATGATGAGGACACTGTCTTGAGGCAGATCTTGGATCAGGAGCCTCCATCGCAGTCTGTCTCAAGGGCATTCTTTCTCTACAAGGTCTTCCAGTCTGATGTCATGATGAGGACAATGTTTTGAGGCTGGTCTTGGATGATTAGACTCGACCGTGGTCTGTCTCAAGGGCATTCGTCCTCTACAAGGTCTTCCATGGGTCTGATGTCATGATGAGGGCACTGTCTTGAGGCTGTTCTTGGATCAGTAGACTCCATCGCAGTCTGTCTCAAGGGCATTCTTCCTCTAGAAGGTCTTCCATGGGTAGCCCAGTCTGATGTCATAATGCGGACACTGTCTTGAAGCTGGTCTTGGATCACTGTACTCCATCACGGTCTGTCTCTGGGCATTCTTCCTCTACAAGGGCTTCCATGGGTAGCCCAGTCTGATGTCATGATGAGGACACTGTCTTGAGGCTGGTTTTAGATCACTGGACTCCATTGTGGTCTGTCTCAAGGGCATTCGTCCTCTGCATGGTCTTCCATGGGTCTGATGTCATGATGAGGGCACTGTCTTGAAGCTCGTCTTGGATCAGTAGACTCCATTGCAGTCTGTCTCAGTGGCATTCTTCCTCTACATGGCCTTCCATGGGTTAGATGCCATGATGAGGACACTGTCTTGGATCAGTAGACTCCATCGTATTCAGTCTCAATGGCATTATGCCTCTACAAGGTCTTCCATGGGTCTGATGGCATGAATAGGACACTGTCTTGAGGCTGGTCTTGGCTCAGTAGACTCCATTGCGTTCTGTTTCAAGGCCATTTTTCCTCTTCACAAGGTCTTCCATGGGTAGCTCAGTCTGATATCATGATGAGGACACTGTCTCGAGGCTGGTCTTGGATCAGTAGACTCCATCACAGTCTGTCTCAAGGGCATTCTTCATTTATTTTATTTATTATTTATTATTTTATTTATTTAATTTGTAAGGCGCATCAGCTACCCAAAAAGGGTTTCCTGGCGCCAGGCAAAAGGAGACCAGATAGTAAAAAATTAACAGCAGAAATTACTTGTTAAAAAGCCAGGTCTTCACTGATTTGCGGAATTGGGCATAAACTGTTTTATTCCGAATGGCTATGGGAAGGGCATTCCAGAGTGAGGGCCCGAGATAAGAAAAAGATCGACCACCCATCCGAGACAGCCTGAATCTTGGCACAGAAAACCTCCCCTGGGTGGATGAGCGTAGGCATCGGGAAGGAACGTATGGGTAGGTTAAAGAACGTAGGTATTGAGGTGCAGTCCCCGCTTTAATTTGCAAGTTCTTCCATGGGTCACCCAGTCTGATGTCATGATGAGGACACAGTCTTGAGGCTGGTCTTGGATCACTGGACTCTATCGCGGTCTGTCTCCGGGGAATTCTTCCTCTTGAAGGTCTTCCATTGGTAGCCCAGGCTGATGTCCTGATAAGGACACTGTCTTGAGACTGGTCTTGGTAGGGTAGTTAAGTTTGATGCTGTGACGGTTTAATCCTGAAACTGGTCTTGGATCACCAACTCCATCATGATCTGTTTCAAGGGCGGCCTTCCTCTCCCTGGCTGGTTAGGGTTGAGCAGGGCTTGGGTATATGGTAGCCCAGTCTACACCCATCTGATGGTGACGGCATCGTACTTAGTCTGGTCACGAGTCACCGTAGTCCATTGTGGGCTGCCTTGGCCTAGTCTAACACTTGATGGCCGTGTTTTCAGGGGACATGCAGAGTTAGGGATAAGATTTCTGTAAAGCATTGATTCGGGGGTGATGTCCACGGCTGACTCCTCCCCTGACCTGTAGAAGTAGAACCAGAAGCGCAGTATGAGGTGACACAGTCTGCGAGAAGTGCAGTCGCTGACGCTGCTCTCAGAGCCCTCTCACTGACACTTTACGGTCCCTGCTGCAACCATTGAGTTTGATTTCTGTCACATGCTTCGTGGAATTTGCCATCTCGTCTCCTCCAAAGTGTAAATTTCACACTAAGATGACACAGTCAGTAGCTGGGGGCAGAAACCTGACAGATAGTTCCTGCCTCTCAGTGTCCTCAGATGACCTTAACTGAGGCCAGGCTCCTCTGCCGGATTTATTTTGGGATGTTTGGGTATTGCAAGAAGCCGCCCTCGTGACTCAGCACTAATAATGCTAATAACTTGATGTGTCGTAATGACAGATGTCATTCGGGACATGACTCGCTTACATTTGTCAGAGGATGGATATTCGTTGCTGAATTATTGGTCAGTAAATTGAGTGTCAGAGAGTGACACCGTACCCTGCCCGTAGGCGCAGAGGACAGACAGGGTGCATCCTCCAAGACCCTGCCCGGGGTCTCTAGAGGCCCTGTATGGGCCTCCAGGATGCTGTCTGTGGGGTCGATGGGGGCTCTTTGTCAGGTCCTGTACCAGTCCCAGTTCTTGCATCCTCACCTCACTCCAGACAGCAGGTTCCGTTGGGTTACTATACGACTCCACATCACCGTGGACTGTCAGGTCTCATCCCAGGCTTTCCTTCTAGTAACCATTGTGATGTGAGGCTTGGGTCTAATCAAGTCAGTTGAATCAAGGCGGAATGAAGTCTACAACTCCCAGTATGCATTTGGTGGTGTGTTAGACTTGGCATCTTTTGGCGTGTTTCCCCTGACTTTTTGCTTTCTGACCTCCTGGTTTTTGACTCTGTTTTTGCTGGCGTAATGATTCGGCGCACTTTCCTCACTGCTGTCCAGTGGGAAAGTGCAAGTGCTCCTGTACAAAATGTGTTATGGATTGGTATTTCCATGATTGGCCTATTTGATCTATGTGTCAGTCCCTAGTAAAGTGCACTGAGAGTGCCAGGGCCTATATATCAAATGCTGTTGGTGGGCTGCAGCACTGGATTGTGCCACCCACGCAAACAGCCCGTAAAGTGTAACTCTGGCCTGCCATTGCAGAGCCTGTGCAGAGCCTGTGCGCAGCCTGGGGCTGCCATGTCGACTTGGCAAGTGCACACACTTGCAAGTCCCTAAACCTTCCCTTTTCTACATGTTAGTCACCCCTAAGGAAGGCCCAAGGTACCCCTGTGGGCAGGGTGCATTGTATGTGAAAGGTAGGACATGCCCTGGTGTGTGTGGCATGTCCTGATAGTGAATTACAGCCTATTTCGTTTTTCACTATTGCAAGGCTACCTGTTCCTCATAGGCCAGAATGGGCAGTTTTGATTATTACAGCTTATAATCCTAACTGACCCAGGAAACATGGTAGAAATTCGAGTTTAGTATGCCTGGACTCAGAATGATAAAATGCATCTTTTAGTAAAGTTAGTTTTAACATTCTGTGTTTGAAAATACCACTTTTAGAAAGTGGGTATTTTCTTGTCTAACCATCCAAGCCTGCCTCTGCTAGGTTGCGTATTCCTTGTCTGGAGTGTGAGTGACAGGGGCTGGGAGATGCCAGGAGACAGGGTGAGTCAGCACAGGGCTGAATTTCAAGATCTACATGTAGATGGGTGGGAGGAGATGCACCTGGGACCTGAATAGGGCTGTGCCTTCCCTCCACAATGCTGGCTCCACCTCCTGTGGTGCGTCTGATGTCCCTGGCCTGCACTGTGAAAGGAAAGAAGGAGACTTGTCAACAAAGTGCTCCAGGACTGACCAGAACTGGTTTGGACTAGGCAAAGGCCTCTCTGCCTTCAGAGAACAAAGAGAAATTGAGGATAAAAAGGGGGACCCAAACCCCAGAAAATTAGAACTCTTTTGGATCAAGAAGACTGCCAAGAAGAAGAGCTGGAGAAGCTGTGAGGAGGAACTACCACTTTGCTGTGGGCTTTGCTGTGTTGGCCTGCAGTGGCTGCTTCTGTCTTGGGCAGTGAAAGGACTGGAACTGAACTTTCTGCAATCTACTTTGTGAGTGTCTCCAAGGGCTTGAGGTAGAGCTTGCCCCCTGTTCAAGAAGTCTCAGGAACAGCAAAGACTTCAAGTTCTTCTGCCCTCAGCACTGGGGACTGTGTGTTTTGTGCTGTAACAGAAGAAAAGCAACTCAACGACGTCGACGACGCCGCTGCCGACTCCGTGTCCCGACGGCACCGCAGAGGGCACCGCCGCACCGCGACCCTGGTCTCACCGACGATGCCTGCTGACGCCGCCACCGAGCCGCTGCTCGCACCGCGACCTGTGGGCACCGCACTCCGCACCGCCTCGCTTCACGACGACGCCGTGGCCTTCCCGACGACACCGCTCCACGCCGGACTCAACGCCGCTGCTTGCACCGTGGTTCAGGGGCACCGCTCGTAAGTTACACGACGCACTGCCCTCATCCCGCACCGCAGCCTTGGCCCACCGACGCCGGTGCCATCGACTCCAGTTCGTCAGCCGACGACAGCGCTGCAGCTACGACGACGCCGCTGCTGCACCGTGACCTGCCAGCACCGTGACGAGCACCGCCTTCATCTCACACCGCGACCCTGGTCTCACCGACGACGCCATCCGATGCCGCCACCGAGCCGCTGCTCGCACCGCGACCTGAGAGCATCGCACGCTGCACTTCGCACCGCAGCACCCGACGCCGGCCGACGCCAGCGCTCCTGACTTCAACAGAGGAGATCGATCTGCAACGCGTGTGACTTCGAGGGCCCCGACGACGCTGCACCGACCTCCGGAACCGACGCCTGCGGACGCCGTGTTTTCGGAAGCTCACCGCGAGGTCATCGACGCCCTGCATTTCTGAAAGGTACTGTTTGCGGGTCTTCCCGACACCGTAGCTGACCCGCGACGCTCGCGGTCAGCCAGAACTGTTTGGATTTGTTTGTTCACGACGCCGTGATAGCCCTGGACGGAGCTATCGACATCAAGGAACTGTTTTTAAAGACATTTTGAGAAGTAACTATTTCTGAAGTACTGTACAGTGGATTTTTATCGTATTTGGTCTTGTTTAAAGTATATAAAAATATTGGATATTTTTCTAAACTGGTGTGGTGTCCGTTTGTAGTGCTTACACTGTATTACTGTTGGTTTGGTGCAAATGCTTTACACACTGCCTCTAGAATAAGCCTGACTGCTCGTGCCAAGCTACCAAGGGGTGAGCAGGGGTTATTTTAGGAGTGTAACTCCCTTATCCTGACTAGGAAGAAGGGTCCCTACTTGGACAAAGGTGCAAGCCCTTGCCAACTAGAGACCCCCATTTCTAACATGGTTAAATAAAGGTAACCAGCAACTGGAACAGGGTGTCAAGTTGACATGGAGACACGCCCTCTGCTTGCGCAAACTGAGGCCTCCTGTCAGATCTGTCTCATCTGGGTGTGTGGAGTTGATCTAGCTTTAGGGTTCATCTTAAGATGCCACAGTAATGAATCCAGATGTGTGTCTGGATGCTGCCTGGAGTTGAGTATGAGCTCTATGGATTCCAGAGGAAGTGTTCATAAAAACGTCTTTTTAAAACATTTTGCTGGACAATTTGAGCATTTGGCACCAATTTGCGTCTTCTATTTTGCACCCCTCTGGTTCTACTATCTAAGGATAGTAGTTGCATCCTGCAGGCCCCCTCCTGCAGGCCCCCTCCTGCAGACCCCCTCCTGCAGGCCCCCTCCTGCAGGCCCCCTCCTGCAGATCCCCTCCTGCAGGCCCCCTCTGCAGGCCCCCTCCTGCAGGCCCCCTCTGCAGGCCCCCTCCTGCAGGCCCCCTCCTGCAGGCCCCCTCTGCAGGCCCCCTCCTGCAGGCCCCCTTCTGCCGTTCATGTACCAAAGCACCTGTCTGACTTCAGGAGGAGTTGGTGTCGCCAGGAGTTGGGAGTCTCTGGAGTTACCTCCCTTCATGTGGGCTTAGGGTCCTCATGGCAGTCCTAGTGTTAGGCCCATGAGCAGGTGTGGTTTTCTCCTATAGTGGACTGCACAGTATAGTATACACACCATGCACCCTCTGACCATGTCCTAAGGATACCCTGCTGCCAGGGACCCACCCCCCTGCGTCCAGCTGAGATGGCATGTTGTATGCTTTAATATGTTATGTTGTTATGTTAAATGTATTTAATATAGCGCACAACTCACCCGGGGGCATCTTGGACCACCTAGAGTTCCCTGCTCTCGTCACCATGCAGCCCCCTCTAACCCTGTCCTCAGGATACCCTGCTGCCAGGGACCCACCCCCTGCGTCTAGCTGAGGTGGCCTGTTGTAGGCTCTAATATCTGGGACCAGCCAGCGTTCCCTGCTCTCTTCACCATGCAGCCCCTCTAACCCTGTCCTAAGGATACCCTGCTGCCCGGGACCCACCCCCTGCATCCATCTTCAATCTGAGATGGCCTGTTGTATGCTCTGATATCTGGGACCACCCAGCGTTCCCTGCTCTCTTCACCATGCAGCCCCTCTAACCCTGTCCTAAGGATACCCTGCTGCCAGGGACCCACCCCCTGCGTCCAGCTGAGGTGGCCTGTTGTATGCTCTGATATCTGGGACCACCTAGCGTTCCTTGCTCTCTTCACCATGCAGCCCCCTCTAACCCTGTCCTAAGGATACCCTGCTGCCAGGGACCCACCTCCTGCGTCCAGCTGAGGTGGCCTGTTGTATGCTCTGGATATCTGGGACCACCTAGTGTTCCCTGCTCTCTTCACCATGCAGCCCCTCTAACTCTGTCCTAAGGATACCCTGCTGCCAGGGACCCACCCCCTGCGTCCAGCTGAGGTGGCCTGTTGTATGCTCTGATATCTGGGACCACCCAGCGTTCCCTGCTCTCATCACCATGCAGCCCCCTCTAACCCTGTCCTAAGGATACCCTACTGCCAGGGACCCACCCCCTGCATCTAGTTGAGGTGGCCTGTTGTATGCTCTGATATCTGGGACCACTCAGCGTTCCCTGCTCGCTTCACCATGCAGCCCCTCTAACCCTGTCCTAAGGATACCCTGCTGCCATAGACCCACCCCCTGCGTCCAGCTGTGGTGGCCTGTTGTCGGCTCTGATATCTGGGACCACCCAGCGTACCCTGCTCTCTTCACCATGCAGCCCCCTCTAACTCTGTCCTAAGGATATCCTGCTGCCAGGGACCCACCCCCTGCGTCCAGCTGAGGTGGCCTGTTGTAGGCTCTGATATCTGGGACCACCCAGCATTCCCTGCTCTCTTCCCCATGCAGCCCCCTCTAACTCTGTCCTAAGGATACCCTGCTGCCAGGGACCCACCCCCTGCGTCCAGCTGAGGTGGCCTGTTGTAGGCTCTATCTGGGACCACCCAGCGTTCCCTGCTCTCGTCACCATGCAGCCTCCTCTAACCCTGTCCTAAGTATACCCTGCTGCCCGGGACCCACCCCCTGCATCTATCTTCAATCTGAGGTGGCCTGTTGTATGCTCTGATATCTGGGACCACCCACCGTCCCCTGCTCTCGTCACCATGCAGCCCCCTCTAACTCAGTCCTAAGGATACCCTGCTGCCAGGGACCCACCCCCTGCGTCCAGGTGAGGTGGCCTGTTGTAGGCTCTGATATCTGGGACCACCCAGCGTTCCCTGCTCTCGTCACCATGCAGCCCCCTCTAACCCTGTCCTAAGGATACCCTGCTGCCAGGGACCCACCCCCTGCGTCCCGCTGAGGTGGCCTGTTGTATGCTCTGATATCTGGGACCACCCAGCGTTCCTGCTCTCGTCACCATGCAGCCCCCTCTAACCCTGTCCTAAGGATACCCTGCTGTCAGGGACCCACCCCCTGCGTCCCGCTGAGGTGGCCTGTTGTATGCTCTGATATCTGGGACCACCCAGCGTTCCCTGCTCTCTTCACCATGCAGCCCCCTCTAACCCTGTCCTAAGGATACCCTGCTGCCCGGGACCCACCCCCTGCATCCATCTTCAATCTGAGATGGCCTGTTGTATGCTCTGATATCTGGGACCACCCAGCGTTCCCTGCTCTCTTCACCATGCAGCCCCTCTAACCCTGTCCTAAGGATACCCTGCTGCCAGGGACCCACCCCCCCTGCGTCCAGCTGAGGTGGCCTGTTGTATGCTCTGATATCTGGGACCACCTAGCGTTCCTTGCTCTCTTCACCATGCAGCCCCCTCTAACCCTGTCCTAAGGATACCCTGCTGCCAGGGACCCACCTCCTGCGTCCAGCTGAGGTGGCCTGTTGTATGCTCTGATATCTGGGACCACCTAGTGTTCCCTGCTCTCTTCACCATGCAGCCCCCTCTAACTCTGTCCTAAGGATACCCTGCTGCCAGGGACCCACCCCCTGCGTCCAGCTGAGGTGGCCTGTTGTATGCTCTGATATCTGGGACCACCCAGCGTTCCCTGCTCTCATCACCATGCAGCCCCCTCTAACCCTGTCCTAAGGATACCCTACTGCCAGGGACCCACCCCCTGCATCTAGTTGAGGTGGCCTGTTGTATGCTCTGATATCTGGGACCACTCAGCGTTCCCTGCTCGCTTCACCATGCAGCCCCCTCTAACCCTGTCCTAAGGATACCCTGCTGCCATAGACCCACCCCCCTGCGTCCAGCTGTGGTGGCCTGTTGTCGGCTCTGATATCTGGGACCACCCAGCGTACCCTGCTCTCTTCACCATGCAGCCCCTCTAACTCTGTCCTAAGGATATCCTGCTGCCAGGGACCCACCCCTGCGTCCAGCTGAGGTGGCCTGTTGTAGGCTCTGATATCTGGGACCACCCAGCATTCCCTGCTCTCTTCCCCATGCAGCCCCCTCTAACTCTGTCCTAAGGATACCCTGCTGCCAGGGACCCACCCCCTGCGTCCAGCTGAGGTGGCCTGTTGTAGGCTCTATCTGGGACCACCCAGCGTTCCCTGCTCTCGTCACCATGCAGCCTCCTCTAACCCTGTCCTAAGTATACCCTGCTGCCCGGGACCCACCCCCTGCATCTATCTTCAATCTGAGGTGGCCTGTTGTATGCTCTGATATCTGGGACCACCCACCGTCCCCTGCTCTCGTCACCATGCAGCCCCCTCTAACTCAGTCCTAAGGATACCCTGCTGCCAGGGACCCACCCCCTGCGTCCAGGTGAGGTGGCCTGTTGTAGGCTCTGATATCTGGGACCACCCAGCGTTCCCTGCTCTCGTCACCATGCAGCCCCCTCTAACCCTGTCCTAAGGATACCCTGCTGCCAGGGACCCACCCCCTGCGTCCCGCTGAGGTGGCCTGTTGTATGCTCTGATATCTGGGACCACCCAGCGTTCCCTGCTCTCGTCACCATGCAGCCCCCTCTAACCCTGTCCTAAGGATACCCTGCTGTCAGGGACCCACCCCCTGCGTCCCGCTGAGGTGGCCTGTTGTATGCTCTGATATCTGGGACCACCCAGCGTTCCCTGCTCTCTTCACCATGCAGCCCCCTCTAACCCTGTCCTAAGGATACCCTGCTGCCAGGGACCCACCCCCTGCGTCCAGCTGAGGTGGCCTGTGGTATGCTCTGATATCTGGGACCACCTAGTGTTCCCTGCTCTCTTCACCATGCAGCCCCCTCTAACCCTGTCCTAAGGATACCCTGCTGCCAGGGACCCACCCCCTGCGTCCAGCTGAGGTGGCCTGTTGTAGGCTCTATCTGGGACCACCCAGCGTTCCCTGCTCTCGTCACCATGCAGCCCCCTCTAACTCTGTCCTAAGGATACCCTGCTGCCAGGGACCCACCCCCTGCGTCCAGCTGAGGTGGCCTGTTGTATGCTCTGATATCTGGGACCACCCACGTTCCCTGCTCTCGTCACCATGCAACCCCCTCTAACTCTGTCCTAAGGATACCCTGCTGCCAGGGACCCCCCCCCCCCCTCCCCCTGCGTCCAGCTGAGGTGGCCTGTTGTAGGCTCTGATATCTGGGACCACCCAGCGTTCCCTGCTCTCGTCACCATGAAGATCTCTCTTTGTGCCAGATACATCTTGTGAACCCCCTTTACAGAGTCTGGCCAGGGGATGGTTTGTGAGGTCTGCAGGACATTACTGTCTCAGCTCGAAGGTCGTCTTCTGAGCTGTGACTCTCCTGTGCAGGCACTGGTGGGTTGGACGGGGCACTGATAGCCTACACTGATAGCCTACACTGATAGCCTACACTGATAGCCGACACTGATAGCCGACACTGATAGCCGACACTGATAGCCTACACTGATAGCCTACACTGATAGCCTACACTGATAGCCTACACTGATAGCCGACACTGATGCGTTTTTGCAGGTCCACCTGTTAATACAGCTCAGCAGACTATTCTATTCCTTGAGCAAGCACAGGAGGAAAGGCAGGCAGGATGGAACCCATGAATCTCCCATCACTTGCCTGGAGATAGTGGGTATTGGGTAATTACTTTCCGAAAGAGACTGTCAGGACTACATTTATTTCGATGTGTGTTGCTGGAACACCTTTCCCCAAAAGATGCACAGACACGAGAAATCCAACTATTATTTTAAGAGGCTTTATGAATATGTGGAAAAGTGTAATCGCAGATATAATTATTATGGCCAGCAAAAACAAAAACAACAATACATTTAAAAACCATAAAAATTAGGAACATGTTTGCAAAATAGGTGACAAGCCAAGGAAATATATAACGGAATCCCTTCTTCTCTAGCTTTAGCTAATGTTTATAGTAGCACCAAAATTTCGCTAAATATCAGAGCATCCAAATGGCCCGCAGCGCACACACCTTCTCCTAAGCCCATGTTTTCCCTGTCTGCGACCTGCTCAAAAGGGCAAGGCCAGCCCTCTTGAGGGTGTGTCGAGAAGCAGAGCCCTCTTGAGGGTGTGTCGAGAAGCAGAGCCCTCTTGAGGGTCTGTCGAGACGCAGAGCCCTCTTGAGGGTCTGTCGAGAAGCAGAGCCCTCTTGAGGGTGTATCGAGAAGCAGAGCCCTCTTGAGGGTCTGTCGAGAAGCAGAGCCCTCTTGAGGGTCTGTCGAGGAGCAGAGCCCTCTTGAGGGTCTGTCGAGACGCAGAGCCCTCTTGAGGGCCTGTCGAGAAGCAGAGCACTCTTGAGGCTCTGTCGAGGAGCAGAGCCCTCTTGAGGGTCTGTCGAGGAGCAGAGCCCTCTTGAGGGTCTGTCGAGACGCAGAGCCCTCTTGAGGCTCTGTCGAGGAGTAGAGCCCTCTTAAGGGTCTGTCGAGACGCAGTGCCCTCTTGAGGCTCTGTCGAGGAGCAGAGCCCTCTTGAGGGTCTGTCGAGGAGCAGAGCCCTCTTGAGGGTCTGTCGAGGAGCTGATCCCTCTTGAGGGTCTGTCGAGGAGCAGAGCCCTCTTGAGGGTCTGTCGAGGAGCTGATCCCTCTTGAGGGTCTGTCGAGGAGCAGAGCCCTCTTGAGGGTCTGTCGAGGAGCTGAGCCCTCTTGAGGGTCTGTCGAGACGCAGAGCCCTCTTGAGGGTCTGTCGAGGAGCTGAGCCCTCTTGAGGGTCTGTCGAGGAGCTGAGCCCTCTCGAGACGCAGAGCCCTCTCGAGGGTCTGTCGAGGAGCAGAGCCCTCTCGAGGGTCTGTCGAGACGCAGAGCTCTCTCGAGGGTCTGTCGAGACGCAGAGCCCTCTCGAGGGTCTGTCGAGACGCAGAGCCCTCTCGAGGGTCTGTCGAGACGCAGAGCCCTCTCGAGGGTCTGTCGAGACGCAGAGCCCTCTCGAGGGTCTGTCGAGGAGCAGAGCCCTCTCGAGGGTCTGTCGAGGAGCAGAGCCCTCTCGAGGGTCTGTCGAGGAGCAGAGCCCTCTCGAGGGTCTGTCGAGAAGCAGAGCCCTCTTGAGGGTCTGTCGAGGCGCAAATCCCTCTTGAGGGTCTGTCGAGGAGCAAATCCCTCTCGAGGGTCTGTCGAGGAGCAGAGCCCTCTCGAGGGTCTGTCGAGGAGCAGAGCCCTCTCGAGGGTCTGTCGAGGAGCAGAGCCCTCTCGAGGGTCTGTCGAGGAGCAGAGCCCTCTCGAGGGTCTGTCGAGAAGCAGAGCCCTCTTGAGGGTCTGTCGAGGCGCAAATCCCTCTTGAGGGTCTGTCGAGGAGCAAATCCCTCTTGAGGGTCTGTCGAGGAGCAAATCCCTCTTGAGGGTCTGTCGAGGAGCAGAGCCCTCTTGAGGGTCTGTCGAGGAGCAGAGCCCTCTTGAGGGTCTGTCGAGGAGCAGAGCCCTCTTGAGGGTCTGTCGAGACGCAGAGCCCTCTTGAGGGTCTGTCGAGACGCAGAGCCCTCTTGAGGGTCTGTCGAGACGCAGAGCCCTCTTGAGGGTATGTCGAGACGCAGAGCCCTCTTGAGGGTCTGTCGAGACGCAGAGCCCTCTTGAGGGTCTGTCGAGACGCAGAGCCCTCTTGAGGGTCTGTCGAGGAGCAGAGCCCTCTTGAGGGTCTGTCGAGGAGCAGAGCCCTCTTGAGGGTCTGTCGAGGAGCAGAGCCCTCTTGAGGGTCTGTCGAGGAGCAGAGCCCTCTTGAGGGTCTGTCGAGGAGCAGAGCCCTCTTGAGGGTCTGTCGAGCAGCAGAGCCCTCTTGAGGGTCTGTCGAGACGCAGAGCCCTCTTGATGGTCTGTTTGAGGGTCTGTCGATCGAGACGCAGAGCCCTCTTGAGGGTCTGTCGAGGAGCAGAGCCCTCTTGAGGGTATGTCGAGGAGCAGAGCCCTCTTGAGGGTCTGTCGAGAAGCAGAGCCCTCTTGAGGGTCTGCCGAGGAGCAGAGCCCTCTTGAAGGTCTGCCGAGAAGCAGAGCCCTCTTGGGGGTCTGTCGAGGAGCAGAGCCCTCTTGAGGGTCTGTCGAGAAGCAGGGTCCTCTTGGGGGTCTGTCGATACGGAGAGCCCTCTTGGGGGTCTGTCGAGACGCAGAGCCCTCTTGGGGGTCTGTCGAGACGCAGAGCCCTCTTGAGGGTCTGTCGAGAAGCAGGTAGCTCACCCCAGCCACTGCAGAGGACCCGTCTGGAAGGAATGAAGCTTCACTCTCCCCCAGAGGCTCTCGCTCAGTCCTTGTGAGACATTTCTCAAAACTATTATGAGAAAAGCGAGCCTCGTTATTTGTGATGTGAGGTCTGAACATAAACGTGAATTCTTTTGCATATTTGTCTAGAACTGCTGCATTGGTACCATCAACCCATAATAAGAGATTGTTATACTTTAAGTGCATGTAAATGAAATGATGAAGAAAAACATTATTATAAATTATATGTAAATAAAAATAGAAAGTCCATGAATAAATGTAGCTGGGAGGGGAAAGACACTGCCTTCTGAACCGTGATTCTGCTGGGTAGAGATTTGGTGTAGGGCAGTGTAGTGATACCCTTCACATTGCCTCTATCTTCTGAGCTGTAACTCTGCTGGGTGGAGAGAGGAGTAGAGCCTGTACGCTGCCTTCATCCTCTGAGCCTTGGGTCTGTGTCGTAGAGATGAAGAGTAGTACAGTGTAGTGATACCTACAAGCTGCCTTCATCGACTGAGCAGTGAGTGTGTGGCGTAGAGATGAGGAGTAGTACAGTGTGGTGATACCTACACACTGCCTTCATCATCTGAGCCTTGAGTCTATGGCGTAGAGGCGAGGAGTAGTACATTGTAGTGCTACCCTACACACTGCCTTCATCTTACTCCAGTATTGGAACTTTCATAGATTCACATGCTGAATCATTCCCCGTCCTCGAGATGGGAGTCCCAGGTACATAAAAATAGCAATGCAAAGCTAATACAAACCAGAAACTAGGCCTAGGCCCATTTCAGTTTGTAACGTATCTCTATTGTTTTGTGAAAGAGGTTAAAACTTAATCCTGAACCTATCAGGACCTCTCACCCTCTAGAACATTCCTTTAGAACCTTAGACCCCCAGATTTTCTACCGCACGTTGTGCTAGGGAGTCTCCTCTGAGCTCTGCTCAGCTTCTTCTGCTACTTCAGTGGTTTTAAACCAGATTTCTTTGCTTCTGTCAACCTCTTCTACTGCAGTACCATCTTCTTCAGTACCTTTTTCTGGCATAGGCCTGTCAGATAAGGAGAAAAAGAGTCTTTATAGGGCCTGTGCCACCTGATCTAAGAAAAGGCTTCATACAGACGACCTTCACAGTGACTGCATTTCTTGCCTTTATCCCGACCATAAGGCAAAGGAGTGTAAGGTATGTCATACCTTTTCAAACGAAATTTGAGGGATCGTGAGGGCACCTTCTAGTATGGCTTCAAATACTAAAGGCCAGGAAGCAAGTGCTTTCGAGTGAGGACAGTGATGAGGCATCCTCTTCATCATCTAGGAGGTCACATAAGAGGGGAAGATCACCTCACGCTCATTCTTCCAGTGAGTGTCCAAAGAAAGCCCTCAAGAAGACCTCTCATAGGTCTCATGGACGCAGTCCCTCAGAATCTCCTCACAAATCTGGAAAGGAGAGAAAGGGACATTCTTCGGGGAACAGTAAATCAAAGAAGGCAAGCTCTGAGTCTTCTTCTACACCCCTTCAAGTCAGGCACTCTTTCAAAAAACCTTCCTCTGTCCCTCCAGAATAAAAACCGTCAACGAAAATTCCATCGTCGATGAGGCCGTCGACAAAGAAACTCTCACTGTCATCGCTAGTCTTCGGTATCTAAACAGAAGGCAAATGCGGCACCGCCATTGACAACAGTGCCGTCGACAGTCGTCAGTGAAACCTTCAGGTTCTTCGCCATCAGTTTTCCCGTCGACATCATCGTCGACGAGACCGGTGGTAATGATGACGACTACATCGTTGACGCTGACAGTTACAATGAATACGATGACAACAACGGCACCGATGACGTCGGAGACGACAGCGGTAACGATAACATCTATGGCGACAATGCCGTCGACTATGGTGTCTGAATTGATGCCGGTATCCACATCACCTACAGTGGCTTCGTCGGCAGTACCATAGACAAGATCGTCGATGAGGAAAAGAACACCTGAAAAGAGAGAAAAACCTAGAATAAGCCAGATTACACCAGAAGTTACCTCACTTAGCAAGGTAACACCTTTGTTGCCTTCTCATCTTTTGGCAGAGCAAGATTCTGAGGATGATGAGGAGGATGATGGTCCATTTGGTTACATGAATAGCCCATCGCAATTGCTCTTCAAGTGCCAGGAAGATGATTTTGATGAGGAGTATGGGGAGCATCAGACTAATACCATCGTGACTATCGGGAGGAGTCGGTCTGCATGCCATCATCGTTGCTAACAGACCTACAGTTTATGTTGGCGGACTATAAGAAGAGATTTCCACCAGCATCTGCTCCTCCCGAACAATCTACATTTCCCTCTCGGCCATGATCTATTCCATCTAGTCCCCAGGGGATTCAAGATTTACAGTCGGAGCTTTCTCCGAAATCATCAAAACCGGTTCTGCAACAAGATCGAGGAACTACAGATGATGACCAGGAGGAGGGGGAACTGAGGTATCCACACCAGGAGTGGGACAACTACCTCATTCCCACACCATCTTCTCCTTCTCCTGTACCCATTATCTCGCCAACAGAGGATATTGGTGGTTTTCACAACTTACTTGAAAGGACTGCCAAAAGGTTTGCTCTACCGATGCTGACATCTCAAACTGACTGTTTTTTATATGATTTTAAAGAGCCCTTTAGAAAATCAGTAAGAGCTATCCCTGTTGTAAGTCACATATGGGAGGAAGGGCTCAAAGTCATGAAAACGCCAGACACGGTGACACCAGTCTTATGCAGATTGGAGAAAAATACAAGGCTCCAGAAGATGCTTCTGCCTGCCTTGTGGGTCATCCGAAGCCGGACTCTGTAATTTCCCAGGCAGCGCAGAGAAAATCCAAGAATCCTTCTCCTCCCATCACCACACCTCCAGATAAAGAAGGCAGGTGCCTTGGCAATGCTGGTGAGCATTTTTCTTCAATGTCGGCTCTGGTAGTTAGAACAGCCACTGCTCTCGCCATTCTGGGTCGATATGATCGACAAATGTGGTGTGACCTAGCTCCGTATGTTGATCAGCTACCTGAAGACTGTAAATTGGAAGCAAGGAAGTACCTCCAGGAAGGAGAGAGGGCATCCACAGAGATATTAGATTGTTCAGTGGATATCGCCACTACAGCATTCAGATTTCTGGGAGGTGCAGCAGTGTTGCGCCGTCAAGGATGGCTAAGGGCCAGGTTGTTTAGGCCAGAAGTACAGAACAAGATCCTTGACCTCCCGTTCGACAGAGAAGCATTATTTGGAAAACACATTGACGATGGGTTGCAGGATATAAAGAAAGACACAGTCACTGCGAAGTTGTTGGGGATGCTTCAATACCAAAAGGTACCCTTTAGGGGAGCGAGAGGAAGTGGCCTTCCATCCTACAGGGGTGGATACCAGCAATATAGGTCTCCCTCCTACACTACCTCTTCCCAGCCATATCGACCGCAATATGCCCAGCGTCAACCACAATCGGGAACATATTCAAGATCTACCCCCAGAGGGAGCAGGGCGACAGGGAAACCCACAGAGGGAGAGCAGGGTGACAGGGAAAGGATTCCTCATATTGCCAATGACGAGTTCCAGGCTCCTACTATCTCGTTCCAGAATCATCCACAGATTTCCTTGAGAGGGCAAATTTCTTCACATCTGGCAAAAAATAACAAGGGACCAGTGGGTCCTCAACGTTATACAATTTGGCTTTACCTTGGAGTTCCTTCATATTCCACCTTGTACTCCATCAGGTCGACAAAAAGAAACACCTACATCTCCCGCGTTTGGAAATTCTTGGAATGCTCTGAAAAGGAGCAATAGAACCGGTTCCAAAGTCCCAGATGGGGAAAGGGTTCTATTCCTGTTTCTCTTTGGTACGGAAACATTTCAGGCAATGGCGTCCGATCCTGGATTTGAGGACTCTCAACACCTACCTCAAAAAACAGTCCTTCCAATTGGTCACGTTACAGGACATTTTGTTGCTTCTAAACCCAGGGGATCACGTGACCACGCTAGACTTTCAAGATGCATATTTTCACGTTCCCATCCATCCCTCTCACAGACAGTACCTTCGATTTGCCATAACCAGAAGCCATTATCAATTCAGGGTGCTGCCTTTTAACCTGAAATCGGCTCCAAGAATATTCACCAAATGTCTGTCTCCAGTGGCAGCCTTCCTAAGGAAACATCGACATCAAGTGTTTCCCTACCTGAATGACTGGCTGATCAAAGCATCATCGAAGTCAGCAGCTCAGTCGTCCACTGAAGCGATACAAAAGGGGATGATGGACGGAACATTTGAGCCAATCAAACACTCACCCCCAGTCAACTGATCTGGGTTTAATCCATCATCATTCTTTAGCTCACTCCACCACCCCAGTTCAGACATGGCCATATGCAAATCAGTCTGACCCTGTGCCTCATGGGAACAGTCCAGCACGAACTGCCAAGCCATGTCTTCCCTGGACCGGAAACAAGCATCCTAGGACCGGTTTCTGGCATTCCAGCCGTCATCAGCCAGGCTTGCTTGAATCCAGTGGCAAAGTGAGCAAGGGACCCACGTCTGGGCATACCCCCGCCAACTTAGGGCGAACAAAGCGATACAAAAGGGGATGATGGACGGAACGTTTGAGCCAATCAAACACTCACCCCCAGTCAACTGATCTGGGTTTAATCCATCATCATTCTTTAGCTCACTCCACCACCCCAGTTCAGACATGGCCATATGCAAATCAGTCTGACCCTGTGCCTCATGGGAACAGTCCAGCCCGAACTGCCAAGCCATGTCTTCCCTGGACCGGAAACAAGCATCCTAGGACCGGTTTCTGGCATTCCAGCCGTCATCAGCCAGGCTTGCTTGAATCCAGTGGCAAAGTGAGCAAGGGACCCACGTCTGGGCATACCCCCGCCAACTTAGGGCGAACAAAGCGATACAAAAGGGGATGATGGACGGAACATTTGAGCCAATCAAACACTCACCCCCAGTCAACTGATCTGGGTTTAATCCATCATCATTCTTTAGCTCACTCCACCACCCCAGTTCAGACATGGCCATATGCAAATCAGTCTGACCCTGTGCCTCATGGGAACAGTCCAGCACGAACTGCCAAGCCATGTCTTCCCTGGACCGGAAACAAGCATCCTAGGACCGGTTTCTGGCATTCCAGCCGTCATCAGCCAGGCTTGCTTGAATCCAGTGGCAAAGTGAGCAAGGGACCCACGTCTGGGCATACCCCCGCCAACTTAGGGCGAACAAAGCGATACAAAAGGGGATGATGGACGGAACGTTTGAGCCAATCAAACACTCACCCCCAGTCAACTGATCTGGGTTTAATCCATCATCATTCTTTAGCTCACTCCACCACCCCAGTTCAGACATGGCCATATGCAAATCAGTCTGACCCTGTGCCTCATGGGAACAGTCCAGCACGAACTGCCAAGCCATGTCTTCCCTGGACCGGAAACAAGCATCCTAGGACCGGTTTCTGGCATTCCAGCCGTCATCAGCCAGGCTTGCTTGAATCCAGTGGCAAAGTGAGCAAGGGACCCACGTCTGGGCATACCCCCGCCAACTTAGGGCGAACAAAGCGATACAAAAGGGGATGATGGACGGAACGTTTGAGCCAATCAAACACTCACCCCCAGTCAACTGATCTGGGTTTAATCCATCATCATTCTTTAGCTCACTCCACCACCCCAGTTCAGACATGGCCATATGCAAATCAGTCTGACCCTGTGCCTCATGGGAACAGTCCAGCACGAACTGCCAAGCCATGTCTTCCCTGGACCGGAAACAAGCATCCTAGGACCGGTTTCTGGCATTCCAGCCGTCATCAGCCAGGCTTGCTTGAATCCAGTGGCAAAGTGAGCAAGGGACCCACGTCTGGGCATACCCCCGCCAACTTAGGGCGAACAAAGCGATACAAAAGGGGATGATGGACGGAACGTTTGAGCCAATCAAACACTCACCCCCAGTCAACTGATCTGGGTTTAATCCATCATCATTCTTTAGCTCACTCCACCACCCCAGTTCAGACATGGCCATATGCAAATCAGTCTGACCCTGTGCCTCATGGGAACAGTCCAGCACGAACTGCCAAGCCATGTCTTCCCTGGACCGGAAACAAGCATCCTAGGACCGGTTTCTGGCATTCCAGCCGTCATCAGCCAGGCTTGCTTGAATCCAGTGGCAAAGTGAGCAAGGGACCCACGTCTGGGCATACCCCCGCCAACTTAGGGCGAACAAAGCGATACAAAAGGGGATGATGGACGGAACGTTTGAGCCAATCAAACACTCACCCCCAGTCAACTGATCTGGGTTTAATCCATCATCATTCTTTAGCTCACTCCACCACCCCAGTTCAGACATGGCCATATGCAAATCAGTCTGACCCTGTGCCTCATGGGAACAGTCCAGCCCGAACTGCCAAGCCATGTCTTCCCTGGACCGGAAACAAGCATCCTAGGACCGGTTTCTGGCATTCCAGCCGTCATCAGCCAGGCTTGCTTGAATCCAGTGGCAAAGTGAGCAAGGGACCCACGTCTGGGCATACCCCCGCCAACTTAGGGCGAACAAAGCGATACAAAAGGGGATGATGGACGGAACGTTTGAGCCAATCAAACACTCACCCCCAGTCAACTGATCTGGGTTTAATCCATCATCATTCTTTAGCTCACTCCACCACCCCAGTTCAGACATGGCCATATGCAAATCAGTCTGACCCTGTGCCTCATGGGAACAGTCCAGCACGAACTGCCAAGCCATGTCTTCCCTGGACCGGAAACAAGCATCCTAGGACCGGTTTCTGGCATTCCAGCCGTCATCAGCCAGGCTTGCTTGAATCCAGTGGCAAAGTGAGCAAGGGACCCACGTCTGGGCATACCCCCGCCAACTTAGGGCGAACAAAGCGATACAAAAGGGGATGATGGACGGAACGTTTGAGCCAATCAAACACTCACCCCCAGTCAACTGATCTGGGTTTAATCCATCATCATTCTTTAGCTCACTCCACCACCCCAGTTCAGACATGGCCATATGCAAATCAGTCTGACCCTGTGCCTCATGGGAACAGTCCAGCCCGAACTGCCAAGCCATGTCTTCCCTGGACCGGAAACAAGCATCCTAGGACCGGTTTCTGGCATTCCAGCCGTCATCAGCCAGGCTTGCTTGAATCCAGTGGCAAAGTGAGCAAGGGACCCACGTCTGGGCATACCCCCGCCAACTTAGGGCGAACAAAGCGATACAAAAGGGGATGATGGACGGAACGTTTGAGCCAATCAAACACTCACCCCCAGTCAACTGATCTGGGTTTAATCCATCATCATTCTTTAGCTCACTCCACCACCCCAGTTCAGACATGGCCATATGCAAATCAGTCTGACCCTGTGCCTCATGGGAACAGTCCAGCCCGAACTGCCAAGCCATGTCTTCCCTGGACCGGAAACAAGCATCCTAGGACCGGTTTCTGGCATTCCAGCCGTCATCAGCCAGGCTTGCTTGAATCCAGTGGCAAAGTGAGCAAGGGACCCACGTCTGGGCATACCCCCGCCAACTTAGGGCGAACAAAGCGATACAAAAGGGGATGATGGACGGAACGTTTGAGCCAATCAAACACTCACCCCCAGTCAACTGATCTGGGTTTAATCCATCATCATTCTTTAGCTCACTCCACCACCCCAGTTCAGACATGGCCATATGCAAATCAGTCTGACCCTGTGCCTCATGGGAACAGTCCAGCCCGAACTGCCAAGCCATGTCTTCCCTGGACCGGAAACAAGCATCCTAGGACCGGTTTCTGGCATTCCAGCCGTCATCAGCCAGGCTTGCTTGAATCCAGTGGCAAAGTGAGCAAGGGACCCACGTCTGGGCATACCCCCGCCAACTTAGGGCGAACAAAGCGATACAAAAGGGGATGATGGACGGAACGTTTGAGCCAATCAAACACTCACCCCCAGTCAACTGATCTGGGTTTAATCCATCATCATTCTTTAGCTCACTCCACCACCCCAGTTCAGACATGGCCATATGCAAATCAGTCTGACCCTGTGCCTCATGGGAACAGTCCAGCCCGAACTGCCAAGCCATGTCTTCCCTGGACCGGAAACAAGCATCCTAGGACCGGTTTCTGGCATTCCAGCCGTCATCAGCCAGGCTTGCTTGAATCCAGTGGCAAAGTGAGCAAGGGACCCACGTCTGGGCATACCCCCGCCAACTTAGGGCGAACAAAGCGATACAAAAGGGGATGATGGACGGAACGTTTGAGCCAATCAAACACTCACCCCCAGTCAACTGATCTGGGTTTAATCCATCATCATTCTTTAGCTCACTCCACCACCCCAGTTCAGACATGGCCATATGCAAATCAGTCTGACCCTGTGCCTCATGGGAACAGTCCAGCCCGAACTGCCAAGCCATGTCTTCCCTGGACCGGAAACAAGCATCCTAGGACCGGTTTCTGGCATTCCAGCCGTCATCAGCCAGGCTTGCTTGAATCCAGTGGCAAAGTGAGCAAGGGACCCACGTCTGGGCATACCCCCGCCAACTTAGGGCGAACAAAGCGATACAAAAGGGGATGATGGACGGAACGTTTGAGCCAATCAAACACTCACCCCCAGTCAACTGATCTGGGTTTAATCCATCATCATTCTTTAGCTCACTCCACCACCCCAGTTCAGACATGGCCATATGCAAATCAGTCTGACCCTGTGCCTCATGGGAACAGTCCAGCCCGAACTGCCAAGCCATGTCTTCCCTGGACCGGAAACAAGCATCCTAGGACCGGTTTCTGGCATTCCAGCCGTCATCAGCCAGGCTTGCTTGAATCCAGTGGCAAAGTGAGCAAGGGACCCACGTCTGGGCATACCCCCGCCAACTTAGGGCGAACAAAGCGATACAAAAGGGGATGATGGACGGAACGTTTGAGCCAATCAAACACTCACCCCCAGTCAACTGATCTGGGTTTAATCCATCATCATTCTTTAGCTCACTCCACCACCCCAGTTCAGACATGGCCATATGCAAATCAGTCTGACCCTGTGCCTCATGGGAACAGTCCAGCACGAACTGCCAAGCCATGTCTTCCCTGGACCGGAAACAAGCATCCTAGGACCGGTTTCTGGCATTCCAGCCGTCATCAGCCAGGCTTGCTTGAATCCAGTGGCAAAGTGAGCAAGGGACCCACGTCTGGGCATACCCCCGCCAACTTAGGGCGAACAAAGCGATACAAAAGGGGATGATGGACGGAACGTTTGAGCCAATCAAACACTCACCCCCAGTCAACTGATCTGGGTTTAATCCATCATCATTCTTTAGCTCACTCCACCACCCCAGTTCAGACATGGCCATATGCAAATCAGTCTGACCCTGTGCCTCATGGGAACAGTCCAGCCCGAACTGCCAAGCCATGTCTTCCCTGGACCGGAAACAAGCATCCTAGGACCGGTTTCTGGCATTCCAGCCGTCATCAGCCAGGCTTGCTTGAATCCAGTGGCAAAGTGAGCAAGGGACCCACGTCTGGGCATACCCCCGCCAACTTAGGGCGAACAAAGCGATACAAAAGGGGATGATGGACGGAACGTTTGAGCCAATCAAACACTCACCCCCAGTCAACTGATCTGGGTTTAATCCATCATCATTCTTTAGCTCACTCCACCACCCCAGTTCAGACATGGCCATATGCAAATCAGTCTGACCCTGTGCCTCATGGGAACAGTCCAGCACGAACTGCCAAGCCATGTCTTCCCTGGACCGGAAACAAGCATCCTAGGACCGGTTTCTGGCATTCCAGCCGTCATCAGCCAGGCTTGCTTGAATCCAGTGGCAAAGTGAGCAAGGGACCCACGTCTGGGCATACCCCCGCCAACTTAGGGCGAACAAAGCGATACAAAAGGGGATGATGGACGGAACGTTTGAGCCAATCAAACACTCACCCCCAGTCAACTGATCTGGGTTTAATCCATCATCATTCTTTAGCTCACTCCACCACCCCAGTTCAGACATGGCCATATGCAAATCAGTCTGACCCTGTGCCTCATGGGAACAGTCCAGCCCGAACTGCCAAGCCATGTCTTCCCTGGACCGGAAACAAGCATCCTAGGACCGGTTTCTGGCATTCCAGCCGTCATCAGCCAGGCTTGCTTGAATCCAGTGGCAAAGTGAGCAAGGGACCCACGTCTGGGCATACCCCCGCCAACTTAGGGCGAACAAAGCGATACAAAAGGGGATGATGGACGGAACGTTTGAGCCAATCAAACACTCACCCCCAGTCAACTGATCTGGGTTTAATCCATCATCATTCTTTAGCTCACTCCACCACCCCAGTTCAGACATGGCCATATGCAAATCAGTCTGACCCTGTGCCTCATGGGAACAGTCCAGCACGAACTGCCAAGCCATGTCTTCCCTGGACCGGAAACAAGCATCCTAGGACCGGTTTCTGGCATTCCAGCCGTCATCAGCCAGGCTTGCTTGAATCCAGTGGCAAAGTGAGCAAGGGACCCACGTCTGGGCATACCCCCGCCAACTTAGGGCGAACAAAGCGATACAAAAGGGGATGATGGACGGAACGTTTGAGCCAATCAAACACTCACCCCCAGTCAACTGATCTGGGTTTAATCCATCATCATTCTTTAGCTCACTCCACCACCCCAGTTCAGACATGGCCATATGCAAATCAGTCTGACCCTGTGCCTCATGGGAACAGTCCAGCCCGAACTGCCAAGCCATGTCTTCCCTGGACCGGAAACAAGCATCCTAGGACCGGTTTCTGGCATTCCAGCCGTCATCAGCCAGGCTTGCTTGAATCCAGTGGCAAAGTGAGCAAGGGACCCACGTCTGGGCATACCCCCGCCAACTTAGGGCGAACAAAGCGATACAAAAGGGGATGATGGAGCGGAACTTTGCAGCCAATCAAGCGCTCACTGCGCCCAGTCAACTGATCTGGCGTCATAACGCTCCGTCCATCATTCTTTGCGCTCATCGCACCGCTCAGCCCTAGGACGGCGGCCGGTATGCCCAGACGGTGACCCTGTGCCTCATGCCGCTGAATTCAAGTCAGGCTGATGCACGAGCGTGCCAGAACGCCTGGATCTTGCCGAATCTAGGAATACATGGCTTGGTCCTAGGACGCTGATTGTTCCCAGTGAGATGCATCAGGTAGACTCACGATCTGCATGGATCAGACTGTACATGCAACAGTTTGGGCGTGGTGGAGTGGCTAAGAATGATGATGGATTAAACCAGATCAGTTTGGATGAGTGTTTGTTCCAAGCGTCTAGTCCATCATGCCTCTTTATGCGCTGTTCAGCCACTAAATGGCGAAGATTGCCAGGCGTGAATCGCTGCTCACTGGCCACTGAATTCGGCAGATGGCGAGCCTGGAATGCAAGACGGTCCTGGAATGTTTTCGGTCAGAAGACATGGCGTGGCGTTCAGGCTTTGAACTGTTCCTCGAGACTGATGTTTGCATAAGCATGTCTGAACTGGGGTGGTGGTAGTGAGCTAAAGTGATGATGGATTAAACCAGATCAGTTGACTGGTGAGTGTTTGATTGGTCTCGTCCGTCCATCATCCTCTTTGTATCGCTGTTCGCTCTGAGTTGGCGTGCTGCCCAGGCGTCGGTCCCGTGCTCACTTTGCACTGGATCCAAGCAAGCCTGGCTGATGACGCAGAATGCCAGAAACCGGTCCTGGAATGCTGTTCGGTCCGAGAAGACATCAGGCTGGCGTTCATGAGCTAGACTGCTTTGCCATGTCTAACTGGGGTCAGAGCTGATTTGCCAGTGGACCGTATGTACTGAACTGGGAGGTGGTAGTATCTGGGAATGATGATGGGTCAAACTTGGATCGGTGGCTGGGAACGTGCCCGATGGCAAGCGTTCGTCCGTCGTCGCTTTGTATAACTGTTCGCCCTGAATTGGCGCGGCATGCCCGGGCGTGACTTACCGCGCACTGGAATGTCAGCGAAGCCCGGCGGTCGGCGACTGGAATGCCGACGTCTGAGTTTCGGTCCGAGAAGGCATGGCTGGCGGTCGGCTGGACTGTTCCCATGAACTACGGGGTCAGACTGATACTGTACATGGCCAAACTGGGAAGTGTGAGTGAGCTAAGAATGATGATGAGATTAAACCCGAGATCAGTTGACTGGGGGTGAGTGGCTGATCGGCTCAAGCATCTGGTCCATCATCCTCTTTGCTAGTCAAACTTGTTAAGCCTGAGTGGCGGTAGTATGCCCAGGCGTGGGTCCCGCCTCACTTTGCCACTGGATTCAGCAAGCCTGGCTGATGGCGACAGATGCCAGAACCGGTCTGGGATGCTGATGCTTCGGTCCAGGAAGACATGGCCGGCGAGTTCGGGCGGGACTGTTCCCATGAGCACGGGTCAGACTGTTCACATATGGCCATGTCTGAACCGAGAGGTGGTGGGAGTGAGCTAAGAATGATGATGGATTAAACCAGATCAGTGTGACTGGGGTGAGGTGTGTTGATTCATTAAGTCGACCCGTCATCATCCCCTTTGTATACACTGTTACGCCCGGTTGGCGCATGGACGTGGATCCCCCTGTCACTTTGCCGCTGGATCAGCGCAAGCCTGGCGATGGCGGCTGAGAGTGCCGGAAACGTCCTAGGATGCTTGTTTCGGTCAGGAAGACATGAGCGCGGCGGTTCAAGCTGAGACTATTCCCATGAAGACACAGGGTCAGACTGAATTGCATATGGCCATGTCTGAACTGGAGTGGTGGATGAGCTAAAGAATGATGATGGATTAAACCCGAATCTAGTCAGGCTGGGGGCAGTGTTTGATTGGCTCTGCAGCATCAGGTAAAATGAAATCCTCTTTGTAACGGACTGTTACGCCTGAAGTGGCGAGAAGTATCACCAGGCAGCGTGGTCTCACCGCTCGCTGCCTTGCACTGGGTTCAGCGTGCCTGGCTGACACGGCTGGAATGCCAGAGCGTCTGGGATTGTTTCGATCCGGAAGACATGGCGGCGGTCGTGCTGGACTGTTCCCATGAACACGGGGATCAGACTGTTGCATGTGGCATGTCTGGGGTGGGGTGGTGGGTGAGCTGAGTATGATGATGGACTAGATCCAGGTCGTTTGGCTGGAGTGGTGGCGTTTGATTGTCAGGCGTCCCGTCCATCGTCCCCCTTTGTCATAAAACTTTGTTATAGCTGCTAAGCTATAGCTGGCGTGGGTCCCTTTACTCACTTTGCGCTGGTTTCAAGCAAACCGCCAGCTGACGGCTGGAATGCCAGAAACCGATCTCGGATGCTGTTTCCGGTCCGGGAAGACATGGCCCGGCTGGTCGTGGCGGGACTGTTCCCATGAGCACAGGGTCAGGCTGATTGTGCATATAACTGCGTCTGAACTGGAGTGATGGAGTGAGCTAAAGAATGATGATGGATTAAACCCAGATCCGGTGACTGGGAGTGAGTGTTTGATTGCTCAAACATTCCGTCCATCATGCTCTGCTGTAGCAAACTGTCGCCTAAGCTGGGGTATGCTCAGGCGCGGGTCCTGCTCACTTGCCACTGAACGAGCAAGCCTGGCATAGACGTGCGAACGCGATCCTAGGATGCTTGTTTCGGTCCGAAGACATGGCTTGGCGGTTCAGGCTGGACTGTTCCCATGAGGACAGTCGGACTGATTGCATATGTGCTGGGCTGGGGTGGTGAGTGAGGCTGAAAGAGATGATGGATTAAACCCAGATCAGTGACTGAGAGTGAGTGTTTGATTGGCTCAAGCGCCGTCCATCATCCTCTTTTGTACGGCTGTTCGCCCTAAGTTGGCGGGTATGCCCGGACGTGGAGTCCCTTGCTCCTTTGCCACTGATCCAGCAGTGGCCGATGGCGGCTGGAATGCCAGAAACCGGTCCTAGGATGCTTGTTTCGGTCAGAGAAGCGGCTTGGCAGTTCGAGGCTGGAATGTTCCCACAAGCCAGGGTCAGACTGATTTGCAGCGTAGTAACCAGTGTGCAGAACTGGGTGCGTGGGCGGCTAGCTGATGATGGATTAAACCCAGATCGGTCGACTGGGGTGAGTGTTTGATTGGGTCAAGCGTTCCGTCCATCATCCACACCATCGCGCTGTTAAGCTACCTGGCCGGGATGGTAGGCCCGACGTCCCTGCTCACTTTGCCGCTGGTTCAAGCAAGCGCGGCTGGCTGACTCGGAATGCCGGAAGCCGATCCTGAGGATGGCGTTTCGGTCCGAAGACGCTGGCGGCAGTTCGCCGAACTGTTCCCATGAGGCACAGGGGTCGAACTGGTTTGCTATGCGGCGTCGTGAACTGGGGTGGTGAGTGAGCGAAGTGATGGATTAAACCTGAATCAGTTGACTGAAGTGAGTGTTTGATTGGCTCAAAAGTTCCGTCCATCATCCTCTTTGTATCGCTTTCGTTCGCCCGAGTTGGCGGTGATGGCGATGGTCCGCTGCTCGCTTTGCCACTGATTGAAGCCTGACGACGGCGAGCCGAAACGGTCCTGGATACTGTTTCGGTCCAGGGGGCATGGCTTCGGCTGGACTGTTCCCATGAGCACGGGAGTCAGACTGATTGCATAAGCCATGTCTGAACTGGGGGTGGAGTGAGCTAAGGCTGATGATGGATTAAACCAGATCAGTTGACGAGAGTGGTGTTTGATTGGCTCAAGCGTTCCGTCCATCATCCCCTTTGTTCGCTAACCTTAACCTGTTAGTGGCGGTATGCCCAGACGTGGCGTCGCACTGGTTCGCTGAGCCTGGCTGATGACGAGCAGATGCCTGAGAAACCGACCGATTATGCTGTGTTTCCGGTCAGAGAAGACATCGGCTTGGCAGTTCGGCACGGACTATTCCCATGAAGGCGCAGGATCAGAACAGCTTTGCCATATGCCGAAGTCTGGAACTGGTGGGTGGGTGAACGAGGCTGATGATGGATTAAGCCCGACATCGGTTGACTGCAGATATTTGATTGGCCCAAAGCGTTCCGTCCGTCATCCTCTTTGTAGCGCTGCTATTGCCCTGACGAGGTCATGCCAGGCGTGGTCCTTGCTCGCTTTGCCACTGGATCAGCAAGCCTGGCTGGTGGCGGCTGGAGATGCCAGAAACCGATCCTAGATGCTGTTTCGGTCCGAAGACATGGCTAAAGTGCTGAACTAGTTACCACATGAAGGGCGGACCGACGTGCATAGGCCATGTCTGAACTGGGGTGGTGGAGTGAGCTAAAATGATGATGGATTAAACCCAGATCAGTCGACTGGGAATGATATTCGATGGCTCAAGCGTTCCGTCATCATCCTCTTTTTCGTAGTCGCTATTAAGCCTAGAATTCGGCGGGTGTGCTTGGGACGACAGTCACTTTGCTCGCTTTGCCACTGGACAAGCAAGCCTGGCTGATGGCGGCTGGGGTAGCGAAACGTCCTAGGATGCTGTTTCGGTCCAGAAGACATGGCTTGGCGGTTGGGCTGGATGTTCCCATGGTACAGGGTCAGACTGATTTGCACATGGCCATGTCTGAACTGAAGTGTGGGATGACCAAAAGTGATGATGGATTAAACCAGATCGTTGACTGGAGTGAGTGTTTGATTGGCTCAAGCGCTTCGTCCATCATCCTCTTTGTATCGGCTTTGTTCGCCCTGAGGTGGCGGCATGCCGGCGTGGGTCCCGTCACGCTTCTCCACTGGATTCCGCCAGCCTGGCTGATGGCGGCGAGATGCGAAGCCGGTCTCAGGATGCTGGCTCCGATCCAGAGAAGCATGGCTGGCAGTTCAGGCTGGACTGTTCCCATGAGCACGGGTCGAACTGATTGCATATGGCCATGTACTGGAACTGGGTGGTGGAGCGAGTGCCAAAGAATGATGATGGACCAAGCCGAGATCAGTTGACTGGGGTGAGTGTTTGATTGGCTCAAACGTTCCGTCCATCATCCTCTTTGCATCGCTTTGTTCGCTCCTAAGTTGGCGCGGCAGCTCCAGACGTGAGGTCCGGTGCTCACTTTGCCACTCGGGTTCAAGCAAGCCTGGCTGATGGCGGCTGGCAGCGGCCAGAAGCCGGTCTCTCAGGACTGCTTGTTTCCGGTCCAGGGAGAGCAGCGGCTCGGCAGTTCGGGCTGGACTGTTCCCATGTTTGAGGGCATCAGGGGCCAGGACTTGCAGCATATGGCCAGTGTCACGAGGCTGGGGTGGTGGAGTGAGCTAGAGAATGATGATGGATTGAAACCCAGATCAGGTGACTGAAGTGAGTGTGATTGGCTCAAGCGTTCGTCCGTCATCTCTTTGTGTAAACTGTTAAGCCCTGAAGTGGCGTGGGAGTATCTTGGGCAGATGGAGTCCCCTGCTCACTTTCGCGCCGCTGGATTCAAGCAGAAGCCCGGCTGACTAGCGGCTGGAGACGCGAAGCCGGTCTACAACAAAGACTGCTGTCAGACATGGCTCGGCGAAGGTGAATAGTCGCGTGCAGACACGGCGTGAGACCGTCCGCATGCTTGGACGTAATCTGGGCTGGTGTGCTAAAAGATGATGATGGATCGAAGCGAGATCCAGTTGACCTGAAGATTGAGTGTTGATAACTGGCGTCGATCCATCATCCACCCCGCATATCGGCACCGTAGCGCGACCAGCGGCGGCCGAGCTGGGCGTCGGGTCCGCTGGCCGCTGCCCACTGGATTCAAGCTGGCCTGGCTGACGGCCTGGAATGCTGAGGCCGGTCTCGAGATGCTGATTTCGGTCCGGTATGGCATGGCTTGGCGGTTCGGGCTGGACTGTTCCCATGAGCTACAGAGTCGGAATTGTATATGCTGTGTGTCTGAACTGGGGTGGTGAGTGAGCTAAAGATGATGATGGATTAAACCCGGATCAGTTGACTGGGGGTGGTGACGATTGGCTCAAGCACCGTCCATCATCCTCTTTGTATAAACTTTGTTCGCCTAAGCTGGCGAGGTATGCCCAGGCGTGGGTCCCCTTGCTCGCACTGGTTCAAGCCAGCCTGAATTATAAGCGAAGCATGCACGAAAGCCTAGAATGCTCGGTGTTCCGGTTCCTGCAAAGACATGTTGTCACACTGCAGGACCGCCCCAGGCGTGAACATGCTGGATGAACATCGATTTGGTCATATGCGCCATGTGTAAACTGGAGTGGTGGTGGTAGAAGTGAGCTTAAACCTAGTCGATTGATTGAAGGTGAGTGTTTGATTGGCTCAAGCGTTCCGTCCATCATCCTCTTTTGTATCGCTGTTCGCCCCTAAGTTAGCGGCGGGCGTGGGTCCCCACTACTCACTGCCGCTGGATTCAGCTAGGCCTGGCGGATGAGCTGGCAACCAGGAAGCCTGTCCTGGATCAGCTGGTCAGAAGACATGGCGTTCGCACTTCGGACGGACTGTTCCCATGGCACAGGTCAGACTGATTGCATATAACCATGTCTGAACTGGGTGGGGTGAGCAAGAGTGATGATGGATTAAACCCAGATCAGTTGACTGGGGGTGAGTGTTTGATTGGCTCAAACGTTCCGTCCATCATCCTCTTTTGTATCGCTTTGTTCGCCCTAAGTTGGCGGGGGTATGCCCAGACGTGGGTCCCTTGCTCACTTTGCCACTGGATTCAAGCAAGCCTGGCTGATGACGGCTGGAATGCCAGAAACCGGTCCTAGGATGCTTGTTTCCGGTCCAGGGAAGACATGGCTTGGCAGTTCGGGCTGGACTGTTCCCATGAGGCACAGGGTCAGACTGATTTGCATATGGCCATGTCTGAACTGGGGTGGTGGAGTGAGCTAAAGAATGATGATGGATTAAACCCAGATCAGTTGACTGGGGGTGAGTGTTTGATTGGCTCAAACGTTCCGTCCATCATCCTCTTTTGTATCGCTTTGTTCGCCCTAAGTTGGCGGGGGTATGCCCAGACGTGGGTCCCTTGCTCACTTTGCCACTGGATTCAAGCAAGCCTGGCTGATGACGGCTGGAATGCCAGAAACCGGTCCTAGGATGCTTGTTTCCGGTCCAGGGAAGACATGGCTTGGCAGTTCGGGCTGGACTGTTCCCATGAGGCACAGGGTCAGACTGATTTGCATATGGCCATGTCTGAACTGGGGTGGTGGAGTGAGCTAAAGAATGATGATGGATTAAACCCAGATCAGTTGACTGGGGGTGAGTGTTTGATTGGCTCAAACGTTCCGTCCATCATCCTCTTTTGTATCGCTTTGTTCGCCCTAAGTTGGCGGGGGTATGCCCAGACGTGGGTCCCTTGCTCACTTTGCCACTGGATTCAAGCAAGCCTGGCTGATGACGGCTGGAATGCCAGAAACCGGTCCTAGGATGCTTGTTTCCGGTCCAGGGAAGACATGGCTTGGCAGTTCGGGCTGGACTGTTCCCATGAGGCACAGGGTCAGACTGATTTGCATATGGCCATGTCTGAACTGGGGTGGTGGAGTGAGCTAAAGAATGATGATGGATTAAACCCAGATCAGTTGACTGGGGGTGAGTGTTTGATTGGCTCAAACGTTCCGTCCATCATCCTCTTTTGTATCGCTTTGTTCGCCCTAAGTTGGCGGGGGTATGCCCAGACGTGGGTCCCTTGCTCACTTTGCCACTGGATTCAAGCAAGCCTGGCTGATGACGGCTGGAATGCCAGAAACCGGTCCTAGGATGCTTGTTTCCGGTCCAGGGAAGACATGGCTTGGCAGTTCGGGCTGGACTGTTCCCATGAGGCACAGGGTCAGACTGATTTGCATATGGCCATGTCTGAACTGGGGTGGTGGAGTGAGCTAAAGAATGATGATGGATTAAACCCAGATCAGTTGACTGGGGGTGAGTGTTTGATTGGCTCAAACGTTCCGTCCATCATCCTCTTTTGTATCGCTTTGTTCGCCCTAAGTTGGCGGGGGTATGCCCAGACGTGGGTCCCTTGCTCACTTTGCCACTGGATTCAAGCAAGCCTGGCTGATGACGGCTGGAATGCCAGAAACCGGTCCTAGGATGCTTGTTTCCGGTCCAGGGAAGACATGGCTTGGCAGTTCGGGCTGGACTGTTCCCATGAGGCACAGGGTCAGACTGATTTGCATATGGCCATGTCTGAACTGGGGTGGTGGAGTGAGCTAAAGAATGATGATGGATTAAACCCAGATCAGTTGACTGGGGGTGAGTGTTTGATTGGCTCAAACGTTCCGTCCATCATCCTCTTTTGTATCGCTTTGTTCGCCCTAAGTTGGCGGGGGTATGCCCAGACGTGGGTCCCTTGCTCACTTTGCCACTGGATTCAAGCAAGCCTGGCTGATGACGGCTGGAATGCCAGAAACCGGTCCTAGGATGCTTGTTTCCGGTCCAGGGAAGACATGGCTTGGCAGTTCGGGCTGGACTGTTCCCATGAGGCACAGGGTCAGACTGATTTGCATATGGCCATGTCTGAACTGGGGTGGTGGAGTGAGCTAAAGAATGATGATGGATTAAACCCAGATCAGTTGACTGGGGGTGAGTGTTTGATTGGCTCAAACGTTCCGTCCATCATCCTCTTTTGTATCGCAGTCGTCCACTGAGGCATGTGCAAGGCTGTTCGCCGAGCTAGGACTTACCCTAAACGAGGAGAAATCGTCCTTACACCCTTCCACAAGCATAATTTTTTTTTGGAGCAATACTGGACACCACACTAAACAAGGCATTTTCCTCTCTGGAGAGACAAGCGAAGCTAATACCGCTGGCTCAGTCATTCACAAGAAAAGTCACTTTCAGTTTGCCGCAACAAGCCTCTCCTGGGGACAATGTCATCTTGCATCCCTCTTATTCCATTCTGTTGATTGCAAATGCGTCCATTGCCGGAAAAGCTCGACTTGCAGTGGCGTCAGGCAGTAGGTTCCTTTGAGAACGTCATTACAGTCACGCCAGGTATGGGCAACGCCATCTCTTGGTGGACCCGGTGTCAAAATATTTTGATCGGTCTCTCCTTTCTCGCCATGCCAGCTCCACTCATAATCACCACAGATGCCGCCCTGAAGGGATTGGGAGCTTTCCTGCAAGACCTCCAGGTCAGTGGCCATTGGCAGATGCAACACCAGCATCTTCACATCTGAAAGAGACACGTTAGTGACAGATTCCTTACCTTAGAATATCCCCAGGCGTCAGGCTGGATCCGGAAAGTTTTCTGCGTAGCAGTACCCTTGCGCGTCGGTAGGCGGCGTCGTGCGGCTCCGCGTCCGTCGTCGGCGTCGTGATCGCCGGGATGACGTCGCGGGCAGTACTTAGACGCCGCCCTGCGCGCTGACGTCAGTTCTTCTTTTTCCGCGCCAGTAAGCGCAGATCCGGGAAGAGCAGTGTCACTTTTTGACTATCCTTTTTTGTGAATTTTTTCACTGTTTTTTCAACGAGTCTTCACGACTCCTAAGGTGTCGTAGGGATGCCCGGTTTTAAGCCCTGCGAGGAATGTGGTCGCATGATGTCGATCACGGACCTGCATCTCAAGTGTCTCTTCTGTCTCGGCCGAGACCACGACACGAAGTCGTGCCCTGACTGCCGGAAACTTAATCCGAAGGCTTTGCGAGAGCGGTCTCGAAAGCTCCTCGAGGTCCGGCAGTCGGCTCCGTGCCGCACCAAGCCCCGGTCCCGGGAGAGGTCGAGGGGCCGGACGCGGAGTCCCCGCCGTTCGTCGGAATCCAAGTCTTCGCGCTCTTCCGGTAAGTCGAAGCACAAGAAGTCTAAGCGGCATCATCGCTCTAAGACTTCGCCTCGCCGGTCTCGCGACTCGGCTGAGGTCCCTGTCGGCACCGTCCCCGCGGCCCCGGACGTGCCTGTCGAGTTACCCCCGCATTACCCGTCCTTCCCGGGTTCGGGGGCGACTCCGGCCCAAATACAGGAGTTCCTGTCGGCCATGGCCCGCCTCTTCGGGCCTCAAGGTCCCTCCGGTGTGCCTTCGGGCCCCGCGGGCCCTGATGGGGTTGCTCCGGCGTCGCCGTCGACTCCGGTCCCGGCGTCGCCTGTCCCACAAGCCTTCATCCCGGCCTCGGCTCCGGCCCCGGCCTCGATCCCGGCTCCGGTGGTGCCGCGACCCCCATCGACGCCGGTTGACCTAACCACGCCTCCGCCGATGTCCCCGGTGCCATTCCTGACGCCGTCCGGGGCTCCGGACGGCGTCGGTCCCCGGCTCTCTCCGGCTCCGGACATGGAGCCGGACCGACGTCGCCCGACGCCGGTTCCGGCGCCGATGAGACCTTGGGTCCCTAATGTCCCTCCTCCTACATATTATGAACCTGAGGAGGACCAGGAGAGCTGGGAGGGGTCTGAGGACCCTCTCACACAACAGTGAAAGTTTGACCCGGACTGGGTTGAGGAACTTGGGGATGCCAGTGGTCTGGACACCTCCCCTGACTCTGGCATGCTGTCTCCTCCCGTGGCTACGGAGGAGGGGGCTAATTTTGCAACGGTGTTGCGTGAGAGCTGCTGGAGCCTTGAATCTCCAGTTGCCTACGGTGGCCGTCAGGACTAACCTCCTGACAGAAGTGCTTCAGCCGGCGGCCTCCTCTTCGGAGACTGTGCTGCCGTTCAATGATGCACTCACTGACGTTCTTTTGGGTGCCTGGTCCAAGCCCACCACAGGGGCTCCTGTGGATAGGAACGTGGCCCGACGCCATCGCCCTGCTCCGGGCGACCCCCTGTTTCTCTCCCAACACCCCACCCCTGAGAGCTTGGTTGTCCAAGCCTCTGCCTCCCAAACCGCCTTCCCTACCGCCCCTCCGGATAGGGAATCCAAGCGCCTGGATCACTTTGGGAAGAAGGCTTTCTCTTCCTCCAGTGCTGGCTTGCGGTCTGTTAACACCGCTTGCCTCTTGGGCCGATATACCCACTCCCTGTGGGATTCGGTGGCGGCTGTTTTGCCGCAGTGTTCTGAGGAGGTCCAGACACTGCTTATCCGCGCCATTGCGGAAGGGCGAGATGCGGCTAAATACACCATACGTTGTGGCCTTGATACCGCCGACTCGCTGGGCAGATCGCTTGCAACGACGGTGGCGCTGCGTCGCCACGCCTGGCTGAGGACCACTGGTTTTTCGGGTGATGTCCAGAATACTCTCATGGACATGCCCTTTGATGGAGTAGGTCTTTTTGGATCAAAAGCAGACCATGCGCTGGAGCGTTTCAAGGACTCGCGGGCTACTGCAAAGTCCCTGGGCCTTGCTGTTGTGCGCCCTCCGCTCACATCTGCTTTTCGCCCCTTTCGTGGCCACGGGAGGGGCGCGCCCAGTCACGTCAGCAGCCCGGCCAACGGCCCGCGCAGCAAGCGCCTTCGCGTGGCCGAGGACGTGGATACCGCCGTGGCGGTTCGGGCAACCAGCGTGCGGGTCAGGCCACCACCTCCAACCCTTCCGCGGCCTCCAAGCCCTCCTAGTCCCTCCTTTCAGGTGCACGGCACGCCAGTAGGGGGCAGGGTCCGCCATCACCTTCACCACTGGCGTCCCATCACCTCGGACAGGTGGGTCTTGGACATTGTCCGAAGGGGCTACTCCCTCCCCTTCGAGACCACCCCCCCAGCCATGCCACCTCAATTCCACCGCATGTCAGGGGATCACTTGGTGCTTCTACAGAAGGAAGTCACGGCCCTCTTGGCCAAGAGGGCCGTCGAACATGTTCCGACCCCAGAAGTAGGACGTGGTTGCTACTCCCACTACTTTCTGGTGCCCAAAAAGGACAAGGAGGACATGCACCCTATCTTGGACCTCCGGAACGTCAATCGCTTCCTCCGGAAGGAGAAGTTCAAGATGCTCACCCTAGCTCAGGTCTTGACTGCCCTCGACCCTGGAGACTGGTTGGTAGCGTTGGACTTGCAGGACGCTTATTTCCACATCCTCGTCCTGCCGGCCCACCGGCGTTACCTACGGTTCACGGTAGGCCTCGAGCATTTTCAGTTCACCGTGCTCCCTTTGGCCTTACCAGTGCCCCTCGGGTGTTCACGAAAGTGATGGCGGTGGTCGCAGCTCATCTGCGCCGAGCTGGGGTTTCAGTCTTCCCCTACCTCGACGACTGGCTGCTGAAGCCGGGCTCGTCCCAGGCAGTCGTCTCCCACCTCCAGACTACGGCCGAACTCCTGCACTCGCTGGGGTTCTCCATCAATGTGCCGAAGTCGCATCTGATTCCTTCTCCACAGCTCCTTTTCATCGGAGCAGTTCTGGACACGACGCAGTTTCGGGCCTATCCTCCCGAACGGCGAGTCCGGGATATTCAGGCTATGATTCCGATCTTTCAGCCTTTATCCTGGGTTTCGGAACGGATGACCCTGAGGCTGCTGGGCCTCATGGCCTCCTGCATCCTGCTGGTCAATCATGCCAGATGGCATATGCGGGCTCTGCAGTGGGACCTGAAGTTCCAGTGGGCGCAGCACCAGGGCAACCTGTCCGATCACGTCCAGATCTCGGAGGGGACTGCAAAACAGTTGCAGTGGTGGCTCTCGAACCGGCAATGGGTCATGGGCAGATCCCTCTCCCTTCCCCAGCCAGAGCACACAGTTGTGACGGACGCGTCCCTTCTGGGATGGGGCGGTCACATGGGAGAGGCGGAGATCAGAGGCCTCTGGTCTCCGGCGGAGTCCCGGCTCCATATCAACCTTCTGGAGCTCCGGGCGATCCCACTTGCACTCAAGGCATTCCTTCCCTCTGTCAAAGGGAAGGTAGTGCAGGTGTTCACGGACAACACCACCGCCATGTGGTACTGCAACAAACAAGGCGGGGTGGGGTCGTGGACCCTTTGTCAGGAGGCTCTGCGCCTCTGGACATGGCTGGAACATCAGGGCATGTTCCTGATGGTTCAACACCTGGCAGGTTCCCTGAACGCCAGGGCGGACGAACTGAGCCGCAGGTGCATGATGGATCACGAATGGCGTCTTCACTCGGAAGTGGCGCAAGGACTCTTTCTACAATGGGGAGAGCCTTGGTTAGATCTATTCGCCACCGAAGAGAACGCGCAATGTCATCAGTTCTGCGCGTTGGAATTTCCAAGGCGGCACTCGCTCGGCGACGCTTTTCATCGCGAGTGGAGTTGCGGTCTGTTGTACGCCTTTCCGCCTATACCACTTCTACCCAGAGTGTTGAAGAAGATTCGGCACGACCGGGCCCAAGTCATTCTTGTGGCTCCGGACTGGGCTCGAAGAGTTTGGTATCCCGAGCTACTCAGTATGAGCGTAGATCCCCCGATCCGTCTGCCTCTTCGGGAGGATCTTCTGTCGCAGCAGCAGGGGACGGTCCTCCACCCGAACCTGTCCAGCCTCCACCTGCTTGCGTGGAGATTGAGCGGCGGCAGTTGATTCCTTTCGACTTGCCTCCCGAAGTTTGTGATGTGATTCTGGCAGCCAGGCGTCCCTCCACTAAGGTGGTATACGCCTGCAGGTGGAACAAATTTGTGGCATGGTGCACAGCAAAGGCTGTGAACCCCCTTTCTGCCCCTCTTTCTGAGGTCCTTCTGTTCCTTCTTTCTCTGGCCCAACAGGGTTCTGCCCTGGGTACCATCAAGGGTTATCTCTGTGCTATCTCGGCCTTCCTCAGGCTCCCTGATCAGCCCTCCCTTTTCAAGTCCCCTGTTGTTAACAGGTTCTTAAAAGGCATTACACACCTCTTCCCTCCTGTTCCGTTTGTGATGCCTCAGTGGGACTTGAACTTGGTTCTTACCTTTTAATGTGCGCTCCCTTTGAGCCTCTACATAACTGTCCTCTTCGTCTTCTGACTCTAAAGACAGCCTTTCTGGTGGCCATCACCTCCGCTCGGCGGGTGAGTGAGCTCCAGGCTCTATCATGCAAACCTCCCTTTCTGTCTGTCCATCCAGACAAGGTTGTTCTTAGGACGCGTCCGTCCTTCTTGCCAAAGGTGGTTACTGCCTTCCACATTGGGCAGACCATCACTTTGCCTACCTTCTTTCCGCCTCCGCATCCTTCCAGAGAGGAAGAGAGGCTCCACCGTCTGGACCCAAAACGTGCGCTCTCCTTCTATATCGACCGCACAAAACATTTCCGGGTGGATGACCAGCTCTTTGTTGGCTACGTGGGCGCCAAAAAAGGTCGGGCGGTGCACAAACGAACCATCTCCCGCTGGGTTACCTTGTGCATCAAGGCCTGCTATTCTTTGGCTAAGAAGGAGCCTCCTGTTGGGCTGCGTGCCCATTCCACCAGGGCAACGGCTGCTACCACGGCTTTGGGCCACGGAGTTCCGCTGCAGGATATCTGTCAGGCAGCTACGTGGGCCTCGCTGCACACGTTTACAAAGCATTACTGCCTTGACAGCCAAGTCCGGAGGGACGGCTTCTTTGGCCGTTCTGTTCTCCGAGACTTCCTTGTCTGATCTTTGTTCGCAGACCCACCACCGGGGTTGGTATTGCTGGGGTATCTATTCTAAGGTAAGGAATCTGTCACTAACGTGTCTCTTTCAGATGCACAAGTTACTAACTTGTGTAACGATATATCTGTAAGAGACAGTAGTTAGTGACAGATTCCTTACCGCCCCACCCATCCTCCCCGTTCTGCGAACTGATTTCTAGGGTTAAGGACATCCCTTTCAGGGCCCTAGTATTTTTCAGACACCTATGTCAGCTTCTTGCATGGCTCTGCGTTCCTGGCGCGGAAAGTCGTGTACAGAACTGACGTCAGCGCGCAGGGGCGGCGTCTAAGTACTGCCCGCGACGTCATCCCGGCGATCACGACGCCGACGACGGACGCGGAGCCGCACGACGCCGCCTACCGACGCGCAAGGGTACTGCTACGCAGAAAACTTTCCGGATCCAGCCTGACGCCTGGGGATATTCTAAGGTAAGGAATCTGTCACTAACTACTGTCTCTTACAGATATATTGTTACACAAGTTAGTAACTTGTGCATCAATTTACGAAACTCAGGGCAGTGCGATTGCCATTGCAGGCATTCCTGACGAAAATAAGGAACTCTGTGTTGTTGGTCAGAACGGACAACACAACTGCAACACATTATGTCAACAAGCAGGGCGGCACCAGATCTCACCCCCTCTCTCAGGAGGCTCAGTGCATCTGGAAGTGGGCATCCAAAAAGGCGGAACATCTTCCGGGCAATCAAAACACAACAGTACACTCACTGCGCAGGCTCAAATCGCCCTGCCATGAGTGGGAACTCCATCAGGAGACACTCAACGGCATTTTTCTCAAATGGGGCAGGCCAACGGTGGATCTCTTTGCGACGTTACAGAACAAGAAATGCCGGTACTTCGCAAGTTGGCATCACCATCTGGGATCCAGGGGGAATGCGTTTTTGTTGGCATGGTCAGGCATCTTTGCTTACGCTTTTCTGCCGATTCCCTTCCTGCCACGACTACTCATGAAGATAAAGGCAGAACCCTGCAGGATGATCCTAATAGCCCTATCATGGCCATGTCAACATTGGCTCACAGAACGTCTCCTACTTTTGGAGGAGCAACCTATACTCCTGCGCCCCATTCCATCTCTTCCGATGATGTCCCAGGGACAAGTGCTGCATCCAGATCCCAAATCGCTTCGATTAGCGGCATGGCTCCTGAATTCTGTGAATTTGAGCATCTAGATATCCCCTCTGAGTGTAAGGATTAACTTTCTAATGCCCGGGCACAAAGCACTAATAAAACGTACAGAATGAAATGGAAGAGATTCTATGTTTGGTGTCAGGAATCCAGCGTCCATCCTTTATTATCCTTTCCCCATGAGTTCCTTCCTTACCTCCTGCTGTTAGCAAAATCCTGATTAGCAAACGCCTCGATTAAAGTCCATCTAGCTGCAATCTCCCGATTTAGGAGGACATCTTCAGGACCATCATTATTGTCAGCAAGAATCATTAAGCAATTCATGAGGGGTCTGTTCCGGATCTTTCCACCTGTCAAGCCTCCGCCACCTCTCTGGCATCTTAACATAGTATTGTCACAACTCATGAAACATCCTTTCGAACCCATTCATAAAGCGGACCTTAAGTTCCTGTCATGGAAAGTTGCCCTTTTTCTGGCATTGACGTCGGCTAGGAGGGTTAGTGAAATTCAGGCTCTGATTATCCAGGAACCTTTTCTGCAATTTAGGGATGACAGAGTAGTTCTTCATACCAACCCTAAGTTTAACTCCAAAGTTCAGTCAGACTTTCATTTGAACGAGCCTCTTATCCTCAAAACCTTCTTTCCCCAACCAACAACTGCTGCAGAAAGAGCCCTTTATTCGCTAGATATTTAGCGTTGTCTTAAATTTTATTTACAAGGAACCAAGGCCTTTCGCAAATCAACCCAGCCCTTCGTGGCCTTCAGTGCCCCCCGGAAGGGCTATCCTCTATCCAAGAGGGGGATTGCACGTTGGATCACGAGTGCAATCTAATATTACCATCAATATGCAGGAAACCTCCTGCGGGCACAGGTGCGTGCTTACTCTACAAGAGCAATCTCTACGTTTACTGCTCTTTTTGCTGGAGTACCTATCCAGGACATCTGCAGAGCTGCGACCCGGAAGAGTACCCACACCTTTACCAGACATTACTGCTTGGACGCCGCATCTCACAGTGATGCAGCAGGGGGCCAGGCGGTTCTGAGGAACCTTTTCCTATGGCGGTGAGCTCTCTCCTTCACCCCTCCTTCCTTTCTGCTGTAAGACTGCACACATTTTATCTATCTATTTATCTATCTATATTCTCTTTTCCTCTTATGACTTCTTACTTATAATGTGTTTAGGTTGTACAGATGTTTTCTGAATGCAATCAGTGTTCCAGAGGGTGAGAGGTCCTGATTGGTTCAGGATTAAGTTTTAGTCTCCTTTACAAAACAATAGAGATAAGTTACAAAACTGAAATGGGCCTAGGCCTAGTTTCTGGTTTTTATTAGCTTTGCATTGCTATTTTTATGTACCAGGTACTCCCATCTTGACGAAAGGGATTGATTCAACCATGTGAATCTATGAAAGATTCCAATACTGGAGAACTACAGCTACAGGTAAGTAACTTATTTTCATCTGAGCTTTGAATCTGTGGCGTAGAGATGAGGAGTAGTGCAGTGTAGCGATACCTACACGCTGCCTTCATCCTCTGAGCCTTGGGTCTGTGGTGTACAGGTGAGGAGTACAGTGTAGTGATACCTACACGCTACCTTCATCCTCTGAGCCATCAGTCTGTTGCGTAGAGATGAGGAGTAGTACACTGTAGTGATACCTACACCCTGCCTTCATCCTGTGAGCCTTGGGTCTGTGGTGTACAGGTGAGGAGGAGTACAGTGTAGTGATACCTCCACGCTGCCTTTCATCCTCGGAGCCTTGGGTCTGTGGTGTACAGGTGAGGAGTAGTACACTGTAGTGATACCTACACGCTGCCTTTCATCCTCGGAGCCTTGGGTCTGTGGAATGGAGACGAGAGGCAGGGCAGTGTAGTGATACCTACACGCTGCCTTCATCCTCTAAGCCTTGGGTCTGTGACGTAGAGATGAGGAGCAGTGTAGTGATAGCTACACGCTGCATTCATCCTCTGAGCCTTGGGTCTGAGGCGTACAGATGAGGAGTAGTACAGTGTAGTGATACCCTACATGCTGCCTTCCTCCTCTGAGCCATCAGTCTGTGGCGTAGAGATGAGCAGTAGTACTGTGTAGTGATACCTACACGCTCCCTTCAACATGTGAGCCTTGTGTCTGTGGCATAGAGGTGAGAGGCAGGGCAGTGTAGTGATACCTACACGCTGCCTTCATCCTCTAAGCCTTGGGTCTGAGGCGTACAGATGAGGAGTAGTACAGTGTAGTGATACCCTACATGTCTTCATCGTCTGAGCCATGACTCTGTGGGCTTAGAGATGAAGAGTAGTGCAGTGTAGTGATACTTACACCCTGCCTTCATCTTCTGAGCCTTGAGTCTGTGGGGTACTGGTGAGGAGTAGTACAGTGTAGTGATACCTACACGCTGCCTTCATCCTCTGAGCCTTGAGTCTGTGGGGTACAGGTGAGGAGTAGTAAACTGTAGTGATACCTACACGCTGCCTTTCATCCTCGGAGCCTTGGGTCTGTGGAATGGAGACGAGAGGCAGGGCAGTGTAGTGATAGCTACACGCTGCATTCATCCTCTGAGCCTTGGGTCTGAGGCGTACAGATGAGGAGTAGTACAGTGTAGTGATACCCTACATGTCTTCATCGTCTGAGCCATGACTCTGTGGGCTTGAGATGAGGAGTAGTACAGTGTAATGATACCCTGCATGCTGCCTTCCTCCTCTGAGCCATCAGTCTGTGGCGTAGAGATGAGCAGTAGTACTGTGTAGTGATACCTACACGCTCCCTTCAACATGTGAGCCTTGTGTCTGTGGCATAGAGGTGAGAGGCAGGGCAGTGTAGTGATACCTACACGCTGCCTTCATCGTCTGAGCTGCGAGTGTGTGGCGTACAGATGAGGAGTAGTACAGTCTAGTGATACCTACACACTGGCTTCATCGTCTGAACCTTGGTTCTGGGGGTTGAGATAGGGAGTAATACAGTGTAGTGATACCCTACATGTCTTCATCGTCTGAGCCATGACTCTGTGGGTTTGAGATGAGGAGTAGTACAGTGTAATGATACCCTGCATGCTGCCTTCACCCTCTGAGCTGCGAGTCTGTGGCGTAGAGGTCGAGAAGTAGTGTGGTTTAGTGATCTCTCCACGCTGCCTTCATCCTCTGAGCCTTGAGTCTGTGGCATGGAGGCGAAGAGTAGTACAGTGTAGTGATAACTGCGTGAATCCTTCATCCTCTGAGGCAGGGCAGTGTAGTGATGCCGACACACTGTCTTCATCGTCTGAGCCACAAGTCTGTGGCATAGAGATGAGGAGTAGTACAGCCCTCTTGGGGTGTCAGAAATAGTTTTATTTTAGATCTGCAGGATGTTATGGGGATCTGCGTTAAAGATGCTGGTGAACTTCTGATGCCGAGGTATGCTATGGATTCCTTAGTGGCTGGACAGCCTGTTTCCCTGAAAGGTCCTGGTTTGCTGCATCCATTATTGACGACGCCAAGATCATGCGATTGGGATTCACTCAGGCAATCGCCATACATAGACTGATCAAGTGCTCCTCTCCCCCAAATCGTATAGCAGTAATATTAGGGTCGTCTCTAACGTGCTGTGCAAAAGGCTCCATATAGAGCGCAAAGAGCAACGGGGAGAGGGGGCACCCCTGTTGTGTTCCACGCACTATAGGGAAGTTTCTAGATTTCCTCCCGTTCACACCGACAGTTGCTCACGGTCCTTTATACCCGCTAAGAGCCCAGGACCTAAATCGGTCTCCCAGCACGAATCGTTTCAGAGCTGCTTCTAGATAGGGCCGATGGACGTGATCAAAAGCTTTCTCCGTGTCTATGGAGAAGAGCATGGTGTCCCGTTGGCAGCGTGATGCGTAGTCTATTAGATGGAGAATTCTCTTAGTGTTGTCTGAACTCTATCTGCCTGGTATGAGTCCAGCCTGGTCTGGGCCTACCAGTCCCCGCATATTGGTGGCTAGAATGCTTGTGAATAGTTTAGCATCTACGTTCAGGAGAGATATTGGTCTATATGATGCACATAAACATTTGTCCTTCCCGGGTTTAGCTATCACCACTATCAAGGCTTCCCTCATGGAGGGGAGAAGTGTCCCCGCTTCCGAAATCTCATTAAAAACTCTGGTGAGGAGGGGAGCCAATATATTACAAAAGGTTTTATAAAGGGGGCCGAAAAGCCATCGGGCCCTGGGGATTTGTGGGGCTTCAGTCGTGAAATTGCAGCGATTACCTCTTCTGTTCTGATGGGGCTATCCAGGTTCGCTGCCTGCTCCCCCTACAAGGACGGGCGTTTTTGTTATAGACACGGAGACTTCACATCCCGGTGTTAAAGCCCTAAATAAACAGAAAATTTTGGAACTAAAGAGTACAGACTAAACAGGAAATTGATTTAAATCCTGGCCCTGAGAGGAAATGTATTTGAACAACGATAAGGGCATTACCTTTGGCCGATTACGAGTGAATGGAACCTTTTTATTAAATTGTGACAGGCCGTATGTTCAGATAATTGAGGAGTTTTTATCTAGTGCAGTCTGGGACCTATCGGCCATTACAGACTGGGAGGATCCTTTTCCCCGCATACAACCGCATGTTGATATCACGATTTTAAGAGTGTTGGATCATGTTTTAATGTAAAGCTTGAAGAAGGTGGTTTGGACCTGCTGATACCACCGAAACGCGTCGCTTCCTGGTCTTGTCTTATATAAACTTGATGCACATTATTGGTGTTGTTGTTGCAATTTTTGAAAAAAATGTAAAGGATTATTAATGCCAGCCCTATAGTGGTAGTGTTTTGTGTGAACATTGTTTTTTGCTGCTTTTTGTGAAATAATTCTTGATGAAATTGTATTTTAACCTGTGTTTATTAATTCTTTTTGCGAATTAGATTTTATCTATTGCATATGTTTTATGAATAAACCATTTATATATTTGACTTTTGGCTCCTAATATGGTTCCTGTGTGAATAGGTGTTTGAGTGACTGTTCTGGTACGCTATTGTGGTTTCCCAAAGGGAATTCTTTTTAGACATATTGTCAATTGGTGTCCTGTCCCTTTGGAAAGTAGGACCACTCTTTATTTTTCTGGTGCACTATTGATAGGCCAGAAAGGCGTGGAGGTGCCCTGGCGATAATTGTTCATGAAACATTCCAATGTAGTACTTTTGATATAAACTCCCTAGAAGGAGCAGAGAGTTTAGGATCCTGCTTCCAGATTAGTTCATCACACTCTTTTGCGGGAGGGCTCATATATCGTCCACCAGGCTCAGAATCCTCACTTCTAACTGCCTTAGGGGAAGCTTTGGCTCCTCATTTATTGTAATATGCTAATTTTACGATTCTCTGAGATTTTAATTAGCATCTTGAGGCTTTAGATGATTCTGAAATAGTCACCTTTTTGGATATTCTTTATATAGTCAGTCTTACACAGTTAGTGTCTGGACCTACTCACATAGCTGGACACACCTTAGATAGAACCTGCTCCAATGACTCTCAGTTAATAATTGACACCCCCATTCTTCAATCCTGGACGGATCATACTTTGATTCCATTCCAATTCTCACTTAATATACACGATTCTGTTTCCCCTAGTGTAGGAAGCTGGCTCTGTATGTACTATACCAAAGTGAGGTATAGTGTGCACAGAGTCCAGTGGATCCCCAAAGGTAGGCAGAGGTAAAGTAGATAGAACCTTACTCTCTATTTGTGGTAGTGTGGTTGAGCAGTAAGGCTGTATCAGAGGGTAGTGTTAAGCATTTGTTGTACACACTCTGGCAGCAAATGAATTCACACACTCAAAGACTGAACTTCAGACCAATCGGTTTTGTATAAAAATATTCTTTTAGTTATTTTATTTTCTAGAACCAAGCAAGCCTGGCACAGGTAAGTGAAATAATACTTTGCAAAATCTTATGCAATTAATTACAGTTGAATGCAGATTCAAATGCAGTTTATTGAATTACAGGGAAGTCAACAGTTCGAAATTACTTTTCAGTTACTTTACAGATTACTGTGCACGTTACTTTTCAGATTACTTTTTAAGTTACTTTTGCTACTCAGTGTGATATGCCTAGATATCACACTGACACATTTCTTAGACAAAAGGTAAGTATTTCACTTTTGGTCCATTTGCAGTTTTTCAAGTTTTCATACAAATCAACTCCACACTTAGAAGAATTTTCAAGGAAAAGCAGTCAATGCAATCCTATGGGAGGAAATGAAGTTAACGATTTGCAGGTAAGTACTTATTTGTGGGAGTTGGTATTCTGGGGTTAGAACCAGGGTTCCCCCAGGGTTGAGGATGCACTCTCAAAACACCCTGAGCGGCACTAGGGCGACCGGGTGCAGAGTGCTGAGGCTCAGTGTTATCCAATGGGGGATAGGGGGCATCCGGTTGATAGCTGCTCACGAGCAGGCCACAAGGTTGTGGGAGCAAAGCTCCTGGTGTTTTCAATGGGGATTCTCCGGTTGCAACAAAGGCTGCAGGCTCTGGGATGAAGATCTTCTGGAGGTGACCACAGTTGGAGAGGTAAGTTGGGATGCCTAGGGAGGCTGGGACACCATCAGTTGGGCCACCCAAAGCCGTGGAACGTCGGGTGCAGGGGTGTCTTTAGGCGTCGGGTTTTCTTACCAGCTCCGGTCCCGTCGGGGATCCTCCAGAAAGGGGCTGCAGGCATGGATTGGAGATTCGAGGCAGGTCAGAGATCACCACATCTCAGGTCAGCATCGCTGGGGAGACCTCCTCATGGTGTTGGGCCACTCGAACTCGGGCCGTGGGCGTCTGGTGCAGAGTGGTACAGACTCGCGGATTTTGCCGGAGCCAGAGTCTGTGGGTGAGCAAATCCGGTGCTCACGGGAGACAAAGTCTTGGTTTTGGAAGGCAGGGTAGGTCCTTCGGGTTCTTGAGGGCTGCTGGCTGCAGGACACACTGGGATTTCGCTGGAGCAGGTTCGAGGTGCGGACAGACCGGTAGGGCTGGGGCCAAGTCAGTGGGCGTCCTCCTCTTCTTAGCTCAGCACAGCTTCTATGGCCCTTCTTCTTCTCTTCTTCTGGTCGGTTCTTGTCTGAGGAGGCAAGGTTCAGGGTTGCCCCTAAATACTGGATTTAGGGGCGTAACAGGTAAGTAAAGGTCGGGACCAATGGGTCCCTTCCTGGGGGTGGGTACACCCCCTATTATGGCACCCTCCGGTGGGAGGGGGGCATATGCCTCTCTCTGGTTGGCTGGGTCCCCCCATCTGCAAGATGGCAGGGACTGAGAGTTGTGCTTCACCTTGCCTCCCCCACCTGAGGGGTGGGGTTGGCAAAGGTGGGCACAACTCCCTTCCTCACTTGATTTTCCGGCCGATACTCCCGCCCAAAGTGGGGGTCAGAACCAGTGGGGACCAGTTGCTGGAAGCAGCAAATGGCTGAGGTAGCTCACAAAGGTGGCAAGCCTTTGAAGCTTCCCCTTCGTGGACCCTGCCTTCCCGGGGTTTGGAGGCTTGGCACCTCGTCCCAGGATGTGCAGTGTTTCAGACCCCCGAGAGCAGCAGACCCAGGGGTCCAGAAACATGTCTGGTGGTGGCAGCTGGCGAGCAGCCACTCAGCCAGGACACTAGAGTTAGGTCGTTTTTCAGGGGGCATCTCTAAGATGCCTTCTGAGTGCATTTTTCATTAAATCTCACACTGGCATCAGTGTGGATTTAATGTGCTGAGAAGTTTGATACCAAACTTCTCAGTTTTCAGTAAAGCCGTTATGGTGCTGTGGAGCTCGTAATGACAAACTCCCAGCACCATATACTCTTAATGGCATTACTGCACTTACAATGTCTAAGAATTGGTTTAGACACTGTAGAGGTACAGGGCTCATGCACCTGTACCCTCACCACTGGTATAGTGCACCCAGCTAGATGGGTGGCTGACCTATGCCAGGGCAGTGGATTGTAGGCATGGCACACAGGGATGTGTGCCATGTTGACTCTTCACTTTGTTCTGCACCAAAACACGCAGCCTGCAGAGTGAGAGAGAGAGAGTGTGTGTGTGTGTGTGTGTGTGTGTGTGTGTGTAAGTGTGTGTGTGTGTGTGTGTGTGTGTGTGTAAGTGTGTGTAAGTGTGTGTGTAAGTGTGTGTGTGTAAGTAAAAAGGTACAGGGCCTCTAAGGGTGGCATAATAAGTGCTGCAGCCCTTAGGGGCCTTCCCTGGTCACAGTGCTCTTGGTACCCATGGTACTTTTTACCAGGGGCTGACCTGTGGCCAGAGATGCCAATTGGGTTTTGTCTTAATGCAGTTTTAGGGAAAGAACATAGGCCCTGGGTACCTGGTTGGCAGGAACCCAGGGCACACTCAGTCAAAGTACATCAGCAGTTCAGCAAAAAGTGTGGGCAACCATGCAGAAAGAGGGCACTTTCTCACACCTAGTAGTAAACTTGATCCTTTTATCTCACAGAAGTGGAATAAGATGATGAGTAATCCGAATCTGATTAACCAACTAGCCTCGTCTGTCCCGGTTCTCACTGGAACGTTGGACGATGACCTTAAGTCATTTAACAGCTGGGTTTCAAATACAGCTGTGGAACTAGCTCCCCCGCTTCAGGCCAGTAAAGGCAATTCAATCACCTCTCCCTAGTAGCAGAAATGAGGCTGCATTGTAAACAACTTGAATGTAGGTGGCACCAGGCTTATAAACTGGAGGCCTTGTTTTGTTTTAAATCTGCTCTCAAGGCATATCACAAATTAATTAAGGCCACTAAGAAAGCGTACTACACTAGGCAAATTGAAGAAGCCCATTATGACTCAAAAACGATATTTAAAATTTCACAATCTTTCCTATGTCCCAAAGCCCTTACTAGAGAAATACCTCCCTCCCAGGATCTTGGTGATCAGATCTCTATTTTTTTCAAGTCAAAAGCCAGAAGATCCAACAAGGTTTTCCACTACATACCTTAACCTCCGGCCAAGCCTCTTACTACACTCCTTATATTCCGAATGCAAGAATGGACACTTTTCAGGAAATCTTTCTTGCACAGTAGCTATTCTTTCATGCAAGTCCAGATCTCCTTTTTACCCCTGACCTCCGTCCATTCTTCATAAGGCTATAGAAGGAGTTAACCCGATGATCAACCAGATTTTGAATGTATCTTTGCCAACAGCAGAAGTCCCCAATATTTGGAAATTAGCCGCTGTGAAACACCTACAAAAAAAAATCTTTTGCAGATCTTACCACGTTATCAAATCTTCGGCCTGTCTCCTTACTGCCCTGAGTAAAATGTTGGAAGAGATTGTTAATGGGCAGCTTACTTCATATTTGGAGGATCTGAATTTACTTCATCCCCAACAATCTGGTTTTAGGCCAAAATACAGCAAATACAGGGAGATGATGGACGCAGCGCTGAAACTGGGTTGAATCCATCATCGTTCTTTAGCTCACTCCACCACCCCAGTTCAGACCCAGCCATATTCAAATCAGTCTTGACCCTGTGCCTCATGGGAACAGTCCAGGCCGAACTGCCAAGCCATGTCTTCCCTGGACCGGAATCAAGGATCCTGGGACCGATTTCTGGGTAACACCCTTCATCAGCCAGGATAGCTTGAATCCAGTGGCAAAGTGAGCAAGGGACCCACGTCTGGGCATACCCTGCCAACTTAGGGCGAACAAAGCAAACACAAGGAGATGATGGACGGAGCGCTGAAACTTTTCAGACACTCACCCCCAGTCACAGATCTGGGTTGAATCCATCATCGTTCTTTAGCTCACTTCGCCACCCCAGTTCAGACACAGCCATATGCAGATCAGTCTTGACCCTGTGCCTCATGGGAACAGTCCAGCCCGATCTGCGGAGTCAGCCTTGCTGGAGGTGTCTGAAACTATCAAAATGACCCAAGATGCTGGAAAAACGCAGTCTTGATTTTATTGGATCTCTGCGTGCCATTCAACACCATTTGCCATGCGATACTCCACCAGCGAATCCAGGAATGTGGCATTGCACACCAGGCTCTCTCTCGGTTTAAATCTTTTTTAACAGATGGGAGACAAATCATTTTGTTAGGGCAGTTTTTATCCGAAGAGAGATTAGTGCCTTTTGGAGTTCCTCAAGGCGCTTCATTGAGCCCAGCACTATTTAATATGTATGTCTCCTCTTATCTCCCTGATCACGTCATTCGGCATAGCCACAGCTTCCTATGCCGATGAGACTCAGTTCATTTTATCCTTGGATAACAGCTCCTTTGGTTCTGAAAACCTTTTTCAAAATTGTCTTTCTAATGTTATTCTCTGGATGCAGAACAACTACTTGAAATGTAGTTCGGAGAAAACCGAAATAGTATTATTGGGTAAGACTGGTCTTTTTCCCCCCACCCAAATGTGACCTATTTCTGTTCCTCCCCCTCCGGCTCCTGTGCAAGCTGCTAAGAATTGGGGGGTGAAGTTCGACGCTGCTCTCTCCTTCTACCCCCAAGCCACTTTAAAAATTATTTCACTTTCTGCCATTTACTGCCAGGAAAACAGTGGCTTTTGTCCTAATAACCTCTAGATTGGATTATTGCAACAGCTTGTACTCAGGTGCCTCGAAGCAGTTACTTCACCGGCTCCAAATGGTACAAAATGCTGCCGCCAGGTTAGTGCTAAAACTTCCTAAGCGGAGTCCTGCATCTACTGCACTGAGAAAACTTCACTGGTTGCCCATAGATAATAGGGTCCTTTTCAAAACTCACCTACTGGGGTTTAGGGCATTCAGTCATAGTGGATCACCATATCCCATGGCCCGTTGTGTGCATTACAAGACACAGAGGATGTTGAGGTCTCTTAAAAACCCACCTTTCAGACTAAAGACCCAGGGGCCCTAGAGCCTCGAACCAACTTCCAAATTCCCTCCGTACTATAAACAGTGAAGCATTATTCGAGAACAGTGTGAAGCCTTCGCTTGTTACTGCAGCTGACTCTCTGTGCCATGCACTCATTTAATTCCCATCTTCTCCAATCTCTGATGGTTTCACAGTATCAGCCCATGTTTGAGCGCCAGGGTGCTCCTGTTTGTTGGAGTGACAGATGCGCTTTACAAGAATGCCTTTCATTCATTCATTCACTACCTCAATGCAAGTACATTTCAGCAAAAATGAGCTCTTACTTCTAAGCTTCATATGGCACTAATTGGAGTAATTTCTGATATCTATATGTTTTCCTCGTCTTCATTGCTTGATTTTGCTCGTGAGAAAGTGTCACTCATAGGCGTTGAATGTCACTCACAATTACAGTGAAATTATGAAAATTTCGCACCTAAGCAATCTGAAACCTTGGCAGCTCCACCCTTCCCCCCCTCCCCTCCTCAGTGATCCGTCCTCTCTCCTGGAAGCTGAACCCACCTCTCCCTTCTCCGTTCAGCCCTTGTCCAATCTCAGGGCCCCTCTCATTGATCTGACCTCTCTCCTGGAAGCTGAACCCACCTCTCCCTTCTCCGTTCAGCCCTTGTCCCATCTCAGGGCCCCTCTCATTGATCCATCCTCTCTCCTGGAAACTGAACCCACCTCTCCCTTCTCCGTTCAGCCCTTGTCCCTTCTCAGGGGCCCCTCTCAGGGACCTCTTACCCTCTCTCCTGGAAGCTGAACCCACCTCTGTCTTTTACTCGCAGCCCTTGCCCCATCTCAGGGGCCCTCTCAATGATCTCTCCTCTCTCCCAGCAGCCCTTGCCCCATCTCAGGGGCCCTCTCAATGATCTCTCCTCTCTCCCAGCAGCCCTTGCTCCATCTCAGGGGCCCCTCTCAATGATCTCTCCTCTCGCCCAGCAGCCCTTGCTCCATCTCAGGGACCCCTCTCAGGGACCTGTTACCCTCTCTCCTGGAAGCTGAGACCACCCCTCTTCTCCCTACACCTATGTCCCATCTCAGGGGCCCCTCTCAGTGATGTGTCCTCTCTCCTGGAAGCTGAACCCACCTGTCTTTTCTCCCCGCAGCCCTTGTCCCATCTCAGGGCCCCTCTCAGAGACCTGTTACCCTCTCTCCTGGAAGCTGAACCCACCTTTGTCTTTTACTCGCAGCACTTGTCCCATCTCAGAGGCCCCTCTCAGGGATCTGTCCTCTGTCCTGGAAGCTGAGCCCACCTCTCTCTTCTCCCCGCAGCCCTTGTCCCATCTCAGGGGCCCCTCTCAATGATCTCTCCTCTCCCCCAGCAGCCCTTGCCCCATCTCAGGGGCCCCTCTTAATGATCTCTCCCAGCAGCCCTTGCTCCATCTCAGGGGCCCCTCTCAATGATCTCTCCTCTCCCCCAGCAGCCCTTGTCCCATCTCAGGGGCCCCTCTCAGTGATGTGTCCTCTCTCCTGGAAGCTGAGCCCACCTCTCTCCTCTCAGTCCTGTCCCATCTCAGGGGCCCCTCTCAGTGATGTGTCCTCTCTCCTGGAAGCTGAACCCACCTCTCTCCTCGCAGTCCTGTCCCATCTCAGGGGCCCCTCTCAGTGATGTGTCCTCTCTCCTGGAAATTGAACCCACCTCTCTCCTCTCCTTGCAGTCCTGTCCCATCTCAGGTGCCCCTCTCAGTGATCTCTCCTCTCTCCTGGGAGCTGAATACATCTCTCTCTTCTACTCGCAGCCCTTGTCCCATCTCAGGGGCCCCTCTCAATGATCTCTCCTCTCTCCCAGCAGCCCTTGCCCCATCTCAGGTGCCCCTCTCAATGATCTCTCCTCTCTCCCAGCAGCCCTTGCTCCATCTCAGGGGCCGCTCTCAATGATCTCTCCTCTCTCCCAGCAGTCCTTGCTCCATCTCAGGGGCCCCTCTCAATGATCTCTCCTCTCTCCCAGCAGCCCTTGCCCCATCTCAGGGGCCCCTCTCAATGATCTTTCCTCTCTCCCAGCAGCCCTTGCCCCATCTCAGGGGCCCCTCTCAATGATCTTTCCTCTCTCCCAGCAGCCCTTGCCCCATCTCAGGGGCCCTCTCAGTGATCTCTCCTCTCTCCCAGCAGCCCTTGCTCCATCGCAGGGGCCCCTCTCAATGATCTCTCCTCTCTCCCAGCAGCCCTTGTCCCATCTCAGGGGCCCCTATCAGTGATGTGTCCTCTCTCCCAGCAGCCCTTGCCCCATCTCAGGGGCCCTCTCAATGATCTCTCCTCTCTCCCAGCAGTCCTTGCTCCATCTCAGGGGCCCCTCTCAATGATCTCTCCTCTCTCCCAGCAGCCCTTGCCCCATCTCAGGGGCCCCTCTCAATGATCTCTCCTCTCTCCCAGCAGCCCTAGCCCCATCTCAGGGGCCCCTCTCAATGATCTCTCCTCTCTCCCAGCAGCCCTTGTCCCATCTCAGGGGCCCCTCTCAGTGTTGTGTCCTCTCTCCTGGAAGCTGAACCTACCTATCTCTTCTTCCTGCAGCCTCTGTCCCATCTCAGGGGCCCCTCTCAGTGATGTGTCCTCTGTCCTGGAAGCTGAGCCCACCTCTCTCTTCTCCGTGCAGCCCTTGACCCATCTCAGGTGCCCCTCTCAGTGATCTCTCCTCTCTCCTGGGAGCTGAATACATCTCTCTCTTCTACTCGCAGCCCATGTCCCATCTCAGGGGCCCCTCCCAAATATCTGTCCTCGCTTCTAGAAGCTGGACCTACCTCTCTCTTCTCCCTGCAGCCCCTGTCCCATCTCAGGGCCCCCTCTCAATGATCTCTCCTCTCTCCCAGCAGTCCTTGCCCCATCTCAGGGGCCCCTCTCAATGATCTTTCCTCTCTCCCAGCAGCCCTTGCCCCATCTCAGGGGCCCCTCTCAATGATCTCTCCTCTCTCCCAGCAGCCCTTGCCCAATCTCAGGGGCCCTCTCAGTGATCTCTCCTCTCTCCCAGCAGCCCTTGCTCCATCTCAGGGGCCCCTCTCAATGATCTCTCCTCTCTCCCAGCAGCCCTTGTCCCATCTCAGGGCCCCCTCTCAGTGATGTGTCCTCTCTCCCAGCAGCCCTTGCCCCATCTCAGGGCCCCCTCTCAATGATCTCTCCTCTCTCCCAGCAGCTCTTTCCCCATCTCAGGGGCCCCTCTCAATGATCTCTCCTCTCTCCCAGCAGCCCTTGTCCCATCTCAGTGGCCCCTCTCAGTGATGTGTCCTCTCTCCTGGAAGCTGAACCCACCTCTCTCTTCTCCTTGCAGCTCAAGATGTCCAGTGTAGTCCCTGCCCGGAGGCTGGAGGGCAGAGAGAAGAACATCTGGTAAGACTGACCCCCCCTGTCCCTGCAGGGATATTGCATGCTGGGATATGGGCTTTGTAGGAGGAGGGGGGAAAGTAACAGTGTCTGAATCGTATGCCAAAAATGGAATAGGGTCATGCCACATGTGAGTAGTTGAACGAACACTGCATTCCAGTGCATTAACCCTTCACAAGCCAGCTTCCCCTGCTACTCATTGACTTTGTGCTTGTCTTTGACCCTGTAGAGCGCTGCAAGGCCTTTGACGTGGGTTCAAGCTCTAGAAATACTATATTCTCACATCCATCCTCCTGCCGGGGTGGGGGAGGCACTGTCACATGGCTGAGATTTGAGGAGGCAAGGGCTGTGTTCAGTGCTTAATTTGCGCAAAGGATGCAGCCGGTGGGCAACACTCGTTATGTTTTCACCCAGCGCAAGAGAGAATACAGGGAGAACGAAGGAAGAGAAAGATGTAGGAGAGTGACAAAAGGAGAACGCAGGGATGAAAAGAACCTGCAGGAGTGACATATAGGGACAGGAAGTGTAGGGTGGTGGAAGAAGTAGGCGTGAGGTGGATTCAAGAGTAGGCAGCCTTGGCATTCAGCAACCCCATCATTTGGAGCCCCTAGGAGTGTTTAGGCCCCTGCACTTGTTGTTTGTTTTGACTCAGTAGTACTTCCATATGGCCGTGGGTTCTGAGTATTACTAGCAGGTTCTAGCCTGTTTACGATGGCAACAGATTCTCCTCTTCGTGGTTCCAGGAGGGAATTGCGGCATCACGGCTGCCCGGCGCAGCTGCGCCTAGTATTGCAAACGCTGCTGATCCTGGGTCTCTCTGTCCCAAACAACTGAAGCTATATCGAGACTAGCAGCGGTGGGCTTGTCAACCACTGCGTAACCAACTCATGCTTTAATTCATGCTAAAGCAGCGAGAGCCTGCAGCGAAACACTTCTATGCTGCGCATTCTTCAAGCCAAAGAGGTGCTTTTGAATTTTGGACAGTATTGATCTGACTCCTACAGCAAAAGTCAAGAAAATAAACAATTATTATTGGTGAGCACCCCTTTCAGATTGCTGCGGCAGTACAATAGAGTTTTGCCTGCCAAACGCCACGTGGTCTAACCACAATGGGGAAAACAGACAAACAGCAGTCTAGGCTTCCGTTTGAAACTAGGCGGCCTGCCAAGTCTCAACAGCATGCGTTCTCGGATTCGGAGCTGGAAATGCCATCCCAGGAGCCACGACACTGGAAACAACACTTCTTGCCATGCAACACAGTTTGCAATCGATCTATGCTAAGTCCCGAATGGAAGGCAGGTCCTTCACAGTAAGGACCGCCAGGTTGTGGAACTCCTTACCCTCTCATATGCCCTTGGTTGAATCCGAACACGAGGTCAGGAAGATCCTGAAGACCTGGCTCTTTAGCCAAGGCTAGCCTCCCTGTTGGCCCTGATCCCTCTTCTGTTTCATCCGCTCAGTGCCAGGACACCTCTGTATGAGGTAGCTGTCATGCTCTATTAATGACACTATTATTATCGATGTCAAAATAGATGTGCTCAACCTGTGCATGGACCACATGGCGGCCAAGTTAGATAAACAGGGTACTAGGCTCGGTGAGGTGGAGCAGCGCATCTCCACTGCTGAAGTTGGCTTACAGACTGTCACCACAAAATGCTTGAATATGGAGAAAGTACTTGCACTGATACAAGCTAAAAACAAAGACTTAGAGGCACGCACCCACCGCAACAATCTCTGTATCACTGGTACACCAGAATCCACCAATACTGGCCGATTAGAGCTATATGTCGAACGTATGCTGCGAGAGACATTTGTCGCTGAGCACTTATCTGAAGTCCTGATAGTAGAACGAGTGCACAGATCCTTGATGGCACAACCTGCCCCGGAGCAATACCACGCCCGATTATTGCTAAACTACTGAATTACCGTGATCGCAACATGGTGCTACATCTGGCCCGTGAGAAACAGAATATAAATTATCAAGGAAATGATATTGCCTTCTATCCTGATTTCACAGCAGCAGTCCAAGCAGCGCGAAAATAATTCCTACAATTGAAAAGGAAACTTCAAGCTGAAAATATACAATACGTCATGTTATATCCGGAACGGCTGCGCATTGAAATAGGAGGCAAGGAGAAGATTTTCACTTTGCCTAAAGCTGCCATGGACTTCATCAAAATAACAACCAAGAGTCGTAGAGACCTACCTGCGATGGAGGACAATGACACTACATCTGAACGTTAGGATATCGAGCCGACACGAGGGGCAATGGAGCACCCACACAGCATATTTGAAGCAGCGGATTGACTGAAACGAAGGATATCGTCACCCTGGTGGGGACCGGCTGGTCGGACCAGGGGCTTCACGGCTGCAGCGATTTTGTTTGGTATATACGTCATGTATGACTATCAGGCATTTAAAGGGTGGCTGCACGCTGACCCTGAGGGAATCCATGTTAGTGGGTCCTCTTTGAAAATGCTAATGCAATGCCCAAAATTGACCAAACCGCTCTGGTGCAGTCTACCTGTTGTATTCAGGCCACCTCCAACCATCAGGAGGGGAATTTGGCCTATGGCGACCCTCGGATGGTGCTCTTCTAATGACTTTTGATTGGAACTTGTTCTTTATGTTTGCTAGGGAAGGCTTTGGCATGATTGGAGTACTGAAGTGGGTGGGGGGAGGGTTTCTGTTTGTTAGTTGTTGCAGTTGCAGTCCGGCTCATACGAAACGCAAAGTATATAACTATCTACGAACACAGGTATATCACGCTGCAGAATGTATCTGAGCACTCAACTCAAATGACACATCCCACGGGCCGAGTAAAGTTTCTAAAATGGACTGTGAGAGGGCTCAATAACCTCAAGAAAACAAGACAAGTACTAGCGTACCTTGACTGCCATAGTATACAAATAGTCCTGCTACAGGAAACACACCTTACACGATCCACAGAGCTAAATATAGGTACGAGGTGGGCAGTGATGAAGGTGGCCTCGATGTAATCCACTTATTCAAGCCAGCAGACTGGACTCAAATCCAGCAGACTGCACTACGGGAACGCCCTCTACGCCGGAATCAACAAATCTCTACTCCTCAGACTCCAGACCATCCAGAACGCCGCAGCCACACTCGTCCTCGGCATCCCACGACAACACCACATCACCCAGCACCTACGAGACCTCCAATGGCTCCCTGTCGAAAAGAGAGTGACCTTCAAGCTGTTCACTCACGCCTACAAACCCCTCCACAACACTGGACCCCAATACCTCAACAAAATAATCTCCTTCTATGCACCCAAGAGAAACCTCCGCTCCGCCGAACTTGCCCTTGCCGAAATCCTGTGCCTGTGACCACAGCTGATGCTATGCCTGTGCCCACAGCTGATCCTATGCCTGTGCCCACAGCTGATCCTATGCCTGTTACCCACAGAACTGTGCCCACAGCTGATCCTATGCCTGTGCCCACAGCTGATCCTATGCCTGTTACCCACAGAACTGTGCCCACAGCTGATGCTATGCCTGTGCCCTAAAGAACTGTGCCTACAGCTGATCCTATGCCCTGTGACCCAAAGAACTGTGCCCACAGCTGATCCTGTGCCCACAGCTGATCCTGTGCCCACAGCTGATCCTATGCCTGTGAGCACAGCTGATCCTGTGCCTGTGCCCACAGCTGATCCTATGCCTGTGCCCACAGCTGATCCTGTGCCCACAGCTGATCCTATGCCTGTGCCTACAGCTGATCCTATGCCTGTGACCACAGCTGATCCTATGCCTGTGACCACAGCTGATCCTGTGCCCACACTGATCCTGTGCCTGTGAGCACAGCTGGCCCTGTGACCCAAAGAACTGTGACCACAGCTGATCCTGTGCCCTGTGACCCAAAGAACTGTGACCACAGCTGATCCTGTGCCTGTGACCCAAAGAACTGTGACCATGGCTTATCCTGTGCCCTGTGACCCAAAGAACTGTGACCACGGCTGATCCTGTGCCTGTGACCCAAAGAACTGTGACCACGGCTTATCCTGTGCCCTGTGACTCAAAGAACTGTGACCGCAGCTGATCCTGTGCCTGTGACCCAAAGAACTGTGACTGCTGTTGATCCTGTGCTGCTGTGACCCAAAGAACTGTGACCACAGCTGAACCTGTGACCCAAATAACTGTGACCACAGCTGATCCTATAACTGAGACCACAGCTGATCCTGTGCCCTGTGACCCAAAGAACTGTAACCGCGGCTGATCCTGTGACCCAAAGAACTGTGATCACAGGTGATCCTGTGCCCTGTGACCCAAAGAACTGTGACCACGGCTTATCCTGTGCCCTGTGACCCAAAGAGCTGTAACTGTGGCTGATCCTGTGCCCTGTGACCCAAAGACCTGTAACCAGCACTGATCCTGTACCCTGTGACCCAAATAACTGTGACCACGGTTTATCCTGTGCCCTGTGACCCAAAGAACTGTGACCAGCACTGATCCTGTACCCTGTGACCCAAAGAACTGTGACCATGGCTGATTGTGTGACCCAAAGAACTGTGACCATGGCTTATCCTGTGCCCTGTGACTCAAAGAACTGTGACCACAGCTGAGCCTGTGCCCTGTGACCCAAAGAACTGTAACCGCAGCTGAACCTGTGACCCAAAGAACTGTGACTGCTGCTGATCCTGTGCCCTGTGACCCAAAGAACTGTAACCGCGGCTGATCCTGTGACCCAAAGAACTGTGATCACAGCTGACCCTGTGTCCTGTGACCCAAAGAACTGTGACCACGGCTTATCCTGTGCCCTGTGACCCAAAGAGCTGTAACTTTGGCTGATCCTGTGCCCTGTGATCCAAAGACCTGTAACCAGCAGTGATCCTGTACCCTGTGACCCAAAGAACTGTGACCACGGCTTATCCTGTGCCCTGTGACCCAAAGAACTGTGACCACAGCTGATCCTGTGACCCAACAAACTGTGACTGCAGCTGATCCTGTGCCTGTGACCCAAGGAGCTGTAACTGTGGCTGATCCTGTGCTGCTGTGACCCAAAGAACTGTGACCACAGCTGAACCTGTGACCCAAAGAGCTGTAACTGTGGCTGATCCTGTGCCTGTGACCCAAAGGACTGTGATCACAGCTGGAGCTGTGACCCAAAGAACTGTGACCGCGGCTGATCCTGTGCTCTCTGACCCAAAAAACTGTGACCACGGCTGAACCTGTGACCCAAAGAACTGTGACCACAGCTGAACCGGTGACTCAAAGAACTGTGATCACAGCTGATCCTGTGACCCAAAGAACTGTGACCACAGCTGATCCTGTGCCCTGTGACTCAAAGAACTGTGACCATGGCTTATCCTGTGCCCTGTCACCCAAAGAACTGTGTCCACAGCTGATCATATGCCCTGTGAGCACAGCTGATCTTATGCCTTTGCCCACAGCTGATCCTATGCCTGTACCCACAGCTGATCTTATTCCTGTGACCCACAGAACTGTGCCCACAGCTGATCCTATGCCTGTGACCACAGCTGATCCTATGCCTGTGACCACAGCTGATCCTGTGCCTGTGCCCACAGCTGATCCTATGCCTGGGCCCACAGCTGATCCTATGCCTGGGCCCACAGTTGATCCTATGCCTGTGACCACAGCTGATCCTATGCCTGTGCCTACAGCTGATCCTATGCCTGTGCCCACGGCTGATCCTATGCCTGTCCCCATGGCTGATCCTATGCCTGTGACCCAAATAACTGCGACCACAGCTGAACCTGTAACCCAAAGAACTGTGACCGCGGCTGATCCTATAACTGAGACCACGGCTTATCCTATGCCTGTGAGCACAGCTGATCCTATAACTGAGACCGCGGTTGATCCTGTGCCCTGTGACCCAAAGAACTGTGACCATGGCTGATCCTGTGCCCTGTGACCCAAAGAATTGTGACCACGGCTGAACCTGTGACCCAAAGAGCTGTAACTGTGGCTAATCCTGTGCCCTGTGACCCAAAGAACTGTAACTGCAGCTGAACCTGTGACGCAAAGAACTGTGACTGCGGCTGATCCTGTGCCTGTGACCACAGCTGATCCTATAACTGAGACCACGGCTGATCCTATGCCTGTGACCACAGCTGATCCTATGCCTGTAACCACAGCTGATCCTATAACTGAGACCGCGGCTGATCCTGTGCCCTGTGACCCAAAGAACTGTGACCACAGCTGATCCTATGCCCTGTGACCCAAAGAACTGTGACCACAGCTGATCCTGTGACCCAAAGAACTGTGACCACAGCTGATCCTGTGCCATGTGACTCAAAGAACTGTAACCTGCACTGATCCTATACCCTGTGACCCAAAGAAGTGTGACCACGGCTGATCCTATGCCCTGTGACCGAAAGAACTGTGACTGCGGCTGATCCTGTGACCCAAAGAACTGTGATCACAGCTGATCCTATAACTGTGACTGCGGCTGATCCTGTGACGCAAAGAACTGTGATCACAGCTGAACCTGTGACCCAAGGAGCTGTAACTGTGGCTGATCCTGTGCCCTGTGACCCAAAGAACTGTGACCACGGCTGAACCTGTGACCCAGAGAACTGTGACCACAGCTGATCCTATGCCCTGTGACCCAAAGAACTGTGACCACTGCTGAACCTGTGACCCAAAGAACTGTAACCACAGCTGAACCTGTGACCCAAAGAACTGTGACCATGGCTGATCCTGTGCCCTGTGACCCAAAGAATTGTGACCACGGCTTAGCCTGTGCCCTGTGACCCAAAGAACTGTGACCACGGCTGAACCTGTGACCCAAAGAACTGTGACCATGGCTGATCCTGTGCCCTGTGACCCAAAGAACTGTAACCGCAGCTGAACCTGTGACCCAAAGAGCTGTAACTGTGGCTAATCCTGTGCCCTGTGACCCAAAGAACTGTAACTGCAGCTGAACCTGTGACGCAAAGAACTGTGACTACGGCTGATCCTGTGCCTGTGACCACAGCTGATCCTATAACTGAGACCACAGCTGATCCTTTGCCTGTGACCACAGGTGATCCTATGCCTGTAACCACAGCTGATCCTATAACTGAGACCGCGGCTGATCCTGTGCCCTGTGACCCAAAGAACTGTGACCACAGCTGATCCTATGCCCTCTGACCCAAAGAACTGTGACCACAGCTGATCCTGTGCCCTGTGACCCAAAGAACTGTGACCACAGCTGATCCTGTGACCCAAAGAACTGTGACCACAGCTGATCCTGTGCCCTGTGACTCAAAGAACTGTAACCTGCACTGATCCTATACCCTGTGACCCAAAGAAGTGTGACCACGGCTGATCCTATGCCCTGTGACCCAAAGAACTGTGACCGCGGCTGATCCTGTGACCCAAAGAACTGTGACCACAGCTGATCCTATAACTGTGACTGCGGCTGATCCTGTGCCCTGTGACCCAAAGAACTGTGATCACAGCTGAACCTGTGGCCCAAGGAGCTGTAACTGTGGCTGATCCTGTGCCCTGTGACCCAAAGAACTGTGACCACGTCTGAACCTGTGACCCAGAGAACTGTGACCACACCTGATCCTATGCCCTGTGACTCAAAGAACTGTGACCACTGCTGAACCTGTGGCCCAAAGAACTGTGACCACAGCTGATCCTATGCCCTGTGACCCAAAGATCTGTGACCACAGCTGAACCTGTGACCCAAAGAACTGTGACCGTGGCTGATCCTGTGCCTGTGCCCACAGCTGATCCTATAACTGAGACCACTGCTGATCCTGTGCCCTGTGACCCAAAGAACTGTGACCACAGCTGAACCTGTGACCCAAAGAACTGTGACCACGGCTTATCCTGTGCCCTGTGACCCAAAGAACTGTGACCACAGCTGATCCTGTGACCCAAAGAACTGTGACCGCGGCTGATCCTGTGCCCTGTGACACAAAGAACTGTGACCACAGCTGATCCTGTGCCCTGTGACCACAGCTGATCCTATGCCTGTGCCCACAGCTGATCCTATGCCTGTGCCCACAGCTGATCCTGTGCCTGTGCCCACAGCTGATCCTGTGCCTGTGCCCACAGCTGATCCTATGCCTATGCCCACAGCTGATCCTGTGCCTGTGCCCACAGCTGATCCTATGCCTGTGCCCGCGGCTGATCCTATGCCTGTGCCCACAGCTGACCCTATGCCTGTGACCCCCAGCTGATCCTATAACTGAGACCACGGCTAATCCTGTGCCCACAGCTGATCCTGTGCCTGTGACCACAGCTGATCCTATAACTGAGACCACGGCTGATCTTATGCCTGTGACCACAGCTGATCCTATGCCTGTGCCCACAGCTGATCCTATGCCTGTGACCACAGCTGATCCTATGCCTGTGACCACAGCTGATCCTGTGCCTGTGCCCACAGCTGATCCTATGCCTGTGCCCACAGCTGATCCTGTGCCTGTGCCCACAGCTGATCCTATGCCTGTGACCACAGCTGATCCTATGCCTGTGCCCACAGCTGATCCTATGCCTGTGCCCACAGCTGATCCCATGCCTGTTACCCACAGAACTGTGCCCACAGCTGATCCTATAACTGAGACCATGGCTGATCCTATAACTGTGACCCAAAGAACTGTGACCACAGCTGATCCTGTGCCCTGTGACTCAAAGAACTGTGACCACAGCTGATCCTATGCCTGTGACCACAGCTGATCCTGTGCCTGTGCCCACAGCTGATCCTATGCCTGTGCCCACAGCTGATCCTATGCCTGTGCCCACAGCTGATCCTGTGCCTGTGCCCACAGCTGATCCTATGCCTGTGACCACAGCTGATCCTATGCCTGTGCCCACAGCTGATCCTATGCCTGTGCCCACAGCTGATCCTATGCCTGTGACCACAGCTGATCCTATGCCTGTGACCACAGCTGATCCTATGCCTGTGACCACAGCTGATCCTATGCCTGTGACCACAGCTGATCCTATGCCCTGTGACTCCAAGAACTGTGACCACAGCTGATCCTGTGCCCTGTGACCACAGCTGATCCTATGACTGTGACCACAGCTGATCCTATGCCGGTTCCCACAGCTGATCCTATGCCTGTGCCCACAGCTGATCCTATGCCTGTGCCCACAGCTGATCCTATGCCTGTGCCCACAGCTGATCCTATGCCTGTGCCCACAGCTGATCCTATGCCTGTGACCACAGCTGATCCCGTGCGTGTGCCCACAGCTGATCCTGTGCCCACAGCTGATCCTATAACTGAGACCACGGCTGATCCTGTGCCTGTGACCACAGCTAATCCTGTGCCTGTGCCCACAGCTGATCCTATGCCTGTGCCCACAGCTGATCCTATTCCTGTTCCCACAGCTGATCCTATGCCTGTGACCACAGCTGATCCTATGCCTGTGACCCACAGAACTGTGCCCACAGCTGATCCTATGCCTGTGACCACAGCTGATCCTGTGCCCACAGCTGATCCTATGCCTGTGCCCACAGCTGATCCTATGCCTGTGCCCACGGCTGATCCTATACCTGTGCCCACGGCTGATCCTATGCCTGTGACCACAGTTGATCCTATGCCTGTGCCCACTGCTGATCCTATGCCTATGCCCACAGCTGATCCTATGCCTGTGACCACAGCTGATCCTATGCCTGTGCCCACAGCTGATCCTATAACTGAGACCACAGCTAATCCTGTGCCTGTGCCCACAGCTGATCCTGTGCCCACAGCTGATCCTGTGCCCACAGCTGATCCTATAACTGAGACCACGGCTGATCCTGTGCCTGTGACCACAGCTAATCCTGTCCCTGTGCCCACAGCTGATCCTATGCCTGTGCCCACAGCTGATCCTATTCCTGTGCCCACAGCTGATCCTATGCCTGTGACCACAGCTGATCCTATGCCTGTGACCCACAGAACTGTGCCCACAGCTGATCCTATGCCTGTGACCACAGCTGATCCTGTGCCCACAGCTGATCCTATGCCTGTGCCCACAGCTGATCCTATGCCTACGGCTGATCCTATGCCTGTGCCCACGGCTGATCCTATGCCTGTGACCACGGCTGATCCTATGCCTGTGACCACCGTTGATCCTATGCCTGTGCCCACTGCTGATCCTATGCCTGTGCCCACAGCTGATCCTATGCCTGTGACCACAGCTGATCCTATGCCTGTGACCACAGCTGATCCTATGCCTGTGCCCACAGCTGATCCTATAACTGAGACCATGACTGATCCTATAACTGTGACCCAAAAAACTGTGACCACAGCTGATCCTGTGCCCTGTGACTCAAAGAACTGTGACCACAGCTGATCCTATGCCTGTGACCACAGCTGATCCTGTGCCTGTGCCCACAGCTGATCCTATGCCTGTGACCACAGCTGAAGCTATGCCTGTGACCACAGCTGATCCTGTGCCCACAGCTGATCCTATAACTGAGACCACGGCTGATCCTGTGCCCTGTGACCCAAAGAACTGTGACCGCAGCTGAACCTGTGACCCAAAGAACTGTGACCACGGCTGATCCTATGCCCTGTGACCCAAAGAACTGTGACCACGGCTGCTCCTATGTCCTGTGACTCAAGGAGCTGTAACTGTGTCTGATCATGTGCCGCTGTGACCCAAAGAACTGTGATCACAGCTGATCCTGTGCCCTGTGACCGCAGCTGAACCTGTGACAAAAAACTGTGACCACGGCTGATCCTATGCCCTGTGACCCAAAGGACTGTGACCATGGCTGCTCCTATGTCCTGTGACTCAAGGAGCTGTATCTGTGGCTGATCATGTGCTGCCGTGACCCAAAGAACTGTGATCACAGCTGAACCTGTGACCCAAAGAACTGTGACCACGGCTGATCCTATGTCCTGTGACCCAAAGAACTGTAACCGCAGCTGAACCTGTGACCCAAAGAACTGTGACTGCTGCTGATCCTGTGCCCTGTGACCCAAAGAACTGTAACCGCGGCTGATCCTGTGACCCAAAGAACTGTGATCACAGCTGACCCTGTGTCCTGTGACCCAAAGAACTGTGACCACGGCTTATCCTGTGCCCTGTGACCCAAAGAGCTGTAACTTTGGCTGATCCTGTGCCCTGTGATCCAAAGACCTGTAACCAGCAGTGATCCTGTACCCTGTGACCCAAAGAACTGTGACCACGGCTTATCCTGTGCCCTGTGACCCAAAGAACTGTGACCACAGCTGATCCTGTGACCCAACAAACTGTGACTGCAGCTGATCCTGTGCCTGTGACCCAAGGAGCTGTAACTGTGGCTGATCCTGTGCTGCTGTGACCCAAAGAACTGTGACCACAGCTGAACCTGTGACCCAAAGAGCTGTAACTGTGGCTGATCCTGTGCCTGTGACCCAAAGGACTGTGATCACAGCTGAACCTGTGACCCAAAGAACTGTGACCGCGGCTGATCCTGTGCTCTCTGACCCAAAAAACTGTGACCACGGCTGAACCTGTGACCCAAAGAACTGTGACCACAGCTGAACCGGTGACTCAAAGAACTGTGATCACAGCTGATCCTGTGACCCAAAGAACTGTGACCACAGCTGATCCTGTGCCCTGTGACTCAAAGAACTGTGACCATGGCTTATCCTGTGCCCTGTCACCCAAAGAACTGTGTCCACAGCTGATCATATGCCCTGTGAGCACAGCTGATCTTATGCCTTTGCCCACAGCTGATCCTATGCCTGTACCCACAGCTGATCTTATTCCTGTGACCCACAGAACTGTGCCCACAGCTGATCCTATGCCTGTGACCACAGCTGATCCTATGCCTGTGACCACAGCTGATCCTGTGCCTGTGCCCACAGCTGATCCTATGCCTGGGCCCACAGCTGATCCTATGCCTGGGCCCACAGTTGATCCTATGCCTGTGACCACAGCTGATCCTATGCCTGTGCCTACAGCTGATCCTATGCCTGTGCCCACGGCTGATCCTATGCCTGTCCCCATGGCTGATCCTATGCCTGTGACCCAAATAACTGCGACCACAGCTGAACCTGTAACCCAAAGAACTGTGACCGCGGCTGATCCTATAACTGAGACCACGGCTTATCCTATGCCTGTGAGCACAGCTGATCCTATAACTGAGACCGCGGTTGATCCTGTGCCCTGTGACCCAAAGAACTGTGACCATGGCTGATCCTGTGCCCTGTGACCCAAAGAATTGTGACCACGGCTGAACCTGTGACCCAAAGAGCTGTAACTGTGGCTAATCCTGTGCCCTGTGACCCAAAGAACTGTAACTGCAGCTGAACCTGTGACGCAAAGAACTGTGACTGCGGCTGATCCTGTGCCTGTGACCACAGCTGATCCTATAACTGAGACCACGGCTGATCCTATGCCTGTGACCACAGCTGATCCTATGCCTGTAACCACAGCTGATCCTATAACTGAGACCGCGGCTGATCCTGTGCCCTGTGACCCAAAGAACTGTGACCACAGCTGATCCTATGCCCTGTGACCCAAAGAACTGTGACCACAGCTGATCCTGTGACCCAAAGAACTGTGACCACAGCTGATCCTGTGCCATGTGACTCAAAGAACTGTAACCTGCACTGATCCTATACCCTGTGACCCAAAGAAGTGTGACCACGGCTGATCCTATGCCCTGTGACCGAAAGAACTGTGACTGCGGCTGATCCTGTGACCCAAAGAACTGTGACCACAGCTGATCCTATAACTGTGACTGCGGCTGATCCTGTGACGCAAAGAACTGTGATCACAGCTGAACCTGTGACCCAAGGAGCTGTAACTGTGGCTGATCCTGTGCCCTGTGACCCAAAGAACTGTGACCACGGCTGAACCTGTGACCCAGAGAACTGTGACCACAGCTGATCCTATGCCCTGTGACCCAAAGAACTGTGACCACTGCTGAACCTGTGACCCAAAGAACTGTAACCACAGCTGAACCTGTGACCCAAAGAACTGTGACCATGGCTGATCCTGTGCCCTGTGACCCAAAGAATTGTGACCACGGCTTAGCCTGTGCCCTGTGACCCAAAGAACTGTGACCACGGCTGAACCTGTGACCCAAAGAACTGTGACCATGGCTGATCCTGTGCCCTGTGACCCAAAGAACTGTAACCGCAGCTGAACCTGTGACCCAAAGAGCTGTAACTGTGGCTAATCCTGTGCCCTGTGACCCAAAGAACTGTAACTGCAGCTGAACCTGTGACGCAAAGAACTGTGACTACGGCTGATCCTGTGCCTGTGACCACAGCTGATCCTATAACTGAGACCACAGCTGATCCTTTGCCTGTGACCACAGGTGATCCTATGCCTGTAACCACAGCTGATCCTATAACTGAGACCGCGGCTGATCCTGTGCCCTGTGACCCAAAGAACTGTGACCACAGCTGATCCTATGCCCTCTGACCCAAAGAACTGTGACCACAGCTGATCCTGTGCCCTGTGACCCAAAGAACTGTGACCACAGCTGATCCTGTGACCCAAAGAACTGTGACCACAGCTGATCCTGTGCCCTGTGACTCAAAGAACTGTAACCTGCACTGATCCTATACCCTGTGACCCAAAGAAGTGTGACCACGGCTGATCCTATGCCCTGTGACCCAAAGAACTGTGACCGCGGCTGATCCTGTGACCCAAAGAACTGTGACCACAGCTGATCCTATAACTGTGACTGCGGCTGATCCTGTGCCCTGTGACCCAAAGAACTGTGATCACAGCTGAACCTGTGGCCCAAGGAGCTGTAACTGTGGCTGATCCTGTGCCCTGTGACCCAAAGAACTGTGACCACGTCTGAACCTGTGACCCAGAGAACTGTGACCACACCTGATCCTATGCCCTGTGACTCAAAGAACTGTGACCACTGCTGAACCTGTGGCCCAAAGAACTGTGACCACAGCTGATCCTATGCCCTGTGACCCAAAGATCTGTGACCACAGCTGAACCTGTGACCCAAAGAACTGTGACCGTGGCTGATCCTGTGCCTGTGCCCACAGCTGATCCTATAACTGAGACCACTGCTGATCCTGTGCCCTGTGACCCAAAGAACTGTGACCACAGCTGAACCTGTGACCCAAAGAACTGTGACCACGGCTTATCCTGTGCCCTGTGACCCAAAGAACTGTGACCACAGCTGATCCTGTGACCCAAAGAACTGTGACCGCGGCTGATCCTGTGCCCTGTGACACAAAGAACTGTGACCACAGCTGATCCTGTGCCCTGTGACCACAGCTGATCCTATGCCTGTGCCCACAGCTGATCCTATGCCTGTGCCCACAGCTGATCCTGTGCCTGTGCCCACAGCTGATCCTGTGCCTGTGCCCACAGCTGATCCTATGCCTGTGCCCACAGCTGATCCTGTGACCACAGCTGATCCTGTGCCTGTGCCCACAGCTGATCCTATGCCTATGCCCACAGCTGATCCTGTGCCTGTGCCCACAGCTGATCCTATGCCTGTGCCCGCGGCTGATCCTATGCCTGTGCCCACAGCTGACCCTATGCCTGTGACCCCCAGCTGATCCTATAACTGAGACCACGGCTGATCCTGTGCCCACAGCTGATCCTGTGCCTGTGACCACAGCTGATCCTATAACTGAGACCACGGCTGATCTTATGCCTGTGACCACAGCTGATCCTATGCCTGTGCCCACAGCTGATCCTATGCCTGTGACCACAGCTGATCCTATGCCTGTGACCACAGCTGATCCTGTGCCTGTGCCCACAGCTGATCCTATGCCTGTGCCCACAGCTGATCCTGTGCCTGTGCCCACTGCTGATCCTATGCCTGTGACCACAGCTGATCCTATGCCTGTGCCCACAGCTGATCCTATGCCTGTGCCCACAGCTGATCCCATGCCTGTTACCCACAGAACTGTGCCCACAGCTGATCCTATAACTGAGACCATGGCTGATCCTATAACTGTGACCCAAAGAACTGTGACCACAGCTGATCCTGTGCCCTGTGACTCAAAGAACTGTGACCACAGCTGAACCTATGCCTGTGACCACAGCTGATCCTGTGCCTGTGCCCACAGCTGATCCTATGCCTGTGCCCACAGCTGATCCTATGCCTGTGCCCACAGCTGATCCTGTGCCTGTGCCCACAGCTGATCCTATGCCTGTGACCACAGCTGATCCTATGCCTGTGCCCACAGCTGATCCTATGCCTGTGCCCACAGCTGATCCTATGCCTGTGACCACAGCTGATCCTATGCCTGTGACCACAGCTGATCCTATGCCTGTGACCACAGCTGATCCTATGCCTGTGACCACAGCTGATCCTATGCCCTGTGACTCCAAGAACTGTGACCACAGCTGATCCTGTGCCCTGTGACCACAGCTGATCCTATGACTGTGACCACAGCTGATCCTATGCCGGTTCCCACAGCTGATCCTATGCCTGTGCCCACAGCTGATCCTATGCCTGTGCCCACAGCTGATCCTATGCCTGTGCCCACAGCTGATCCTATGCCTGTGACCACAGCTGATCCTGTGCGTGTGCCCACAGCTGATCCTGTGCCCACAGCTGATCCTATAACTGAGACCACGGCTGATCCTGTGACCACAGCTAATCCTGTGCCTGTGCCCACAGCTGATCCTATGCCTGTGCCCACAGCTGATCCTATTCCTGTTCCCACAGCTGATCCTATGCCTGTGACCACAGCTGATCCTATGCCTGTGACCCACAGAACTGTGCCCACAGCTGATCCTATGCCTGTGACCACAGCTGATCCTGTGCCCACAGCTGATCCTATGCCTGTGCCCACAGCTGATCCTATGCCTGTGCCCACGGCTGATCCTATACCTGTGCCCACGGCTGATCCTATGCCTGTGACCACAGTTGATCCTATGCCTGTGCCCACTGCTGATCCTATGCCTATGCCCACAGCTGATCCTATGCCTGTGACCACAGCTGATCCTATGCCTGTGCCCACAGCTGATCCTATAACTGAGACCACAGCTAATCCTGTGCCTGTGCCCACAGCTGATCCTGTGCCCACAGCTGATCCTGTGCCTGTGCCCACAGCTGATCCTATAACTGAGACCACGGCTGATCCTGTGCCTGTGACCACAGCTAATCCTGTGCCTGTGCCCACAGCTGATCCTATGCCTGTGCCCACAGCTGATCCTATTCCTGTGCCCACAGCTGATCCTATGCCTGTGACCACAGCTGATCCTATGCCTGTGACCCACAGAACTGTGCCCACAGCTGATCCTATGCCTGTGACCACAGCTGATCCTGTGCCCACAGCTGATCCTATGCCTGTGCCCACAGCTGATCCTATGCCTACGGCTGATCCTATGCCTGTGCCCACGGCTGATCCTATGCCTGTGACCATGGCTGATCCTATGCCTGTGACCACCGTTGATCCTATGCCTGTGCCCACTGCTGATCGTATGCCTGTGCCCACAGCTGATCCTATGCCTGTGACCACAGCTGATCCTATGCCTGTGACCACAGCTGATCCTATGCCTGTGCCCACAGCTGATCCTATAACTGAGACCATGACTGATCCTATAACTGTGACCCAAAAAACTGTGACCACAGCTGATCCTGTGCCCTGTGACCCAAAGAACTGTGACCGCAGCTGAACCTGTGACCCAAAGAACTGTGACCACGGCTGATCCTATGCCCTGTGACCCAAAGAACTGTGACCACGGCTGCTCCTATGTCCTGTGACTCAAGGAGCTGTAACTGTGTCTGATCATGTGCCGCTGTGACCCAAAGAACTGTGATCACAGCTGATCCTGTGCCCTGTGACCGCAGCTGAACCTGTGACAAAAAACTGTGACCACGGCTGATCCTATGCCCTGTGACCCAAAGGACTGTGACCACGGCTGCTCCTATGTCCTGTGACTCAAGGAGCTGTATCTGTGGCTGATCATGTGCTGCCGTGACCCAAAGAACTGTGATCACAGCTGAACCTGTGACCCAAAGAACTGTGACCACGGCTGATCCTATGTCCTGTGACCCAAAGAACTGAGACCAAGGCTGGCCCTGTGACCCAAAGAACTGAGACCATGGCTGGCCCTGTGATCCAAAGAACTGAGACCATGGCTGGCCCTGTGATCCAAAGAACTGTAACCGGCGCTGATCCTGTGCTACCGTGACCCAAAGACCTGTTGCGGCTGCCCTGCATCCCTATTCTTTTTCCGAAGTCTGAGGCTTGCCCATATGCCGGTGTTGGGCAGTATAAAGGAATTATTTAGCACAGCTAAGGTTGAGCAACTGAGTGTAAATACTTGTAAACAGCAATAACCAAGTGAAAAGAGAAGATGGATCAGGTATTTAAATGGAATAGAGGCAGCCAGGGAGGCAGTATTTAAAAAACGACTTTGAAGAAAGGTCTCTATCGGACTCTAAGTGCAAAACACTGATCGATTTCACAACAATGATTGTAAAACCCTGACAGTACTCCATGTCAGTGATGCAGTCCCTGTTAATTTCACATTTTACTTCATCTTCAATTCCCAAGAGTAATTTCTTTTTCAACATGTTGTGTTGGCTCATACTCCCACTCCAAGGCCTGAGCCTGAGAGACCCATACTCCCACTCCAAGGCCTGAGCCCGAGCCTGAGAGACCCATACTCCTATTCCGAGGCCTGAAAGTCCCATACTCCCACTCCAAGGCCCGAGTCCAAGTTTGCGAGACCCATACTCCATCTCAAAGGCGTGACCCCAAGCCTGAGAGACCCATACTCCCACTCTGAGGCCTGACTCCAACACTGAGAGACCCATACTTCCGCTCTGTGGTCTGATTCTAAGCCTGAGAAACTCATGCTCCCACTCCGAGGCCTGACTCCAGGCCTGAGAGACCCATACTCCCACTCCATGGCCTGAGTCCAAGCTTAAGAGACCCATACTCCCACTCCAAGGCCCGAGTCCAGGCCTGAGAGACGCATACTCTCACTCCAAGGCCCGAGTCCAAGCCTAAGAGACCCATACTCCCTCTCCAAGGCCTGAGTCCAAGCCTAAGAGACCCATACTTCCACTCCAAGGCCAGACCTTAAGCCTGAGAGAACCATAATTCCACTCCGGGGCCTGACCCCTAGCATGAGAAACCCATACTTCCACTCCGAGGCCTGACCCCAAGCCTGAGAGACCCATACTCCCACTTCGAGGCCTGACCACAAGCCTGAGAGACCCATACTCCCACTCAGGCCTGGTCCCAAGCATGAGAAACCCATACTCTCACTCCAAAGCCTGACCATAAGTCTGAGAGACCAATACTCACACGCTGAGGCCCGACCCTAAGCCTGAAAGACCCATACTTCTATTACGAGACCTCACCCCAAGACTGAGAAACGCATACTCCAAGGCCCGAGTCCAAGCCTGGGAGACCCATACTCCCACTCCAAGGCCTGATTTCGAGTCTGAGAGACCCATACTCCCACTCGAAACCCGAGTCCAAGCCTGAAAGACCCATACTCCAACTCCAAAGCATGAGCTTGTGCCTGAGAGACCCATACTCCCTCTCCAAGGCGTGACCACAAGCTTGAGAGACCCATGCTCCCTCTCTGAAGCCTGACTCCAAGCCTGAGAGACCCATCCTTCCACTCCAAGGCCTGGCTCCAAGCCTGAGAGACCCATACTCCCACTGCAAGGCCTGACCCCAAACCTGAGAGACCCATACTCCCACTCCAGGGCCCCAGTCCAAGCCTGAGAGACCCATACTCCCACTCCAAGGGCTGAGTCTGAGCCCGAGAGACACATACTCCCACTCCAAGGCCAGTGTCCGAGCCTGAGAGACCCATACCTCCACTCCAAGGCCTGAGTCCGAGTCTGAGACACCCATACACCAACACTGAGGCCTGACCCCAAGTCTGAGAAATTCATACTCCCACTCCAAGGTCTGATTAAAAGCCTGAGAGACCCATACTTCCACTGCGAGGCCTGAGTCCAAGCCTGAGAGACCCACACTCCTACTCCGAGGCCTGACTCCAAGCCAGGGAGATCCATACTCCTGTTCCGAGGCCTGAGTCCGAGCCTGAGAGACACATACTCCCACTCCAAGACCTGTGTCCGAGCCTGAGAGACCCATACTCCCACTCCAAAGCCTGACTCCATGCCGGGGAGATCCATACACCTCTTCCGAGGCCTGAGTCTGAGCCTGAGAGACACATACTCCCACTCTAAGACCTGAGTCTGAGCCTGAGCGACGCATACTCCCACTCCATGGCCTGAGTCCAAGCCTGAGAGACACATATTCCCACTCCAAGACCTGTGCCCAAGCCTGAGAGACCCATACTCCCACTCCAAGGCCTGAGTCCGAATCTGAGAGATGCATACTCCCACTCCAAGGCCTGAGTCCGAGCCTCGGGACCCATACTCCCACTCCAAGGCCTGACTCCAAGCTTGAGAGACCCATACTCTCGCTCAGAGGCCTGACTCAAAGCCTGGGAGACCCATACTCCCACTCCATAGCCCAAGTCTAAGCCTGGGAGACCCATACTCCCACTGAAAGTCCTGACGCCAAGCCTGAGACACATGCTCCCACTCCAAGGTCTGACCACAAGCCTGAGAGACCCTTACTTCCACTCCAAGGACTGACCACAAGCCTGAGAAACCCACACTCCTATTCTACAGGCGGACTCCAAGCCTGAGACACCCATACTCCCACTCCAAGGCATGAGTCCTAGCCTGGGGAACACATACTCCCAATCCAAGGCCTGACTCTAATCTTGGGAGACACATACTCTCACTCCGAGGTCTGACCCCAAGCATGAGAAACCCACACTCCTATTCTGAAGGCTGACTCCAAGCCTGAGAGACTCATACTCCCACTCCAAGGCCTGAGACCTAGCCTTGGGGACCCACACTCCCACTCCAAGGCCTGACCACAAGCCTGAGAGACCCATACTCCCATTCCAAGGCCCAAGTCCAAGACTATGAGACCCATACTTCCACTCCAGGGCCTGACCTCAAGCCTGAGAGACGCATACTCCCACTCCAAGGCCCGAGTCCGAGCCTGAGAGACCCATACTCTCACTCCGAGGGCTGAGTCTGAGCCCGAGAGACACATACTCCCACTCCAAGGCCAGTGTCCGAGCCTGAGAGACCCATACCTCCACTCCAAGGCCTGAGTCCGAGTCTGAGACACCCATACACCAACACTGAGGCCTGACCCCAAGTCTGAGAGATTCATACTCCCAATCCAAGGCCTGACTCTAATCTTGGGAGACACATACTCTCACTCCGAGGCCTGACTCCAGGCCTGAAAGACCCATACTCCCACTCCGAGGTCTGACCCCAAGCGTGATTCATTGGTCCGATGTGTGCGAGTATTATGTCTGTTTATCCCTACCTAAGACCGATACTGGAATTAGGCCCTTCTTCTCCGCAGGTTATATCTCCTCTCAAAGCCTGCTTCATACCTGGTTATTGTACTACTATCCGTGTCTCTTTTGTCTGTGAAATACTCGGTTAGGTGGTTAGAAGGAAGGCGATAACCTCCGGGTGTGCTTCCATATTTGTTGTCATTATTTGGACGTTGACTTCCTTTCCGTCCTTTGTAAAGCGCTCTGATATCCCTCGGGATCTTGTTCGCGCTATATAAAACTTTATAAATAAATAAATGAGAAACCCACACTCCTATTCTGAAGGCTGACTCCAAGCCTGAGAGACTCATACTCCCACTTCAAGGCCTGAGTCCTAGCCTGGGGGACCCATACTCCCACTCCAAGGCCTGACTCCAGTCTTGGGAGACCCATACTCTCACTCCGAGGCCTGACCTAAAACCTGGGAGACCTATTCTCCCTCTCCAAGGCCTGAGTCCAAGCCTAAGAGACCCATACTTCCGCACCGAGGCCCGACCACAAGCCTGAGAGACCCATACTCCCTCTCTGAGGTCTGACCCCAAGCATGAGAAACCCATACTCCCACTCCGAGGCCTGACCCGAAGCCTGAGAGACCCATACTCCAATTACGAGACCTAACCCCAAGACTGAGAGACGCATACTCCAAGGCCCAAGTCCAAGCCTGGGAGACCCATACTCCCACTCCAAGGCCTGAGGGACCCTTACTCCCACTCCAAGGCCTGAGTCCGAGCCTGAGCGACGCATACTCCCACTCCATGGCCTGAATCCAAGCCTGAGAGACACGTATTCCCACTCCAAGACCTGGGTCCAAGCCTGAGAGACCCAGACTCCCACTCCAAGGCCTGAGTCCGAATCTGAGAGATGCATACTCCCACTCCAAGGCCTGAGTCCGAGCCTGGGGGACCCATACTCCCACTCCAAGGCCTGACTCCAAGCTTGAGAGACCCATACTCTCGCTCAGAGGCTTGACTCAAAGCCTGGGAGACCCATACTTCCACTCCATAGCCCGAGTCTAAGCCTGGGAGACCCATACTCCCACTGAAAGTCCTGACGCCAAGCCTGAGACTCGTGCTCCCACTCCAAGGTCTGACCACAAGCCTGAGAGACCCTTACTTCCACTCCAAGGACTGACCACAAGCCTGAGAAACCCACACTCCTATTCTACAGGCGGACTCCAAGCCTGAGGGACACATACTCCCAATCCAAGGCCTGACTCTAATCTTGGGAGACCCATACTTTCACTCTGAGGCCTGACTCCAGGCCTGAAAGACCCATACTCCCACTCCGAGGTCTGACCCCAAGCATGAGAAACCCACATTCCTATTCTGAAGGCTGACTCCAAGCCTGAGAGACTCATACTCCCACTCCAAGGCCTGAGTCTTAGCCTGGGGGACCCATACTCCCACTCCAAGGCCTGACTCCAGTCTTGGGAGACCCATACTCTCACTCCGAGGCCTGACCTAAAGCCTGGGAGACCTATTCTCCCTCTCCAAGGCCTGAGTCCAAGCCTAAGAGACCCATACTTCCGCACCGAGGCCCGACCACAAGCCTGGGGGACCCATACTCCCACTCCAAGTCCTGACTCCAAGCTTGAGAGACCCATACTCTCGCTCAGAGGCCTGACTCAAAGCCTGAGAGACCTATACTCCCACTCCATAGCCCGAGTCTAAGCCTGGGAGACCCATACTCCCACTGAAAGTCCTGACGCCAAGCCTGAGACTCATGCTCCCACTCCAAGGACTGACCACAAGCCTGGGAAACCCACACTCCTATTCTACAGGCGGACTCCAAGCCTGAGACACCCATACTCCCACTCCAAGGCATGAGTCCTAGCCTGAGGGACACATACTCCCAATCCAAGGCCTGACTCTAATCTTGGTAGACCCATACTCTCACTCCGAGGCCTGACTCCAGGCCTGAAAGACCCATACTCCCACTCCAAGGCCTGACCACAAGCCTGAGAGACCCATACTCCCATTCCAAGGCCCAAGTCCAAGACTATGAGACCCATACTTCCACTCCAGGCCCTGACCTCAAGCCTGAGAGACGCATACTCCCACTCCAAGGCCCGAGTCCGAGCCTGGGAGACCCATACTCCCACTCGAAGATGTGACCGCAATTTGAGTGATCCATGCTCCCACTTTGAGGCCTGAGTCCAAGCCTGAGACTCATACTCCCACTCTGAGGTCTGATTCCAAGCTTGAGAGACCCATACTCTCACTCCGAGGCCTGTCTCCAAGCCTGGGAGACCCATACTCCCACTCCATAGCCCGAGTCTAAGCCTGGGAGACCCATACTCCCACTGCAAGACCTGACCACAAGCCTGAGGCTCATACTCCCGCTCTGAGGTCTGACCACAAGCCTGAGAGACCCTTACTCCCACTCCAAGGCCTGAGTCCTAGCCTGGGAGACACATACTCGCACTCTAAGGCCTGAATACAATCTTGGGAGACCCATACTCTCACTCGAAGGCCTGACCCCAAGCCTGAATGACCTATACTCTCACTCCAGTGCCCGAGTCCTGGACTATGAGACCCATACTCCCAATCCAGGGCCTGACCTCAAGCCTGAGAGACCCATACTCCCACTCCAGGGCCCCAGTCCAAGCCTGAGAGACCCATACTTCCACTCTGTGGCCTGACTCTAAGCCTGAGAGACCCATACTCCAACGGCAAGGCCTGACCCCAAGCCTGTGAGACTCATTCTCATACTCCCACTCCGAGGTCTGGCTCCAAGCTTGAGAGAACCATACTCTCACTCCCAGGACTGACCGCAAGCCTGAGAAACCCACACTCCTATTCTGAAGGCTGACTCAGAGCCTGAGAGACCCATACTCCCACTCCAAGGCCTGAGTCCTATCCTGGGGGACCCATACTCTCAAACCAAGGCCCAAGTCCAAACCTGAGAGACCCATACTACCACTCTAAGGCCTGAGTCCAAGCCTGGGAGACCCATACTCCCACTTGGAGGCCTGACCGCAAATTGAGAGATTTATGCCCCCACTTTGAGGCCTGAGTCCAAGCCTGAGACTCATACTTCCACTCCAAGGTCTGGCTCCAAGCTTGAGAGACCCATACTCTCACTCTGAAGCCTGACTCCAATCCTGGGAGACCCATACTACCATTGCAAGGCCTGACCCTAAGCCTGAGACTCGTGCTCCCACTTCGAGGTCTGACCACAAGCTTGAGAGACCCATACTCCCACTCCGAGGACTGACCGCAAGCCTGAAAAACCCACACTCCTATTCTGAAGGCTGACTCCAAGCCTGAGAGACCCATACTCCCACTCCAAGGCCTGAGTCCTAGCCTGGGGGACCCATACTCCCAAACCAAGGCCCAAGTCCAAACCTGAGAGACCCATACTACCACTCAAAGGCCTGTGTCCAAGCCTGGGAGACCCATACTCCCACTCGGAGGCCTGACCGCAAATTGAGAGATTCATGCTCCCACTTTGAGGCCTGAGCCCAAGCCTGAGACTCACACTTCCACTCCAAGGTCTTGCTCCAAGCTTGAGAGACCCATACTCTCACTCAGAAGCCTGACTCCAATCCTGGGAGACCCATACTCCCACTGAAAGGCCTGACCCTAAGCCTGAGACTCATGCTCCCACTCCGAGGTCTGACCACAAGCCTGAGAGACCCATACTCCCACTCCGAGGACTGACCGCAAGCCTGAGAAACCCACACTCCTATTCTGAAGGCTGACTCCAAGCCTGAGAGATCCATAATCCTACTCCAAGGCCTGAGTCCTATCCTGGGGGACACATACTCCCACTCCAATTCCTGACTTCAATCTTCGGAGACCCATACTCCCACTCTGGGGCCTGACTCCAAACCTAAGAGACCCATACTCCCATTCCAAGGCCCGACCACAACCCTGAGGAACCCATACTTTCACTCCAAGGCTCGAGTCCAAGATTTTGAGACCCATACTCCCACTCCGAGGCCTGACTCCAAGCTTGGGAGAACCATACTCCCACTCCAAGGCCTGACCCCAAGCCTGAATGACCCATACTCTCTCACTCCAAGGCAGAGTCCAAGATTATGAGACCCATTCTCCCACTCCAGGGCCTGACCTCAAGCATGAGAGACCCATACTCTCACTTCAGGGCCCCAGTCCAAGCCTGAGAGACCCATACTCCCACTCTGTGGCCTGACTCCAAGCCTGAGATACCCATACTTCCACTCCGAGGCCTTACTCCAAGCCTGAGAGACCCATACTCCAACTGCAAGGCCTGACCCCAAGCCTGAGAGACCCACACTCCTACTCTGCGGCCTGACTCCAAACCTAAGAGACCCATTCTCCCACTCCAAGGCCTCACCACAAGCTTGAGAGACCCATACTCCCCCTCCAGGGCCCCAATCCAAGCCTGAGAGACCCATACTTCCACTCGGAGGCCTGGGTCTGAGAGAGACATACTTCCACTGCAAGGCCTGTGTCTGAGCCTGAGAGACCCATAGTTCCACTCCAAGGCCTGAGTCCAAGCCTGAGAGACCCATACTCCCACACTGAGGCCTGACCTCATGTCAGAGAGACCCATACTCCCACTCCAATACTTCCATTGGGAGGCCTGAGTCCAAGCCTGAGAGAACCACACTCCCACTCCGAGGCTTGAATCTAAGCCTGGGAGACCCAAAATCCCACTCCAAGGCCCTAGTCCAAACCTGGGAGACCCATACTCCCCCTCCGAGGCCTGAGGTCTAGCCTGAGAAACCCACACTCCTATTCTGAAGGCTGAGCCCAAGCCTTAGAGACCCATACTCCCACTCTGAGGCCTGAGTCCAGGCCTGAGAAACCCATAATCCCACTTAGAGGTCTTATTCAAAGCCTGAGAGATCCATACTCTCACTTCGAGGCCTGAGTCCAAGCCAGAGAGACCCATACTCCCACTCTGAGCCCTGACTTCAAGCTTGAGACACCCATACTCCCACTCCATGGCCTGAGTCCGAGCCTGAGAGACCCATACTCCCTCCCTGAATTTTGACTCTAAACCTGAAAGACCCACACTCCCACTCCGAGGCCTGACCCCAAGCCTGAGAGACCCATACTCCCACTCCAAGGCCTGAGTCGGAGCCAGGGAATCCCTTACTCCCACTCCATGGCCTGTCTCCAAGCTTGAGTGACCCATACTCTCACTCCGAGGCCTGACTCCAAGCCTGCGAGACCCATATTCCCACTCCATAGCCCGAGTCTAAGCCTGGGAGAGACATACTCCCACTGCAAGACCCGAGTGCAAGACTAAGAGACCCATACTATCACTCCAAGGCCCGAGTCCAAGCCTGAGAGTCCCATACTCCCACTCCAAGGTCTGAGTCCAAGTCTGAGAAAACACAAGGAGATGATGGACGGAGAGCTGGAACTTTTCAGACACTCACCCCCAGTCACAGATCTGGGTTGAATCCATCATCGTTCTTTAGCTCACTTCGCCACCCCAGTTCAGACACAGCTATATGCACATCAGTCTTGACCCTGTGCCTCATGGGAACAGTCCAGCCCGAACTGCCAAGCCATGTCTTCCCTGGACCAGAAACAAACATCCTGGGACCGGTTTCGGGCTAACAGCCCTCATCAGCCAGGCTAGCTTGAATCCAGTGGCAAAGTGAGCAAGGGACCCACGTCTGGGCATACCCTGCCAACTTAGGGCGAACAAAGAAAACACAAGGAGATGATGGACGGAGCGCTGAAACTTTTCAGACACTCACCCCAGTCACAGATCTGGGTTGAATCCATCATCGTTCTTTAGCTCACTTCGCCACCCCAGTTCAGACACAGCTATATGCAAATCAGTCTTGACCCTGTGCCTCATGGGAACAGTCCAGCCCGAACTGCCAAGCCATGTCTTCCCTGGACCAGAAACAAACATCCTGGGACCGGTTTCGGGCTAACAGCCCTCATCAGCCAGGCTAGCTTGAATCCAGTGGCAAAGTGAGCAAGGGACCCACGTCTGGGCATACCCTGCCAACTTAGGGCGAACAAAGAAAACACAAGGAGATGATGGACGGAGCGCTGGAACTTTTCAGACACTCACCCCCAGTCACAGATCTGGGTTGAATCCATCATCGTTCTTTAGCTCACTTCGCCACCCCAGTTCAGACACAGCTATATGCAAATCAGTCTTGACCCTGTGCCTCATGGGAACAGTCCAGCCCGAACTGCCAAGCCATGTCTTCCCTGGACCAGAAACAAACATCCTGGGACCGGTTTCGGGCTAACAGCCCTCATCAGCCAGGCTAGCTTGAATCCAGTGGCAAAGTGAGCAAGGGACCCACGTCTGGGCATACCCTGCCAACTTAGGGCGAACAAAGAAAACACAAGGAGATGATGGACGGAGCGCTGAAACTTTTCAGACACTCACCCCCAGTCACAGATCTGGGTTGAATCCATCATCGTTCTTTAGCTCACTTCGCCACCCCAGTTCAGACACAGCTATATGCAAATCAGTCTTGGCAGGGTATGCCCAGACGTTTGTCCCTTGCTCACTTTGCCACTGGATTCAAGCTAGCCTGGCTGATGACGGCTGAATAGCCAGAAACCGGTCCCAGGATGCTTGTTTCCGATCCAGGGAAGACATGGCTTGGCAGTTCGGGCTGGACTGTTCCCATGAGGCACAGGGTCAGACTGATTTGCATATGGCCATGTCTGAACTGGGGTGGTGGAGTGAGCTAAAGAATGATGATGGATTAAACCCAGATCAGTTGACTGGGGAGAGTGTTTGATTTGCTCAAACGCTCCGTCCATCATCCCCTTTGGTATCGCTTTGTTCGCCCTAAGTTGGCAGGGTATGCCCAGACGTGGGTCCCTTGCTCACTTTGCCACTGGATTCAAGCTAGCCTGGCTGATGACGGCTGAATAGCCAGAAACCGGTCCCAGGATGCTTGTTTCCGATCCAGGGAAGACATGGCTTGGCAGTTCAGGCTGGACTGTTCCCATGAGGCACAGGGTCAGACTGATTTGCATATGGCCATGTCTGAACTGGGGTGGTGGAGTGAGCTAAAGAATGATGATGGATTAAACCCAGATCAGTTGACTGGGGAGAGTGTTTGATTTGCTCAAACGCTCCGTCCATCATCCCCTTTGGTATCGCTTTGTTCGCCCCTAAGTTGGCAGGGTATGCCCAGACGTGGGTCCCTTGCTCACTTTGCCACTGGATTCAAGCTAGCCTGGCTGATGACGGCTGAATAGCCAGAAACCGGTCCCAGGATGCTTGTTTCCGATCCAGGGAAGACATGGCTTGGCAGTTCGGGCTGGACTGTTCCCATGAGGCACAGGGTCAGACTGATTTGCATATGGCCATGTCTGAACTGGGGTGGTGGAGTGAGCTAAAGAATGATGATGGATTAAACCCAGATCAGTTGACTGGGGGAGAGTGTTTGATTTGCTCAAACGCTCCATCCATCATCCCCTTTGGTATCGCAAATAGGGAATAACAGCAGTGGGAATCCTCCAAATACACCAGAGTAAATGGAGTGGACAAAAGCCGGGACCACTCAAAAGATGTTCTGAAAAGAACAAACGAGGCCCGAGCCCACAACCCCAAAAAAGTGTGCATGGCCGGACACACTGGAGGCGCCATAGACCTCATGCACCAATTCCCCGAAATGCAAGGGAAGGCTAGCGCCCAACAATGACTGCACCTCACTAGAAGACCCAGCCACCAGTAACTCGAAGTTCCCACGAGCCGACATAAGAGCTACCTCCTGCTGAAACAACAATGCCTGGAGTATGTCCAGCCCGCCGAAGTCCGCTCCCAAAGCCGGAACGGAAGGCCACAGCGAGCCATCCACAATCCCATGCAGAGGGGGAAACAAGACACCGCCGCAACAAGTGACCAACTGGGAAACGGACAACATACACTGTATGGCAGCCCGCACCCCGCAACAGTCCCGACCACGAGACAACCCCCCCCAGAGAGCACCGATATAAAAATGAGAATTGCTGGAGCCGGGATTTCCCCCAAACAACAAGCCCAATACGGTGCCAAAGCACCACACGCGCAGTGAACCCCCACATGTCCACAAAGAAGGGAATGTCCAACAGCAGAGTCGCACTCCTCACCAGTAACAAACACCTCCCCATCACCACGCTCACAACGACAAGCGAAAGGGAGCGACCACACTTCATGCATGTAAGTGCCACCCAGGGGTCCACATCCACCCACAGGAAAATGTCCCATGCAAGATGCGAACCGAAACACCGAAATAGGCAGCGAAACAACCCTGTGCATCAACCACACCACCGAATGCGCCCAAGCCACAGTGAATGGAAGCCATTCCAATCTCCCTAAATGCAGCACTGCATAGGCCGCGTCCCCAACCTCCACCAATTGCTGTCTACGTGCCAAACCAAATCAGTACAACTCAAGTAATGCCTCGGAACGTGTCCATTTTTAAGTGTTTGTGGCATCCAGCTAAACTGCATAATAAATTTAAGCTGACTTTGCCCATAATACAATGTTGACATGTCACTCAGTACAATATCAATAACAGACAGCTCAATATTGTTTAAAATGTAAATACGGGATGACAGCGTATTAATACTATTATCGACAACAACTAGCACTTTTTCCAAATTATCTTGGTCTATTTGTCACAAACATGCAGCAGCTTCCATTGGGATAATTTCCAAATGTCATTATAAGTAGCATATATAAATCTTTTAGAACATGGGAATTTGGGACCCAAAAGAAAATCTGATCAATTAATGTCCTTGGATAAGAGAGAATGGTGTTGTTTTACTGCAGACAGTGTGGAATGTTCCAACCATTGTTGACACTGAATAAGTGGTATTATTACCAGAGTGTGTTGACTGTGGGTATAGGGAATCGGGGCTTCTTGATTTAAACCCAGATGTGGAATTAAGAAAACGAGCATGACAACCATTTATATCCACTGACCACAATAACCACCCGCCAAGACTCGAAAACGAAGAATTAAATGTACCGTTCCTCACCATACTATTTAATTTTTCTTCTTTGTAATTTATCAAACTTTGCCAATTATCAAAACGGGCAACAGAGGGAATTGTCAGGACAGTCATTTCTTTAATTTTAGCCAATCCTAAACAAGTAGTCTCCTGGATTGTTTCATTCAGGAAAATCATTTGTGAGGGAATTAAGCAGGCTCGAAATAAGGTTTCCGTGCCTTGAACCTGCCAGGACTGCATACCCCAAATACATTTCACGTCAATAGTGTCCTTCCAGTAATCATACCCTTTAAGGGCAAACTTATTAACAGACATTGTAGCATATATAAGCTTAGTTTGAGTAAGCATATATTTCTTTGGTGGTGTTAGTGTTAATTTAAAATAATATTACGTGGGGTCTGAAGCATCATATCCCGTGAAATAGGTATACTTATCTTTTTGGAACTTTTTTGAGGGGGAGTTGGACAATGTTCCCATTGGGTATAGTTAAAATGGGGACACTGTGTACCAGTTCTTTGTAGAAAATGGTCTCCTAATGATGGTAGCAGAACCTATCAACATAGTTAGTGGAATTATGGTATAGATGTTCTGATTCAGAAACAGTATAATATTCTAATTCAGAAAGCATAGAATTTACAGTGTCAACATCCCAATCATCTGAATGTAACCCAGGTAACTATTACATCACCCATAGAAACTTTGAACACATATGGTATCTGCAGGATCTCCGTCAGACCAAATATGTCAAAAGGAACTTTATCCCAAACACTTCCATCAGCCACTGGAACGGCTGAAATGTTAACCAGGGACGAGTCTTTTTTCATTTTATGCGATGAAGAATAGATGGCCAACACCTCGTAGATCAGTTCTGTTGCAGACAGTTCCTGGAGGTAATGGCCATTGATCAGTACAAAAATTGTCACAAATCCAATTCACAAAAACAGGAAAACTAAGGAGAGTGTGATCCCAACATATATCCAAGGAGGGACTAGATAATTGCTTTTCAACCATGATAAAAAAAAAACACAAATCTGAGCTGGAGGTGTGTACAAAACAGAAGAACTGTCAGTAGAAAAATTATCTTGATCCATATAATACCCGGAGTAACTCAGCTGGAAAACAGGAGGTTGAGACTCAGCAGAAGGACTTGAAAATGTAAATTCAGATGGACCGGCCAACGGTGGATCACTGTAAATGCCATCTGTTGTAAAAGACATTATATTGGAAGCAGGTATAATGTCAGGGAAATTGTCGGCGGGGGACTCAGCTTCCTCCTCCCTCAGTCGGGGAGTATCAGCATCGGTGGTGTTCACAGGCTGCAACGAAAAATGTTGTGGGAAAGAACTGCTATCCCGTGACTTACTATGAAGTATTGGCCACATGATGTAGCTTGACATGTTCAATGGAGACAAAATTATTGTCCTTGTATCCAGGGAGAGGTGGCAAAATCACAGTTCGGGTACCTCAGAGGCCAAGGACAGAAACAGGAGCACAGTACGCTGGGCCAAATTCCTTTTTGATGGCCATCTTTTTTCAAACGAGATCACCATTTTTTGGAAGCTAGCCAGAAACTGGAAGAGCACAGTCAGAAGTAGAAGGATGAGATGCAGGCGAATGCATAAGTTAGCTTCACGTACCTCTTGTAGATCCTGTAAGACAGCACAATGGTTATCTGGGTCAAAGGATGCGGCAGCCGCCACAACATCTGGACCATCAAGTTCTGGAACATGCATCTTGATGCCAAAAAATACTTTGTACGGGGTCCGCACACTCAGAGACCTTTTAAGGAGGTTGTTTAAAGCTTGTTGAACCCCATATAGATGGTTCAACCAACTGTGCCCTGAACCTAATACTCTAGCCATTAAGAACTGCTTTAAGTCGCGGTTCATTCTCTCCACAACTGAATTACCCATGTGTCGATACAGAGAAGAAAAATGCACTTGCACACCCTTGGACATCATCGAATCACGGTACGCTTTAGAATCGAAAGCTGGACCTTGGTCCACTTGGAATGCGCAACAAGCATATGTCCCGAGAAAGACCTGCAATTCTTTAATAACAGTTTGAGCAGGAGCCGAGCGCTGTGGCCAAACCCATATGAATCTAGTGCAGGAATCATTTCATTTCATTTCAAAATCTTTATTCGGATAGTAGTGTATCCATAAAAGCACAGGTAACATAACAGCAGAAGGAAGTACACAAGCCTATTAAACATAATAGCAGTAGAGTAAGATCATACATAAGCAAATGTCATGATATGAATAGGTAAAAACAGTTATCGATAAAAACCCTCTTAATTTAAATCATTCAAGGGTATTGTGGGCTGATTAAAAACTAATCTACAGACAATATCTATTAGGTTCATATTAAACATGATCACAGTATATAAAATTAATTCAATAAAACAAGTTTCATAAAGTGCACATTGTGCTGCGGGCGCGTACTGCAATTTTTAGAAAAGTGCCTACACGAACAGTTAATTCATCATCTTCCAGCTTAAGAATATCCATGTAGGCTACATCTAAATGAATAGGCGAGCAGGAATCAACTGCAACCAAAATATATTTGAACACAGTATCAGAAATCAAAGGACTCAGTGATCTAAATAAAAAGGCTGGTTTCAAATAAAAAAAATGTGTCTGTGGTGGATGAGACACAGTGGAACATTTGATCTGTTGACAAATGTCACAAGTTAAAACCTATTTTCTGGTTTGTTGGTACAATTAGATCATGTCTGCGGTCTGTGTTCGAATCATACGATCACCAACACTAGGGATAGTTACATAAGGAACATTTTAGTCATTTAAAGGATAGGAATATTTAGAAGGGAAGCCCTTTGGTAACGGGTTGCCATTTTTAAAAGCACTCACGGCAGCTAAGAAGATCATTGTCGATACAAGTATTAGAGCCGGTTACCACTGCAATTTTAGCTGCGGCTACTGCAGATTTGGCCACTTCATTAGCCGTAGAACTTCCCACGGCGTGTGTTCCCACACGTTGATGACTCAAACTATGCATAACATGAGCTTATGGCAACTTATGCTTAAAATCCGCCACTTTAACCCAAAGCAGTTTGTTCTTGATTGTGCTACCTTTAGAATCTTTGAAGTCATTTTGTTTCCAAAAATGTAAATTCTCGTTAAAAGATTGTACTCAATAATACGAGTCACACACTATAAGAGTGGGGAATTTAGGATCTGTATTCTCGAGTGCAAGAAGTAAAGCCTTCAATTCAGCCTACTGCGCAATGCAGTTTCCAAGAGACTTTGTTAGAGTATTTTGTGGGTGAAAGACGCCATCAGAAATAGTGCTTAGAACAATGGCGCATGCAGCAAAATATTGCTGCTTCGAACCTATAGCAGGTTTTGCAGATCCATCAGTATAAATGATGGGCTTGTATTGGTCAAGATGCAGAATAGAAGAAGGTAAAGGATAAACATGTTCATATTGCAAAAATTCTTGTGTATGCAAAGAAGGGTCAAAGACAAAGTCAACATCCATGGCTGATAAGGACGTAGCCCATTGTATCCAACGAGGGTGGAGGGCTTTAGCATTAGTAACGCTGACTTTTGTGACAGCCTCCAAGGCAGGCACAGGAGAAACAACAATAATGCGTTTACCTTGAGCAAGTGGCCGTTCCTTCAGGATGGCCATATGGACAGCAGTTAAAATAAAATTCAGAAGGAGCAAAATGCAGTTCTGCAGAAGAATACAAATGCGATTTTGTATGCTATGGGAACTATTTCACCTTCATTAAAGGTGACATAAGTAAATACAATTCCACCCGGCAAGACCGGGATGCCCACATTCGTAGTATTGAAACGTGTATGCAAATGACGCATTTCAAGTAAGTCAGACTGTAAAGACCTGAGCGTTTCAGTATACTCTGACGTCCAGCAAGAAGCAGAAAAATAAGGGCATGTTAAGGCGTCAAGAGATTTAATACGTTGGGCATAATCAGGTATGTAGGTCCTGCCAAATTTAAAAAATCCCAGCAGAGACTACAATTGAGCACACTTTTCCAGAAAATGAGGGGGGAAGACTTTTCCACTCATTTGTATCCTAAGAACAGGACACTAATAAAAGCTATGAAAGACTTTTTAAAGTTAAAATTGTAACCAAGTTCAGAAATTCGCAAAATAATGTGATCCACTCTTGCTAAATTGGGGTTTAATTCATCATCAGTTAGGTAGATATCATCAGCATGGGATAGCTCATCAGGGTCGATCTCATGAAGAATCGACGTAATACGTGCCGCAAAGACTCCTGGGCTGTTCTTATAGCCCATAGGAACTCAAGCGTAGCACCTCTGAAAGCCGAGGGCGCTAAATGCAGACCAGTCGCAGCTCTCCAGAGCCAAATTGTCTGAAATAACCATTGGAGTTATCCAAAGTGGTATTATATTTTTTGCGGACGACATTATTAATAAGGGCCGTACTATGTGTATTTTGAACTGCAAAAGTGCATGTATGACTATTCAAATGTCTGTAATCGAAGACAATACGATAGGAATGATCAGGTTTCAGAACTGGAAAAAGAGGATTATTTTTTTGAGAGACACAGTGTTCAATCTCTCCCTGGTACTCCAGTTGGGAAAGAATTTCCTTAACAGGTGCTTTAGCCCGAGTCCAAGATTCCCACTCCCACTCCGAGGCCTGACCCCAATCCTGAAAGACACATCCTCCCACTCTGAGGCCTGAGTCCAAGCCAGAGAAACCCATACTCCAAGGCTCGAGTCCAAGCCTGAGGGACTCATATTCCCACTTCGAGGCTTGATTCCAAGCCTGAGAGACCCATACTCCCACTCCAGGGTGCAAGTCCAAGCCTGAGAGACCCATACTCCCACTCAGTGGCCTGACTCCAAGCCTGAAAGACCCATACTCCCACTGGTAGGCCTGACCCCAAGCCTCAGAGACTCATACTTCCACTCTGAGGTCTGACCACAAGACTGAGAGACCCATACTCCCACTCCGAGGTCTGACCGCAAGCCTGAGAATCCCACACTCCTATTCTGAAGGCTGAGTCCAAGCCTGAGAGACCCATACTCCTGCTCCACGGCCTAACTACAAGCCTGAGAGACCCATACTCTCACTCTGAGGCCTGATTCCAATATTGAGAGACCCATACTCTCACTCCGAGGCCTCAGTCCAGCTTGAGAGGCCCATATTCTCACTCTGAGGCCTGAGTCCTAGCCTGAGAGGCCCCTACTCCAACTCTAAGGCCCGAGTTCAAGCCTGAGAGATTCATACACCCACTTCGAGGCTTGACTCCAAGCATGAGAGACCCATACCCCCACTCCAAGGCCCAAGTCCAAGCCTGAGAGATCCATAATGCCACTCCGAGGCCTTACTCCAAACCTGGGAGACCCATACTCCCACTCTGAGGCCTGACCCCAAGCCTGAGAGACTCATACTCCGACTCCGAGGTCTGACCGCAAGCCTGAGAAACCCTCACTCCTATTCTGAAGGCTGAGTCTAAGCCTGAGAGACCCATTCTCCCACTCCGAGGCATGAGCTCAAGCCTGAGAAACCCATTGTTTGACTCGAAGGCTCAGTCCAATCTTGAGAGACCCATACTCTCACTCCGAGGCCTGAGTCCAAGCCTGAGAGGCTCATACTCCCACTGCAAGGCCTGACCCCAAGCCTGAGAGATCCATACTCCCACTCCGAGATCTGACCGCAAGCCTGAGAAACCCACACTCCTATTCTGAAGGCCAAGCCTGAGAGACCCATACTCCCACTCCGAGGCCTGACCCCCAAGCCTGGGAAACCCATACTCCCACTCCGAGTCCAAACCTGAGAAACCCATACTCCAACTCCAAGGCCCAATTCCAAGCCTGAGAGACCCACACTCTCACTCCGAGGCCTGAGTCCAATCTTGAGAGACCCATACTCCCATTTTAAGGGCTGAGTCCGAGCCTGAGAGATCCATACGCCCACTCCAAGGCCTGAGTCTGAGAGACCCATACTCCCACTCGGAGGCCTGACTCCATACTCGTGCTCTGAGTCTCATCTTAGACAGGCCTGAGATGCTCATACTCCCACTCTGAGGACTGGGCCTTTTTGGACTGTAGCTAGTGCTCTATCTTCAGCTTTGCGTAACACTCAATTTTCTGGTGCTTTACATTGTGTGGCATACAGGAGTGGCCCGTACAGGTAAGAGCGGTGGGGCGGTTGGGCCGGGTTGGGGGGGGGGGGGGGGATTTGACAGACCACAAGGGAAAATTAAATGAATAATTAATTTTCCCTCGTCGTCGTCTGTCAAAATTCCCCCCTACCTGGCCCCACCGCGCTTACCTGCACAGGCCGCTGCTGGTGGCACACCCCAATGTGCTTTCTTGTTGCTGCAGCACTCTGGAGGGGCAGATGGGTGAGTGAGGGTGCAGGGCTCTGGATTTGGTGCTCACTGTTGTATTACTTTATTCATATTTCTTTCCTCTGCAGGGTGGAGCTGGTTAGCCTGGCATCCCAGTACCAGACGGTGAACCTGGGGCAGGGGTTCCCTGACTTCTCCCCTCCGGCTGCCCTGAAGGAAGCCTTTGTGCATGCCATCAGTGAAGAGGACAGCAGCCTGAACCAGTATACCCGGGCCTTTGTGAGTGCACAAGCATGAATTACCTGCCTGGGGGACTGCTTGCTTTCAAAGAACTACAGCTCAAGCCTGCACCCTACCAGTCCTCTGGTACTGCAGCCTTTCAAAGTACCACAGGTCAAGCCTCCTCGCTACCAGTCATTTGTGGCAGTACAGATCAAGGGTCCTCTCTGCCAGTCTCCCTTGACTCAACCCTGCCAGTCCGCTGCGGTACCACAGGTCAAGCTTCCTCCCAAGCAGATTTCTGTGGTACCTCATGTTACGTCTCCTCCCTGTCAATCCTATGTGGTACTGCAGCCTTTTATAGGGCCACAGCTCAAGTCTCCTCCCAGCCAAGTCGTCTGTGGTACCGCAGCCTTTCCAAGGACCACAGCTTATGGCCAGTCCTCTATGGTAACACAGCCTTTCAACAAAACCAAACATAAACTTCTCCAGTTAGATCAATACAAAAACATTGTTTACAGTATTTAGGAGCCATAAATCAGACCAGTTTGATTTATAGTTTATTGTTCATTAATATAAATATTTTGTACTTTACAATAAAAAAGATTATCTGAAAGAGACAATTAGTTATGGATTCCTCACCTTAGAATTACCCCCAGGCGTCAGACTGGATCCGGAGAATTTTTCTTCAGCAGTACCCCTGCGCGTCAGTAGGTGGCGTCGGTCGACTCTGCATTCGTCGTTGGCGTCGTGGTCGCCGGAATGACGTTGCGGCATCTAGTTAGACGCCGCCCCTGCGCGCTGTCGTCAGTTCTTTCTTTTTCAAAAAGTGACTTGAGGTACCGCTCTCTCCGAATCTGCGCTGGCTGGCGTGGAAAAAGAAAGAACTGAGGTCAGCGCGCAGGGGCGGCGTTTAAGTAGATACCACGCCGTCATTCCGGCGACTGAGACACCAACGACGAACGCGGAGTCGACCGACGCCACCTACCGACGCGCAGGGGTACTGCTGAAGAAAAATTCTCCGGATCCAGTCTGACGCCTGGGGGTAATTCTAAGGTGAGGAATCCATATCTATCCTATGTCTCTTACAGATATATCGTTACCGAAGGTAAGTAACTTGTTCTTTTATCAATGACATATACATGGATTTTGTGAGCTCCACATGAGTTCAGAACATATATAAACAAAACCAAAAACAAGAAACATGACAACATAGCATATTTAAAAAAACAACAGCCTTTCAAACCTCCTCCTTCCCACTCCTCTCTGGCACTACAGGTCAAGTCTTCTCCCAGCCATTCCTCAGTAGTGCCACATCTCATGCCTCCTCCCTGCCAATCCTCTGTGGTCCTCTCCAAGGACCACAGTGTATGTTTCCTCCCTGCCAGTTGTCTGTGGTACCGTAGTCTTTCAGAGGCCCACAGCTCATGTATTCTTCCTGCCACTCCTTTTTGGTACCACAGCCTTTCAAAGGACCACAGCTTAAGTTTTATCCCTGCCAGTCCTCAGTGGTACCACATCTCACACCCCCTCTCTGCCAGTCATCTGTGATACCACAGCCTTTCAAAGGACCACAGCTCAAGCCTTGTCCCCGCCAGTCCTCTGTGGTACTGTTGGTACTGCTGCCTTTCAAAGACACACAGCTCAACCCATCTTCCTGCCACCCACCACACCCTTCCAAAGAACCACAACACACGCTGCCACTCTGCCACTCCTCTTCTGCCTCATCTGTGGTCCCAACAGCATTTCTTAGAATCACACTGAAGACATTCTTCACTTCACTCCTCATTCACCCCCACTCTTCTGTGGTACCGCAGCCTTTCAAAGGACTGCACCATGAGCCTCGGTCCCACCACCCTTCTGTGGTACCGCCGCCTTTCAAAGGACTTCACCATGAGCCTCAGTCCAACCGCCCTTCTGTGGTACCGCAGCCTTTCAAAGGACTGCACCATGAGCCTCGGTCCAACCACTCTTCTGTGGTACTGCAGCCTTTCAAATGACTTCACCATGAGCCTCAGTCCCACCACCCTCTGTGGTACTGCAGCCTTTCAAAGGGCTGCATCATGAGCCTCGGTCCCACCACCCTCTGTGGTACTGCAGCCTTTCAAAGGGCTACCGTGAGCCTCAGTCCAACCATCCTCTGTAGTACCGCAGCCTTTCAAAGGACTGCACCGTGAGCCTCGGTCCCACCATCCTTTGTGGTACCACCGCCTTTCAAAAGGCTGCACCATGAGCCTCGGTCCAACCACCCTCTGGGGTACCACAGCCTTTCGAAAGCCTGCACCATGATCCTCGGTCCCACCACTCTTCTGTGGTAGCAATCACTTCCATCCCACCACTCTTTTGTGGTACCAGAACCTTTGAAATGCCACAGCCTTCTGTCCCACGACTCCGTCCCACCCCTCTTCTGTGGTAGAAGCCTCTGTCCCACCACTCTTATATCCTTCAGTGAACTTCTGTCCCTCCACTCTTTTGTGGTACAAGCCTCTTCCCCACCACCCTTATGTGGTACCACAAGTCTGTCCTACCACTCTTCTGTGGTGCAAGCCTCCATCCCACCACTCTTCTGTGGTACAAGTCTCTTCCCCACTACTCTTATGTGGTACCACAAGTCTGTCCCACCACTTTTCTGTGGTACTACAAGCTTCCGTCCCACCACTCTTCTGTTGCACAAGCCTCCGTCCCACCACTCTTACGTAGTACAACCCTCCGTCCCACCACTCTTTATGTGGTATAAGCCTCTGTCCCACCACACTACTGTGGAACTACAAGCCTCCATTCCACCACTTTCTTGAGGTACCACAAGCCTCTGTCACACTACTTTTCTGTGATACAAGCCTCCGTCCCACCACCCTTCTGTGGTACAATCGTTCATTCCACCACTCTTATGTTGTACCACAAGCCTCAGTCCTACCACTCTTCTGTGGTACAAGACTCCATTCCACCACTCTTATGGGGTACCACAAGCCTCCGTCCTACCTCTTTTCTGTGGTACAAGCCTCCATCCCACCACTCTTATGTGGTACCACAAGCCTCCGTACCACCACTCTTCTGTGTTACAAGCCTCCATCCCACCACTATTATGTGGTACAACCCTCTGTCCCACCACTCTTATGTGGTATAAGCCTCCGTCCCACCACTCTAGTGTGGAACTACAAGCCTCCATTCCACCACTCTCTTGAGGTACCACAAGCCTCCGTCACACTACTCTTCTGTGATACAAGCCTCCATCCTACCACTCTTCTGTGGTACAATCGTTCGTCCCACCACTCTTATGTTGTACCACAAGCCTCAGTCCTACCACTCTTCTGTGGTACAAGACTCCATCCCACCACTCTTATGGGGTACCACAAGCCTCCGTCCTACCTCTTTTCTGTGGTACAAGCCTCCATCCCACCACTCTTATGTGGTACCACAAGCCTCCGTACCACCACTCTTCTGTGTTACAAGCCTCCATCCCACCACTATTATGTGGTACAACCCTCTGTCCCACCACTCTTATGTGGTATAAGCCTCCGTCCCACCACTCTAGTGTGGAACTACAAGCCTCCATTCCACCACTCTCTTGAGGTACCACAAGCCTCCGTCACACTACTCTTCTGTGATACAAGCCTCCATCCTACCACTCTTCTGTGGTACAATCGTTCGTCCCACCACTCTTATGTTGTACCACAAGCCTCAGTCCTACCACTCTTCTGTGGTAGAAGCCTCCATCCCACCACTCTTATGCAATACCATGAGCCTCCGTCCTACCCCTCTACTGTGGTACAAGCCTCCATCCCACCACTCTTATGCGGTGTTAGAACTGTGGGTCTCTAGTTGGCAATGGTATACACCTTTGTCCAAATAGGGACCCTTGCTTCTAGTCAGGGTAAGGGGGATACTCTACTAAAATAACCCCTGCTCACCCCCTTGGTAGCTTGGCACGAGCAGACAGGCTTATCTCAGAGGCAGTGTGTTAAGCATTTGTGAACACATACAGTAATATAGTGAAAACACTACAGATGGACACTACACCGGTTTTATAAAAATAAGTATTCTTTATATAGACTTAACACAAGACCACAAACGACAAAAATCCACAATACTGTACTTAAAAATAGACTTAAAGATGGTAGAAGTAACTTAGTTCAAGTTGATGGTAAATGCGACACGTTTCTCTCAAAAGTACCTGGGATGCGTAACGCAAAACAAACAAAGGGTCCGCAGGGAGGACGATGCGGCGAGCAGGCGCCTCGATTCGGTGCGATGAAAGTGTGCCCTTGATGCGAAGCGACAATGTGAAGACGATGCGTGCACGCCCAACAGCCGTGCGGCGAACTCTGTATCATTGGAGCCGCGACAGGCCCTGCGACACGCTTCTCCGGTGATGCGACGGCAGGAAGCTGCAACGAAATTGGCTGTAATTCACTATCAGGACATGCTACACACACCAGGGCATGTCCTACCTTTTACATACAATGCACCCTGCCCTTGGGCCTACCTTAGGGGTGACTGATATGCAGAAAAAGGAAGGTTTAAGGACTGGCAAGTGGGTGCACTTGCCAAGTCGACATGGCAGTCCCAGACTGCACACAGGCTCTGCAATGGCAGGCCTGAGACACACTTTAAAAGCTGCTTCTGTGGGTGGCACAATCAGTGCTGCAAGCCCACCAGCAGCATTTGATTTACAGGCCCTGGGCATCCATGGTGCACTATACTAGGGTCTGACAAGTAAATCAAATGAACCAATCATGGAGTCACTAATCAATACATCAATTTACCATAGGGAGCACTTGCACTGTGGCACTGAATAGCAGTGGCACAGTGCCCAAAGCATCTAAACCAGCAAAACATCAAAAACAGAGGAGGCAATCAGTGAAAAAATGGAAGGGAGACTCATGCCAATGGTACCAGGTCTAACATGCGGTACCACGAGCCTCCGTGCCACCACTCTTCTGTGGTACAAGCCTCCATCCCACCACGCTTATGTGGTATCATGAGCTTCCGTCCCACCACTCTTATGTGGTACAAGCCTCTGTCCCACCACTCTTCTGTGGGACTACAAGCCTCCATTCCATCACTCTCTTGTGATACCACAGACCTCCGTCTCACCACTTTTTTGCGGTACAATCCTCCGTCCCACCATTCTATGGTACCACAAGCCTCTGTCCCAACACCCTTCTGTGGTACAAGCCTCCGTCTCACCACTCTTCTATGGTACAAGCCTCCATCCCACCATTCTCTGGTACCACAAGCTTCCGTCCCACCACTCCTCTGTGGTACAAGCCTCCATCCCACCACTCTTATGCGGTACCACAAGCCTCCGTCTAACCACTCTTCTGTGGTACAAGCCTCCATCCCACCACTCTTATGTGGTCCAAGCCTCTGTCCCACCACTCTTCTGTGGGACTACAAGACTGCATCCCACCACTCTCTTGTGATACCATAAGCCTCCGTCTCACCACTCTTCTGAGGTACAAGCCTCCGTCCCACCATTCTCTGGTACCACAAGCCTCCGTCCCGCACTCTTCTGTGGTACAAGCCTCTATCCCACCTTTCTCTGGTACCACAAGCCTCCGTCCCACCACTCTTCTGTGGTACAAGCCTCTGTCCCACAACTCTTATGTGGTACCATGGGCCACTGTCACACCACTCTTTTGTGATACCAAAACCTTTGAGAAGACTGCACTGCAAGCCTCCGTCCACCTCTCTTCTGGGGTATTGCAGTCCTTCAAATGACTGCTACACGCCTCCATCCCACCACTCTTAAGTGGTACCACAAGCCTCCGTCCCACCACTCTTCTGTGGTACAAGCCTCTATCCCACCACTCTTATGTGGTACCACAAGCCTCCATCCCACCATTCTTCTGTGGAATTACAAGCCTCCATTCCACCACTCTCTTGTGGTACCACAAGCCTCTGTCTTACCACTCTTCTGCGGTACAAGCCCCCATCCCACCATTCTCTTGTACCACAAGCCCTCGTCCTACAACTCTTCTGTGGTGCCGTGAGCCTCCATTCCACCACTCTTCTGTGGTACCACAAGCCTCCGTCCCACCACTCTTCTGTGGTACCACAAGCCTCCATCCCACCACTCTTCTGTGGTACCAGGAGCCTCCGTCCCACCACTCTTCTGTGGTACCACAAGCCTCCGTCTCACCACTCTTCTGTGGTACCACAAGCCTCCGTCCCACCACTCTTCTGTGGTACAAGCCTCCATCCCACCACTCTTATGTGGTACCACAAGCCTCCGTCCAACCACTCTTCTGTGGTACAAGCCTCCATCCCACCACTCTTATGTGGTACCACAAGCCTCCATCCAACCACTCTTCTGTGGTGCAAGCCTCCATCCCACCACTCTTATGAGGTACAAGCATCCGTCCCACAACTCTTATGTTGTACCTTGGGCTTCTGTCACACCACTCTTTTGTGATACCAAAACCTTTGAAAAGATGGCACTGCAAGCCTCTGTCCACTTCTCTTCTGGGGTACCGCTATCCTTCAAATGACTGCATTACAAGTCTCCATCCAATCACTCTACTGTGGTACCAATAGTCTCCGTCCAGCCATTCTTCAGTGGTACTGCTACATTTTAAAGAAACAGACTGCATCACTCTATCCCACCTCTTCTGCTCTACCTCTTGTGTGGCATTGGCACCACAACTTTTCAAAGAACCCTGCCAGTGGCCTCCATGCCGCCACTCTTCAAGTCATTCTTATAAGCACTGATCTCTTGAAGATTGGTTGTCAGCTGCCTTTCCACAGCCCACAGTCTGCAAGGCTCTCTCCGGCACCCTCAGTTCAGCACAACACGAGCCCCAAAGGGCAGGCAGGAGTTATGGGGTCAGGAGGACCACAGGGCCAGTCCACTCTGAAAGCTCCATGGCTTCTTTTCAAACAGGGAAAACCTATAGCAGGTCAGAGCTTCCAAAATCCAGCAGGTGCTCACTCCTTGAGAAGTCCATCAGGTGGTTGTGTGCTCACAACTGTGAGAGCCTTGGTACAGTTTCTTCTTTTTTCCACCTTTCAGTGAAGTTCTGTGGATTACTGGCCCTGGCAGGGGTATATGAAAGGTGCAGTCCTATACAAACCTATAGAATTGGTGAAAACGTTCTAGGCCCCCACTCCAAAGTTCAAATGTCCTTTTTCTTCCCTGGCCAAAGGAGGGCACATTGGTTTCTCAGACCCCCTTCCAAGGACAAGCATCTCTCGCTCTTGGTACTTGCCTTTCATCTCTGACACCAGGCAAAGGTAGACAGGCATAGGTGGCTGCCACTTACCAGCGGTGAGCCTTCAGATTTTGCCCCACCTGGTTTTGACTTCCTTCCATGTGGTGGTTGGGAACGAGGATGACTTTAGCAATCATTTCTAAGAGTTCACGAAGCCGTCCTTTCTCATTGCCATTCCTTTTTTTTTACATATCTTTTTTATCGGCATTTATATTATTACATTCAGTGCCGTCCAAACATTATTTTCCGTTATTCGTTATTGTAATAGCAGAAGAAATAAGAAACAATCAGCATGATAGAACTTATATTCCAGCATTAATGCCCATACATATACATCTGTGCAAGTCTTCCCCATCACATTTTCTTCTCTAGTGTTATGTCAACCATCTGATATCCAAATTTTGTCCATATGCTCCTGCCGCAACTAAACAGTTTATGGGGAGTGATCATGTTCAAGTCTGTACTAATTCCTCTCATATTCATGCCATGTATACGTCTTACTTATAAATGATAATGGAAAACAAAGAAAACTTTCTAAGGTATCTGTGAACTATTTGATACCAAACTTAAACCTATTAAACTACTGCATCTACCGGGGGTCCTCCGCCTGTTTAATGAACCTTTTTGTTGTCGAATCATGATTCACATTAATTATCTTATCTGCTGGGTCGAGAGGGTTCCCGGGGAGGGCGGAAGGAGGAAAGAGGGTGATGTGGGCAAGTGTGTCTAGTCCACCAATATGCCCTGGCAGGGTGATAAACAGGGGGAATCACCCACAGATTCTCAGGCTCGCTACAGGTCTCGTTCCACCCTGGTGGGCGCCTCCATCCCCACTTGCCCTCTGGGCCTGGGAGTAACCAGTCCCGTTTCTAAATCAGTTTTGTGTCCAGCCCCTATTCTGATCCTGAGGTGTCTGTCTGCATGTCCCCGTCCGTCTCTTTCGTGTATCCCATGCCCCTAAAATTTCTGTCCATGGTTCGGCCAGTGGTTTAAGACTTTTCATGACCTTATCTTCCCGCAGCAAAGCCCTTTCCTCCGCCCTGGCCCAACAGGAAACATCGCTTTCCCAATCAACTATAAGCGGACGTCCCGCTGTCCTCCATCTGAGAGCTATCCTCCGTTTAGCCAGGAGCAAGGCTAGATCTACGAACCTGTGTCCCATACGTTTGGATTTAGGCCTCGGGAAGAGTCCCAGTAAGCACACCTCCGGTGAACACCCCATACTACGGGCCAAAACCTTATTAAGAGTTCCAACTACCGTGGTCCAGTACTGTTGTAGTTCCGGACAAGACCACACCATGTGATCAAAATCAGCATCTATCCTGGTACATCTGGCACAAGATTGGTCGTGCCTCCCATATACTATATTCAATCTGTGCGGTGTCAGGTAAGTTCTATGCAGTATATTAAACTGTATTAGTTTGAAGGCTGCATTCCGTGAAACCTTTTTTGGGCTACCCAAAGCCCTCTTCTATTCCTTCTCAGTTAATTGTCTATCCAGGGTGCCCTCCCACCGTTCCCACAGTCGGGGTAGAAGTCGCTGAGACATCTCCGTTATTGCCAGGTATAGCCACTTCACCAAGTGTCCCGCAGATCCCAGTGTCACCATCACTTGGAGAGCAGCATGCGTGGTCGGTTCGCTCGTGGTATTCCCCCATAAGGCTCCCATTATTTTGTTATAATTCAAGAATTGCTCTGGCGGCAGGTCATGGAATTCCAAAAGCTCCTCAAGAGGGAGCATTTCACCATCTTGGTAATAGTCTCCGACAGACAGAATACCTGTCTCCTCCCAGCCTTGTAACTGCCTCTGTGTAAAGGGAGCACATGTACCCGTCTGTGGTAGTCCTGTAATTGGTAAATCCGGCGCATAAAGCAACGCGTCCGGCGCCCGTTTCCTGCACCTATCCCAACATGTCAGTGCCACAGTAAGCAATACGCCCTTGTTTTTAATCTTCAGGTGGGGGCTGAGCATCCCGGCCAGCAATGTGCCTCTGGCGGTACAAGCCGGCAGCGCCAATGTCTCCAACCCTCGTCCATCCAACCATCTGGCCAGCCACTGTAGTTGCGCGGCCAGGTAATAAGCTTCAAAATCTGGAGAGCCCAACCCCCCCCAACCAAGGGCATTCTTAAAGTCTGTAGGAAAACCCGGTTCCGTCCACCGTCCCTTTTCAAATCCCGCAACAAAGCATCTAAGGCCCTGAACCAGCTCCTCGGAATCACCACTGGCAGGTTAACAAAGAAATATAGCATTCTCAGCAACACCACCATCTTAGATAGTGCTACTCTGGCCATAACTGGCAATTTCAGTGAGCGCCAGAAAGACACATTCGCCCTCAAGGCCCCACCCAGGTTCCCCTCCAACAGATCTTTCTGTCGATGGTACACCCGTATTCCCAGGTATTTAAAAGTGTCCGGGGTCCACTCCAGGTCTCCCGGGAGGCTCAGCGGCCTGTCCAGCTCAGGATTTAGCAGGAATACACCATTTTGTTTTCTATTGACTCGCAGGCCTGACAGGACCGCAAACTCCTCCAGTATGCGTAATACCTCCTGCACCCCATTGGCTCCGTTCCGGAGGTAAACCAACATGTCGTCCGCATAGAGCGAGACTATATGTTCCACCCCCTCAAGTGTCACCCCAAGTCTCCCACTCTCCTGTCTGAATCGTTCAGCCAGTGGCTCAATGGCTAGGGCAAAAAGCAACGGCGATAGGGGACACCCCTGCCGGGTTCCTCTATAAATGGGGTAGTGGGCCGATACCGTGCTGCCCGTGCTTACTCTAGCTCTAGGTCTTGCATACAACAGGCGGACCTACTTCAACCAATTATCCCCCAGCCCCATCTTCCCCATCGTCGCTTGCAGAAAGTCCCAGCGTAAAGAGTCAAAAGCCTTCTCCAGGTCTACGGCCACAACCACAGCGGCTGGATACTCCTCCAGATCTCGGTGAAACAGCACATGATATAGTCTCCTCAGATTAGTGGATGTTGATCGTGAAGGGATAAACCCATTTTGGTCCTCGTGGACCAATCCCTTCATCTGAGGTAGGAGCCTGGTCGCTAGCACTTTACTTGGTATTTTAAAGTTGAGGTTTAACATCGACAACGGCCTAAACTCTGTTGTATCGGCCACCTCCTTCTTGGTCTTAGGCAAGGGAATCACCAGCGCCTCCCTGGCCGATGCAGGGAGCTGCTCCTCATCCCACGCTGCCACGTACATTGTTGCAGTTTAGGGCCCACCAGATCAATAAAGGTAGAGTAACATTCAGCCGGGAGGCCGTCTGGTCCCGGGGTCTTCCCTCGTGCCATTTCGTTAATGGCTGCTCTAATTTCGTATATTTTTACAGGCTGTGCCAACGTCTCCTGTGTGTCTTGATCTATATGTCGTAACCTCAGCCCTTAAAAATATGCCACTATCCTGTTACTCTGTATGTCCACCGGTTTCCCATATAACTGTACATAGTAGTCCCTGAACGTATCATTAATGCCCTTTGGGGAGTACACCACCCGCCCGGATGGACACCTAATACTAGCAATTGGCATTCCTCTACCTTCTGGTTTAATCAACCATGCCAACAGTTTCCCTGCCCTGCCTCCTTCTACATGTTGCCACTCTTGATACTTCCTATAATCTAACATCCTCAGTCTCTCCCATGTGGCACTATAAACACTCTTTACCTCCGCCAAACGTCTCTGAGTGTCCGCCCCTCCTCCAATCACCCCACCCAACGACCGAATCTGGGCCTCCAAGGATTCCATTTCCCGGGCGATCTCCTTCCTAGCACCCACCATTTGTCCCATGCTTTGCCCCCTAACTACCACCTTAAAGGCGTCCCATTCTATCAGATTAGAACTGGTAGTCCCTTGGTTCTTCTCAAAATAAGTGGTTATCGCCCCAAAGAGCTGCTGTCTAAAACAGTCGTCCTCCAGTAGACTGGGGTCCAAACGCCACAAAGGTATGGGGGCCCTGTCCGGGGTGGGCGCAAATTGTAATATTAGGGGGTTCTGGTCTGAGATGGATCTCCCTAAATATTCTGCCTTCGTTAGCAATGGGGCTAATTTGTCCGAACACAGGAACATGTCTAATCGGGTATGTAGATCGTACTGGGAGGAGTAGTAGGAGTACTCTCTCAGTTTTGTGTTATGAAATCGCCAAACATCGAGCAACTCCCACCCCTTAATCCACTCCCGCAAGCCCTTAGCCGTCACGGCCACAGCTGTACCTTCCAATGGAGGAGTCGATCTGTCCCACGCCAAGTCACAGACACAATTAATATCCCCCCCCCCAGGATCAGGTCACCCGCTATTACCCCAGACAGGTTTAGACAACTGTGTCAGGAAAGAGACCTAGTCATGGTTCGGCGCATAAACACTCCCCAGTGTCACCTCCCTGCCCTTCAATTTGCCCTTCACCAGCACAAACCTTCCTTCTGGGTCAATTATCATCCGAGAGGCCTGAAATGGAACCCCCGGCCTAATCCCCACAAGAGCCCCCCTCGCATACGAAGAGTACGCAGTCGCATATAATTGCCCCCGCCATCTATGCCTAAGCCGACTAATCTCCCTATCTGTGCGGTGGGTCTCTTGCAACATCACTACATTCGCCCCTCTACGCTTTATGTAATTAAGGATAGTATAATGCTTAGAGGGAGACCCCATATCTCGAATATTCCAGGTCAGGAGCTTAAACTCCTCCGCTTGATAAAAATCACTGGCCATCTCCTAGAGCAGTCCATCTCCCTCCCTTACCACCCCCTCATGCCCTCACATCCATATCTGCAGTGGGCCCCACAGTATAGCACAACAAACCCAACTGTAAACTCCCCCTCCCGTGAGCTGCCTGACAACGGTCAGCTGCCCAAACCTGAAAAAGAAACATCTCTGTAGTCAGAACGCCGCCTCCAACTTCCGGGGCGGTATCCTCTGGTGGGGGGTGGAAGGAAGGTCAACCGCTATGAGCGGTAACGAAGCCGCTGTCAGGTCCTGTTTGTAGTGCTGGGGGGCATCCCCCTTCCCTCTCCCAAGTAACAGTAACAACCATGTATACAAGGCTTCGCCCATTAGCATTAGTATGGTTAACCGCAAGCCACTATCGTTAACCAATGTTGTCAGCTGATCGTGGGGTCAATTTCGGCAGTTCCATATCGTTCCCAGAATTGTCTTCTGAATTAGACTGGTGGCTCATGTGGTCGGAAGATGTGCCTCTGTTCTGGTCTTGGCCTCTAGGCGACATTAGTCGAGCCACCGCTTCCAGCGCTGCTTCTCGTTCTTGCTGCGTTTGGGAAACAGTGGGCCTCTGCAACGCTCTCGGTTTCTTAGGTCGACGTGGTCGAATCCTAGCATTAAGTTTCTCCCCCTTCGAGCCCGACTGCGATCTAGGCGGGGGCGCGCCCTTCCCATAAGCATCCAGCCATATCCAAGCGTCTTCCGGGGTTTCACAGAAGTGTGTAGTGCCATCTAAGACAATCCGGAGCTTCACCGGAAACATTAAGGAATACTGTAGCCCAGCTTCCCTAAGGGCCTTCTTGGCTGCTATAAAGGAGGTTCTCTGCGCCTGCACTTTGGCGGTAAAGTCCGGGTACATTGACACTTTGCTGTTACCCATCGTGTAGGGACCATGAGATCTGGACTGCTGCAATATGGCATCCCTTTCCCTGTAGTGCAGGAGCTTGGCCACCACCAGGTGCGGGGGCCTTCCCGGCACCGGGGGTCGGCCCGGGACTCTATGAGCCCTCTTCAGAGCGAAAAACTGTGAGAGAGTGCCAGTTGGCATCACTTCTTTAAACCATGTTTCAAGGAATGTCAGCATGTCCGACCCTTCCATGTTCTCCGGGATCCCAACCACCCGGACGTTGTTAAGCCGATTTCTCCCTTCGGCATCCTCTGCTCTCCTTTCAAGCTCCGTCACTCTGGCTATGAGGTCGTCTAGCCGCTCTGACCCTTGTTTCTGCCTCGACACTAATTCTGTGAGAGAGTTTTCGACCTCCGTAACCCTATCTGCCAGCTTATGGTGTTCCGCCTGCAGCAGTCCCAGGCCTACAGACACCGCCCCTATATCCTGCTGTAATGCTGCTTTGGTGTCGGAGATTGCCTCCAGAATTCTGTCCAAGTGGAGATGCAGCGACAAGTCTTTATCGGTCGTGTCTCCTGTGCTTTGCCCTCTATGCTGTGGGGATGCCTCCCTGGTGTTGGGCTGGGTACCCCCGGTATTCGTGTTCTGCCGCCCCATGCCATTCCTGTGGTTATCAGTTTTATCCCCATTTTTCTGCCCACTGTGCTGAGGGGAAGGCTCTCGTGTGTTGGGCTGAGTATTCCCAGTTTTGATCTTCGGGCGACCCATTGTGTCCACCAGGCGTCACCTTTATCAAGTGATGGCCCTTCCGTTTGTTTGGCCCGATGGGGGATTCGGCGTGTAATGCCTCCACAGTTCCAGACCTCACTAGCGGTCTCCGATCCCCACGCAGGAGAAAGACTGGCAAGCCGTTACCCTGCCCCGGTCCAATCGCTGATAAGGTGGTGCCATCTACTCCCAGGGCCTTAGGGAATTCATGAGTCTGGAGGTCTCACCCCCTGTGCCACTCCGTCAAAAATGTCTTTTTCGGGGGGCGTGGCTAGCAGCCGAAGCGAATGGCGGCTGGCTAGAGAGGCTCCCGCATCCTCGCTGTTTATCCTACAGAATCCTGTGCCCGTATTGACTGCGAAGTGGAGTTAAAGAAGGCTCACCAGCCCTGCAGTCCACTGCTGTCGGTTTCGGGGAGAAGCGGTCCCGCTGAAAAGGGCAAAGCGAGGTAATCCAGCCGCCGGCAGCGAGTACTAAACATGGCGGCGCCGTGTCCCGCGCCCGTAACTTGGAGGCCGGTGCGGTGTGCAAAGCCACGAGGGTCGGGAGGCGGAGACCCTCTAATCCGAGCGTGGCCGCGGGACTGGGGCTAAGATCGGTGCCCGTGGGACCGCGGCGGCTGAGCGTGTGCAGTGTCAGCGAAGGCACACCGGGGAGGCCGCTACTTGAGCTCCCGGCTTCGGAGGCCTACTAGGCCCGCAACGAGGTGCGTCTTCCGAGACCCAGGCGTCGCAGGAGAGGTGGAGCGGAAATCAGCGGAGGTGGCGACAAGCCTATAGCACCGCGGCGGCCTGCGATTGGGGCCCCGGCTTCTGACGCCGGTAAGACTTGGTGCTGTGCACCTCTCCGGGGGTCCGGGCAGCCATTCAACATCGCAGGGAACAGGGCCTCCCCCCGGCAAGACATCGCAACTGGTGACTGGTGCTGGACCCCGGCTGCTAATAGGGGGGCTTGTGTCCCGGTTGAGAATGAAGACGACGATTTCTGTGCTGGATGGGTTCTGGGGGTCTGTAACAACGGCAGGACAATCAAACGGCCGTAAGATATGGGCGTTGGCATCAAAGGCGGCTGGTGGTAATAGAGGGCCACATGCACGAATAATAATAACGAGCTCCTCCCCATGTCTAGAGGCCTAGCTGGGCCCTGGAACGGCAGACACACTCCTGGAGATACTTTGGACCTCTTCAGAATTAGAGCGGACGCAAGCATGGGGAAATAACTGCAAGTTCCGTGCTCGATGGTCGTCATAAGGGAAAGGGAACCCTATACAGGTGACCCAAGTGGGAGCAAGAAGACTAGCTGACCGGCGCGTTAACGGTTGTGCTTTGGTTAACGGAAAACACGCAGACGACGCCGGCCTCTTGGACGGACCCAGGCAATCGGCTCGTGGTGTGAGCGCCTCAAAAGAGTGGTCTCCCAGAGATCTGTCCTGGAGCAGCCCGACAGGCCGCCGGCGAGAACGACATCCTCGCTGGGCAGGCGGCGGGACTGCCTAGGCGGCTCTAGGTCCCAGTGCCCCCTCGCACACATCATAGCCCTGACATGGCAACGGGCAAAGGACCGAAGGCGAATGCACACAACAAGCTCGCTAAATTTGCCTGGACCAAATCTCTGGAAGATAGTGGGGTACAACAAATGGAGGCACCAGAGACGCGGAAAGATCCGGGACCGCCATCGGAGCCTACACTACGCGATGTCATGGAAGCTATTAACGGAGTGCGATCCCCCTAGACTCTGTGAATATTGAGGTCTCCCTTTTGCGAGCGGATTTTCGTAAAATGGACGATAAAGTGAAGGACCTAAAAATAGTCACGTCATCGCTAGAGGCTGATACGTCTCAACTCCAGACCCAAGTTGCTGAACTTCAAAGTCAGCAGGTACGGATGGCGCAACAACTTGATGAATATGAAGGGAGGGCTCGAAGAAACAACATAAGGATATTGGGGGTGCCGGAGCGGGCCGAGGGGCCAGCGGCTGACTTATATGTGGAAGACTTAATAGTGAAACATCTACAGCCCAAGAGATTATCCAGTTATTTCTCGATTGAAAGAGCGCACAGAGTGCCAGGAGGTAGGCCGAAACCAGGCGCCCCCCCGAGGCCACTTATTGCCCGGGTCTTTAATTATAGGGACAGAGACACTATCCTACAAACAGCACGGTCTAATCCTCCACTTAAGCTAGACAACAATGAAATCACGTTCTTCCCGGATTTCACAGCTAAGGTCCAGGCCCAAAAGCGCAGCTTCCAGGTGGTGAAGAAGGAGCTTCGAGACCGTGAAGTAAAATACGCCATGTTATATCCGGCGAAACTTAGAGTGGAATCAGATGGCAAGACATGGTTCTTCACCTCGCCGGAGGACGCGTGGGACTGGTTGGAGGGATGGCGCAGGGTGGGAAGCCAATGCCGGGATCGCACCGAGAGGCCAAGGATACACAGAGAGAGAGGTGGGACTCCATCTGACGACAAACCCACAAACGCAAAGGAAAAGTAGAAGACGCACAGGTGATACAACCCTGACTGAGGCCGGGACTGCAAAACACTTCACGTACCTGAGGGCTCCAATGCAGTGGTGAGACTGTTCCTATGATATTACCGAACTGAGGGTCCTAAGTTGACTTGTTTTTCGGACCTACGTTATCAAAGGGGCCCACTTATGATGTGTGTCATTTAGGTCTCTTACTAGTTGGGCTGGGAGTCAAACGACTGCATACATAAGATTAAATAGCTATAGGCGAGGGTGGGGGGCAACTAACCCACACCTTTCAGAATTTTTGGGGGGGTGAGAGGCACTCTGCCTAGTTGGGGAGTGGGTAGTTTTAAATCCACGGGCAGGGGGGCAGGGAGGGGGGATGGGGGGTTGGGGGGATGGGAGTTTACCTTTTCAAGGACTGCTTGATTCACGTAGTAGTGTTTGCATACTGCCATACACAGGTTCCATCGCTGATTTCAGCTGTAGGGGGGATGAGCCGGGCCACGTCCCGCAAGTTTTGATACGGGGGAATGTTACGCGCTCGACACCATTGACCTACTGTTCTCTCACTGTGTTCATATCGGACGATGGGGGATAACAGGGAAATGTCACTATCCATACTTACCTGGAATGTGAACGGCATGGGGGACAAAATCAAACGGGGTATTGTTCAGCAATACCTACAAAGACAGGACCCTGACGTAGTGTTATTGCAGGAGACGCACATGGTTGGCAATAAAAGCAAAGCCCTCACAAGGTGGGGTTATAAACTCCTGGTACATGCTGAGTACACCACAGGATCTCGGGGAACAGGGATTCTTGTCAAAAAGAACCTGGCTCTTATCGTTAAGCGCACCTGGACGGATCCTGGGGGCAGATTTGCTGTTCTAGAGGCCCAATGGGAGGGAAGGGCGCTTAATGTAATCTCACTGTACCTACCACCAGCACTGGGCAAGGAAGCGCTGACGGATTTAGGCAAAATATTAATTGACCTTCCAATGGGCACCCTGGTCCTGGGAGGGGACTATAACATGACCATGGACGACAGAATAGATAGACACCCACAGCGGCCGGGGCGCGTCCAAATGTACTAATGGAAGAATTTACCTTACCTATGGGACTAACAGAAATAGGGAGCACGCTGAAACCGAATGAGACCCAGTTTACTTATTTCTCTAATGTGCACAAAAGTTCATCTCGTATCGATTACGTTCTAACGCTCACAGCCTCGATTGGTAATTTCCGAAACCCCCACACTCTGCCGAGAGGCATCTCCGATCACTCCCCGGTTAAAGTCGAACTTACATACTGGGACCGGCAGCCACGGTCCACTATCATGCTAAATCCGTGGTTGTTGAAAATTCCAAACATTAAAAAAGACCTGTACACGCAAACTGTCAACTACTTTAATGAAAACGTTGGCTCGGTTACATCGGCACAAATTATATGGGAAGCCTTCAAAGTGGTCCTGAAGGGCCAAGCCTTGTCCCTAAAGACGAGATACATTCAGAATAAACGTCGCCAGCTACTCCAATTGGAGGATGAGCTCCAGCGGCTGGAACTCGATAGTATCACTACGCCATCAGAAGGCACACTCCATCGCCTCACACTTAAACAGGAGGAATATAGGATCAAAGTAAGGGAACACATGATGGCTAAACACCTTAACACGCAACACAGACTGTATGAACTTGGCGATAGAGCCGGTAAAACATTGGCCTGGCTAGAAAAGAGAGAGCAAGGGGAGAGATGGGTGCCGAGATTGACTATGTCAGATGGCAGGACTATCACACATCCCAAAGAAATAGCGGAGGCTTTCGCAGATCATTTAGAGCAGATATATTCTCCCTCCACTGCATACACAGCAGAGGATTCCCGTCAACTCCTTTCTGATAGCAACATATCAATACTCTCTGAGACTGATAAAGCAGCCCTAGAGGGGACCTGACAGAGGAAGAGATCCAAAAGGCCATAAGCCAAATTAACTCTGGGAAGGCGATGGGGCCCAACGGGACTCCCATTGAATTCCTAAAAGTGACTGCCTCTCAAGTAACCCCACACCTGCGGGCTATGTATAATGAAAGTTATGAACGGGGGACATTGCCCGACGACCAACGTCTGGCCTCCATAGTCGTGATCCGTAAACCAGGGAAGCCCGTTGATAATTGCACCTCATACAGACCGATTTCATTAATCAACGTAGAAGCCAAGATTCTAGCGAAAGTTCTTGCCACCAGGTTGATCGCGGTTAGCTCCTCCTTGGTTCATCCTGACCAATCTGGCTTTATGCCAGGGAGGAACACAACACTCAACATCCGCCGTCTCCATAATGTACTCGCACGAAGAGAATACATGGAAGAAGACACAGTAGTGCTGTCCTTAGATGCCTCCATGGCATTCGACTCTATAGAGTGGCCGTATCTATTTGAAGTTCTGGCAAGGATGGGATTTGGTCCAAAATTCTTGAGGTGGGTGAAAATACTCTACACCGACATACAAGGTCAAGTGAGAGTCATTAATTATACATCCCGGGCATTCACACTGCGGAGGGGAACTCGTCAGGGCTGTCCTCTATCCCCACTGATATTTTCCCTCATGTTAGAACCGTTGGCCGCCTAGATCCGTCGGGATGTCATGGTGAGGGGCTTGAAATGGGTGGAGGGACAGGAAGACCGCATATCCCTATATGCGGACGATATTTTACTATACCTAGCCTCCCCATACAAATCCATACATTGCGTCCTAAACATCTTCACGAATTTTGGGAAATACTCTGGATATAAAATAAACTGGAGTAAGTCGGTGCTGTTCGTGCTTCGAGGCCCGGTCCCCCGTCTCCCGTTAAACTGCACGGTTGAGGTGGCAATGGATGGCTTCCGTTATCTGGGAGTGTATGTAACGTCCAACCCAACCCTTTTTTATGACCGCAACTTAGCCCCCCCATTGGCTCGGTTGAGGGCAGACTTGAAACATTGGGGGTCCTTACCCTATCCCTAGTAGGTCGCGCTGCTCTATTTAAGATGCTGGCTCTACCTCGCTTTCTATACATTCTCCAGAATTGCCCGCACCGAGTCCCAGACACGTACTTCTCGGCAGTGGAAAGCGAAATCCGTATACTGCTCTGGGATGGCAAGGCCCCTCGTATTGCAATGGGAAAATTAACGAAAGGGTGGTATGACGGGGGAATCGCCCTCCCAGATCTTAGACTCTACTACTGGGCCTCGCAATTGATGGTGAACCATTGGATTTACCGCCCCCCCAACGATCCCGCCTACCTATTGGACAGATACCAGACGGGGCGATCTGGATACTTGGGAGCAATATATTCAAAAGTCAGGAAAGGGCGGTATTTTGGGCCTACTTCCCACACCATAGCGATCTGGCACCAGGTAAACTCACGTCTGGGTTGGTCGAATGTCCTCACAAAAGCGACACCGCTATGGTATACCCAGAGACTGGGTTCTCTCTGCTATCAGCCTGGTTTTGACAAGTGGGATACTATTGGGATTTCAGTAGTGGGAGATCTGATTAAAAAAGGGTCGATCCTTAGATTTGAGGAGCTCCGGGGATAATATCAGATGGCACAAGGGGAACTGTTCAGATACTTGCAAATTAGACACGCCCTCATCGCAGCTTTTCCGGATCTCACGGATATACCAGAGTAGTCACCGTTACAAGATCGTTTGCTTGATGGGCCGTTACACTCCAAAGCCATATCATTGACCTACAAAAAATTATGTAACAACCTACCTGATACACTCCACAAACTAAGGGAACAGTGGCAGGGAGACCTAGGACCACTTGACGATGAGGACTGGCAGGCAGCCCTAATGTCCCCCAAAGAAGCGGCTATAACCCTCCGCTTCCGATTGATACAACTTAGGATCCTACATAGGTCATACCTAACAGGAGTGACTTTGGCGAAAATTGGAGCTAGGTCTGACGCACTCTGTCTCAGGGGCTGCAACCAAACAGCCACCTTCTATCATACGATCTGGGAGTGCCCTGAGCTATTGCGAATATGGGAGGGGGCCACGACCCATATCCAGGCTGCACTAGGGAAAGTGATAACTCTCACACCAGGGCTGGGCCTACTCAACATCTGGATGGCCACGGACCTTACAGAAGTAGAACAGCAGCTGGCCACGCTGGGTTATACCCTTGTTAAGCGGGAAATAGCCAGGGGATGGGGGGCGGTGAACTCACCGTCTATCCAGACATGGGCAAAAGAGCTCGACAAATGTATGATTGCGGAAAAGGAAGTATTTACAACACGTGGGTGCCCGAAGAAATGGGATAAGAAATGGGGCAAGTGGAATGCTTACCGTGGAACTATATGTGTCTCCCCATTGGTGGATCTTGAACTGAGACGAAGTGGTGATTGAGATGTAGCCATTATGTAATTGTTGCTTTTATTCTCTCGATAATGTAAGGACGTTATATTTGATTGGCAAGTAACACTGATTGGTAATGTATGCATAACTACTGATGAAAATAATAAAAAGAAATTAAAAAAAAAAAAATGTATTTTTCCAGGTTCTACAGGCCCGTACCTTTTCTGTGACTAAGCGAAGAGGCCCCCGCGGGGGGCAGCAGCTCCCAGCTCATAAGTCCAGGCACTCCAGGCCCCAAGTAGCCCAACCGCACCACCACCACCTGCAGTCAGGCCACTCCGGTCCCGCGGGCCTTCCTCTCGTAACTGCGCCATCTGGGCCCAGAGCCGCCCGGGTCCAGGCTATTCCTTCGGGTCTCTTTGCTCCCAGGGGCCACCCACCACAGAAGAGTCCCAGCCCAGGGCTATGCAGGTCTCCTCCTACTCACAGGCTAATTCGCCCGCTCCTTAGCTGGGTCTCATACCGGGAACGTGAGTCACCTCTCTGTAGTCACCAACCCGCTGCGCACATAGACCGTGGGTACCCGTGGGTCGGCACTGCGTCACTATGGCTCAGGCTACTGCTCACCGCCTGTGTCTCCGGCGCCGCTGGGTCGCATTTCCAGTCTCTCCCGCAGCAAGGGAGAGCTTGATTACATCGCCGGCCTCGCTCTGCCACGTCAGGTCGGGCCGTCAGCAATCCGGATCCCCTCAAGGAGTGGGTCGCAACGAGTCCGGCCGCTCCCAGCCCTGGCTGCGCTTTCCTGTCTCCGCCGCGTAGTCTCGGGCGAACCAGCGCTCTCGGCACCTCGCTGGCTCTGCCTGTCGTCGCTGCAAGTCTTGCACCAAGCCGGCCTACAGGAGCCCCGTCCTCGCGTCTGCTCCAGGCCCTCTCAAATCACTCCGGCCCAGGTGCCGGCCGTTCAACGGCTGTGCCGTCCCTCCGGGCTCTAATGATGGATTTTCCGGGCTGCAGGCAATAACCCCTCCGCTCCTCCGCAAAATGTAGGGCAGCAGGGATGCCCCCGTCCAATTTAGGCAGGATTAGTTCAGGACCATGACGGAGCCTCGGAACTACGCGTCCGCCATGATCGTGGCTCAAGTCACGCCACCTCTTCTCGTTGCCATTCCTATGCAAAATTCCCACTTGTTTCATTTCGCGCAAATAACCACTCCACGCTGTCGTTGAAGCGTAAAAGGCCATTTATTAGGACAAGGCTGCATACCCAGTAATTAAACAATAACATCAATTTAACAATAACAATCCCCAACATCAACGTTTCATTCACTCCATCCCTTTCACATTGCTCCAAATCTCTCTTCACCTTCCACTCCATGACCCCTTTCATTTCTCCATCCACTTCTCCATTTATCTCGGAACATCCTCCCCTGTATCACCTGCCATCGTACTCATGCATCCCGCACCCCCATCATTCACCCTCCCCGAGGGGTGGGTGGGCCCGTCAATGACTCCCCCACCCCTCCAAAGTACTGCCAACCAGGGAACCCCCTTTAGGGCGGTTACCTGCCCCCCCCTGCCTCCTGTGCACCTTTCGCCTCACTCCCTTCGACACCAGATGGACTCATTCCACAACTTGCTGACCACATCGCGCATCTCCATCATGTAATACGCGTTCCCCAATTGCGAAAGGTGCACTCCGTCATCCCTGAACAGCAACGGCTCCTCCAACCGGAGCCCCACATGTGAAATCACTTTGATGTCCTTTGTTGCGCAAAAAAACCCTCATCGCCCTGTTGAGCTTCCTGCGGGCTTTTTCCACTGCCGCAGGCTTCACAACCCCTCTCCAAATTTTTCGTGGCACAAATTCCGTCCATACAATGCACGTTCCCGCCATTCTGTGTTTCATGACTTCCAAGTCTCTCTGCATCTGTTGAAGGATCGCCAGACCCGACAATCGAACCAAGTCATTCTCGCCCAAATGCAAAACCAGCAGATCCGGGCAACCTCTTTGTGAAATCATCTTTGTTAGCCAGGGCAGGAGTGCCCCCCAACGCATCCCTCCTTTTCCCCACCAATGCACCTCATGATGGCTGCTCATCAGACCCAGGTTACGGCCGTACACCTGTCGATCTGCATATTTTGCCGCCCAGTGCACGAAGGAATGTCCAACAATCCAGGTGACCGTCTTGGTCCCTGGGCCCCCCACACAACCTACGACAAGAAAAAGATGTTAGTGTTCCACGGCGATTTCCCCCAAAACCTCCTTCAAGAACCCCCCCCCGTTCACCCTTAAAACCTACTTTTGCACGTATCGTTCGCAACACCTGGACCTCCACCTCCCAATCTGCCGGATTCTATCCCATGACCAACCCAGACGCGCTGCAGCCGTCGCCGCCCCAATGCGGAAAGAGTGGGTCCCAAAACCAGTCAGGTCCCTACCCAGGTGCCTCAAAGCCATGCGCAACACTGCCAGCAACTGTGACGCCGTCAACCGATCCCCGGACGCATGACAAAATATCTCCCCCGCCTGTCGCCCTGACCTGTGTACAAACCCCCGCCACTCCCTCACCGGGCACACTCCCACACTGCCACTCTCATTCAACCACACCCATTTACCTCGTCCCGCCTGGTCCGTTTTAGAATGGCCCAGCCAAATCCCTAAGCGGCCCCCATCGAGTCTGACGTCCTCATATTGTCTACCCCCCCGCCCCCTCGTGCCCAACAACTCCGACACCCGAAATGCCCCAAAGAACATCCACACCATGCACAGACGAAACACCGTGACTTCATAACTGTCGTAACAACAACTGGGCAACGCCCCCAACAAACCTTGCAATAAGTCAAACGTAATCGCCTCCCTTGGTGCCCCCTCTCCCCGCTCCCGACCCCAACCCTTCAACATTCTGCTAAGGATCTCATCCTTCGCCGGGTCAAAACCCCTGTACAATTTACAGTAAAAAGATATCCCTGCCAGCTTTCCCGCTATTGTTGTTTGTGACAAACCCTTCTAAATGCAACACAGGACAAAATTCATCACTCCCTGTTCAGTATCCAGTCGAGACATGTTCCACGTCTGCACGGTCCAGCCCATAAAGGATCCAAACTCCGACCAAGCCAGCCTGTAACTGCGTCTCGTCGTATCCGCTATAGACGTCTCAACCAGGCCTATCACTCTCACTCCCCCTTGGCCCATATGCCGTCCGGCAGCTTTGTCTTGTGGGCTTCTGCTCCAGGTGCCAGTCGCCGGAAACGTCCCCACTGCGAACGAGACAAAGCATCCGCAATGTCATTACTCGCTCCAGGAACATGTTTCGCCCGAAATATCACATTCAATTGCAAGCATCGCAGCATGAAACTACGCAGCAACCGCAACACCCTCAAGTCCTTCGCTCTCTGCTTGTTGACTAGTTCAACCACTGTCATGTTGTCTACATGAAACAACACCGACCGATTCTGGAATTCAGAGCCCCAAACCGCCAGCGCCACCAACAACGGAAAAAACTCAAGAAACGCTATGCTTCTCCCTTGTGTCTCCCAATGTGCTGGCCAGTTCTCCGCGCATCACCGCCCATCCCAGAAAATGCCAAAACCAGAGGCCCCAGCCGCGTCAGAGAAGATTTGAACCTTCCATATTGTCCTGTCTTCAACAAAATCCAGAGACACCCCATTGAAATCAGTCAAAAAAGTCAGCCATACTCTCAAGTCCGCCTGAACCCCCATAGAGATCCAGACCCTGTGGTGTGGGAGGACCGCCTCCGACATGGCCATGCCGAGGCGCCTGCAGAACGTCCGCCCTGCTCTCACCACCCTACAAACAAAATTCAGGAAGCCCAAGAGTTGTTGCACCGCTCTCAAGTCGATCTTCTTTTCCCCAATCACCCAAAGCAGGCAGGCTTGGATGTCCACCACCTTTCCTGCGGGTAACCGGGCCATCCACTGGACCGAGTCCAGTTCGATGCCCAGAAAAGTCAACCTACAACTGGGCCCAGCTGTCTTCTCAGGCGCAAGGGGAACCCCAAAACGTTGAGCCATGTCTTGAAACTGTGCCAATGCCTGCCCACAAGCACCCGAATTCTGTCTGCCAATGAATAGAAAATCATCAAGGTAATGAGATACTGCTTGGTGGCCGCTGATCTTTATGGAAGCCCATTGCAAGAATGTGCTGAACATCTCAAACAGTGCGCATGAGATTGCACAGCCCATGGGAAGGACTTTGTCCATGTAAATGGCCCCCTCGAACTGCATCCCCAGCAACGAGAAATCCGCAGGGTGTTTGGGCAGTAAGCGAAAAGCGGACTTCACATCACATTTCGCCATCTCCGCTCCCTGTCCACACACCCGTACTAGGTGGACCGCATCGTCCACTGACGCATACAGCACCCTCGAATCCTCCTCTGCAATGAAGTCATTAACAGACTTCCCTTCCGGCCACGAGAGGTGATGTATCATCCTGTACTCTCCAGGCTCTTTTTTAGGGACCACCCCTATAGGGGAAATAATCAAGTCCTCTACCGGCCAATCAGTGAATGGGCCCGCTATCCTGCCTTCTTCAACCTCCTTTTCCAATTTGGCTGCTACCACCCTTGGCAATTCTTTGGCTGATTTCAAATTCTCCGCCCATCTCCTCTCTCTAGGACCCTGGTACCCCTCCCGAAAACTCTCAGTAAACCCCCACTGCAACTTCAGCGTAGCCTCTCTGTCAGGGTATAACGAGAGCCACGGACCTATGGCCTCGATCCTAACTGGGGTAGGAGCCCTTTAGCCCAGCGTGTCCCCTGCCCTTCGTAGCGTGCCATTGTTCAGAGGGTGTAACCAAGGTGAAGCATTGCGTGAGCGCGTGTTTGCCCCCGCATTTGGAGCATTCATGCTTAAACTTACAGGGGTATCTCGAGCAGTAACCTTTGTTGAAGTTCCAACAGGCCCCCGTATTGCTTCCCCCCTGCCTTGGCTCTGCCCCTGTGCCACCTGAACTAACGTGTCCACTTCCCGCCCCGACCTGGGCGGGATGCGTCGGAAAAGACCGATACGTCACCGGCAGGCCGCTTACTGTGTGTGTGGATGTGGATGACTGTGTGGATGACATCCACTGCATCCACAGTTCCTGATTTACCTCGCCCCATGGCTTATCTGGGTTGACACTAATCCTCGCTCGAAACTCCTCGTCATAGCTCAACCACGCAAACCCCCCGAAATGCATCTGAGCCTTTCTAATGATGTCCATGTATTTCAGAAGCGCTATGGCCCTGTCCAGATGTTTTTCACAATATATACTAGCATATATTAAAAAGGCAGATGTCCAATTCTCTATGTTGACCGGGACCCTAGGTCTCCTTGTGAGTTCCCATTCCTCCTCTTTAGAGCCCTCCTTTGCTTGTATCTCTCTATGTAAGAGTTTGAATACGTCCACATATTCATGTCTCCAAATTCTTCCTTTCGTTTTGTCTGATAAATGGGACCCCAATGGCATCGCCAAGCCCATGTAAGGCAATTTTTTCTGGTGTTTGTCCTCCCCTTTCCCGTCTTTCCCATCCGTTCCTTCTGTCTTGTCTGTCTGAACACTGGCCACCACCAACTTTTTTGCCCCATCATCCTCCCCCCCCCCTTCGCAGGCGCCGCAGTGCTGGGGGGCAGCAGTTTCGTATCCCGCACTGAACCATCCCCCACACCCACCGACCGGCAGGCTTTCTTCCTCCCCCCTTTTGGACCGCCGTCCCAAGCAGCCCACCACGCACCCTCACCTGTCAAGTTGGTCTGCGTCTCCCCCTCCTTTCCTTTGGCACCGTTCTTCTTTGAGTTGTCCAACCTCGATTTACCTTTCGTCGCTGATGTTTCCTGTAAAACACCAACACGTCTGGTTGCCTTTTCCCCACCCCCCGCCAGCCTGCCCGACACATCCTCCTCTTCACGCAACTCTCCTTCCTCGAATTCATCACTCTCATCATCATAATCCAACACCAACTCCGGTTCAAGCTCAGCAGGCGTCCACAACACTTCATGCACCGCTCTCTTCACACCTTTGCCTTTCTTGGTCTGCACACCACCACATTCCTCCACACGCGCTGTTGATGCCCGCTCCCTCGATGGAGGGAAAGCCGCCGCGGACCCGCCTACTGCTTCCGGCCGGCGTCTCGGGCCGTCTTGCGCCCCGCCAGCCCCCCTACTCCTTTGCCAACTGCCGCTGGCTTGGAATCTCCCCTCCCCCCCCAGGCTGCTCCAACCTGGAAGGGCCCCAGCACCATCGGGTCTCAAAGCCGTCCTGGCCGTCCCTGCCCCCATCTGGGGGTGGCTAGTCTCTTCCACCCACACCCACTTACCCTTCGAGGTCATCCCCTGCGCTTCCTGTTCTGCCCAGGCTTCCTCCTCCGACGTGGGGGGCCCCTCCACCCAGTCATCCTCACCCCCCGCTCCCTGGCCGCGCAGAGTTCCCCCCACCGGGCCTCCGTCTCCTGTATAATTCTCCGTTGATCCCTGATCTTGTCCTCCAGGGCCATGCCCTCTCACCTGGGCAGGTTAGCCATGTGGTTCAGGACCCCCCCAGCCCCCCCCAGGCCCAACCCTCGCCAAGAGACCTGTCTCCGGACCCCCCCTCCCCGGGCCCTCTCCAAACCTGTCAGGGGAACCGCCAGCCCCCCACCCAGCTGTGCCGCCCTCACTGTAGTCCCAAACGAGAGATCAATGGGAACGTCCTCCCATTGTCCCACATCGTGATCCTGCCAAGACCCCTTCCTGGGCAGGTTCAATGCCTGCTGTATGTCCCCATTCAGCGGGCCCGCCCCCTCCCCCTTCCTCAGTGATTGCATGCTTGCCGGTCCCGGCGCCATGCCAGGCCGGCTCAAACTGCCCAGAAAATTCTTCACCCGCCTCCTGGGAGCCGCCTGCATTAATTGGCAGGCTCCCTTGCAATCCCCCAGGCCTGCCCTTCAGAATCGGGAGCTCCTCCCCGGCTTCCCCGTCAATGTGCAGGTGCGCAGGCAGGCTCTTGCGGCGGCCTCCGCGCTTCGCTGGCTCCCGCTTGGTCAAGCCCCGCCCCGACGTACCTTTAGTGATCGGTGGTGGCTCCTCCATGCAAGCCACCACCGCTGCCGCCACTCCCGCGGACGCCGACCGGGGTGTCCGCGACATCCCTACCCACGCCTGCTGAAGTACTCCGGGCCGGAGGAGATCCTCACGGCCCGCTCTCCCCAGAACGCGCAGGGCCTCCCGCACAGCCTCCGCCGACATCAGGCCCGGTGAGTCGCGTCGCCGACCAGAAAAAACAGACTCCGCCTTCCCGCCTGTGCGCAGCTCACAGTCGACCAACTGGCTGCTACCTGCTGGCTAACTATACCTAACAAGGCCCCACAATCTACTCTTCCAACTATAAAATGCTACCCTCCCCGAATGGTGCTGGTTGCAGGAAGAGGAAGAACCTTCCTCCCCTGCACCCTTATACCCCTCCCCTTAACCTCCAGCCTAGTCCTTCCTGCGCGAATCTCCCGGGGAAGACTGGTCTGCGACCTTACTTCCCCTGGGAGCCATCATTGTGACGGCACCTTGTGTGACCCTAGGAGTCTGGAGCTACTGCTTTAGTGTTTGAAAAGAGCTAGTCTGGGCCTCCTTTTCTTGATCACCCAGACCAATCGTGCTTTCCTCGCTCTTGGGGTGACCAGATAGTTGCTTGTCACCAGGACTCTGCTTGCCCAGATCTTGGCCTTGTATCCGGGTGCCATCCGGTCATCCTGCTCATTCCTTTTTTGATGCCATTTTCTTCCCTGTGTTATTCTGCTTTTCCCCACCACTCTCACCTCTTCTTTTTTGCCAGTCACTCTTTTTCTACCTGCATTCTTGACAATTTCTTTTCTCCCTTTCTCTGTCAGTCTCTGTTTCCTTCTCGCAACTGTTTTCTTGCCCCTGTCTTTCCCCCGTATTTAGCTGTCTCTTGGTTTCCTTCCCACCTCTTTTCTTGCCCTGTCTTTCCTTCCTCCCCATGCCAGTCAGTCTCAATTCACTCCATATTTCTCTCTTCTTGCTCTTCTACCCCACCTTTCCACTGTCACCAGGCATTTCTCAGTTTCTCTTTACTCCCCACCTCTCTGATTTCCTTCCCATCTCTCTCTGCTTCTCATTGTGTTTGCCTCTCTCACTATCTCTCTTCCTTTCCCTCTCTTACTCGGCTTGTTTTTGTCTCTATCGCTCACTCTTCCTTCCCCTCGCTCACGCTTCCTCTACTTGCCTTCACCTCTCTCCCCTCCTTCCCCTCTCCTACTCTTCCATTGCTTGTATTTGCCTTTCTCTCACTCTTACTCATTGTCTGAACCATCTTAAACCGCGAGGGTTATCGAGACACGTGCACCATTCTTCTAGAGTCACTCCCAATGCAAGCTCCCTACAATCAGAGAACTCACACACTAACACCATTTACTCAAACGTCCAGTGCATCACAACATTCATCCACACTCCCCCCACAAGACTGGTGAGACAGCATCTTACTGCCCCTGAAACACAACCTGTCCCCCTCTTAACCGGGAACTAGGTACCATACTATGGGAACTGGGAATGGGACTTCCTGCACTGGACTACATATTGCTGCCACCACTGGATCCCATCCTTACTGGGAATTCCAGAAAACTCACACTGCACTTAGGGGATAATCTATCCTCCCGAGCTAGTTACTCCATGCCAATTAAGTCACCACTGTGGGCCAACCCTAGAAATAGCAGACAGCACAGGGGCAGTAACAACTCCTTCAGCTTCAGGCCAACCCAAGAAATAGCAGTCTGCACAAGGGCAGTCACACTCCTCCAGATTCTCTGGTTTCTGTCCTTGGCAGGACACCCAACTCATAGTGCACAAGAACACATATTTCAGAAAAAAATGAAATGACACTTTAAAACAATTTTAGAACAATAATCCCCAACATGTGACTATCTAAAATGCAGAGTTTTGTAGTGCAGCCAGTTGTCGCTGCGGTACTGCGCAAACGCAAGTCCTATCCCACCGCTGATCACCAATGTTAGAAATGGGATCTCTGGTTGGCTAAGGCTTGCGCCAAAGCCAAGCAGAAACCACCACTCTAGTCAGGGCAAGAGAGTTACACACCCAAGATAACCCCTGCTCACCCCCTTGGTAGCTTGGCACGAGCAGTCAGGCTTATCCCGGAGGCAAGGTGTAAAGCGTTTGCGCAACACCCACACAGCACAACACCCAAGGCACACTACAAAAGGGACTCCACACAAGGTTATATATAAAAATAGCCTTTGTATTATCATAAAACACATTAGAATAGTACTCACATACAATACACTGTGCCAACTGGCACGGGACAATATTTACAGGGGATTATGTACACATGACAGGGCCACGTGGACCACTGTCAGAACCATCACTTAGTAAAAGGTAATAGATGTAGAACACATAATAAATGTAGGACATATCAGAAACGTACAACCAGTAATCACTGGCAACCACTGTACTTAGCATCAGCCTGTAACATAAACCACATTATGCACAGCATCACATTAGGCGCAAAACCTTATGCACCAACCTCACCAGCATAAACACATTATGCAATCATCTCGCCAGTCTAAACGCATTAGACAATAACATCCTAAGTCTAAATCACATTAGGAAATAATCTCAGTGGAAAATAAATCACAACCTAAACGCATTAGGAAGTAATAACCTCACAAGCATAAAAACCACATTTTAGAGGTAACCGAAACAGGGTGCGTAAAACATACTACCTGGCACATGCATCAACCGAAATACTGGTCACAAACGGGCAGATTCTCAGAATCTGCCCCGTTATGATCAGTATTTCTGCATTTGGGATGCATCATCCCAAATGCAGAAATCGCAATTTAAGGAATCGCAAAATTGCTATTCCTTAAATTACAATTGCATTTAAGGAATCACAAATTGAGATTCCTTAAATGCATTGCATTAAAGTTAAAAAATTTGCGATTTCGCTAATAGGGGAGCAAATTACCATGAAGTTAAACTGCATGGTAATTTGCAAAAACTTTGAAAAATGCACTAAAGTTCATTTTTCAAACTTCCATTTTACACACACACATGCCCTTGGGGCATGTGTGTGTGCAAGATGTACTCATATGCAGATTTCAGGGGTGCAACAGGGTGTCCTTTTGACACCCTGGCACCCTTGAAATAGCTCCCGCTATTAGCCATTCTTTAATAGCGAATCACTAATAGTGAATATCTTCCCATTCATTCCTATGGGCCTCCTGGCCCATAGGAATGAATGGATAGGTATTCCTTAATTGCGACTCGCAATTTGCGAGTAGCAATTAAGGAATGTTTAGGAATCGCTATTTATTGAGCGATTTCTACATGCATAGGCAATTGCGATTCCTTAATAGCGATTCCTTAATAATAGCTATTAAGGAATCGCAATTGCCTAGCTTGATGCATGTGCCCCTACATGCCTTACATTTCCTAGCACCACCTACTCACAGTAGCACATAACCTCATAGTAGGAAGAACCATAGCAGAGGTATAAATCACATTAGGGCCTGGCGCCCTGCAAACCTAACGGTCCCCCTGGCCAACTGGCCATCTCTAAGGGGCTCAAATGCCCTCTGTCCAAAAGTCAGGGCGCGCTGCCTAAGCAGCGGAAGTCAAGGGTGCGCAATTGCGCAAACCTAAACGTAGCAGCTGCCCACTACTTGCTGGGCAACTGTGAAAGAAAAGTACTGGGGCAGGGGAGTGCATCTCACTCCTGAGTCACATCAAGAAAATGCCCCCAAAGAAAGAGTAACCTAAACGGTGCAGCTGCCCACTACTTGCTGGGCAGCTGGAGATATTCAAATGAGGCATGGGCTCTCAATGGCCCCTTAAACAAATTATGCCCCCTTCGTAGGAGCCACATGGGCTCTGGAACAACTACAAAGCGTTGGAGCCACGCACAGGCTCTCACATCAACACATGCCTGCCCTGTTTGGAGCCACGTAGGCTCTGAAATACTGCGGCCAAACGATGGAGCCACTTAGGCTCTGAGAATCACTGTGCCCCATGTTGGAGCCCACAGGCTCTTAAAATAAACATGCCACAGACGTTGCAGCGGCCCGCAACTGCGGCGCCGCTGTGAAGATCAGCCCCACACTGGGGGCACTAAAAAAATGCTCACGGGAGGGCCCTTTATCAAAAAAAAATGCCACTCGTTGGAGCCACGCGGGCTCGTAAAATACTCATGGCAAGCGACGTGGGAGCGGCCCGCTCTTCTGGCGGGACCGCTCAGACGATGCCCCGGACGGGCACCAACAGCAAAGAGCCATTACTCACCGGCTCTGTGGGCAGGACCTCTCGGCTCCCTTCTGCTCACCGGAAGGACCGGACTCCTCTCTGCGGGACTCCCGCAGATCTCGGCAGGGTTGCTCTCTCGCTGGCGCAGAGAATACGCGGGGCTCTCGGCGCGCCTCCATGCTCTCTTCCCTGCACAGTCCAGCGCGGGGTAGGCTCCCGCCTGGATTCTCCTTCGATCGCCAGTGCGGGGTAGGCTCCCGCCTGGCTTTTGCAACACCCGGGTCTTCCCCAGCTAACGGGAGGCCCGGTTACTTCCGCTTCCGTCCGCAGGCCCCGCTCACAACCAGGCGGGCCGCGGTTCGCAGCAGCAGCGATCTCCTCAATGAGGGATAGGCTCCCTCTAAATTAAGGCTATGAAGCAGGGTGGGCACCCGCGCATGAATTAAAATGGAAGCGAAGACGCAGGGTGGGCACCTGCTCAATGAAATAAATATAAGCTGGGTGGGCACCCGTAATTTTAAATACACGCAAAATGCGGGGTGGGCACCCGGTCGATCCACAAGTATGCGGGGTGGGCTCCCGTAATTCAGGCATCACGGGGGGAATCCCTACGTCGGGATTCCCTCAGGGATAATTGCAGCTCAGCGCTGCGGAGCCCTCGTGCTCCTCCCTTCTGTTGGGGGACAAATATAAAGCATAGCGCTCCCAGGGCGCAGAAGAATGCAGCCAAGTCCTGCATCAAAAACAAATAAGTCCAGCAAAAGGTTTTTAGGCATCAAGGGGGCATGCAGGGCCCAGGGAGGCAAGCCCTCATGGCAGCCCCCCCTGGGCCCCAGCAGCAGCACGCCCCAGCAGGAACAGCACCTAACACTGAACAGGAACTGAACATCTTCATGGGGTCACAGTCCCTTCTTTTATACACCCTTTTCCCTTGTCTAAAGGTGCAGGGTTTGGAGATACCAGTCAGAACTGGTATCAGGGGGATTTGGAGCACTTTGTTTTGGCAAGCTCCTCTCCCCTTTGACAAGACAGGCCAGGGACATCAGATGCACCACAGGAGGTGGAGCCAGCATTGGGGAGGGAAGGCACAGCCCTATTCAGACCCAGGTAGCACTCCTCCCCTCACTCTATGTGCAGATCTCTCCATTCAGCCCTGTGCTGACTCACCCTGCCCCTCCTGGAGCCACACACACCTCCCAGCCCCTGTCACTCACAAGCCAGACATGCAATTCACATCAGGCAGGCAGACACAGAGCACACAGAAATGCCAACTTCTTGAAGTGGCATTTCTCTACCAGTCACCATAAATCTGCGCACACCATTGCGCAGCATTTATCCTCACGAATTCAGACATACTAGACTTGACCATGCTGCACCTCTCATAACAGGAATTACCACTGACACACTCATCCTCAATGCATTCCTATGGGAGGGCAGGCCAATCTCACCACACGCGCACGCACTTTCCCCTGGACCACAGTGCTAAAGTGCCCAGAGGCCTAAAATCACCAACACTACACAGGGAAAAGGCTAAGGGACAGGCAAAAAGTTCAGGGGTGAACCTGCCAAAAAGGGCCAGGTCCAACACTCCTCCTTCCCCTTACTCACGCTTCCTCTGCTTGTGTTTGCCTCTTTCTCTCTCCCTCTCTCTCACTTCCCTCTCTTCCTTCCCCACTCTTACTCTGCCTCTGCTTGTGTTTAACTCTCCCTTCCTTTTTGTCTCTCACTCTTCCTCTGGTTGTGTTTACTTCTTATTCCCTGGGTCTCCCTTCCGTCCTATCTCTCTCTCTTCCCTGCTTGTGTTTACCTCTCTCTCCCTCCTTCCCTTCTCTCACTCTTCCCCTGCTTGTTTACCTCTCTGTCCCCCTCCTTCCCTTCTTTCACTCTTCCCCTGCTTGTGTTTACCTCTGTCTCTCTCTCACTCTTCCTTACCCTTTCTTATTCTGAGTGTGCTTGTGTTTGCCTCTGTCTCTATCTCTCGCTCTCACTCTTCCTTACCCTCTGTCACTCTTACTCTGCTTATATTCACCTCTCTGTCCCCTCCTTCCCTTCCCTTCTCTCACTCTTCCTCTGCTTATCTTCACCTCTCTGTCCCCTCCTTCCCTTCTCTCACTCTTCCCCTGCTTGGGTTTGCCTCTGTCTCTATCTCTCGCTCTCACTCTTCCTTACTCTTTTTCACTCTGCTTGTGCTTGTGTTTGCATCTCTCTCACTCCCATCCCCTTCCTTCCCTCTCTCACCCTGCCTCTCCCTTTCGTTTGCAGGGTCACCCTCCTCTGGTGAAGAACCTGGCTCAGTTCTTTGGGAAGCTTCTTGGCCGGGATCTTGATCCTCTCAGCAACGTGCTGGTGACAGTCGGGGCATACCAGGGGCTGTTCTGTGCCTTCCAGGCCTTTGTGGATGAAGGCGACGAGGTAATGCCTGGCTGTCCTGCTTTCACAGACCCTCTTCCTGATCCGAGAAACACCCCTTTAGTGCTCTGGCAATACGCTTGGGGGCCAGATGTACAACCCTTGTAAATTGTGCCTCGCAATTTGCGCTCGATTGCGAGTCAAAAATTGCGAGGCGTAATTTACAATGTACTACAGTGTCAGAGACACTGATTGCGATTCCCAATGGGGTCGCAAAATGCGAGGCTCATGAATATTAATGAGCCACTCGCAATTTGCGACCCCATTGGGAATGGCAGGCCCTCCCAGGGATGGTGGCCTGCTGGGCTCAGCAGACCACCATATCTGGGACTGCTTTTCAATAAAGCAGCTTTCTTTCTTAAATGCAGCCCGTTTTCCTTAAAAGAAAATGGGATGCATTAAAAAAATTAAACGTTTTTGTTTCATTTTTTAAGGGCAGGCAGTGGTCCCTAGGACCACTGCCTGCCCCTAAAAAATATTTTCCCCTGCATTTGCAAAGGGGAAGAGGTCCCCTGGGGACCCCTTCCCTTTTGCGAGTGCATTACCACCCTCTTGAAGAGGGTAGTGATTTGCGAGTGTTTTGCGACCGCAATTGCGGTTGCAAAACATTCATACATGGCTTTGGGGTCGCTATTAGGAAGGGAACGCCCCTTCCTAATAGCGACTCGCAATTCCTAAATAGTGACTCGCAAATAAATTGCGACTCACTATTTAGGAACTGTACGTGGCCCTGTGACATTTTGCATGCGCAAACGGGTCGCGGACCCGTTTGCGCATGCAAAATAGGGTCGTACATCTGGCCCGTGGACTGTTGGCCAGAATACTGCACCCCAGGTAAATACCAACCACTCCATTGGAGCACTTGACTCTCAGGGCAGCGTGGTCAAGCAGTTAAGGTTTACCTTTCTACAAGAGAAGTATTTCATTTACAGGGAAGTCATTATTTACACTTTAAAACACAGGTAAACATTCAAAATCCAGAGATAGTTAGCTCCTTCTGGGCATGAGACCCAGCCCTGAAAGTCTTTCAGCTCTTTAGTGCTAGGCAGTATAGTTTAGTTTAACTTTGATCAATATGGCTGATGTCATCCTATGGGGGTTTCTTCCACTATGCTTGGATCTGATGGGTAATTTGGGCTGGACTGTTCCTATGAGAGTACATAACTAGGTCCAAACTGAGGTGGCATGATTCGCAAAATAAACAATGGATCAGGAGGTGCCCAGAGAAATTACCAGTGGCTGAGATTAAGTCAAGCATTCCACCCATCACTTTTTTGTGTATAATCCAGTACGACACCTAAAGTCATACCCTATGACACCTCCTGGTCAGGGAAACTGCTCTCCCCTTGCACAGCTCCGTCGTTGCGCCGCTGTCCCCCGCACCTCTCTGCTTGCAGGTAGGTGTTCGTGGCCCTCCTCCACCTGCAGGCTCCTGCCTGCGCCTCATCCCTGGTGGTCCAGTGGGAGAGCCTTGCTCCTCTGCTGGTCCGCTCTGCCAGCCTTTCTGGTTGTCTTCCCTGCTTTTGTCTGTCTGTGCCCTGTTTGTCTGTCTTTGCCTAATTGACTGTTGTGCAGTTTGTACCTATTTGTCTCTTGCGCCTTGTTTTTTTGTGCCTTTGTCTCTTGTGCCTGCCTCTCTTTGTGCCTCTGTCCTTTGTGCCTTGTTGTCTTTTTTGTGCCTCCGTTGTCTTTTTGTGCCTTTTTGTCTCGTTTTTCTGCCTCATTGCCCGTTTTTCTCTACTGCCGCTTTTGCTCCTTTTCCCGCCGCTGCCTCCGCGGCCCCTCCCCCCCTGCCTGTTCCCGCCTCCCAGCTTCTCTCCCTCCCCCGACCCCTACTTAATGGCGGCCGCTGCGCGACAGTGTGAGCAAGACTTCTGACCTCCTGGTCAGGGAAACTGCTCTCCCCTCGCGCAGCTCCATCGTTGCTCCGCTGCTTCCCGCACCTCTCTGCTTGCAGGTAGGTGTTCGAGGCCCTCCTCCACCAGCAGGCTCCTGCCTGCGCCTCATCCCTGGTGGTCCAGTGGGAGAGCCTTGCTCTTCTGCTGGTCCGCTCTGCCAGCCTTTCTGGTTGTCTTCCCTGTTTTTGTCTGTCTTTGCCTAATTGACCGTTGTGCAGTTTGTCCCTCGTTGTCTCTTACGCCTTGTTCTTTTTTTGTGCCTGGGTCTCTTGTGCCTGTCTCTCTTTGTCCCTCTGTCCCTTGTGCCTCGTTGTCTTTTTTGTGCCTCCGTTGTCTTTTTGTGCCTCTGTCTCTTGTGCCTTTTTGGCTCTTTTTTCTGCCTCATTGTCTGTTTTTTCTCTGCTACCTCTTTTGCTCCCTTTCCTGCCGCTGCTGCACCTGTGGCCCCTCCCCCCCACCTGTTCCCGCCTCCCAGCTGCTCTCCCTCCCCCGGCCCCTACTTAATGGCGGCCGCGCCAAAGGCAAGCTTGTCTGTGCCCGACCGTGACCAGTGCCAGGGACCCTGGTCCTCCGACCACCCACCGCTACGACTCAGCTGCCCTCCACGCACTCGACCCCGGAAGAAACAACAACTGTCGATGCCGAATGCCACCCATGGCCAATTCTCCTGCCGACGCACCTTCACCTGCCTCCGGATGCCCACTGCTACCTCCTACCCACCGGATGCCAGCGAGCTCAAACCCCTGAGCTGCATCCTCCTCAACGTTCGCTCCCTACATAGACATGCAGTAGAGATCTGGGACCACCTCGACACCCTATCGCCCGACGTCGTCATCCTCACAGAGACCTGGACCAACGCCAGCTCCGCACCCGACTCGCAACTGCCATCCCCGACGGGTACAAGATCCAGAGGAAGGACCGCCTCAACCACCCTGGAGGTGGACTCGCCATCGTACACAAAACCTCCCTCTGACTCACTACAGCCAGCACGAACAACTCCTCGTCCCCCATGAAACACCTCCATTTCCAGATCCAGACCAACCCCAGAATGACTCTATGTGGCACCCTCGCCTACAGACCTCCCGGACCGCACACCACGTTCACCACAACATCACAGACCTCATCGCGCCCCACGACATCGCCTCCATGGACTACATACTGCTCGGAGACCTGAATTTCCACCTCGACAACCTCAGCGACCCCCAACTCCACCGCCCTCCTGGACAACCCCGCAAACATCGGACTGAAACAGCTCGTCACCACCCCCACCCACAAGGCAGGACACACCCTCGACCCCATCCTAGCAGGAGGAAACAACATTCGATTCAGCCACACCACGCAACCCCTCAGGATGGACCACCACTGCGCCCATTTCTCCTTTTCGAAACCGACCGCACACAAGCCTACACCACACCCCCTTGCAGGAACTGGAGCAAGGTCACCGAAGAGCACCTCAACTCCGCCCTCAACCGCGCTCCTCCACCCACCACGACTGATGCAGACTCTGCAGCCAACGAACTCCACAGATGGATCACTGAATGCGCAACACGCTTGCCCCCCACCAGAACTATGGCAGACAATGCCCCACGAATGCCACCTGGTTCACCACCGACCTCCGAGAATCCAGACACATGTGCTGACGACTTGAAAAAGCATGGAGGAACAGCAAAACCTTGGAAGCATGCACCGCCTACAAAATGGCCATGGCAGAACACCACCAACTCATCAGATCCACGAAGAGGAACTTCATCCAATTCTCCAACTCCCGCAGCTCTAAGGAACTCTTCAGCATCATACATAAATTCACCAAACCCCCCAGCAAAACCTCAGACGCCCCTCCCTCCCAGGACCTCTGCTACAAACTCGGCTCCTACTTCCATCACAAGATCAAGACTCTCTACGGCAACTTCCGCTCCTTACTCGCCGGCTGGACCCAAAGAATCAGACTCCCGCCCTGCCTCTCCGAGCCCACAGAGATCAACTGTGGAGTACCCCAAGGATCCTCGCTCAGCCCCACGCTCTTCAACATCTACATGGCCCCCCTCGCTACCATCGTCAGAAAGCACGGACTCAGCATAGTATCGTATGCCGATGATACCCAGCTCATCCTCTCCCTCACCAAGGAACCCGACATCACCAGATACAGCTTCCAGGAAGGAATGAAAGATGTCGCATCCTGGATGAGCAGCAGCTGCCTGAAGCTCAGCTCAGAGAAAACAGAAGTCCTCGTCCTCGGATCCACCCCCTCCGCATGGGTCAACACGTGGTGGCCCACCGCCCTCTGCAACCCTCCCACACCCACGGACCATGCCTGCAACCTCAGCATCATACTCGACTCCTCCCTCACCATGAACTAACAGATCCACGCCATTTCTTCCACGAGCTTCAATACCCTCCTCATCCTCCGCAAGACCTTCAAATGGATCCCCCCGAATCCAGAAAGTCAGTCACCCACGCACTCGTAAGCTGCAGACTGGACTACGGGAACGCCCTCTACGCCGGGATCAACAAATCTCTACTCCTCAAACTCCAGGCCATCCAGAACACTGCAGCCAGACTCGTCCTCGGCATTCCACGATAAGACCACATCACCCAGCACCTGCGAGACTTCCACTGGCTCCCAGGCGAAAAGAGAGTGACCTTCAAGCTGCTCACTCACGCTTACAAATCCCTCCACAACACCGGACCTCAATATCTCAACGAAAGAATCTCCTTCTACGCACCCAAGAGAAACTTCCGCTCCGCCGACCTTGCCTGGACAAAATCCCACGCATCCGCAGAGCCAGAACGGGAGGAAGAGCCTTCTCCTACATCGCGGCCAAGACCTGGAACAAACTCCCCCTCAGCATCAGAGGAACCCCCACTATGCAAGCATTCAGGAAGAGCCTCAAGACCTGGCTCTTGGGATGAGACGGAGCTGCACAAACCACCCCTCCCCCCAGCACCTTGAGACTCTCACGGGTGAGTAGTGCGCTTCACAAATCCCTAATTGACTGATTGATTGATTGATTGAAAGTGTGTCGGGTATGCTCAGACATGGATCTGGTGCTCAGACATGGATCCGGTACTCATTGTGCCACTGGAACCAAGTTGCATCTGACTGACGAGCCCCAATCATGGCAAAACCAGTCTTGGGTTGCTTGTGTTCGGATTCAGCGAGCACCTGGCCTGGCAGTTCGGTCCGGATTATTCCTGTTGGAGCAGCGTCAAGAATAATATGCATGTGGTTGGGTCCAAACTGAGGTGGCGTGGTGTGCAAAATAGCCATGGACTGGGATGCAATCCCAACTAATTACCAGTAGCTGAGATCAATTCAAGCATTCCATCCATCACTGTTTTGTCTACTGCAGTCTGATTCTCTAAGTGCAAAGTGTATGTCCAGGCATGGATCCGTGCTCCCCGTGCCAGTGCAACCAAGCTGCACCCTACTGATGAGCCCCAATCAGGGTGAAACTGGTCTTGGGTTGCTTGTGTTCAGGGAAGACCTGGCCTGGCTGTTTGGGCTCAACCATTCCTCTTGGAGAAGGGTTAAGACTGATATTCACATGGTTGGGTCCAACCTGAGGTGGCATGGTGTGCAAAATAACAGTGGACTTGGATGCGGCCTGCGGAATTACCAGTGGCTGAGATTAATTCACGCATTGCATCCATCTCTTGTTTTGTGTACTTTGAATCTGATTGGAAGCACTCGGGCTCAGACTACTTACAAGGTTTTTGGAGACTTACTTCAAAGGCTAAAACTAACTAACCGTCCTGTAATTTGGGTTGAATTCATTTGATTTAAGTTGCAGAGATTGAAATGTGCTCAGCGGTGCATTAGGATGTAGTCACACCTGTGCAGTCTGCGAGAACCCAGAAAACTGGCTTGACGGAGAGTCTCTGGAGAGGAAATGATGCCTCGTCTAGTCCAACAAGTGTTTGTTAAGGTCATACCAGTAGCCGAAGAATAGTCAACTTCAAGAAGGTGCTTGATGAGCAGGCAGCAGGATGGCCCCTGTCTCCACCATCATTGTCCAGTAGACCTAGCTCCACATGGCAGAGGATGGTAATACCATCATTGAGAACGGGCTCGGTGACCTGAAGAGACGCACTAAGCGTGCCCTTTTTTGTCGACATGGGCATCCTATGCCCTCGTTTGTCGGGCCGTGGTGGTAGCACTCCGATTGTTACGCGGTAGTAGTCCTGAACAAATCCTTTCCGGTGTTAGACCCGGACCTTTGCACTGACATTCCGTGTGCATGCCAAGTGCATGTCGACATTGTGCATGTGTGGCACATACACGACAGTGAGACTGTGTGAAACGTGGATATGGAAATCATTTTGGATGGCACCAGGTTCTGTGCTAGAAATCTGGGAGTACTGTTTGATTCTGGCCACTTGTTCTTCCCACAAAACACGACGGTAGCAGCTTGATGCTTTGCCCTACTTCACTCTATTTGGGAAAACCTTCCCGCTCTGCCTGGTCCTGCATGTAAAACCACTGTGCAGACCCCCAGCTCATCTCTTCTTGATTACCCCAGTTCCCGCTACTCTGGCCGTGCTGTTTATCTGTTGAATTGACTCCACATTGTTCCGAATGTGGCGACCCGGGTTGTTTGCAATCTCTCTCACAGGACTCCTGTCAGGCATCGCCTTCCCACTCTCTATTGGTTGCCCATTCAGCAGAGATGTATTTTAAAAACCTCTGTCTGACTTATAAAGCCATCCAGTGCACTGGACGTAGCTATCTGTCCAGGAAAGTGCATCTATATAAGACTGCGCGGCCACTCTGCTCCTCTGGGCTATGCTCTTACAGGTTCCAAAGGTGCAGAGAAGTCTGAATGGCGGCCGCTCTGCTCCTGTGGGGCTATGCTCTTACAGGTTCTAAAAGTACAGAGAAGTCCGATTCGTGGCCGCTCTGCTCCTCTGGGTTAAGCCCTTACAGGTTCCAAAAGTACAGAGAAGTCTGAATGGTGGCCGCTCTGCTCCTCTGGGCTATGCTCTTACAGGTTCCAAAAGTACAGAGAAGTCTGATTGGTGGCCGCTCTGCTCCTGTGGGGCCATGCTCTTACAGGTTCCAAAAGTACAGAGAAGTCTGATTGGTGGCCACTCTGCTCCTCTGGGCTATGCTCTTACAGGTTCCAAAAGTACAGAGAAGTCTGATTGGTGGCCGCTCTGCTCTTCTGGGCTATGCTCTTACAGATTCCAAAAGTGCAGAGAAGTCTGATTGGTGGCCGCTCTGCTCCTCTGGGCTATGCTCTTACAGGTTCCAAAAGTACTGAGAAGTCTGATTGGTGGCCGCTCTGCTCTTCTGGGCTATGCTCTTACAGATTCCAAAAGTGCAGAGAAGTCTGATTGGTGGCCGCTCTGCTCCTCTGGGCTATGCTCTTACAGGTTCTAAAAGTACTGAGAAGTCTGATTGGTGGCCGCTCTGCTCTTCTGGGCTATGCTCTTACAGATTCCAAAAGTGCAGAGAAGTCTGATTGGTGGCCGCTCTGCTCCTCTGGGCTATGCTCTTACAGGTTCCAAAAGTACTGAGAAGTCTGAATGGTGGCCGCTCTGCTCCTCTGGGCTATGCTCTTACAGGTTCCAAAAGTACAGAGAAGTCTGAATGGTGGCCGCTCTGCTCCTGTGGGGCCATGCTCTTACAGGTTCCAAAAGTACAGAGAAGTCTGAATGGTGGCTGCTCTGCTCCTGTGGGGCCATGCTCTTACAGGTTCCAAAAGTACAGAGAAGTCTGATTGGTGGCCGCTCTGCTCCTGTGGGGCCATGCTCTTACAGGTTCTAAAAGTACTGAGAAGTCTGATTGGTGGCCGCTCTGCTCTTCTGGGCTATGCTCTTACAGATTCCAAAAGTGCAGAGAAGTCTGATTGGTGGCCGCTCTGCTCCTCTGGGCTATGCTCTTACAGGTTCCAAAAGTACAGAGAAGTCTGATTGGTGGCTGCTCTGCTCCTCTGGGCTATGCTCTTACAGGTTCCAAAAGTACAGAGAAGTCTGATTGGTGGCTGCTCTGCTCCTGTGGGGCTATGCTCTTACAGGTTCCAAAAGTACAGAGAAGTCTGATTGGTGGCCGCTTGGTTTGTAGGAAGGGTCTAAAATCTTGGCTGTTTCAACAAATCTAACTGTCTGGCTCAATTCACATTAGTCAACGCCAGGACGCCCTTCCTTGGAGTAGCAGTGCGCTTTGGAAATGTATTTCATTCATTCATTCATTTACAGGAAATAGCTCTTACTTTATAGTAGTTATGCATACTAATCTAAGTTCTTGCCTGCTGCTATGCCCTTATCTAGGTGCTACAAGAGAGAGTCCTCAGCGTTAAGCAAATCATCAATATACAGAGCGACAGACTGACAGTAACACACAGTTGCATCGTCCATTTAGATCAGCTTTTCTAGCATCCACTGAACTTCCCTACCTTATGTACGCACCTAGGAATGTAAAGCTCTGGGCTCTAGGGCAGGTTAAAGATCCTAAAGACAGTGACTGCATCTGTTCACAAGTGCTTCTGAAGGATTTTGAAAGAATGTATTCACTATGTTCACATCCACCACCTCCAGAAATCGACGATGAAGAGGGTGGATATGAAGTCCGTTGAAGATATGACTCCTGTTTGTCAGAGGATCCTGCAGGGTGTCCCATCTTTGAGAAGTGCAGAGGTCAGGAGTCCTTGCAGAGCACTACATCTTGTTCCTGCTCTTGTACCCTTCCACTACCTCTTGTGGTTCTGTTCCCATCTGATTCTGGAAGGCCCATTTGTTAAAGTGGCTGAACACACTTGGGAGACTTCAGCCCTGCTCTCACAGCAGCTTCCTAGAGTTGTCTCATGACCTGTTGTTCTACAAAGAACCTCCCGCCATCTAAACCTTGACAGCCATTCTGAGCTGTTGTAGCAAGGGGCGAGTAAAAGATTGTTTCCCAAGTAATTATCAATGAAAGATTAAGATTTGTTTTACGTTCTTCCCAATGAACTCCAGTGTTACGTTTGTAGTACCACATGTGGAGCAGAGTTTTGTGTGACCATGGAGGCTGTGGCTGTCGTTGATATAGGCGGTACCCCCGCATCTCGACTGACCTAATGAGGTACCCTGTTCTTTGTGTCCTGGCCCAGGTGATTCTCATCGAGCCGTTCTTTGACTGCTATGACCCCATGGTGCGGATGGCTGGAGGGACGCCTGTCTACATTCCTCTGCGGCCTGTGAGTATTGCAGGATCTGCATACTGAGATACGCTTCTTAGCTGAGACCTTACTTGTTTATCAAAGCTTCATGCACCTCCCTGGTGGTCCCACCTGTTTCTGGCTGTATCTGTGATGGGTGTTCTTGTCCCTCTGTGTACGTTCACTGTTGCCCAAACGTGTTTGGATTTGCCACGAAAACCTGACTGTTCCTTAACCGCCTTCTCTTTACATTTGTAGAGTCCTGCAGAAAGCCATAAGCCGGCCAGCAGCACAGATTGGCGGTTGGACCCCGCGGAGCTGTCGGCCAAGTTCACCAAACGCACTAAAGCCATTGTTGTCAACACACCAAACAACCCCCTGGGGAAGGTAAGAGTTACACAAACACTAGGGAAGAGGAACTAGAGCTCCATGGGAAAGGTAAGAGGTACATGAGCATCATGAGAAGAGGGGCCTAGACCCCACAGGGAAGGCAGGAGGTACCTGAACATCATGAGAAGAGGGGCTAAGATCCCACAGGGAAGGTAAGAGGTACCTGAACATCATAAGAAGAGGGGCCTAGACCCCACAGGGAAGGCAGGAGGTACCTGAACATCATGAGAAGAGGGGCCTAGACCCCACAGGGAAGGTAAGAGGTACCTGAACATCATAAGAAGAGGGGCTAAGATCCCACAGGGAAGGTAAGAGGTACCTGAACATCATAAGAAGAGGGGCCTAGACCCCACAGGGAAGGCAGGAGGTACCTGAACATCATGAGAAGAGGGGCCTAGACCCCACAGGGAAGGTAAGGGGTACCTGAGCATCACAAGAAGAGGGGCTAAGATCCCACAGGGAAGACAGGAGGTACCTGAACATCACAAGAAGAGGGGCTAAGATCCCACAGGGAAGACAGGAGGTACCTGAACATCATGAGAAGAGGGGCCAAGACTCCACAGGGAAGGTAAGAGGTACCTGAACATCATGAGAAGAGGGACTAAGATCCACAGGGAAGGTAAGAGATACCTGAACATTACAAGAAGAGGGGCTAAGATCCCACAGGGAAGGCAGGAGGTACCTGAACATCATGAGGAGAGGGGCTAAGATCTCACAGGGAAGGCAGGCAATACCTGAACATCATGAGAAGAGGGGCTAAGATCTCACAGGGAAGGTAAGAGGTACCTGAACATCATGAGAAGAGGGGCTAAGATCCCACAGGGAAGGTAAGAGAATCCAGAAACATCTGGGGAAGAAGGAAAGAGGAGCCAAAGCCTCTTTTATGTCACCTGGCAGCCCAGCCCACTCTAAAATTAGCCCCCCATTGTGACCTCGCTGGGTAATGCTCTTTTGGCCTTTCCAGCCGTGCCAGCACCCCTGTTCCCTGCTGTCCCACTCACTCCCCCCTCCCTTGCATGTAGCAGCCCCTTGATAACTCTTCCCTCACTTCTTCTCCTTCCCAGAGTGGCCACCTCCTCTCCACTTCTTCCATCAGTACGACCCCCCATTATATGCTGAACAGGATGACAGCGAGGCTGCGTGGCCAAAGAAGAGCAGTGAAGGCAAAGGCACGTCATAGCAGTACCTTATCTAGCAGTGACCTAAAGCTGGTTTATTTATTAACATGTAGGTGATGTGAGGCCGGGTGAAGTCATCAGGTTCCATAGTCCTGGAACTTCTGTGCGTGAACCAAGTGGCAGGGTAGGTGAGGTCAGGTTGAGAGAGCCCACCAGGCAAGGGGCGTAGGCACTCCCGGCAAAGGCAGCCTGTCAGTGTCTGGCACTGCTGGCGGAGTGGCCATTTGCTTTGGCGAAGCCTCATGTCTTGCTGATGGACTCTTGACTTGTGATCATCATCAGAGGCATTCTCCATGCTGGCCCAACTGGTGAGTGGCGAAACCACGCCTGAAAACCTCTTGTAGTGTGGGATGTGTGGGGTTGGTGTCTTGTCACCTTGTCAGACGGTGATCATCCTACTTCTCTGACCTGTACCTATTCAGGGCTAGGTTTACAAGGGGTTTGAATCGGGTTCCGTGGTTCGCTTCGCACGAGGAAACACCAGCCTGGTGTTGACCTTCATATTCGTCTGCTCAGTGTTGTGTTTTGGCCTTGTCAGGATCTCTCTTTAGTTGGCCATCGAAGAGAGGGAGAGAAGGAACTCAAGAATAGCTCTGCCCATAGCCATATATATGGGGCGCAGTTAGGAGTTGTGGGGTGTGTTCTGATATTTATAAATGAACTGGTCGCTAAAGACTACTGCCTTCCATCCCAGCTGGCGGTATGAAGGGCTCGACCGCGACATTCACTTGAGGCCAGGACAGAGTTTTCGTTTGATGATGCACTCCTGAGGATCTGAAGAATGGGTGGCCATCTGGCCTTCCTGTTTCGTCACAGAGCCGTTCCTTGCAAGTATTTTCTCTAAATTTAGAGTTCTTACTTCTGCAGAGGTCCTTTGTGCCCCTGTGTGTCTGTTTGCTGTGGTCATCAACAGTTACCAGAAGGTTGTATTCATCAAGAAGGCAGCTAAAGTCTAAAGTGTCCTTGGAAGAGGACGTGTTGGGATGTTTGCAGTGATAATCAGGGAAGTTTGTTCTGTTTGGGCAGCAGCTTGGCAGACATAGCAATTATTTACCAAAGTTCACTTCAAAGCACCAATGTCCGGAAACCCTGCATTCCAGGGAATCCTGCCGTTTTTCTTAACGTTGGCTTTGTGACCACGAAGAGTAAACCTCAGCATCCAGGGATGGGGGCAGGAGAAGCGTGATAAGATTACTTCTTAGCAGGAGTTCTTTTTCCATGACTGAGAGTTACTATTACAGCTGCCGTACTGTTCAAGAATGAAACCCCTTTGGCTGTGGTGATGACCTAATTTAGGGAACTGGCTGACAGACTCTTTCCTTTGACTTCGATGAGTGTTTCTCAGTCTCCACTGCTTGCCTTTTCTCATCTTTGAAGGCCTGCCTGGGGGGTGTGGGTAGGACATCTGCAGGGTGACTTGGAGAGATGAGTGAACGAGTACTCCTGCAGTTGAAAGATCCAGTTCTCTATAGTTGGTAGCGTTATAGAGAAGGATCCCTGGAAGAGAGGAGCAACAGGATTGGGGCCAGGTGACATGTTGCATCCATTACCATACGGCTACAGGTAATAATAGCGACGGCCCCATCAAATTGTGGTAGCCCCCTTTTTGATAAGGAAATATTATCAGCTTGACTGTTGCTGCTGAAACTGAAGAGGTACAGCTCCTAATCTGGTGGGACTAGCGTTGACTGCTAGGCCAGGGTTTTCAGGCGTCCTACAGTTTCATGGTTGTTTCCACAGACAGAGCATCCATGTTTTAGAATACTGTCTGGTGGCAGCCTCTCCGCTACCAGACTCAATTTACCTCAGGGGTTCTTGCAGGAGCCAGCTGAGTGATTTCAAGTCTGGATGAAATGTCTGCAGTAAGTTGCCTTGGCAACCTCTGGCATTGGAGATGGACTGAGGTAGGGCCACCCTGGACGTGTTTACCTTCTTTAGGTTGAGAACAACTACTTCAGCAGAGGAGTAATTATCCAAAGAATTATATGTTAGTGCTTAGAAACTCATGTGTGGAGCTGTCTGGTTGCAAAGACATATTGGGGACATTCGGAAAGCTTCCCTGGGAGTGCATTTCTCCCATTGGTTACCATTGGCTTTGATGTTTGTTACTCACATTTGATTGCTTTTTTATTTGCTTTCTTTATTTGTTTTAGGCTGTCCAGCATGTCTTTGTCCTTCCCGTGGAGTATAGCCTGTCTAACACCGCTCTGACTGTCTCCTTGTATTTTCCCTGAAGTGCTCGCTTTCTGCGAACACTGGTTTTCTTTTTCGTAAGGCACTCCAGGAGAGTACATGTTTAGGTTTCGCCTACACGGCACTTGCGCTGTGCTTGCAAAATCCCTTTTAACAAAAAAAAAACCTTAAATGGGTCTTAAAGCCTGCCCATTACTTACCTTAACTTACCATTGGTTGGCTCCAACTCTCGTTTCCTTTCTTCCTGTTGGTCAGCGCCTCCTCCTGCATCCAGTTTCTTGCTCTGCTTTTTGTCCTTGCTGTGGAGTTTGGACCAAATACTGCTTCTGACGGCCAGTGTCCTCCCACTGGTCGCACACTTTATTATTATTATTTTTACTTTCCAGCATCTGCATTTTGTTTGTTGCTTCCCTGTCCCTACCACCACCTCACTTCTGTTGCTGCACACCCCTTCCCAGTTCCCTGCTGGCCTGTCCCTTCCACCACCTCACTCTTGTCACTGCATGCCCCTTTCCTAACCCGTCGCTAGTCATAGCTTTCATTATATAGCGCGAAATCGACTGGAAGGATTACGAGCGCTTTACATGAGTGCTAGCTAAAATACACAAGGACACATTACAGTATACAAGCATGAGGAGATTAAGTGATTTTCCCAGAATCACAGGATGGTGAGCCAGTGCCGAGACTCGAACCTGGTCTCCCAGCTCAAAAGTCAGTAGCTCTAATCGTAACACCACAGCCTCTCCTAGCTCAGTGTTCCAGCTAGCTACACACTGGTGACTGCAATGGGCATTTGTTCAAGAATATAAACTGCCTATTAAGTATAGGGAAAATAACAATTTTAACTTGTTTGCACGTGCATAGCTTAAAGAAACAAAGGTGCTCTGACGCGGTCTGACCCTGTCATATCTCAGTTTTTTATTTTTTACTTTAAGTTATGTAGCACAGCAGCCCATACCGCTGTGCAACGTTTAAAAAATAAACAAATGGCAAAAGCTATAGATCTCAAATAGAACCTATTGCCTTTGCCAATGCTTGTTCTTTCAGTTGTCTCCTTCTGTGCTAGTCGACAGCAATAAATGTGTTGTATCTTTCTGCTTGACTGGCTATTCTTATCTCTATCACTACCAGTTCGGCACTCTTGCAAGCCTGTGAGGAACAATGTTCTGTCTACCAGCTGGTTTATTTTGTTCAGTGCTCTTAACTAATAGCATTACTTAATTCTCTTCCTCAGTTTCAGGCACATGCATTAGGTGCTGGAAGTAGTGGGTTAGAGGGTGCTGAAGCAGCCCCCCAGAAAACGTGATGGAGTTCAGAAGTGACCCAGCCTCTACACCACTCTAAGCCATCTGTTCCACTCCACTCCACTCTACAACACTCCACTTCACTGTATGCCATTCCACACTATGCCACTCCACAACACTTTACACCACTCCACTCTAGGACACTCTACTCCACTTTACTACTCCACGCCACTTTACTCCACTGTACGCCACCCAAGTCTACGCCACTCCACTCTACTCAACTCCACAGCACTCTACTCCACTCTGACACTCTTCGGCTCTACACTCACACCAGCGGCATGTAAGAGGCATCTTTTGCTTTTTACTTGGCTGTTCTGTTTTAAATTCTTTTAAAAACCTTGTTCATTTAAAAAATATATTTTGATAATTTTTGCTGGGATTCCACTGAGGAAGGTTGTGAAAGTGTTTTGAGGCGTCGTTGAATTTACTTTACAATGGGGCTTTGTCATGCTCTGATTTGCACGGTAGATCTGATTTTCTGCACATTAATGGTGACAGTTTAACTCCACCGTGTTAGACTGGAAATATGTCTGGCTGACTCCTTCTAGCATTGTGCGAGTTAAGTTAGCATTTGCGGCACCATTTTGTATCCAGCCGCCATTTTGTGTCATGATCGAAATGAAGCTTCTGTCTCATACTGTCTGCCTCAGCAGAAAGCAGCCTTGATTGTTTCTTTTTTATCATTCAAGGTTGAGCTTCGTTGCACTAATGAATAGCTCGTTCTGTGTTTGCATGCCTTTCCTCGTATGTAGCCCTGCTCCCACTCTCAGAGAGACGGGCACGGGCTGAGTGACCTTGAAGTTAAGAAAGTGTGTACTCGGTCTCAGGATGGTAGCTCATCCTTCTGTACCTCCTTTGTTCAACTGTGCCCAGGCTGGAAAATTCCAGTCTGGGCGTGTCTTAGGGGTGTTGGAAAATGTATATCTGACTTTACCTTGTGAACGGGGGTCAGTCCCTCGGCAGCTGTCTAAGGAGGCTGGTCAGACTAGACTCCGCTCGAGCGAATACTAATAAAATAACTTTGGTTTGTATTCTCTACTGTCTGACGGACTCTTCATTTGTGTGGAAGGCTGAGAGGTGGTCATGAGTGACCCGGGTGGCCCTAATCAGGTCACTTCCTTCAGTTGGCGCCCGAACAGGGACCCCATCGGGTGAGTGACCCATCTTTGCCCGCGGACGGGTGAGGAGGACGGGGCCACGTCGGGTCGGACGGGCGGATCGGGGATCCCTGCACGATAGAGTCCCGAACTCGCTGCTGCCCCGTCTGTCTGACCAGGCGGTGCCTCGGCCAGTGGTTATCCCGGCTGGGGTCCTGAACGACGAAACCCTTTGATCTGACCGTTTGGTCCGAAGAGTCGGCAGTGGAGAATAACTACGTTTGACCTGAGTGCACCAGGTGAGTTTGCTGTGGGCCATGGCGCCGCTTTTGTTTGAGTTTGGTACGGTCTGAGGATCGTTTTTGGACAAGCGCTTGAATTTGTTTGAATTCTTTGTGAACATGGTGTTGCTTTGATCCGGTTTTGGTGAGGTCTGTGGACCGATTTTGGTAAGATATTTGAAATTATCTGCTCGGCATCGTTAGTGAACGCGTTTTCGTTTCAAGATGCCTTGTTTTAGTCGACTATGTTGTGTGAATTGTCGTTGTTGTTCTACTGATGCTCGATTGGAGGAAAGGCAGCCTGCGCCTCCAGAGGGCACCCCGAATTTCGACATGTACGTCAAGCACGGCCTTGGCCCTGTTATGTTTAGTACATTATGGCACAAATATACAAGGGACAATGCTGAGTTGCAGTGGCCGTTAACAGGTACCTTTGATGAACAAAAACTGAATTTCCTGCAGGATAAATTTGCAAAACAGAGTAGGCAGTCGATGTTTGATTATCTTCAGGTATGGCAGAAGGAAGCTAAGCAGAGGCGAATGTAGGCAGAAAAAGATGCCCGAAAAGGGAGAATGCAGACAGTGACGCAGAAAGCAGTAGCGTATGATAGAGAGAAAGTAGAAAAGGGTATAGAGTGTGCTGATAGAAAGTTTCGATTCCAATGTGACAAATCTTATGTTGCCCGAGAGGAAGGCGATACATTTGTGGAGGAGTTGTTAGACACCCGACCTCCGCCTCCATATGCCCCGCAGAGAATATACCCTGCTGTGCCAAAGCCCCAGTCTGTCTCTTCTGCCCCCGCTGTTTCTGTCTCTTCTGTCATTGATTCAGTTGCTTCTTCCGCTGGACCTCCTGTCAATTCTGTGGCTTCGCCCTCTGCGCCTGCTATGACTGCTGGGCTCCTTGCTACGCCTATCATGTCCATGTCTTCTCTTTCTCCGGTCCTTACGCCCACAACGCAGCCATTAACGACATTGGTGCCTACCCACTCGGTTACTACCCCTTCCCTCACTCCCCGGCAGTACTAGGTAGTGGAACGCCTGTTCGCGGACTGGGGGATGGGGGCTGGGCGACAGCTAGGGAGGGGTTGGTACGAATTTTAATACGATCTGAAGTGGGGGAGGAAGAAAAGAAGGCGATAGCGAATCAGGCCGCTCAGTGGGCCCGTCATCCCATCTATAGTACTGAAGATTTGTGGAGTGTGATGAGGGATTATGAGCTGTTTGTGCAGCAGCATGCCCTTAAGCACATGTCGGCTACGCTGATCGGATTGCGGGAACAGTGCTTCAATGCTATGGCGCCCCAGATTATTTATGATATCAGAGATAACGTATACGTTGCTGGTATGGCGCCTGAGGAGGTTTTCGGAAATGTTGCAACAGTGGTAGCTTACCGTGGTAGGCTGTTTGAGAAGAGCCCGAACACAGTATCCCAGTTTCCAAAGAGGGAAGTCCACCCCATATATCACCCTGAGTTGCCAGAGCTTCGAGATCAGCATGATGCTGTCATTTGACCAAAGGTAGAGGCCCGCTTCCAAGAACAGTGGGTCTATACGCCATGGAAGAGAAGTGAGGTGTTATCCCTTAAGACTCAGTTACCTGACCCTAGGAAAAATCCTACTGCATACTATAAGGAATTGACAGAAGCTGCTTCATCGACAGTAATGACACTTGCGGATATGGAAATGTTTTTTGGGTTGCTGGTGCCCGTCGACATTTGGAGGCAGGTGCACACGCAGGATCATGCTGTAGAATTGGGTGGTACATGGGATCAGATTAAAGCATGGTATAAGGAAAGGAAGCCTGGAGAGAAGCCAAAGTCCGAGATTTTAGCTTTACCTGGCCGAATTATTACCTATATGCACTCCCTTATTCCTCCGAGAAGGTTAGATTGGGACAAGTTAGCGGCATGTCGTCAGAAGAAAGATGAGAGTGTGTCCAATTTTTTCACGCGGTTCGAGGGTGTGTTTTGGGATTTCAGTGGACAGGATTTGTCAGTAGAAGGGGGTGTCCACCTATCCCGTATCAGAAGGGTCATCAGTACAGAAGACATTGATCAAACAAATACTACCCTACAGCAGTTCACTGATGCCATGAAGGGTATCGTTCCTTTCTGGGGCCCTATGTCCAATAGCCTTAATATCCGCCGCCTCACTAGGGTGGTGGAAGGGGGTTATTAATACCACAGCTGGGATTCTAACAAACATTACAGCTGAGCTCCAGGCTACGAGGCTTGTTGCTCTTCAGAACAGGATATTGTTAGACGCCATCCTTGCTGATCGTGGTGGGGCCTTTCGCGTTATCGGTAGTAGTTGTTGTGTATACATACCGGATCACGCTCCGAATGTATATGCTGTGATACAGAAGTTGCACAGGCTGGCATCCGACATTCACGAAGAGAATTGGTACTTGGACCCTTTATGGCTGGTTGTGGGGTTTAGTGGCATCCTGGGGTTGGAAGATCCTTATCTTTCTGGTAGTAATTGCTGGTGTTATTTTAACGTGTTGCTTATGCATCCATTGCCTTCCTGCTTGTTGTGCTTACTGTATTGGGAAGTTAACACCTACACCAAAGGCCCCCATGCATGATGCTAAGTCTTCGACTATGATGATGCAAGCTGTCCATCATTTAATGGCCATCGATGAAGGCAATTTTGAGTACTGATAATGTGTGAATAAGAAGAGTACCAGTAGTTTTTTTATGTGAACACTTATTACCCTCCTATGCATTAGGCAAAATAGTTAGCAAATGCTAAAAGGAGGGTCTGTTAGACTGGAAATAGGTCTGGCTGACTCCTTCTAGCATTGTGCGAGTTAAGTTAGCATTTGCGGCACCATTTTGTATTCAGCCGCCATTTTGTGTCATGATCGAAATGAAACTTCTGTCTCATACTGTCTGCCTCAGCAGAAAGCGGCCTTGATTGTTTCTTTTTATCATTCAAGGTAGAGCTTTGTTGCACTAATGAATAGCTCGTTCTGTGTTTGCATGCCTTTCCTCGTATGTAGCCCTGCTCCCACTCTCAGAGAGATGGGCACGGGCTGAGTGACCTTGAAGTTAAGAAAGTGTGTACCTGGTCTCAGGATGGTAGCTCATCCTTCTGTACCTCCTTTGTTCAACTGTGCCCAGGCTGGAAAATTCCAGTCTGGGCGTGTCTTAGGGGTGTTGGAAAATGTTTATCTGACTTTACCTTGTGAACGGGGGTCAGTCCCACGGCAGCTATCTAAGGAGTCTTGTCAGACTGGACTCCGCTCTAGCGAATACTAATAAAATAACTTTGGTTTGTATTCTCTACTGTCTGACCGACTCTTCATTTGTATGGAAGGCTGAGAGGTGGTCGTGAGTGACCCAGGTGGCCCTAATCGGGTCACTTCCTTCAACCACGACGCCATTGCTTTCCCGCTCCATTGTTTTGCAGTGGGCGGAGCAGCTTGTTCTCCCTCACCCAGACACTACTTAAACATGATCAAAACGTGGATGCACTGCTGGTGCAGCGAAGGCAAGCCTGTCTGCACCCGTCAGCATCCGGAAGCAACCAGCACCAGCCACTCTGTCCATTTTTCGAGAGACACTAGGGTAAGATTGATATACTCTAAAGATGATTTACTAGCCCTTAACACCTTTACGATTTGCCCCAATATACTGAACCCTCGTGAGGTGGACATTGCCCCTACGTGCACTCATCGGCTTTGAGATAAAAACATGTCCGACAATGGATCCTTCCTGGAGCCCCCCAACCCCTCATAAAGGTAAAGACCCCATTAAAGCATACCTTATTAGCGCACGCTTCCTTCAAAAGCACGTGATGTGTACACAACCTTCTTTGTGATGAGAGGCCCGATTTGCTTCTTATCAGAGAAACTTGGTTGTCGGTTTCATACATACCAATTATGGAAATGGCCATTCGCTCTGGATATAAGATTCAGAACCTCTGCCGTGCCAATGGGAGAGGAGGTGGTATCACTATCAAGATTCACAACCTAGACCACGCCAATGGGAGATGAGGTGGTATCACTATCGAGATTCAGAACCTCAACCACGCCAATGGGAGAGGAGGTGGTATCACTATCAAGATTCAGAACCTCGACCGCGCCAATGGCAGAGGAGGTGGTATCACTATCAAGATTCAGAACCTCGACCGTGCCAATGGCAGAGGAGGTGGTATCACTATTAAGATTCAGAACCTCTACTGCGCCAATGGGAGAGGAGGTGGTATCCCTATCAAGATTCAGAACCTCGACCGCGCCAATGGGAGAGGAAGTGGTATCACTATCAAGATTCAGAACCTCGAACGTGCCAATGGGAGAGGAGGTGGTATCACTATCAAGATTCAGAACCTCGAACGTGCCAATGGGAGAGGAGGTGGTATCACTATCAAGATTCAGAACCTGTACCATGCCAATGGGAGAGGAGGTAGTATCACTATCAAGATTCAGAACCTGTACCATGCCAATGGGAGAGGAGGTGGTATCACTATCAAGATTCATAACCTAGACCACGCCAATGGGAGAGGAGGTGGTATCACTATCAAGATTCAGAACCTAGACCACGCCAATGGGAGAGGAGGTGGTATCACTATCAAGTTTCAGAACCTCGACTGCGCCAGTGGGAGAGGAGGTGGTATCACTATCAAGATTCAGAACCTAGACCACGCCAATGGGAGAGGAGGTGGTATCACTATCAAGATTCAGAACCTCGAATGCGCCAATGGGAGAGGAGGCGGTATCACTATCAAGATTCAGAACCTAGACCACGCCAATGGGAGAGGAGCTGGTATCACTATCAAGATTCAGAACCTCGAACGTGCCAATGGGAGAGGAGGTGGTATCACTGTCAAGATTCAGAACCTCGAATGCGCCAATGGGAGAGGAGGTGGTATCACTATCAAGATTCAGAACCTAGACCATGCCAATGGGAGAGGAGGTGGTATCACTATCAAGATTCAGAACCTCGAATGCGCCAATGGGAGAGGAGGTGGTATCACTATCAAGATTCAGAACCTCGACCACGCCAATGGGCGAGCAGGTGGTATCACTATCAAGATTCAGAACATCGACCACGCCAATGGGAGAGCAGGTGGTATCACTATCAAGATTCAGAACCTGTACCATGCCAACGGGAGAGGATGTGGTATCACTATCAAGATTCAAAACTTTGACCGCGCCAATGGGAGAGGAGGTGGTATCACTATCAAGATTCAGAACCTAGACCACGCCAATGGGAGAGGAGGTGGTATCACTATCAAGATTCACAACCTCGAATGCGCCAATGTGAGAGGAGGTGATATCACTATCAAGATTCAGAACCTCGACTGCGCCAATGGGAGAGGAGGTGGTATCACTATCAAGATTCAGAACCTCGAATGCGCCAATGGGAGAGGAGGTGGTATCACTATCAAGATTCAGAACCTCGACCGCGCCAATGGAAGAGGAGGTGGTATCACTGTCAAGATTCAGAACCTCGAATGCGCCAATGGGAGAGGAGGTGGGATCACTATCAAGACTCAGAACCTAGACCACGCCAATGGGAGAGGAGGTGGTATCACTATCAAGATTCAGAACCTCGAATGCGCCAATGGGAGAGGAGGTGGTATCACTATCAAGATTCAGAACCTAGACCACGCCAATGGGAGAGGAGGTGGTATCAATATCAAGATTCAGAACCTCGAACGTGCCAATGGGAGAGAAGGTGGTATCACTGTCAAGATTCAGAACCTCGAATGCGCCAATGGGAGAGGAGGTGGTATCACTATGAAGATTCAGAACCTGTACCATGCCAATTGGAGATGAGGTGGTATCACTATCGAGATTCAGAACCTCGAATGCGCCAATGGGAGAGGAGGTGGTATCACTGTCAAGATTCAGAACCTCGAATGCGCCAATGGGAGAGGAGGTGGTATCACTGTCAAGATTCAGAACCTCGAATGCGCCAATGGGAGAGGAGGTGGTATCACTATCAAGATTCAGAACCTCGAACGTGCCAATGGGAGAGGAGGTGGTATCACTATCAAAATTCAGAACCTCGACCGCGCCAATGGGAGAGGAGGTGGTATCACTATCAAGATTCAGAACCTCGACCGCGCCAATGGGAGAGGAGGTGGTATCACTATCGAGATTCAGAACCTCTGCCGTGCCAATGGGAGAGGAGGTGGTATCACTATCAAGATTCACAACCTAGACCAAGCCAATGGGAGAGGAGGTGGTATCACTATCAAGATTCACAACCTAGACCAAACCAATGGGAGAGGAGGTGGTATCACTATCAAGATTCAGAACCTCGAATGCGCCCATGGGAGAAGAGGTGGTATCACTATCAAGATTCAGAACCTCTACCGCGCCAATGGGAGAGAAGGTGGTATCACTATCAAGATTCAGAACCTCTACCGCGCCAATGGCAGAGGAGGTGGTATCACTATCAAGATTCAGAACCTCGAACGTGCCAATGGGAGAGGAGGTGGTATCACTATCAAGATTCCGAACCTCTACCGCGCCAATGGGAGAGGAGGTGGTATCACTATAAAGATTCAGAACCTCTACCGCACCAATGGCAGAGGAGGTGGTATCACTATCAAGATTCAGAACCTCGAACGCGCCAATGGGAGAGGAGGTGGTATCACTATCAAGATTCAGAACCTCGAACGTGCCAATGGGAGAGGAGGTGGTATCACTATCAAGATTCAGAACCTCGAACGTGCCAATGGGAGAGGAGGTGGTATCACTATCAAGATTCAGAACCTAGACCACGCCAATGGGAGAGGAGGTGGTATCACTATCAAGATTCAGAACCTCGAACGTGCCAATGGGAGAGGAGGTGGTATCACTATCAAGATTCAGAACCTCGAACGTGCCAATGGGAGAGGAGGTGGTATCACTATCCTTTTCAAGCACATATGTTCGTGCTCTACTTTTCTGGTAGCTGACCTACTTGAGGCGGAATGTTTAGGCTTCTGTGTAGTATTGTACGTCCAGCCGTCTGTTAGTGGCATTTTGATTTATAAGCCACCTAGTCCAGTGGGCCCCTTCTTGAGCTCCCTCAGTGAGGCAGTTTCTCATGCACCTATGATTTTCTCGCATTGTATCATATTAGGAAACTTTCACTTCCACTGGGACTCCCCCTCTGACACACATATGATTAGCCTAAAGGACACTATGTCCCCTCTAGGCCTCTCGCAAGCAATCCCAAACCCACGTACTGTAGGAGCCATACTATAGACCAAGTTTTCTCTAATAAAAGTTTAAGCTTGTCCGACCCCGAATCTGTCGTTCGAAGGACCCAGGGAAGAGCCTTGACTAATGTACTGTTTGTTCCAAGTATGTGTAACCATGAGAACTGTACAAATGCCTCTGATTTCTCTTTGCGCCTAGTCCGCTCAAACTTATGTGTAGATTCAACCGCGATAGTCACTTTGTTATATACTTACCCTACATGGCCAATGTGGAATGCTATGCAATGTGTATTGTGTATTCATGCTTTGTTTCATGTTTTGTTTTATTTGAAAAACGCAATAAAAATAAATAAAAAAAAAAAAAGCTTGTCCGACCCCTTCCTCTTCCATGGACAGACCATCACCTGATCCATTTAATTTGGTATGCTGCCCTACATGGAAGCCGAGAAAATCTCCCCGCCCCGGACCAAACTCGACCTTACTCCAGGATCACGCGGAACAGCCCCTGAGTGCCCTGGAAAACACAATGCCAAATCTTCTGGGACCACTTGAGTTGGACGTGCAGGAGTTCAACAAGTGGATTTGTTCCTCGATGGAATAATTGTCCTCCCTCCCCGGACGAATGCTGGCAGAGCTAACATCTCTTGCCCCTGGTTCAATTATACCCTGAAACAGGAGAAAAAATATGCAAAAAGGCTGAAAGAGCCTGGTGCAAGAACTACAGCTCTGATTATAAATCCAAGTAAAAAACGGCGCTTAGAATTACTCAAGTCTAATCAATGCCACTAAAAGGAAATTCTATATGGGAAGGATTGAAAGGGTAGAAAACAAACCAAATGAAATCTTTAAAATAGCAACAAAAAATCCAGATTCGGTGGTCTGCCACCGAAGCAAGGTCCTCTCCGCCAAGTGGTGTGAACAACTGGCCTGTGATTTTTCAGAATAGAATTGAGGGAATTCGGAAAAGCTTAACCAAAACAGGATACTCTGATAATGGCTCTTTGCCCCCTGCTAGGCCCCCAGGTATTGCCTCCTGCCCCCTCTGCTCTTTATACACCATTTCTATGGACATTTCTAGAATGGCCATATTAAACCTTAAGTCAGGCTCCCCTTCCTATCCCTGCCCCCCTTTTCTTCTAGCTCTGGGAGTGGATGTCATTAATCCAATCATGAACTCCCTGTTGAACATGTCACTGGCATCAGGATAGGGCCAGATGTACGACCATTGAATTTTGCGACTCTCAAATTGCGACAATTGCGAGTTGCAATTTGCGAGTCACAAAATTCAATGTACAACAGTGTCTCAGACACTGTTTGCGATTCCCAATGGGGTTGCAAATTGCATGCCTCATGAATAGTAATGAGGCTGTCGCAATTTGTGATCCCATTGGGCATGGCTAGCACTCCCAGGGATGGTGGCCTGCTGGGGTCATCAGACCACCATGTCTGGGACTGCTTTGTCAATAAAGCAGTTTTTTTTTTTTTTTAAAAGCAGCCCGTTTTCTTTAAAGGAAAACGGGATGCATTTAAAAAAGAAAAATTAAACTTTTCAATTTCATTTTTTAAGGACAGGCTGCCTACTCTTAAAAAATATTTGCGCACCCATTCACAAAGGGGAAGGGGTCCCCTGGGGACCCCTTCCCGTTTGCGAATGGTTTACCACCTACTTAAAGTAGGTGGTAAACTGCGAGTTTTTTGCGACCGCCACTCACTCTATGCCTCTCCACTCTATGCCATGACACTCTACTCTTCTCTATGCCACTGCACTCTGACACTACTCCACTCTGCGTCACTCAACTCTGTCACTTCACTCATCAACCGCTACGCCACTCCACTCATCGATATTCTACGCCACTCCACTCTACCACACTGTAAGCCACTCCACACCACTCTACGCCACTCCATTCTCTGATACTCTGCGCCACTCTACTCTACAACAATCTACTCTGTACTACTCCACAACACTCTACAACACTGCATGCTATGCCACTCCACTCTGACACTACTCCACTCTATGCCACTCCACTCTTCGACATTCTATGCCACTCTATGCCACTTCACTCTACGCCACTCCACTCTGGTACGCTCTTCTGCACTCTACGCCACTCCACTCTACACCTTGCCACTCCACTCTACTACACTCCACAACACTCTACTCAACTCCACAACATTCTACTCAACTCCACGACACTACTCCACTTGCAACACGTCACTCTATGAAACTCTACTCCACTCTACAGCACTTCACTCCGCAACACGCTACTCCACTCTATGCCACACCATGCCACTTTACAGCACTCTGCTCCACGAAACTATACTCCACTTTGACACTCTACTCCACTTTATGCCACTCCACTCTAAGCCACTCCTCTGTACGCCACTCCACTGTATGCCACTCCACTTTACAGCACTCTAAGCCACTCCACTTTGTGACGCTCTATGCTGCTCCACTCAACAGCATTCCACTTTACAATTCACTCTACGACACCCCACAACACTCTACTACACTCTACGACACTGTACCCCCTCTGACATTCTACGACACTCCAATCTACTACACTCTATGCCACAACACTTTTCTCCACTCTACGCCACTCCACTCTATGCCACAGTACGACACTCTACTCTGCTTTACGACACTCCACTTTGCGGCACTCTACTTTATGCAGCTCCGCTCTACACCATTCCACCCCTCTCTGCTCCACTCTACTCCGCTCTGCAATTCTATGCAACTCATTATATTGTATTGTATTCTAAATGTATTGTAATTGCATTTATATAGCGCTTACTACCCCTGACGAGGCATCAAAGTGCTTTTTCGGTGAGTAGCACGCTACTCCGCAACCCATAAAAGGATTAGTGGTGAATTAGTATAGTGAAAATAGGGAAGTAATTCGAGTGGTGGATATGTTAGCCAGTTATTTGGATTGAGAAGGGAAAGAGTTTGGATTTATATAGCGCTTGCTACCCCTGATGGGGGGTTGAAGTGCTTTTTTTCGGTGAGTAGCACACTACTCTGGAACCCCTAAGGTGTTAGTGGTAAATTAGTATAGTGAAATATGAAAGTAATTTGAGTGGTGGATATGTTAGTCCATTATTTGGATTGAAAAGGATAATGGAGGGATAGAAGGGAAGGATTTAGATTTTTTGGGGGGATCTCATAGCAGTAGGAGGAGGCTTGAAGTGAGTAAAAGGGAGGTGGAGGGGGGTGAGTAAAAGGGAGGTTGAGGGGGAAGAGTCAGAGGGAGGGTTTAGAAAGGCTTGTTTTGGAGTAAGTAAATCAAAACATCTTCACAATCACATAATATATAAAAACAGAGAACTCTGTACTGCAAACGTTATTGACAATTGTACCAATACATTCATAAATATATCTTAAAATCAAACATATATGCAATAAAAACTAATTCCAAGATAAAACAACAACAAAAAATGTTTTTTTTTAAAACGTCAATGATTACTATAGCAAAATATTGCACATATTGCGAATTAAAGTGTCAGCGTGCATAATTAGTAATTCCATAGCTCAAGGACAATAATAAAGTGCATCAATTAGGACTGACCCTAGGGTTGTCTCAATTATTACATTGCTTAATTATTAACCGGATAGCATATGAACTTGTTCTACTAGTTATTAAACTATACAGAGGATCGCTTGGGTTCAGGTGAAACAAGTTATGCTATAAATAGTAATTCCATTGATGAAACAATGTTATATATATTATTTATTTTTTCTTTTTAAAAGAAAACATCAAGTTACTATAGCAAGATACTACACCTACTTTGTGTTAAAGTGCCAGTGCGTCATAAATTGTAATTTCATAGGTCGAGAAGACATCAACGATTACTATGGCAAGATACTACACCTACTTTGTGTTAAAGTGCCAGTGCGTCATAAATTGTAATTTCATAGGTCGAGAAGACATCAACGATTACTATGGCAAGATACTACACCTACTTTGTGTTAAAGTGCCAGTGCGCCATAAATTGTAATTTCATAGGTCGAGAAGACATCAACGATTACTATGGCAAGATATTACACCTATTTCGTGTTAAAGTGCAAATGTGCCATAAATTGCAATTTAATAGTTCAAGAAAACATCAACGATTACTATGGCAAGATACTACACCTACTTTGTGTTAAAGTGCCAGTGCGTCATAAATTGTAATTTCATAGGTCGAGAAGACATCAACGATTACTATGGCAAGATACTACACCTACTTTGTGTTAAAGTGCCAGTGCGCCATAAATTGTAATTTCATAGGTCGAGAAGACATCAACGATTACTATGGCAAGATATTACACCTATTTCGTGTTAAAGTGCAAATGTGCCATAAATTGCAATTTAATAGTTCAAGAAAACATCAACGATTACTATGGCAAGATACTACACCTACTTTGTGTTAAAGTGCCAAGTGCGTCATAAATTGTAATTTCATAGGTCGAGAAGACATCAACGATTACTATGGCAAGATACTACACCTACTTTGTGTTAAAGTGCCAGTGCGCCATAAATTGTAATTTCATAGGTCGAGAAGACATCAACGATTACTATGGCAAGATACTACACCTACTTTGTGTTAAAGTGCCAGTGCGCCATAAATTGTAATTTCATAGGTCGAGAAGACATCAACGATTACTATGGCAAGATATTACACCTATTTCGTGTTAAAGTGCAAATGTGCCATAAATTGCAATTTAATAGTTCAAGAAAACATCAACGATTACTATGGCAAGATACTACACCTACTTTGTGTTAAAGTGCCAGTGCGTCATAAATTGTAATTTCATAGGTCGAGAAGACATCAACGATTACTATGGCAAGATACTACACCTACTTTGTGTTAAAGTGCCAGTGCGCCATAAATTGTAATTTCATAGGTCGAGAAGACATCAACGATTACTATGGCAAGATACTACACCTACTTTGTGTTAAAGTGCCAGTGCGCCATAAATTGTAATTTCATAGGTCGAGAAGACATCAACGATTACTATGGCAAGATACTACACCTACTTTGTGTTAAAGTGCCAGTGCGTCATAAATTGTAATTTCATAGGTCGAGAAGACATCAACGATTACTATGGCAAGATATTACACCTATTTCGTGTTAAAGTGCAAATGTGCCATAAATTGCAATTTAATAGTTCAAGAAAACATCAACGATTACTATGGCAAGATACTACACCTACTTTGTGTTAAAGTGCCAGTGCGTCATAAATTGTAATTTCATAGGTCGAGAAGACATCAACGATTACTATGGCAAGATACTACACCTACTTTGTGTTAAAGTGCCAGAGCGTCATAAATTGTAATTTCATAGGTCGAGAAGACATCAACGATTACTATGGCAAGATACTACACCTACTTTGTGTTAAAGTGCCAGTGCGTCATAAATTGTAATTTCATAGGTCGAGAAGACATCAACGATTACTATGGCAAGATATTACACCTATTTCGTGTTAAAGTGCAAATGTGCCATAAATTGCAATTTAATAGTTCAAGAAAACATCAACGATTACTATGGCAAGATACTACACCTACTTTGTGTTAAAGTGCCAGTGCGTCATAAATTGTAATTTCATAGGTCTAGAAGACATCAACGATTACTATGGCAAGATACTACACCTACTTTGTGTTAAAGTGCCAGTGCGCCATAAATTGTAATTTCATAGGTCGAGAAGACATCAACAATTACTATGGCAAGATACTACACCTACTTTGTGTTAAAGTGCCAGTGCGCCATAAATTGTAATTTCATAGGTCGAGAAGACATCAACGATTACTATGGCAAGATACTACACCTACTTTGTGTTAAAGTGCCAGTGCGTCATAAATTGTAATTTCATAGGTCGAGAAGACATCAACGATTACTATGGCAAGATATTACACCTATTTCGTGTTAAAGTGCAAATGTGCCATAAATTGCAATTTAATAGTTCAAGAAAACATCAACGATTACTATGGCAAGATACTACACCTACTTTGTGTTAAAGTGCCAGTGCGTCATAAATTGTAATTTCATAGGTCGAGAAGACATCAACGATTACTATGGCAAGATACTACACCTACTTTGTGTTAAAGTGCCAGTGCGCCATAAATTGTAATTTCATAGGTCGAGAAGACATCAACGATTACTATGGCAAGATACTACACCTACTTTGTGTTAAAGTGCCAGTGCGTCATAAATTGTAATTTCATAGGTCGAGAAGACATCAACGATTACTATGGCAAGATATTACACCTATTTCGTGTTAAAGTGCAAATGTGCCATAAATTGCAATTTAATAGTTCAAGAAAACATCAACGATTACTATGGCAAGATACTACACCTACTTTGTGTTAAAGTGCCAGTGCGTCATAAATTGTAATTTCATAGGTCGAGAAGACATCAACGATTACTATGGCAAGATACTACACCTACTTTGTGTTAAAGTGCCAGAGCGTCATAAATTGTAATTTCATAGGTCGAGAAGACATCAACGATTACTATGGCAAGATACTACACCTACTTTGTGTTAAAGTGCCAGTGCGTCATAAATTGTAATTTCATAGGTCGAGAAGACATCAACGATTACTATGGCAAGATACTACACCTACTTTGTGTTAAAGTGCCAGAGCGTCATAAATTGTAATTTCATAGGTCGAGAAGACATCAACGATTACTATGGCAAGATACTACACCTACTTTGTGTTAAAGTGCCAGTGCGTCATAAATTGTAATTTCATAGGTCGAGAAAACATCAACGATTACTATGGCAAGATACTACACCTACTTTGTGTTAAAGTGCCAGTGCGTCATAAATTGTAATTTCATAGGTCGAGAAAACATCAACGATTACTATGGCAAGATACTACACCTACTTTGTGTTAAAGTGCCAGTGCGTCATAAATTGTAATTTCATAGGTCGAGAAAACATCAACGATTACTATGGCAAGATACTACACCTACTTTGTGTTAAAGTGCCAGAGCGTCATAAATTGTAATTTCATAGGTCGAGAAGACATCAACGATTACTATGGCAAGATACTACACCTACTTTGTGTTAAAGTGCCAGTGCGTCATAAATTGTAATTTCATAGGTCGAGAAGACATCAACGATTACTATGGCAAGATACTACACCTACTTTGTGTTAAAGTGCCAGAGCGTCATAAATTGTAATTTCATAGGTCGAGAAGACATCAACGATTACTATGGCAAGATACTACACCTACTTTGTGTTAAAGTGCCAGTGCGTCATAAATTGTAATTTCATAGGTCGAGAAGACATCAACGATTACTATGGCAAGATACTACACCTACTTTGTGTTAAAGTGCCAGAGCGTCATAAATTGTAATTTCATAGGTCGAGAAGACATCAACGATTACTATGGCAAGATACTACACCTACTTTGTGTTAAAGTGCCAGTGCGTCATAAATTGTAATTTCATAGGTCGAGAAGACATCAACGATTACTATGGCAAGATACTACACCTACTTTGTGTTAAAGTGCCAGAGCGTCATAAATTGTAATTTCATATGTCGAGAAGACATCAACGATTACTATGGCAAGATACTACACCTACTTTGTGTTAAAGTGCCAGTGCGTCATAAATTGTAATTTCATAGGTCGAGAAAACATCAACGATTACTATGGCAAGATACTACACCTACTTTGTGTTAAAGTGCCAGTGCGTCATAAATTGTAATTTCATAGGTCGAGAAAACATCAACGATTACTATGGCAAGATACTACACCTACTTTGTGTTAAAGTGCCAGAGCGTCATAAATTGTAATTTCATAGGTCGAGAAGACATCAACGATTACTATGGCAAGATACTACACCTACTTTGTGTTAAAGTGCCAGTGCGTCATAAATTGTAATTTCATAGGTCGAGAAGACATCAACGATTACTATGGCAAGATACTACACCTACTTTGTGTTAAAGTGCCAGTGCGTCATAAATTGTAATTTCATAGGTCGAGAAGACATCAACGATTACTATGGCAAGATACTACACCTACTTTGTGTTAAAGTGCCAGAGCGTCATAAATTGTAATTTCATAGGTCGAGAAGACATCAACGATTACTATGGCAAGATACTACACCTACTTTGTGTTAAAGTGCCAGTGCGTCATAAATTGTAATTTCATAGGTCGAGAAGACATCAACGATTACTATGGCAAGATACTACACCTACTTTGTGTTAAAGTGCCAGTGCGTCATAAATTGTAATTTCATAGGTCGAGAAGACATCAACGATTACTATGGCAAGATACTACACCTACTTTGTGTTAAAGTGCCAGTGCGTCATAAATTGTAATTTCATAGGTCGAGAAGACATCAACGATTACTATGGCAAGATATTACACCTATTTCGTGTTAAAGTGCAAATGTGCCATAAATTGCAATTTAATAGTTCAAGAAAACATCAACGATTACTATGGCAAGATACTACACCTACTTTGTGTTAAAGTGCCAGTGCGTCATAAATTGTAATTTCATAGGTCGAGAAGACATCAACGATTACTATGGCAAGATACTACACCTACTTTGTGTTAAAGTGCCAGTGCGTCATAAATTGTAATTTCATAGGTCGAGAAGACATCAACGATTACTATGGCAAGATACTACACCTACTTTGTGTTAAAGTGCCAGTGCGTCATAAATTGTAATTTCATAGGTCGAGAAAACATCAACGATTACTATGGCAAGATACTACACCTACTTTGTGTTAAAGTGCCAGTGCGTCATAAATTGTAATTTCATAGGTCGAGAAGACATCAACGATTACTATGGCAAGATACTACACCTACTTTGTGTTAAAGTGCCAGTGCGTCATAAATTGTAATTTCATAGGTCGAGAAGACATCAACGATTACTATGGCAAGATACTACACCTACTTTGTGTTAAAGTGCCAGAGCGTCATAAATTGTAATTTCATAGGTCGAGAAGACATCAACGATTACTATGGCAAGATACTACACCTACTTTGTGTTAAAGTGCCAGTGCGTCATAAATTGTAATTTCATAGGTCGAGAAGACATCAACGATTACTATGGCAAGATACTACACCTACTTTGTGTTAAAGTGCCAGTGCGTCATAAATTGTAATTTCATAGGTCGAGAAGACATCAACGATTACTATGGCAAGATACTACACCTACTTTGTGTTAAAGTGCCAGTGCGTCATAAATTGTAATTTCATAGGTCGAGAAGACATCAACGATTACTATGGCAAGATATTACACCTATTTCGTGTTAAAGTGCAAATGTGCCATAAATTGCAATTTAATAGTTCAAGAAAACATCAACGATTACTATGGCAAGATACTACACCTACTTTGTGTTAAAGTGCCAGTGCGTCATAAATTGTAATTTCATAGGTCGAGAAGACATCAACGATTACTATGGCAAGATACTACACCTACTTTGTGTTAAAGTGCCAGTGCGTCATAAATTGTAATTTCATAGGTCGAGAAGACATCAACGATTACTATGGCAAGATACTACACCTACTTTGTGTTAAAGTGCCAGTGCGTCATAAATTGTAATTTCATAGGTCGAGAAAACATCAACGATTACTATGGCAAGATACTACACCTACTTTGTGTTAAAGTGCCAGTGCGTCATAAATTGTAATTTCATAGGTCGAGAAGACATCAACGATTACTATGGCAAGATACTACACCTACTTTGTGTTAAAGTGCCAGTGCGTCATAAATTGTAATTTCATAGGTCGAGAAGACATCAACGATTACTATGGCAAGATACTACACCTACTTTGTGTTAAAGTGCCAGAGCGTCATAAATTGTAATTTCATAGGTCGAGAAGACATCAACGATTACTATGGCAAGATACTACACCTACTTTGTGTTAAAGTGCCAGTGCGTCATAAATTGTAATTTCATAGGTCGAGAAGACATCAACGATTACTATGGCAAGATACTACACCTACTTTGTGTTAAAGTGCCAGTGCGTCATAAATTGTAATTTCATAGGTCGAGAAGACATCAACGATTACTATGGCAAGATACTACACCTACTTTGTGTTAAAGTGCCAGTGCGTCATAAATTGTAATTTCATAGGTCCAGGACGATAATGAAGTGCAACAAATAAATCTGTCCCAAAATTGATACAATAAGTCCAGTTTTACTACTAGGTATCTGACTGTGCAGGGTATCTCTTAAGTTCAGGCAATTCAAATTTAATACATCTCAAACTGGCGATACCAAGCGTTTTTCGGCTACATATAAAAATGTAATTAGCTGGCATAACAGCGGAATCGACTCACCAGATAACGACCTAACAAGTGCCTGGCGTGCTGATCTAACCCCCATCTTCAGAAATAGAGGTTTTAAAGAGAGACGCCGAATTGTAATCAGTTTCGGGCACACTCGTATTATATGAAGTAATGATTCTTGTGGCCATCCGCATAATCTGCAGTTGGTATCGGTCCACTGCTCAATCCAGGGCTGCATACACTCTTTTGCCGGATTTATTCCCATACGTAATTTTAAAAAGCTATTTTTTATTTTAGCAGAGAAGTATGCCGTCAAATAAGGCTGTATACGTAACGACTGATATGAATTAATCACATACCATGCATGCTTTTTCCCTGCTAACGCTTTTTTATCCAATTTAAGGGATTCAACTTTAATTTTTTTTTTTTTTTTAAATCAACTTATAGTTGGGCATTATCAATTCTTGAAGTACTTCTTGCAGATCAATATCCCTTAAGCACGTTGAAATATGGGATCTCCATTTAACAGTATGGGCAGACTTATTAATATCAATCCAGCAATAGTTCCCTAGGGAGGCAGGGGCAGCAGAAAAGATAGAGAACATACATTTCAAAAAAGCTCCGGCTGACACCAAGCTCTGCCTTTGGAGACCAAACTCTAGTCTTATTCCTGCTTGCCCTACTGATCTGGGGATCTCAAAAGTTGATTTAAAAACCTTGACCACCAATAAATCTAAAAGCTTTGCATCTTTCCCCTTGGTAATGGGTGAGCCGTTTAAAAGAGTTGGCTCTAGCTTAGCTTTCATGATTTTGAGAATATAGTCATAGGATTGACAATTTAACAATTTTTTAAAACTTTTAAAAGCTTGAATTAAAACCATTGTTTTTGCCCTTAGATCTTTAAAATGAAATTTAAAAGAAACTCTGTTATCAAACACCACCCCTAAATATCTGTATGTTTTGACAACATCAATTGGTCCTGCTCTGGCTCTCCAGGTATTAAACTTCTGCTTAGGGAGGCCAATTTTCATGATTTTTGTCTTTTTAACATTCAATTCGAGGCCATTTATTTGTATATAGTCATCAAAGGCATTAGTAAGACGTTGGAGACCAATAGGCGTGTGTCTCAGAAGAATAGTATCGTCTGCATATTGGATGTAGCTAATTTGGGCTTCCCCCAACCTTGGCACATAAGCATTTACAGAGTCTAAATGTTGAGCAAGATCTGATAGAAATAGGTTAAAAAGGCAAGGAGCGAGAACACACCCCTGCTTTAGGCCATTATATGTACTAATTTTCCTTGTTAATGAACTACCATCATCCAGCCTGACTTGGACCCAGGTATCCGTATACAGAAGAATAATGGCCCTCAACAGTTTCTCTGGGATTCCCCAACCAAAGTAATTTTTTCCATAACAGATTCCGCGGCACTGAATCGAAAGCTGCCTTTAAATCAATAAAGGCTATATATAAAATTTGTTTTTTCAAAACAGCTTTCTCTGCCATTAAAGTTAGTGCCAACAGGTTGTTAGTGGTAGATTGGTCAATCAAATGAGGGGGACTGAGGGCTTTTAGAGAGGTCCAGCATATATGCCCTAATCAAAGTACAAGCAAAAAGGATATGCAGTTCCTACAGGAGGAGAATGAAGGAGAGATCCCAGAAAAGAAATAGTAGGTTGTCCTCTAGAAAGGAAGGGAAAGGGGGGATCCCTCCTTTCGGAATTAGGGCCCTCACACACCCAGCCCGCTGGGTGTCGTGCTTCATCATAGGGCATGCTCCTCGTCAGGTCGGCGCTGCAATACCTGATTGGCACCCCATGAAGGGGCTCTTTGGCGGAGATCTTTTATTCCTTGCCGTTTGGTGCCGTGGTTACTGGCCCCTTCAATAACTCCAGTTGGGGACATATAGTCTGATGCCTGAACTCTCCATCTAGGGGTTTCGCGTAAGACCGCTTTCCCCCCCTTAGATGACACTCCCTATACAGTAAAACCATGGTTGATATCATAAGGGTTATAGTCCTAGCACGAAATCCTTAACTGATACAGATTTTGCTGGACTAAGGCAGCCGCCTCGCCACTTGGACGATGACACCCCTTATACAGCAAAACCTTGGTTGATATTATAAGGGTTATAGTCCTAGCACGAAATCCTTAACTGATACAGATTTTGCAGGACTTAGGCAGCCGCCCCGCCACTTGGACGATCACCTCTCTACCACCCTTCAACCTAGGTCATGAGGTAGTTGCGCTGTACCTAGCGGATACAGCTCCTATTTTCACCTACCTCTATGGTCACCTAATGACTTGAGAGTGAACAAGTGACTCCATTATATCAGCCAAACCAGTGGCGATGTGGGCTTGACACTTTCCTCAATAAGCCAAGTATAGGTCCAGATGCACCTTCCAAGATGGCGCCCGCGCAGGATATCTCAACCAACATACTTCCAATATGGCCGCCGACCCACTCCTTCCCTAGTGGTACAGATACACGCTAGTAGTTGGCCGCCGGTAATTGACTGCACAGCGCGCCAACCCCGGGGAGTATTTAGCGGACAATGCAACTGTCAGCGGTACCTCCCGGCTCCGGCAGTGTCGGGTAGATCGATCGTCACCATGGCGTTCCACGCATGTGAGTATCTCTGCACTTACCTTCCGTGAGGATGGCCTGCCGACTTCTTATTACAAGGTGAGCCAGGAAAGGTTAATGACCACGGTAGCAGATACACGTTGCTCCTATGGAGCACCCGCTCTACGAGTCCGTTACCGCAACGGAGCCTGACTGCCCGCCCCCCGGCTTTCCTGACCGGTAATGTCCTAGCCTTGTCTGGGGCTGGACGCGGTTAGGTTGTGGGGGCTGGGAGCTGGTTACCACGCGGACCGGGAGTGGCGGGTCTCTATTGAGGTCCCTAGCCTCCTGACTACATGCCTTCTAACTATTCACTCACCTCTTGTGAGAGGCTGTTAAGTTGTTCCTTCGCACCAATCGGTTGTTATTGCCACCTAACAGATTTTAATGACATAGCCATTTCTTGGCCCTTATCACTCTTCTAGGACACGGGTCACTTCTACGTGTCATTTTCCTGCCGGAAGTTGATGGGGCCAGTCGCTAATAGTTTTTAGGTGAGTTGATTGCTCTCACTACCATTGCTACCTTTGAGATTACACTTGGTTTTGCTTCACCACTATGAATGTTTGACCAAGGCTATGTATGTATCTTGCTGATGTCAGGATTGTTTGACTATAGCTTGTAATTCTGTTACATTCACCACATGGGGCACACTACGGCTGCATGCTTTGACCTGTTGGTGATTCACAGGGGAGAATGGTGTTTAGATAACCACAAGAAAGATTTTGCATTATCGTTTGACAATCTTGTCTATTTCCTTATAGGTTGGCCGCCGCATGGCATAGGTACTTCACCTTTAGGTGCCATATATGGTATATCTAGGTCAGTACACCACAATACCATAGTTTTAGTGTAGATAGAAACACTCACATTAGGTCCTGAGGAATTGCCGCCAGATCATTCTGACTATAAGGCAAGAAACATGTAGACCATACGAGATTGAGCTCAACATCCTGCAACATTATTGCAGGTAGTCGCCACTCCATTCTTTTAATCAGGTTGGAAGTCAGGGTTATTAAAATTGTTCTGCTTGACCTTTCTTTTCCTGTTTTAATCCACTCGGTCTATTTGACCTTCACTTTAACACGTCTACATTTTGTAGGTCCCTCACGCGCACGGCACCAAACGGCAAGGAATAAAAGATCTCCACCATAGGGTGCCCGTCAGGAATTGCAGCGCCGACCTGACGAGGAGCATGCCCTATGATGAAGCATGACACCCAGCGGGCTGGGTGTGTGAGGGCCCTAATTGCGAAAGGAGGGATCCCCCCTTTCCCTTCCTTTCTAGAGGACAACCTACTATTTCTTTTCTGGGATCTCTCCCTCATTCTCCTCCTGTAGGAACTGCATACCCTTTTTGCTTGTAGTGGTAGATTGCCCTTCCGAAAGCCAGTTTGGTTAAACGGAATGATGTTTTCCTGCTCAGCCCATATATCCAATTCTCTCAATAAACTTGAGGCAAAAACCTTAGCATCGACATCTGATAACAAAATTAAACGGTAGTTAGCGGGGTTATTAACCGAGCCACTTTTATAAATGGGCTGCAATATACTGCCCCGCCATGATGCCGGCACAATTTCCAATGCCAATACTTCATTAAACAATTTGTACAAAATATCAGCCCACATGTCAACATTGGCACGAAACAAGGCATTAGGCAGCCCATTAGGACCAGGTGCACCATTTGTGCGGAGGCCACGCAGCAAAATTACTAGTTGATTACTACTTGCACATTCTAGATTAGTATTCAGGTCAGGACTTGTCATTGATTTTGACAGGGGTATTTATCCCCTTACACATGCCACTCTCCATATTAATTGTCGGTGTACTATTTTCCACATACCCAAGGCACATATCTTGTTGATTTGCCCCTTGTCTCACTGTAAGGGAGTGGGTTTCTGTTGCAGGTACCCCCCCACTTTTTGCCAGACCACTGATGCACTTTGACTTGATGTGCCCTGGGTCCCTGCCAATCAGGTTCCCAGGGCCTGTGTTCTTTCCCCAAACTGTACCCAATTGGCATCTCTGGCCACAGGTAAGCCCCTGGTAAATGGTACCACTGGTACCCAGGGCACTGTGACCAGAGAAGGCCTCCAAGGGCTGCAGCACTTATTGTGTCACCCTTAGAGGCCCTATACCCTGACACTCACACTCTGCCTTTGCAGACTGCGTGTCTTGGTGCAGAACAAAGTGAAGAGTCGACATGGCACACATCCCTGTGTGATACGACCATGGATGAATGGGGCTTCCTTGTGCCCCAAACCGACTGCACAGCTGCGTAGCGCCACTATGGCAGAACGTTTCATTTTTTCTGATTTTTAAACCTTATTCAACTATATGTTCCATGCATTTTACACCATTTTTTTGCGTATAACAGCTTGAATCCACACGCGGAAAGTATAATGCCTTTTTTCAAGTTTCTCATGTAAAAGATGTGCCCATCCGGACCTCTTTCTAAAACACGACAGATGCAGGAGTTCGTCCAGAGCAGCATTTATTTAAAAACCCAATGCATTTCCGGCAAGCAGTGCCCTTCGTCAGGGAACACTATGAATGACAATAAAACAAATATCCATTACTGTAATGTCCATTAATCAACATCTTGCATCATCACTATAATGCTGTCTTAAATATAACCTTTATTACATTTCAACCCCTCCTCATTACCTACAATAGGCCCCTTCTTAAGTGATGTCTGTGATGCGACTCTATTCTCATGGCGAACCTATCTTCTTAAAAAACAAACACCCCATAAATCCCTCAGTTGCGCAGTACAAAAAACTACCCCTTCTTTCTGACACTACAATTTTTCAATTCACTTCATTCTACATTTCCCCTTTGCATTCACACTGCACTCACCTACTACATTAAATTTACATAAATCCCCATAGATCCCTTATCTCACTCCACGTCTCACTACATACTGGTTGTCAATCCCCAATCATTCATCGCACTCCTTCATTATCCCCTTGCATCTCCAATCCGCATTCACGCTGCTGAATCTGCTCCCTTTCCACTCTGGTGTTTTACACGTTGTTATACATGCCCATAGCCTGACTCCAAGCAGTTCCCCTATTAATATTTAATTCTTGTACCCCCCAGTCCTCATCATGATATCCTTCCACTTAAGCATTCAACATTTACGTGCTCCAAAAGCAAACGCACACACTTCACTTTCATCCCTCAGCCAAAAATAAACACACGAACAATTTCACATTGCTGCCTCCGTTTTCACTCTGTTATTTTACGCGTTATTATTCTTGCCCATAGCCTGACTCCAAGCAGTTCCCCTATTTTTGTGTGATTCTTGAACACCCCAGCCCTCATCATAACATTCTTCCCCACAATCATTCACCCTTTACGAGCTCAAAAAGCTAAAACAAACACTCCACTTTCATTCCTTAACCAAAATCACCACTCGAACAATTTCACATACCTGCTTCAGACTCTCGAATCCGTAGCCATCTCTATTTCAGTAAATGTTTGTGGCCCCCTTTGGTTCCACCCTTATTTAACTACAACCTAACCTCCCTGACCCAATCCTTCTGATTGGCTCACTAATTAACTTGTTCCCGCCATGAGAACGGTGGCAGAGTTGCTTTCAAATTGAATAAACTGCATTGTCCATAATGCAATGTGTTTGAAATCTAAAACATGATCCGCATTTTTAGAGTCCTCCTGCCCCATTTAAAAGCAATTAGTATTATGACACACAGCAATAGCTCATGTTGATTATTAAATGGATATAAAATATTATAAAGTCCTTTCCATCTCGTATAAACGCCATGTTCTAGTCAAACCCCGATGTTGCTCCATTCATGTGGATCGTTGCAATGTTACGTATTTCTCGATATTCTTCTTCTGTACTTGGCGGGTGCTACCCCAAAGTAGGGCAATTTTATATGATGTTCAATGAAGGTAGTAGGGTGCAACTAAGGGGTGTGCACCCTAATACCTTCATTGAACACATCCCTGTGTGCCATGCCCACAAACCACTGCCCTGGCATACATCAGTCACCCCTCTAGCTGGGTGCCCTATGCCAGTGGTGAGGGTACAGGTGCATGAGCCCTGTACCCCTACAGTACCCAGGTCCATTCCTGGGCACTGTAAGTGCAGTGCTGCCATTAAGAGTATATGGTGCTGGGAGTTTGTCATTACGAACTCCACAGCACCATAATGTCTACACTGAAGACTGGGAAGTTTGGTTTCAAACTTCTCAGCACATTAATCCCACACTGATGCCAGTGTGGGATTTAATGTAAAATGCACAACAGAGGGCATCTTAGAGATGCCCCCTGAAATTCGACCAACTCCCAGTGACCTGACTGAGTGGCTGCCGAGTCTGCCACCACCAGACATGTTTCTGAACCCCTGGGTCGAGAGCTTGCTGCTCTCGGGGGCCTGAAACAATGCACATCCTGGTACGAGGTGCCAAGCCTCCTCCCCAGGATGGGCAGGGTTCACGAAGGAGAAGCTTCAAAGGCATACCGCCTTTGTGAGCCTCTCCAGACCACTTGCTGTACTCAGCAACTCGTCCCCACTGGTTCTACCCCCCCCTTTGGGCGGGAGACCTGGCGGGAAAAACAAAGTGAGGAAGAGAGGTGTGCCCACCTCTGCCAACTCCACCCCTAAGGTGGGGGAGGCGAGGTGAAGCACAACCTTGAGTCCTCGCCATCTTGAGAATGGGGGGACCCAGCCAACCAAGGACAGGCTCCTGCCCCCCTCCCACTGGAGAGTGGCAGAGTAGGGGGTAAACCCACCCCAGGGAAGGGACCCATTGGTCCCTGCCCTTTACCTACCTGTAACGCGCCTAAATTCAGTATTTAGGGGCACCCCGAACCTTCCTTCCTCAGATTCCGATTCCGAAACTAAGAGAAGAACAAGAAGCAAGAAGACCAGCCGTGCAGCTGCTAACAAGAGGACGACACCAACTGACTTGGCCCCAGCCCTACCGGCCTGTCGACCCTCGAACCTGCTCCTGCTAAACCCCGGCGTCTCCAGTGGTCAGTAACCTCAAAAACCCCGGAGGACCTGACTGCCTTGCTCAACCAAAGACTGGGACTCCCACGACCAGTGGCTCTGCTCAAACATCTGCAGTCCCGGCCTGAAACCGCGGATCCTGCCCACTCTGCACCCGCCGAGCCAGGCCCGAGCCAAAGTGGACAAAGACCACGAGGACGTCCCCCCGGCGACTGTGACCAAGAATCCAGCACCCAAGGACTCACCTCGACGCTCCTGACGACGCCTGCGGCCTCAACACCAGGGACCCCTCCAACCGCGACCAGCAGAGGGTAAGATTTCCCGACGCCTAAAGACACCCCTGCACCCGGCGCCCCACGCCCCACGGCCCCCTCTGCCCAACTCCTGGGTGTCTACCCCACCTACAGCTTCCCAACTTACCTCTCGAAGTGGTGGTCGCACCTGAAGAATCACCGTCCCCGAGTTTGCAGCCTTTGTTCGTCTCGCAGCTTTCCCATTGAAATCCATTGGGTGCCCGACGGCCCAAAATCCCACTGCACCTGGCTGCCCCAGTGCCGCTGAGGGTGCACCAACTACCCTGTTCGACTTCCCCACTTGCCCTGAGTAAGTGACCAGGAGCTTTGCTCCCAGAGCCACGTGGCCTGCCTGCTAGCAGCAACCAACCAAAGGCCCCCTGCCCGCCATAGGCTAACATTGGGCCTACTCTCTCTGCACCCGGCCGCCCCTGTGCTGCTGAGGGTGCAACAACAGTACAATCCTGAACCTGGGAGACCCCTGAGTCTTGCCCCAGAACCCTAACTCTGCCAGCCGAGTACTTACCTGAAAGCCGATAACTTACATTTTCTCCATAGGGTAACATTGACTGGTTTTCACTTAGAAATTCTTCTAAGTGTTGAGTTTTGGAACTTTGCAATATTCACTAAAAATCATCCGAATAACAAAATCGAAATTACTCACCTGTTCTCAGGAGAGATCCCAGTGCTGGATTTAGGTACCCAGCACTGACTAGAAAAAGTGATTACAACTGTGATTTTCCGATAATCTGATTTTCCTCCATAGGATAACATTGCCTGGTTTTTACTAGAAATTCTTCTGTGTCGATTTTTGCAACAGACAAATATTCCTTAAAAATCGCCTGTTTAACAAAAATGATTTCTTTCAACTGTTTACAGGAAATGCACCAGGGCTGAATCCAGGATCCAGCCCTGAGTAAGAAAAACGTTCGTAAAGTAATTCTATTGCAGTTACTTAAAAATCCCATTGAGCTCAATGTTATAGTATACCAAGTATTGTGTTGCCTATTGCAACCCCTGTACCTTATTGCATTCAAAGTCTATTGTTCATTGAAAGTATTCAACAAACAGCATCTTATCTTGAGACAGTATTTTATGCAAACCTGTGGTTCTAAAATAAAATAACAGTATATTTTTTATACAAAACAATTGGCCTAGAGTTCAGTTTTTGAGTGTGTGAGACCATTTGCTGACTGAGTGTGTACATCAAATGCTTTACACTGTCCTCTGATACTGCCTTACTGCTCGACCAAGCTACCACTTTAGAGAGTAAGGTTCTATCTAACTTTAACCTCTGCCAAACCTCTGGAGACCCTTCAACCCTATTCACACTGTACCTCACTTTGGTGCAGTATATATAGAGCCAGTTTCTTACACTCACCATACCATACAGTTTTGAGATAAAGGTTACCCAATCAGTCTCAGAGACATTTACACAAAATGCCCTGCTGCCCCCCTTTCAAGCTGGTTAATTATTGCCCAGAATCTTTTTTGCATCGTTTCTTTTAGAGGCAGATAATAAGCTGTTCCAAAGTCCTGCTTGGTAATTAAGTTTAGCCTTCCAGACTTCTTGTTTATAGACTTTTCTAAGATCCTTCATATTTTCTTTATAAACAGAGTAGGAATGATGGAATCTATGGGCATAAACATCTCGCTCAGCTCTATTAAGCGATTTTTTTAACCTAAGTAGCTTGGAGGAAAACCATTGGTTTGTACATCTTGGTAGCTTATTTTGTTTCCTATGCTGTTTAACGGCAAATTTCTCCACCAGGGATGTAGTTATGAAATTCCATTTGTCGATCATATTGACATTCCCCAGATCACACTGATCTCCTTCCTTTATTAGTTTTTTAACAACTTTTATAATTTCATCTTCCTTATCCATGTGCCAAACTAACCTCTTCAGATTGTATGAGCAGTGGGCCACATTGGGACGTTCTTTATATCTGGGATTACACCTCACTAATGGAGCAAAAGCCACTATCTGAGGATTATGATCACTTTCGAGCCGGGGTATTACTGCATAGTCAGAGATTTTTATTCTTAAATTATCTGAAATAAACGTATAATCGCTTATTGATCCTTGATTTGAATTTTTGAATGACGGGGTGAGCCTAGATTTTTCTTTTAACAAACTTAGCCCTGCCTGGGACATTATATCACAGCATTCTTTTGCAGTTCCCTTAATCTTACCTTTTACTAAGTGAAATGGAAGCAAATGAAGATTAAAATCGCTAGAAACTATAAGACCAGCTTCAGAGTGCTTGATTATTAATGACCCTAGGATATCTCGTAGAACATACAGTTGCATAGTTTTATTTTTTTAGCGCTAAAATCTGAGTTATATAACAATAGACACTGTAACCAGTCCAGTTCAAGATCAACCACTTCCACCATTAAGTTTAGATTGCTCGCTATGTAACATGAGAGCCCACACTTAGCACGGCCTATTTTATTTGTTCGTACTGCCTGGAGGCTATACTCATTAAATCCAAGCAAGGGGGCATTTGTTCACTCCATGATTCTTGTAGTAGTAAAATAGTAAAGTATTTAAAAATGATATTGTTTCCGGGTCAGACAATAAATGAGTCAACCCATGGACATTCCAAGAGCATATTCGTAGTTGCAAAGCATTAACATCTGTATCTAAAAGCTTTCAATTTCCATCTCCGCTATGTACATTCGCAAGGGTAGCTGGTAACCAGGACCAATTTTCTGTTCGCACATTATTTTTTGGCAACCACTCGCAGATTCGGCTCCCTGATTGCAAATTGGTAATCAATAAGCCTGTACTGCAAGATTGGGTAGCTGATGGACCTGTCGCCCCTCTAAGTACTGTGTTTGGCTTATGGCTTTCCACCTTTATTCTCTCCTTGTCTACCTTGGGGGCCAATGCCTCTAGTATTGGGGGGTAATCTAAAGGTATCCAATTCTCAATCTTAATACCACATTCCAGAAAATACCAACATGAAGTTAAGATTTTATTCACAATTTCATTGGTGGTCAAAGTTGTAATAGTGAACTCACAATAAGTGAATGGTTGGATCTGTTTTAAACTGGACCGACACCAGATCAGAGGTTTTAATACAAGCTAAATCCGGAATAGTTGATATTCTTTTCAATATTAAGCCCCGATTGAGGCTATCATGGATACCCCGGGATTCATATAGAGGATGTAGTACCAGCTTTGTGCCCCGATTAAGTAAACTGTTAGCCTGTCTGCTACCCAGAAAGGTTGAGGGAACCAATTTACTATCTTTAGTTAAGGAAATATTTGTAACTACTTTTGACGGTGTCTGGATGCCAATGGGCTTAAATATTTCCGCCACACTTGGGCAATTCTGAGGATGAACTACCTGATCATGAGGTGGGGCCAGAGTTTCTTGGGATTCATTATCATATCTAGACCCCTTTCCCTTATTAGGCCCCACTATTTCATGCGTCTTTACGTCAATGGCGGCAGAGGCTTCTTCTTTACTACTATTTACAGATGCTTGTGCCACACATCTCGAGTGTTTCACTAAGCCAGATAAGCTAATAGGAGGTTCCAAGCCACCTTGGGCAGAATCCTGAACAGGGCACTTCTTATTGGCGTTGTTAAAAATGGGATAACAATCCTTTGGGTTTAATGCTGTAACAACAACAGCAGCTGACTTCTTAGCCTTATTACGAGCTTTCCGCAACCTTTTTCGAGCCCTCTTAGATAATAGGGAACAATGACTAAAACTATCTCCAGAGCTGGAGCATGGAGGATTAACAACCTGAGTTGACTTAATTTCCTTCTTTCTTTGAGAAGGATAACCATTATCGTCTTGTGTGTCTAAGCCCAAATAGATTTCCGGAGCCCCATCGGACTCCACTGGCTCCCTAGTAATATCACGACTCACATCTATCTGGGGTTGTTGCTGCTTCATATCAGTACTGGATGCACTCATTCCCAAATCGTCATGGGAAACAAGGTTTTTATCCGATAATATGTTTCCCGCTGATCTTTTAACTTCATTGACAAGTGATCCTACTCTTGTAGGAAGGTCGGCCACCTTATCTGAAATATGAGAACATCTGCATCTTATTAATTGATCATTGACCCCATTTTGAGCCTCAACCACCAAACTTGTCAGATTTTGCAGTTTTGCATCAATGCCGGCCACATAGGTAGCTAAAGTGTTTAAAATCTCCACCTGTATTTCAAGTTTATTAGAGTGAAACTCCAGCGCAGTTGTAATAGTGTTCATTGTATTTAATACATTTTGCCACACACCATTATTGTCTACGTTTTTATGGGTAGCAGAACGCTCATCCAGTATAGGAGGAACATCATATTTATCCAGAAATGAGAGATCTGCGGAGTTTAATGAGTTATCCATTTGTTGCATGGTCTGCATACCATGTTGAATATGTATGGCATTACTTTTTGAGGGGATTAAAAGTGAATGAACGTCTGACACCTGAACCCCATCACAGATCCCTGAACCAAATGGACTCCATGTATTCTTATTGATTAATAACTCCAACATAGGTGAACCTAGACTCTCGCATTTCCTCACAGCCCCCGTCTTAGATAATCGAGGTTTCAAAAGAATTTGATTTACTGGATTTGCATACAATTCACCCAAACAGATGACAGAATCATCACTGACCTTTGAGAGATTGTTACTCTTTGATATATCCAAAAGACTATCTTCCGCCTGTTGCACACAATTCGGACTAGGCTTCAGATTCGATCGGGTAGTCAGCACATTTACCTGCCCAACTTTAGGGTCATTGTGAGTTTGGGCTATAACTGCAACCTCACCGAGTACATTTGTAGCCACAGATGAGTTTAAGGCTACGGGAGAACAACCAGCAGGCTGATTTCTGATGTCTCTCAGTTCATCGCAATTTAACGCCGCGGGTGCGTTTGATTTTATAGGCGTACAACTTGCTGACTGACTTCCCATCCCTCTCAGTTCGTTGCACTGGTCTATGGCCTCATCACAAAGTGTATTGACAATAGGTAAACACATATTTTTCAGGTCAGGCACTGAAAGGGGAAATTCGGCTTCACTGTTGCCTTCACACTGGGCACCATCTTTTGGTTTAAAGAAGTCCATTATACTTAACTGGGAAGAAAGGGCCACACCAACCCCCCCAACGGGGGATTGATTGTAAACTAACCCCGCAGCACTCGGCACTCCCCCCAGGCTTAGTGAAGGCCCATCTGTGACCTGTGGGTCCTCGAGTGCAATGTTGTTCGCCTGCAAAGAATCCTTATGGGAGCAAGTTTGAATATTCCTTGCTGCTTTTCGCCTTTTTTGTAGTTGGACTACAAACGAGGGTTGTACTTCTCCCCTTGTGCGTCCTGACCTCATGATGCAGAGGAACGTCCAAGAGTCTGAACTACAGAATAACTACAGCTCTTGTGCTCCGATACAGTCAAACAGCAGTGCGGAAAAGTGGGCGGGCTGGCGGGAATTGTACCGCACCGTCCCACAAGCCTAGTACCGGCCGCTTCCGCGATATCAGGCGGTACCACGGTTCTAGGTTCTAGCTGCCGCCGCCTCGCTACTGCACCGTACCTCTACACTGCTCCGGGCTGGTCAAAGAGCTGGTCGCAGGGCAGGACAAGAGCAGAGTAAAGAATGTAGTGGTAAAGTACTCCTCTCCACTCTGGCACCGTTCAAATACTTCTCCCCTCAACTGGTCAGCTCCCGTCAGCTTCTGTCAGCTCACACTGCACTCCAGTTTCCGTCACTCAAGCTATTATGTGGTGCCCCGCGTTCTCAATCGGGGATATCATAGGGTTCGTCCCTTACTTGGGTGCAGGCTTTGCGGGGGCAGATCACGTTCCTCTGGAGGGAGAGCAGGGGCAGTCCTCACAGTTTGTGCAAGCCGCACCGGCCTAATGCCGGCCGCCTCCGCACAGCTGAGAGGTACCGCAGCACTAGCCTTGCCCTTCTTGCAGTTGACCGGTTGCACCTGTGATCCTCCTGGGGCTGGGTTTTTTTTTCACCTCTCCACAGCTCCGCGGCTCTCTCTCGCGGCACTCACTTGCGGCATTCTCGCAGCTCCCGCTACCGCGGCTGCTCTCCTCCGCTCTGCCCTGTAGTCCGCTCCTCAACTCGCAGATCGCGGCTCCCGCTGCCGCAGCTGCTCTCCTCCGCTCATAGCTCCGCTCCGCAACTCGCAATTCGGACACTTCCGCGTCCGTTAGTTAGTTTTGGAGGATCGGAAGAGTAAAAAGAGGTATTAGATGATGCAAGGAGGGGTGGAGTAGGGAAGAGTCTCGAAAGGGTTATTTTGGGGACCATAGTAGTGGTATGGGGTTTGGGATGAATGAGAGAGTGGAGGTAATGGATATATTGATAGAGGTATAGGGTGAGAAATAGGCTAGTGCATTGGCAATTGTAGCAGAAAGAAGTTTGAGATGAGTCAGAGAGTTGAGGTAGAGGATATATTGAGAGCGGTATAGGGTGAAAATAGGGTAGTGCATTGGATATGCTGAGTTAGAAGAAAAGTAATAAATAAGTAAAAGTAATAAATATATAGATCCAAAAGTAATAAAGATATAGATCCATAAGTACATGGAAGGTATATAGATGCATTAAGGAAGGTAGTATATGTAGATCAAAGATGCATTAAATAAACTCTGGCTTTCAAATGTTGTTGTACTTCAAATTAGTTTTATTTATTTTTATATACATATATATTTGTTTTGTAGATCAATAGTGAAGCAATTGTAGATAAATAGTTATGATAAAAAGATTTAGTTATTTATGCTGTCACTTATATACATGTTAAAAACATAGAATAATGTAACTATCAGTGATATATACATTGGTTAAGCAGAACTAATGAATATCTATATCTAAAAAAATTTTAACATAAGTATTCTACACGTTTATTCAAAGCAATACACATATATAGGTACATTTCTATAGTGCAAATAAATGCTTATATACAGAGAGATGCTGTATATTTATCTGTTTGTAAAGAGTTCCATAGTTTGGCTGCTTGAACAGAGAAGGATGTGCCACCCATGTTTTTTTTCTAGTATCTTGGGATTTTGGCGAGGTGCCACTCTAGAGCGGAGGTTCCTTTGTTGAATTTGTTTGTTGATTTTATTCCTGATGAAGAGTGGTCCTGTTCCATGTATCGCTTTGTGAGTGATACAAAGCAGGTTGAACGTGGATCTTCTGGCAACCGGTAACTAATGCAGGGCTTTCAAGGCAGGGGAGATGTGGTCTCGCGGATTTATACGTAAGAGTAGTCTGACAGCTGAGTTCTGAATCCGTTGTAGTCTTTTCATGGTCGTTAAGGGTTATCCATGATAGAGGCTATTGGTGTAATCGAGTTTGGACAAAACAAGACAGATGGTAGCCTGGACCTTGTGTGGAAATCCCAAATGGAGGAAGATTTGTCGCAGAGTTTTTATAGTAACAAAGCTTGATCTTGCTAGTTTGTCCACTTGGGCATTCATCGATAGCTTGGAGTCCATGGTCATTCCGAGGTTTCTTATTTCCATCGATATTTTAGGTGGTGTTCCCAGATCATCAGGCCACATGGCGAGTGAGTCATCATGTTTCCAATTGCCACACGTGAGTATTTCCGTTTTGGAAGCATTCAATTTAAGATGGCTCCACGTCATCCATTGATCCATTGCTCTTAGACAGCTGAAAATTGGTGAGTTTCCAATATCTTTGGGGCATTGCAGTTGAAGGGGTATTTGCATGTCATTTGCATAGTTATAGCACATGAGGTGAAATTGATTGATCAGTGCCGGTAATGACTTCATGTAGATGTTGAAAAGCATGGGCGAGATAATAGAGCCTTGAGGGACCCCTGCTTTTGTGAAGTACGGTTTGGACAAGAAAGGTGGGGTATGGATGATATTAGTTCTGTTGCCAAGGTAGGATGCGATCCAGTCTAGAGCAGACCCCTCTAAGCCGACTTCGTGAAGTCTTTGTTTCAGAGTGTCATGGTCAACCGTGTCAAAGGCAGCTGAGAGGTCCAAGAGAAGTAGCACAGCAACCTCGTTGCAGTCAACTGTGTTCTTCAGGTCATCCCAGATGGCAAGGAGGGCAGATTCTGTGCCTCTTCCTGGGCGGAATCCCGTTTGGAAGTCTGAAAGTATGGCATTCTCTTCAATGAATTGTGACATCTGGGCGAAAGCTGCTCTTTCTATCAGTTTGCCCAGGAAAAGGTCCATTTGAAATCGGTCTGTAGTTGTCAGGGTTCAGCTGGTCCAAGTTTTCTTCAGTATTTAAGGAGTTGTTGATGATTCTCCTCACTGGAGTGGCAGCAGAGTTGTTAGAAGAATTGTCTTGAAGGTTTGTGGTGGACACGGGTCAGAAGGGCTGCCGGTACGCCTGCTTGCTTTCACCAGATCCATAAATTCATCGTGTGAAATGTGTTGGACGAAACGGAGAGGCTGGTTAGAGTATTCTTGGATTGTGGTGTCATGTGGTTTGTGGCCTCATGGTCTGCCTTGCTAAGTTGGCTTAGGCCTGGCAGCCATGATGCTTTTTTGCGCACGTTACTTTGTGACTTTGTTTTTCCAGCCTCTGCTTCTGCCCGGCTATATTAGGACTGTCTGCATTTCTGCCTTTCACCTTTTCTCCTGTTCCCTGTGGGTTACGTCTGCACAACATGTACAAGGTCGAAAAACAACGTCCCTTGTTCTTGCTGATCTGGCCAGTCCCTCGCACTTAGACATAACACTAAGTACAGCTGCACTGGAGAAATTCGTGTGCTTTTAATATTGTGATTTCACTGTTGGAGGCACTTGGAAAAAAACCTTTCCAGAGAGAAGAGCTGTGCTTGTCTGATGATGTAAACCTTGCATCTAGATATTGAGGTATGGGGGTTCGCCTGACAATGCCCAGAGGTCTTCTGTTTTTATAATAAACTAGCTAATAGCACGGGGAGGGTGGTATGGTCTTTTCGCCCTATATCCACTGCTTTATGAAATGCTTTCCCCGTTTGTATTCTATGGAATTGTAACTATGCTTATTATTTTATCCTTATGCATTATGCTGATAGTACTGGCACGTGTACTGTATCTTAGAGCACGGTAGTTGAAATAAACATTTTGAACTATACTGTGTCTCTTATTACGCACGTTGTGGACAGGTATGAGTGAGTTATGAAAGTCCTGAGAGAGAGAGACCGTGTTCTGGGTTGTCTAATCATTGGTAGCATCGTTGCTAATGAGACGCTAAAGCTAGTCGGATTGGGATTGTGGGTACTAAGGTGCATGGTTGGTTCACCACTATACTCCGAGTTCCTATTATCCTGTGCATAGCTCTGTGTATGTGCAGAATCCCTACAACATGGCGCAACCAACGAGTGGGCTGCTTATCTGCGAGACGCTTGAGTAGTACTTGTGCTTGTCCACAACCCCCTTCGCAGACGCTTCCGGAAGCGTGTGTGAGGGTGATACCTCCTATATTGACGTTTTTATAGGTTCTTTCAAGCTTGAAGTTGTTAAAAGGTGTTTACATAAAACCCTATATTGTGCTGCCTCATACTACGTTGTGGAATAATTTTAGCCTTAAATGGCTGTCCAAATTGCGGCACATAGCCGCGTTGCGCTCCGGGCTCACTTGACAGTGTATGGAGTGCCTGACGCGGGTGTCGATCTGATCTTTGTGGTACAAGCAGATCCTGCTTACCACTTTGAGGTGTTTTACTCTTGGGTCACCTTCCCGGCGGTGGACGGGACTGATAATGTGTTCCATGAATATACAGCCACCGCTCTTCCTATAATTTATAGGCCTTATCGAAATTTTGAAGTACCGCTCATGGCATGGCAACACCGTGTTTGGTTTAATGGCGCCCTCCCCCAACCGGTAACCCCGATTCGTTTAGGCCCCCTATCTATAGACGGGGCCACTTAGCCAGTTTTGGCCGGGTATACCCCACATCCGCGTTATATGACGCTAGCAGTTGCTGAACTGCGTGAATTGCATACGTCTTTGATACGTGTGCACAGAGCTTTAGTACAGCATGTTACAGGCAATATCCAGGGAGCCCCGCCTGGAGTTGCAGCGCATCCAGCTGGACCGGCCGGTGTAACCATAAGTCCCGTCATGGTTAATTCGGTGATGGGCAAGCGCCCACAAAATAAGGACGATTTGCCTTATTGGCTTGCAGAAAAATTTGACCAGCTGGAGGCAGTTTTTCCAAATACTTCTCCTGTGGAAAAACACAGGATTTTGACGATTAGTTTGCCAAAAGACTTGATCCCGAGTTGGCAGAACGCAACAACTGGGGTAAGGTATTCGCAGCAGTATATGCGAAGTGTTTCGGCACTCCTTCCATGACGGTTCTCCCCTCTGTAATTAAACGAATGCAGGATGAGCATGGCCCTGAAGCGGCTGTGGAATTAGGGATGAGACTGGTGGGAGTGTTCGATGTAGTAGCTGATTTGATCCTTGCGAATGTCAAGGGCGATGCAGTTAACTTTCAAGTAGCTAATGCTTTGGCTTTGATCCCAGAACCGGACAAGCCGCGCGAATTACCGAAAATTATTTCACAGGCTTACAAAACCATTGGCCGCAATAGCCTGGGAGTTAAGCCTTTTGCTAAAACGCAAACACAATCGCAACCTCAACCGAAAACTCAATCTGAGAAAGATGAGAAACCGTTCTTTACTAAAAAAGAGCTGGAGGTTGAAAAAGCAGGGTAAACAACAGAAGAAGCCAGGGTCGCGAGGCGCATCCCCGGTTTCCGTCTCTTCTGAACGCACTTATGATTTGCGCGATAGAGCGAGAATTAAATCTCCAGAGAGATTTCAAGTCCTTGATTCGCGTTCTCCTCGTTCTTCACAGGCACCAACAACCTCCCAGGCTGGTGGAGGAGAACGCCAGGATAGAGGCAGGGGTCGAGAGGCTCCACAGGGACGAGACCAACCTCGACAACAAGTCCGAGGGAAACCAGAAGACTTTCCACGTTCTCGCCCACAGTTTCAGAAGAAGAAAGTTGCAGCTGTAACAGCGAGGTATGCCACAAACGGTGAGAACGAGACTCCTGAATTGGACGTGGGCAGTGACGCTCCTAGACAGCGCCGCGGAAGTTACCATAGTGCGGGAGGCACTGCGTCCTCATGTGGAGGCGACAGCAACTGATACATTCATTACTGTCGAGACAGCAGACACCAGAGTGGCACCCCCTCACAGACTATATAATATTGTCATTCAAATTGAAGGTGACATACAGCGTGTTATTAAAGAGATTTTTTGGGAGAATATGACCTCTTCTTCTGACATTCTGTTGGCAGAGGCGGATTGGTCGCCCCCATTCGTACTTGCTGCGCGTAGAGGGGAGGAAGTAATCCTTCCGAGCTTTTCTCGCCATGTCCCCAAGGACAAAGCGGAGGCTCTCGCAGCTGAATGGGCTGTGTCCCTGGCTCCAGCGTTATACCGCAACCACGTGGGCTGGGATGAAGACCCCCCCCCCATGATATTCCTTTGCGGTCGCTGCCACAGCCACAACCCCAATATCCCATCAAACGGGAAGCTAAAGGTCCCGTTTCCAAAATTCTGACACAGTTAGAATATCAAGGAGTGATTGAAACATGCGTGTCACCCATGAATAATCCCCTTTTCGCGGTTTCTAAACCCGATGGATCGTACCACTTAGTTTTGGATTACCGACATTTGAACTCTCATTGTCGGACCTTTGCGGTACAAAATACACACAGTTCTGCGCTTGTAGACAGTCTTGTTCGTAAAAAATATAAAACGACACTTGACCTATCCATTGGATTTTACACGCACAACTTGTCCCCGGAGTGCAGCCAATGGAGCGATTTCACTTCCGGTGGTAAAAAATTCAAATTCCGGCGTTTACCCATGGGCTACAAGAACAGTCCGGGTGTATTCGCCGCCCGTGTTGTCTCTTTGTTAGACGGCATAGACCCAGATGCGTGTTCGTACGTAGACGATATCTATCTGACGGACGACGAATTATGGCCGCGTCTTTCCCGAGTGGACCGCATTATTCTTGAATTTGCGGTTTTAGGTTACAAATGTAACTTTGCCAAATCTCACATTGCTGAATTTACCGTTTTGTTTTTGGGCTATGAGCTCAACAATGAAGGTAAGGGCTTAGCTCCCCATTTTTTGGAGAAATGCGCACTCTTGTGCCCTCCAACCACTCTGAAGAAGCTTCAGTCTTTACTGGGTTTTCTGAACTTCGGGCGTACTTACATTCCCGAATATGCCCAGCGTATCAAGCCACTTTATGCCTTGATACAACCTAACTTTTCGAAGTCATGCTGGCTTCCCGAGCATTCCTCTATACTGCAGTCTTTGCAGTCAGATCTACTTGAATCTAAATTCTTGTTGACTCGTGACAAACACAGAAACCTGGTGATTAGAATCGTTCCAGGGGCAGTGGGTTTCACGTACTTAACCTTTAACGAAGGTGACACAGTACCGATTGCATACAAGTCACATCTTTATACTTCCGCGGAAATGCGCTTTTCCTCTGTGGATAAAGTTTTGACTGCAGTGCAAATGGCGATTCTCAAGGAACGCGCACTGGCACAGGGAAAACGCATTTTGGTGGTAACACCATATCCTGCCCTTGAGGCAGTGACGAAAGCAAGTGTACCGAACTCTAAGGCTTTGCACCCCCGTTGGATACAATGGGTTACATCTCTGACGTCTCCGGATGTCACTTTTATCTTTGATTCCTCTCTTTAGACACAGGAGTTTTTACAGTATGAATTTGTTCATCCTCCTCCTCTGTCTTTGCTACCGCTTGAGGAGTACGAATGTATTATCTATACCGATGGTTCGGCACAACCGGCCACGGGTTCCAAGCATGCTTATTCAGCAGCATGTGCTATTGTTGCAGGTACCATGGTGAACGGTGAGTTCAAATCGACTGTAGTGCACACTCAGGCACTAGGAGACAGTACTGCACAATTGGCCGAGCTGCGCGCTTTGGTGCTCGCGCTTGAGTTCGCAAATCCAGATGTGACAACTCTCATTGTATGCGATTCTTACTACTGTGTTCAGTCTTTCAATGACAATCTCTTCTTTTGGTCGCAAAACGACTATAGAGATGCAAAAGGCAGCACAATTAAGCCTAAAATGCTTTGGGTTCCAGTGGCAGATCTGAAACAACGTCTGCCTCTCACACAGGTGATTCACACTCTAGGCCACCAGCGTGTGGGCGCACACGCTCTCGGTAACGGTTTGGCAGATGAAGCTGCCAAATCAGCAGTAGCCACGTGTTCAGTAGCAGCAGTTACAAGATCCATGACTAAAATAGATAATGATAGTTTGGCAGCTATTGCTGCGACAAAGGAAGGTGCTAATTACCCCAGGGGTTTCCCTTCCAAATACTCTTATCAATTAGGTCCCGAACAGGCTCCTTACGTAAAAATTCCGGACCTTGGTGATCGGCTGATTCCCAACGCGGACCGCAGACTTTCCTTGATAACGGCCGCACACGAAGGCATGGCTTCGGCTCATGCTGGCGTGTCTGCGACGGTCTCCATCTTGCAGCAGCGTTACTGGTGGCGTGGTTTATATAAACAGACCCGTACTTATGTGCTTTCTTGTGACGTTTGTCAGCAAATTAAGCCTTCCACGGTTACTAGGCCACCACAAACCCCGCTCTGCATTTCACTGCGGTCCCTTCTCCTCTGACACTGCATATAAATACATCCTAGTTGCAGTGGATTCGTGCACACGTTTCATCTGGGTTTGGCCACAACGGAGTGCTGACGCTCGAAATGTCATAAGGGATTTGCGTGTCTTTGTGGGAATTTTTGCCTGTGGCACCTTCCATTCTGACCAAGGTCCGGCGTTCGCCTCTAAGGCATACAAGGACGCGATGGGGTCACTGGGGGTGCGGGTGAAATTTTCGTCTCCATATCGGCTTGAGGGCAATTCGATTGTTGAACGAATGAACCGTGACTTAAAGCAATCCTTGACAGCTAGAGTCTTAGGTACTGGCAGGAACTGGCTGGCCCACTTGTATACCGTACAACGTGCACTTAATAATCTCCCTAGAAGACCTCTGGGTGGGCGGACCCCATACGAAATGCTCTTTGGCATACGAATGTTTGTGCCCGACCTTGATGGTCTAGACATGGCAGCGCAATCCGCAATCTTTGATGTAGATAACCATTCTACTATGTTACAGGACTTACAAGAAGCCCGAGACAAACTTGCAAATGAACATTTACCTTCAGCCACAGACGCTGCGCTGCAGATTCTGGTTGCCGGCTGGCTTCCAAAGGTTGGAGACCTGGTCCGAGAGAAGGTGGAGAACAAAAAGGAATTTGGCCCCTCTTATCGTGCACCGGTTCCAGTCCTTGGCTTGAAGGGTACTCGTACAGTCATCTTACCACCGCTTCCTGGTCGCAAACAGAACAGATACATCTCAGTGGAAAATGTCAAGCTACAACATCTGGCCGATCCTGAATAGTGTAACACCAGCGGTCTCTTGTCCAGTCATTTCCCGGACAAATGTTTGTGGCCCTCCAGCCCGAATGGTCACTGATGTTGCTATCGAGATGGTAGATTTGCCTGATCGCTTACTCGACTACCCAGATTCCCCCTGCAACGAGGAGACTGAGTATACCTACCCTGCCACCGAGTCGGTGGCTCACCTACCAACAACGCCACTGAGCCCAACACGTTATTCCTTTGACTCGGATTCCACCTCAGCACTTATCCCGTCCAGATTCAGTATTTTTGTATCCTGGTTCAGAGACAATTTTTTGATCCCGCCATGGACTTACATCTGGTTGGTACTATTTCTGATTTTTCTGTTCATGTCCATTGGCTTTGTCACAGTTTTTTCTACTCATCAATGGTCACTATTTACCAGAACGCTCTGCAGTGAACTGTGTCGCTGGAACTTTGGCTCCGCATTCTTCATCTCACATCATGAAGCGTGACCACACATTTGTGAACATTTCAGCTTTCCCAGTCGCTGATGGCATCGTTTGGGATGCGGTAAATTTCCAAATTCATGGACCAACCGAGATTATTAATGTACCAAATATCCTCTGTGTTTCAATGGGTGATGTCGTTAAAAGTAATATTCATTCTGACGATTGTGATGTGCATGTCATTGAATCGTTATTTACTGATTTGAAATATTATGCTGCTTTTAATGCTGAAGATGTGTACATGAATTCTGCAAGTTATGCCGATTTATATTGTTACCAGCGTTGGGGCAACCACTTCCTCCATAAACCAAGTACCCTTAGGGGTCCTTTTAATTACACCCAATGGGAGCATTGTCCGACCCCTTTGCCAGGTAGCTCCCAGACTCTTAGAAATAAGTTTACTTATTTTACAGACTTTGATAGATCGAACCCTGGGTCCTATTATTTTAAATTAAACACTTCGTCCACTCAGAAAATCATGTTGACCCACACCAAATTGCTATATTCGGGTTCCTTTTTGCATGCCTTAGCTGTGGGTGGTTATGAGTACTGGAAGGACACCATTGACTTGAAATCTATTTGGGGCTCCAGAGCATGGCAGGTGCAAGGCACAGAAGCATTACACCGTGCTTGCCTCATTCCGGCCCAAATTTTATTTTTAAATCGTACAATCTATCAAACAACGTGTTGGGGTTTGGCTACTTCCAAACAATTGAATGCACCTCCCATTTCTGTATTGTCTTCCACTCCTAACGAAAGCTTGCATTTCAATATTTCCCTTACATCAGTGCAAGCTTTGTTTCAGAACAATTCGTTTAATATCTCCACGTTTGTTCAGTCACCCTGGTTGGCTTGGCCGACGGCAGCAAATGCCTGCCAACTGCGTTTTCATGACTCAGTTCCTGGGTACAAACAGGATAGGCCAGACCCGAGGTTTTCTGACTCTCGTACTGTTACAACATATTCTGTTGGTAAATTATGTAAACAGTGGTTGCAGCACTCTTCATTAGATTCTGTGAAACAGCATTTATCCCTGCTATCAGGCAACATTGATCTGTCCGATTTTGTTCTCGGTCCTCGTGGCCCTCGACCTAAGAGGTTCATTTATGAGACTTACAATGAACTCTGGAAGCTTTCGCAAATTGAAGCTGCTTCCCGTCTACGGGAAATAGATCAAGCAAATTTAGAAAAGGTGCTTGCTGTTGTTGACAATAGTATTAATACCCTGTCTTCCCGCATTTACACATTAGAGAATATTGTTTCCTCTGTTGTTGATATTGTACAAGATGATGTTTCTGTGTTATATCATGGTCAAAATCAATTGCGTTCAGTAATGCAGTTTGCATGGACTTTGCAAACACAAGTTCCTTGGCACTTTTTGAACACCTCTGCCTTATTCCTGCCTTTTAATTTAACTGAAAAACAGCAATTCATGTCCATGAAAGATGCAACATACACTCTATTACATATCAAAAAAATAGAGCCCTTACCATTCTCTGTGGCGGAATTGGATTCTGCCGTGTGGCTAGTTCACGGGGTTATCGCCTTGCCTTTTTCTTTATTTGAATTTAGTTCATGCATGAATCATCATCCTGTGGGCCGTTTTCAGCCCTTGGGCAGTGCCTTCCTGCATGAACTTTGGTCCCTGCCTTTCATGTATAAATGTCTTAGGGACGGTAAGGAAGTTTTTCTCACAGGGGAGTCATGCGATTCTACTGTGGGTCATTCCCTTATTTGCAAAAACATTAAATTGCACGGAGCTTGTAATGTTTCAGCTCCGAATCTTGCTTGTGTTTTAAAGGGCATTCCTGCTCCTGCTATCTCTCCTACTTTCACTGTGCTTGCAAACGGTAGTTATCTCCTTCTGAATAATAAGGACTGCTGTGGCATGCTAGCCGGCATTCCCTATATTGTAACAGTTTCGCACAGGGTTGTCTGCTGCAAAAATGTGCTTTTTCCTCCCCCGCACGACATCATAGATAGTTCCATTTGGCCTTCCATTTTGACTTTGAAGGCAGATTTCAATAAATTGAGCAGAAGAAAAACGCTATTATTGAACCAGGAGGTTATGCTCACATCTGCACGGGAGACATTCATCCTCCAGGTGGCTAGTACCCACAGTGAAATACAGGCCCTTTTGAACACAAACCTCCCACAGCATTTCGGTGAACTGATTCACCGTGTTTTCAATGCATCACGCACCGAAGGTCTTGTGCACTTTTTTAAAGTTGTGGGCTCGGGCCTTGTTACCTCCTTTCAAACTATCTTTGGTGTAATACCGGCTTTTATTCATTCCATTTTTTCCAGCGTCTTTGGCGGCTTTCCGTTGATCCTCGCCTTGGCGGCTGGTATATTGCTTTTGGTCTGTTTCCTCCGCAATGGCTGCACTTCCTGGGGGCCTCCTCGACCAAGGTCGACTCCGGATGCTCCGTGAACGCATCCTCGCTGGCTTCGGCATCCTGCCATTGGCGACACTCAGTGTGTCCTATAGACTTTCTTTTCGCTTTGCGTATTTCACTTGCGTGCAACCTGTGATGTCTTGCATCCAATGTCCTTTCTCATGGTCCTTGGATTATTGCCTATCCAATACGTCTCTGTCTGACCCGAATTTTGTCCAGTTGGTGGGTCCCTTAGAGGCCCATGAACGAGACTGTTCCGGGGATGGCTTCATGGCGCGTGCGGCTGCACTTGGAATTTTGGCACAATGGGATATCTGGGCGGCTGCTCAGAATCTCCTACAACAGAGTTATATTGAGTATCACACAAGTTGTCCCGCATGGCTGATCACTGCTCCCTCTTGCGAGGACCATGAATGCTGTTTTGATTTGTTGAACTGGATGGCATCTCTTTTTTATGACGATTCCAACGATGTACTCTTGGAAGGTGTGGCGTTTTTCTGCACTTACACTCTATTGGATTAGGGGGCCTCCGCGTTCAGCGTCCTGCCTCACTGGATTTTTTTTTTCTCTTTCTTTTTCAACATTTTTATTTTTTTCTTCTCTCCCGGTCATTGTCCTTCACGGGGGACTGTTCCACAACTGACGTTTCCGTTCTGCTCCAGCTATTGAACTCTGTCTTCGTCCTATGTCTTCGCCTACCAGGGGAGGGTGTCATGTGGTTTGTGGCCTCATGGTCTGCCTTGCTAAATTGGCTTAGGCCTGGCAGCCATGATGCTTTTTTGCGCACGTTACTTTGTGACTTTGTTTTTCCAGCCTCTGCTTCTGCCCGGCTATATTAGGACTGTCTGCATTTCTGCCTTTCACCTTTTCTCCTGTTCTGTGTGGGTTACGTCTGCACAACATGTACAAGGTCGAAAAACAACGTCCCTTGTTCTTGCTGATCTGGCTAGTCCCTCGCACTTAGACATAACACTAAGTACAGCTGCACTGGAGAAATTTGTGTGCTTTTAATATTGTGATTTCACTGTTGGAGGCACTTGGAGAAAAACCTTTCCAGAGAGAAGAGCTGTGCTTGTCTGATGATGTAAACCTTGCATCTAGATATTGAGGTATGGGGGTTCGCCTGACAATGCCCAGAGGTCTTCTGTTTTTATAATAAACTAGCTAATAGCACGGGGAGGGTGGTATGGTCATTTAGCCCTATATCCACTGCTTTATGAAATGCTTTCCCCGTTTGTATTCTATGGAATTGTAACTATGCTTATTATTTTATCCCTATGCATTATGCTGATAGTACTGGCACGTGTACTGTATCTTAGAGCACGGTAGTTGAAATAAACATTTTGAACTATACTGTGCATCTTATTACGCACGTTGTGGACAGGTATGAGTGAGTTATGAAAGGGTGTCCTTGCTCCCGCGAGTCCTGAGAGAGAGAGACCGTGTTCTGGGTTGTCTAATCATTGGTAGCATCGTTGCTAATGAGACGCTAAAGCTAGTCGGATTGGTATTGTGGGTACTAAGGTGCATGGTTGGTTCACCACTATACTCCGAGGTCCTATTATCCTGTGCATAGCTCTGTGTAAGTGCAGAATCCCTACAACAGTGGCTTTGTAAAAGGGATAGCCCTCATGCTTTGTCTCTGTTTTAAGTATGAGTCCAACGTGTCTGCTTTGTCTGTGTAATGATTTGCCAGTTTGTCTGTGTACACTTGAGTAACGGGATGAGCTGCTTCTAGGTAATTTGGTTTACGAAATTGAGAATTTTATAGAATTCTTTATTTGCACATTTAGCATTTTGAATTCTGTCTGAATAGTATTTTTTCTTCGCTTTTTTGATAGCCGACTTGTAAAATCTGTCAATTTTTTGTAGGCGAAGTTTGTCTTGGTTGGCGTTTGTTTTGAGCCAGGCACGCTGCGGCTTTCTGATTTGTTGTTTTATCTCTTTTGTCTCAGTATTTCTCCAAGGTGCTTGTTTTTTTTTGTTCTGTTGTGTGGTTTTTAGTTGTATCAGGATATCAAAAGCTTCCTGTATTCACTCATATAGTTTTGGAATAGAATTTATTGTTTCTAGATCTCTACAGGATGTTAGTGTTCCAAATTGAGTTTGTTCCACGGCCGAAAGGTGGATGCACGTAAGGTGGTTTTAGGTGCCTCGCTTATTGTTTTTTTATGTTGAAAGGCAAGCAAATGGTGGTCTGACCATGTGACTAGAGTCATTCTTTGAAAGGTAACTAATTCTGTATTAGCAAAAATGACATCTAGGATGTGTCCAGCGATGTGTGTGGGTTCATGGACAATCTGATACAGGTTCTGTGCTTCTAGGCCAGCGACGATTGTTTTCAGATGGGGCATATTTGGTTTGTCAAACCAAATGTTGAGGTCACCCAGAACACATAGGTTCGAGTGTAGTGTTATCAGGTTTGAAACTGTGTCTAGAAGTGCATCTGCGAAGGTTGCCTTGCTAGGTGGAGGTCTGTAAAGGAGCAGGAAGTTACAGGAGGAAGACGGTGTAGGATTGCATCTGGTGAAAAGGGCCTCACAATCTTTTATGGAGACGTCGTCAACTTTAGTGATATGTAATGTTTGTCTGAACACAACAGCTAGGCCACCTCCTTTTTGCCTATACGATTTTGGGTGATCGTTTGATAGCCTAGAGGAACGGCTTCATTGGAAATGCTACTCATTCTATGCCACTCCACTCTACACCATTCAACTCTGCGAAACTCAACTCCACTCTACTCTACAACACTCTACTCTACTCCACTCTACGCCAATCCACGACACTCTATGCCATTCCACTCAGACACTACTCTACTCCACTCTATCCCACTCTATGCCACTTCACTCATCAACAGTCTATGCAACTCCACTCTACAACACTCTGCGCCACTCCACACCACTCTATGCCACTCCACTCTGCGAAACTCTATTCCACTCTACGCCACTCCACTGTACAACAATCCACTCTATGCCACTCCACAACACTCTACTACACTCTGTGCCACTCCACTCTGACACTACTCCACTCTATGCCACTCTGCTCTTCGACATTCTATGCCACTCCACTCTGACACTCTACTCCACTCTACTCCACTCTATGCCACTTCACTTTACGCCACTCCACTCTGGTACGCTCTTCTGCACTCTATGGCACTCCCCTCTACACCATGCCACTCCACTCTATGCCACTCCACTCTACTCTACTCCAGTCTACTCCACAACACTCTACTCAACTCCACGACGTGGTACTCAACTCAACGACACTACTCCACTCTATATCACTCCACTCTATGAAACTCTATGCCACTCCACTCTGAGACATTCCATGCCACTCCAATATATGCCACTCCACTCTCTGCCACTTTATGGCACTCCACTCTACAACAATCTATTTATCTCCACTTTCTACCACTCTACTCTCTGCCACTCCACTCTATGCTATTCCTTTCTACGGCACTTCTTCCTTCCCTCAGCAGCCCTCTCATCTCTATCCCTTTCCACAGCAGCCCCCTCACCTCCACCCATTCCCTCAACAGCTCTCTCACCTCTACATCACTCTACTCCTCTCTTCGCCACTCCACTCTATGGCACTCTACTCCACTCTACGCCACTCCCCTCTACTCCACTCCACTCTAAGCCATGCCACTATATGCCACTCCACTCTGCGCCACTTCTCCACTCTGACACTCCACTCTATGATACTCAAATCTACAGTATGCTCCACTCTATGCCACTCCACGCCACTTTACTCCACTCTATGACACTCCAGACTACGTCACTCTGCTCCACTCTACAACACTCCGCAACACTCTACTCCACTCTGATACTCTACACCGCTCCACTCTATGCCACTCCACTCTACAACAATCTACTACTCTCCACTTTCTGCCACTCCACTCAATGCCATTCCACTAACCTCTACCCCTTCCCTCAGAAGCCCCCTCACCTCTACCCCTTCCCTCAACAGCCCTTTCACCTCTACCCCTTCCCTCTACGACACTACTTCCTTCCCTCAGCAGCCCTCTCACCTCTATCCCTTCCCACAGAAGCCCCTTCACCTCTACCCCTTCCCTCAACAGCCCCATCACCTCTAACCATTCTCTCAGCAGCCCTCTCACCTCTACCCCTTCCCTCAGCAGCTCTCACTTCTATCCCTTCCTTCTCACCATTACCCCTTCTCTCAGAAGCCCTCTTACCTCTACCCATTCCCTCAGCAGCCCTCTCACCTCAATCCTTTCCCTGAGCAGCCCTCTCACCCCTATTCCTTCCCTCAGCAGCCCTCTCACCCCTATCCTTTCCCCCAGCAGCCCTCTCACCTCTACCCCTTCCCTCAGCAGCCCCTTCACCTGTACCCCTTCCTCAGTAGCTCTGTCACCTCTATCCCTTCCCTCTCACCTTTATCCCTTCCCTCAGCAGCCCTCTCACCTCTAACCCTTCCATCAGCAGTCCTCTCACCTCTATCCCTTCCATCAGCAGCCCTCTCGCCTCTATCCCTTCCCTCAGCAGCCCCCTAACCTCTACCCCTTCCCTCAGCAGCCCTATCACCTCTACCCCTTCCCTCAGCAGCCCCTTCACCTGTACCCCTTCCTCAGTAGCTCTGTCACCTCTATCCCTTCCCTCTCACCTTTATCCCTTCCCTAAGCGGCCCTGTCACCTCTACCCCTTCCCTCAGCAGCCCTCTCACCTCTACTCTTTCCCTCAGCAGCACCCTCACCTCTACCCCCTCCCTTAGCAGCTCTGTCACCTCGATCCCTTTCCTCTCACCATTACCCCTTCCCTCAGCAGCCATCTCACCTTTACCCCTTCCCTCAGCAGCCCTCTTACCCCTAGCCCTTCCCTCAGCAGCCCTCTCACCTCTATCCCTTCCCTCAGCAGCCCTCTTACCCCTTCCTTCAGCATCCCGCTCACCTCTATCCATTCCCTCAGCAGCACCCTCACCTCTACCCCTTCCCTTAGCAGCTCTGTCACCTCTATCCCTTCCCTCTCACCATTACCCCTTCCATCAGCAGCCCCTCTCCACTACTCCTTTCCTCAGCAGCCCCCTCACCTCTACCCCTTCCCTCAGCAGCACTCTCACCTCTACCCCTTCCCTCAGTAACCCCCTCACCTCTACCCCTTCCCTCAGCAGCCCCCTCGCCTCTAACCTTTCACTCAGCAGTCCTGCCACCTATATCCCTTATCCCAGCAGCCCTCTCACCTCTATCCCTTCCCTCAGCAGTCTTATCACCTCTATCCCTTCCCTCAGCAGCCCTCTCACCTCTATATTTTCCCTCAGAAGCCCCCTAATCCTCTATCCCTTCTCTCAGCAGCCCTCTCACCTCTATCCCTTCCCTCAGCAGCTCTCACCTCAATCCCTTCCCTCAGCAGCCCCCTCACCCCTATCCCTTCCCTCAGCAGCCCCCTCACCTCTATCCCTTCCCTCAGCAGCTCTGTCACCTCTATCCCTTACCTCAGCTGCCCTCTCCCCTATCCCTTCCCTCAACAGTCCTCTCACCTCTATTTCTTCCCTCAGCAGCCCCCTCACCTCTACCCTTTCCTTCAACAGCCCTTTCACCTCTACCCCTTCCGTCAGCATCCCTCTCACCTCAACCTCTTCCCTCAGCAGCCCTCTCACCTCTATCCCTTCTCTCAGCAGCCCTCTCACCCCTATCCCTTCCCTTAGCAGCCCTCCCACCTCTACCCCTTCCCTCAGCAGCCCTCCCACCTCTACCCTTTCTGTCAACAGCCCTCTCACCTCTATCCCTTCCCTCAGCAGCCCCCTCGCCTCTACCCTTTCCCTCAGCAGCCCCCTAACCTCTACCCCTTCCCTCAGCAGCCGTCTCACCTCTACCCCCTTCCCTCAGCAGACCCCTCACCTCTGTCCCTTCCCTCAGCTGTCCCCTCACCTTTACCCCTTCCATCAGCAGCCCCCTCTCCTCTACCCCTTCCCTCAGCCAAACCCCTCACCTCTACCCCTTCCATCAGCAGCCCTCTCACCTCTACCCCTTCCCTCAGCAGACCCCTCACCTCTGTCCCTTCCCTCAGCAGCCCCTTCACCTCTACCCCTTCCCTCAGTAGCTCTGTCACCTCTATCCCTTCCCTCTCATCCCTATCCCTTCCCTCAACAGCCGTCACCTCTACCCCTTCTCTCAGCAGCCCTCTCATCTCTACTCCTTCCTTCAGCAGCCCCCTCACATCTACCCCTTCCCTCAGCAGCTCTGTCACCTCTATCCCTTTCTTTTAACCATACCTGCTTCCCTCAGCAGCCCTCTCACCTCTACCCCTTCCCTCAGCAACCCTCTTACCTCTAGCCCATCCCTCAGCAGCCCTCTCACCTCTACCCTTACCAGCCCACTCACCTCTACCCCTTCCTTCAGCAACCCCCTCACCTCTATCCATTCCCTCAGCAGCCCCCTCGTCTTTACCCCTTCCATCAGCAGCCCCCTCGCCTCTACCCCTTCCCTAAGCAGCTCCCTCACCTCTACCCTCAGCAGCCCTCTCTCCTCTACCCCTTCCGTCAGCAGCCCCCTCGCCTCTACCCCTTCCCTCAGCAGCCCCCTCACCTCTACCCCTTCCCTCAGCAGCCCTCTCACCTCTACCCCTTCCCTCAGCATCACCCTCACCTCTACCCCTTCCCTCAGCAGCCCCCCTCGCCTCTATCCCATCTCTCAGCAGCTGTCACCTCTATCCTTTACCTCAGCAGCCCCCTCACCTATACCCATTCCATCAGCAGCCCTTTCACCTCTACCCATTCCAGCAGCAGCCCTCTAACCTCTACCCTCAGCAGCCCTCTCACCTCAATCCCTTCCCTCAGCAGCCCTCTCACCCCTATCCCATCTCTCAGTAGCTCTCTCACCTATCTGTTCCCTCAGCAGCCCTCTCACCTCTACCCTCAGCAGCCCTCTCACCCCTATCTCTCACCTCTACCCCTTCCGTCAGCAGCCTTCTCACCTCTATTTCTTCCCTCAGTAGCTCTGTCACCTCTATCCCTTCCATCAACAGCCCTGTCACCTCTACCCCTTCCCTCAGCAGCCCTCTACCTCTATCCCTTCCCTCAGCAGCCCTCTCACCTCTATCCTTACCCTCAGCAGCCCTCTCACCTCTACCCCTTCCCTCAGCAACCCCCTCACCTCTATCCACTCCCTCATCAGTTCTGTCACTTCTATCCCTTCCTTCTAACCATTACCGCTTTCCTCAGCAGCCCTCTCACCTCTACCCATTCCCTCAGCAGCCCTCTTACCTCTATCCCTTCCCTCAGCAGCCCTCTCACCTCTATCCTTACCCTCAGCAGCCCTCTCACCTCTACCCCTTCCCTCAGCAACCCCCTCACCTCTATCCATTCCCTCAGCAGCCCTCTCACCTCAATCCCTTCCCTCAGCATCCCTCTCACCCCTACCCCTTCCCTCAGCAGCCCTCTCACCCCTACCCCTTCCCTCAGCAGCCCTCTCACCTCTACCCCTTCCGTCAGCAGCCCTCTCACCTCTATCCCTTCCCTAAGCAGCCCTTTTGCCTCTACTCCTTCCCTCAGCAGCCCCCAAACCTCTACCCCTTCCCCCAGCAGCCCTCTCACCTCTACCCCTTCCCTCAGCAGACCCTCACCTCTCTCCCTTCCCTCAGTATCCCCTTCACCTCTACCCCTTCCGTCAGTAGCTCTGTCACCTCTATCCCTTCCCACTCACCATTACCCCTTCCCTCTGCAGCCCTCTCACCTCTATCCCTTCCCTCAGCAGCCCTCTCACCTCTGTCCCTTCCCTCAGCAACCCTCTCACCTCTACCCCTTCCCTCAGGAGCCCCCTCAAATCCATCCCTTCGCTCAGCAGCCCTCTCACCTCTATCCCTTCCCTCAGCAGCCCTCTCACCTCTACTCCTTCCCTCAGCAGCCCCCTCATCTCTACCCCTTCCCTCAGCAGCCCTCTCACCTCTACCACTTCCCTCAGCAGCTCTCACCTCTGCCCCTTCCCTCAGCAGCCCCCTCACCTCTACCCTTTTCCTCAGCAGCCCTCTCACCTCTACCCCTTCCCTCACCAGCCCTCTCACCTCTTTTCCTTCCCTCAGCAGCCCTCTCACCTATACCCCTTTTCTCAGCAGCCCTCTTACCTCTATATTTTTCCTCAGAAGCCCCCTAACCCTCTACCCCTTCTCTCAGCAGCCCTCTCACCTCTGCCTCTTCCCTCTGCAGCCCTCTTACCTCTACCCCTTCCCACAGCAGCCCTCTCACCTCTACCCCGTCTCTCAGCAGCCCTCTTGCCTCTATCCCTTCCCTCAGCAGCCCTCACCTCTATTCCTTCCCGCAGCAGCCCTCTCACCCCTACCCTCAGCAGCCCCCTCGCCTCTACCCCTTCCCTCAGCAACCCTCTCACCCCTATCTCTTCCCTCAGCAACCCTCTCACCCCTATCTCTTCCCTCACCTCTACCCCTTCCCTCAGCAGCCCCCTCACCTCTACCCCTTTCCTTCCTTGTAGGTGTTTGCCAGGAAGGAGCTGCAGATGATCGCAGATCTGTGTACGAAGCACAATGTTCTCTGCTTCAGTGACGAGGTGTACGAATGGCTGGTCTATGATGGGAGAACGCACATTCGGATCGGTGAGTGGGCACAGGGGTGGGCACTGGGTGGGCACACGGGACACCCAGGAGTGTGATAAAGGTATCAGATGCGAGGTGTTGAAAGGGTGTAAGTAGAGATGCATCGGGGGAATGGAGCAGTGTGTGGGGAGAGGACTGTAGCAGTATATAGAAAGAGATGCATTGTGGGAAATTGGAGCAGCAGGTGTGCAGAGTGGCATTATGAATGTTGGAGCAGTATGAGAAGGATGTACTGTGGGCAGGGCCGGACCGGGGAACCATATAAATAAAAAAGTGGCCCACATTTGCAAATCGGGCCAGTTTTGAGCTGGTAAAGACACGCTGTATGGGTATTTTGCAAGGTATGGGAGAACGCATGGGTTTTTGTTTGAAGCAGACAATGTTTGTGGTGATATCAGGGAAATCAATAGTAAAACCCAGCCTAATAGAGCATAAAACAGGCCCACAAACTGCTAAACAACCAGTCCACACACTGAGCTGTCAACCAGCCCATCGGGCACTGCCTGATTGCCCTATAGGCCAGTCCGACCCTGAATGTGGGAGATTGGAACAATAGGTACCGGCAACGCATATTCGTAGATAGGGTCAGTGTGCAGGCAGAGAGGCATTATGGGAGACTGAATCAGTATGCAGATACAGATGCATTATGGGAGATAGGAGCAGTATGCAGCTAGAGAAGCATTATGGGAGATTAGATGAGTATGCAGAGAGGCATTATGGGAGGGATCAGTAATCAGATAAAAAAGCATTATGTGAGATTCGATCAGTATGCAGAGAGGCATTATGGGAGGGATCAGTATGCAGATAGAGAGGCATTATGGGAGATGGGATCAGTATGCAGACAGCGAGGCATTATGCAGTATGCAAGCACAGATGCATTGTGCTGTGCGTGCAGAGGTGCATTTTGTGCTGTGTGTGCGTGCAGAGGTGTGTTTTGTGCTGTGTACGTGCAGAGATGTGTTTTGTGCTGTGTGTGTGCAGAGATGCATTATGTGCTGTGTGTCCGTGCAGAGATGCGTTTTGTGCTGTGTGTGCGCAGAGGTGCATTTTGTGCTGTGCATGCAGAGATGCGTTTTTGTGCTGTGTGTGCGTGTAGAGGTGTGTTTTGTGCTGTGTGTGCAGAGATGTGTTTTGTGCTGTGTGCATGCAGAGGTGCGTTTTGTGCTGTGTGCGCGTGCAGAGATGCATTTTGTGTTCTGTGTGTGTGCAGAGATGCATTATGTGCTGTGTGTGCGCAGTGATACGTTTTGTGCTGTGTGTGCGTGCAGAGATGCGTTTTGTGGCGTGTGTGCATGCAGTGATGCGTTTTTGGCTGTGTGTGCGCGCAAAGGTCCGTTTTGTGCTGTGCGTGCAGAGATGTGTTTTGTGCTGTGTGTGCATGCAGAGGGGCATTTTGTGCTGTGTGTGCTTGCAGAGATGCGTTTTGTGCTGTGTGTTCATGAAGAGATGCGTTTTGTGCTGTGTGCGCGTGCAGATGTGCGTTTTGTGCTGTGTGTTCATGGAGAGATGCATTTTGTGCTGTGTGCGCATGCAGATGTGCGTTTTGTGCTGTGTGTGCATGCAGGGACGCGTTATGGAAGACTGGTATTGGGTGCACGCAGAGTTAAATAATGAAAGATTGGTGTGCTGTGCATTCTTAGAAGTACTGTGGGTGGTACTGTTTGCATGCACAGACGCGTTGTGGTAGATTGTTCTTATGTGCATACAGAAATGCATTTGTGGAGATTGGTTCTGAGTGCATGCAGAGATGCTTTCTTGGGGATTGGTGTTGTATGCAAGCACAGATGCACTGTGGGAAATTGGTATTGTGTGCATACAGGGAAGCATTTCAGGGAGTTGGTGTTAGAGTTGGTGTTGCCTCTATGCAGCGATATATTGTGGAGAACTGATGTGTTGTGCATGCATGATTACTTGTGCGGAGTTCTACCCACATGCAAGTCTCCATGTGTGAGAGAGGGATGTCATGATGTCTAAGACTGTTATTGTGTGCATAAAGAGAAGCACTGTTGGAGACAGGTACTGTAGGAGAGTTGTGTTGTGTTCTTGCAGAAGATGATTGTGAGAGATGGTACGGTGTGCATGCAGAAATGCATTGTGGGACAATTGTGTTGTTTGCTTGCGGAGATGCACTGTGGGGAGTTGATACTGTATGTTTGCAGAGAAGCATTTTAAGATATTGGTGCTGTATGCAGGCAGAGATGCATTGCGGGGAGTTGATGTATGTTTGCAGTGATGCGTTGTGGGGGGGTCTGTGTTCTGTGCATGCAGAAATGCATTATGGGAAGTTGGTGTTCTGTACATGCAGAGATGCGTTGTGGGGAGTTGGTGTTCTGTGCATGCAGAGGTGCATTTTGGGGAGTTGGTGTTCTGTGCATGCAGAGGTGCATTGTGGGGAGTTGGCATTCTGTGCAGGCAGAGATGCATTGTGGGGAGTTGGCGTTCTTTGCATGCAGAGATGCAATGTAAGAAGTTGGCGTTCTGTGCATGCAGAGATGCACTGTGGGGAGTTGGTGTTTTGTGCCTGCAGAGATGCATTGTGGGGAGTTAATGCTGTATGTTTGCAGAGGTGCATTGTGGGGAGTTGATGCTGTATGTTTGCAGAGATGTATTTTGGGATATTGGGGCTACATGCAGGCAGAGATGTATTGTGGGGAGTTGGTGTTCTGTGCATGCAGAGATACATTGTGAGGGAGTTGGTGTTCTGTCAATCAATCAGGGAATTGTAAGCGCGCTGCTCACCCGTGAGGGTCTCAAAGCGCTGAGGGGGGCTGGCGGGGGGGTCCGCAGATCTGTTTAGCCGAAGAGCCAGGTCTTGAGGGTCTTCCTGAAGGTGTTCAGGGTGGGGGCGCGTCTGATTTCTGCCGGTAGCTCATTCCAGGTCTTGGCTGCAATGTGAGAGAAGGATCTTCCGCCTGCTCTGGCTCTGTGGATGCGCGGGGTTTCGGCCAGTGCGAGGTTGGAAGATCGGAGGTTTCTTTTGGGTACGTGGAAGTTGATTCTGTCGTTGAGGTATTTGGGTCCGTTGTTGTGTAGGCATTTGTAGGCGTGAGTGAGGATTTTGAAAGTGACTCTTTTCTCCACGGGAGCCAGTGGAGACTTCGTAGGTGTTGGCTGATGTGTTCGTGTTGGGGGATGCCGAGGATGAGCCTGGCGGCGGTGTTCAGTGTTGTTTGGAATTTGCGGAGTAGGGACTTGTTGATGCCGGCGTACAGTGCGTTTCCATAGTCCAGTCTGCTGGTGATGAGTGCGTGGGTGACTGTCTTCCTTGACTCAGGGGGGATCCACTTGAAGGTCTTGCGGAGGGTGTTGAAGCAGCTGGAGGGGACGGCGTTGACCTGTCGGTTCATGGTGAGTGATGAGTCGAGTACGATGCTGAGGTTCTTGGCGTGGTCTGAGGGGGTAGGTGGGCTTCCAAGGGCGGTCGGCCACCAGGTGCTGTCCCATGCAGAAGGGGTGGTACCGAGGACGAGGACTTCTGTCTTCTCTGCATTGAGCTTCAGGCAGCTGTTGGTCATCCAGACTGCGACGTCTTGCATTCCTTTCTGGAAGTTGAGTTTGGCAGTGGTGGGGTCTTTGGTGAGGGAGAGGATGAGCTGGGTGTCGTCGGCATAGGATACGATGTTGAGGCCGTGTTGTCGGACGATGGCTGTGAGGGGGCCATATAGATGTTGAAGAGGGTGGGGCTCAGTGATGAACCCTGTGGGACTCCGCAGGTGATTTTCGTGGGGTCGGAGAGGAAGGGTGGGAGTCTGATCCTTTGGCTTCTTCCGGTGAGGAATGATCGGATCCAGTCCAGGGCTGTTCATTGTATGCCTGCGTCGTGTAGTCTGGCGACTAGTGTGCGGTGGGAGACGGTGTCAAAGGCCGCTGATAGGTCGAGTAGGATGAGGGCTGCGGAGTGGCCTTGGTCTAGGAGGGTGCGGATGTCGTCTGTGGCGGCGAGTAGGGCGGTCTCTGTGCTGTGGTTGCTTCGGAATCCGGATTGGGACGGGTCGAGGACGGCGTTCTCTTCAATGAATCGGGTCAGTTTCCTGTTAACTGTTTTCTCTGCAACTTTGGCTGCGAAGGGGAGGAGCGAGATGGGCCGATAGTTCTTGAGGTCGGTGGGGTCAGCTGTGGGCTTCTTGAGCAGGGGTCTGACTTCTGCGCTCTTCCAGTCGTCTGGGAAGGTGCCTGTTTTGAAGGTGGTGTTGATGGTGCGTTGTAGTTCGGGTGCGATGGCGGCATCAGATATGCATTGTGCATGCAGATATGCATTGTGGGATGTTGGTGTTCTGTGCATGCTGAGATGCATTGTTGGGAGTTGGTGTTCTGTGCATGCAGAGATGCATTGTGGAGAGTTGATGCTGTATGTTTGCAGAGATGTATTTGGGGATTTGGGGGCTGCATGCAGGCACAGATGCATTGTGGGGAGTTGGTGTTCTGTGCATGCAGAAGTGCATTGTAAGGAGTTGGTGTTCTGTGCATGCAGAGATGCATTGTGAGGAGGTGGTGTTCTGTGTATGCAGAGGTGCATTGTGGGGAGCTGGTGTTCTGTGCATGCAGAGGTGCATTGTGGGGTGATGACGCTTTATGTTTGCAGAGATACATTTTAGGGGGGTCAGTGTTCTGTGCATGCAGAGATGCATTACAAGGAGTTGGTGTTCTGTGCATGCAGAGATGCATTGTAGGGAGCTGGTGTTCTGTCCATGCAGAAGTGCATTGTGGGGAGTTTGCGTTCTGTGCAGGCAGAGATGCATTGTGGGGAGTTGGCGTTCTGTGCATGCAGAGATGCATTGTTGGGAGTTGGCATTCTGTGAATGCAGTGATGCATTTTGGGATATTGGTGCTGCATGCAGGAAGAGAGACATTGTGGGGGGTTGGTGTTCTGTGCAATCAGAGATGCATTGTCGGATCTGGTGTTCTGTGCATGCAGAGGTGCATTGTGGTGTGTTGATGCTGTATGTTTACAGGATACATTTTGGGATATTGGTGCTGCATGCAGGCAGAGATGCATTGTGGGGAGTTGGCGTTCTGTGCATACAGAGATGCATTGTGGGGAGCTGGTGTTCTATGCATGCAGAGGTGCTTTGTGGAGGGTGATGCTCCATGCATGCAGAGGTGCATTGTGGAGGGTGATGCTCCGTGCATGCAGAGATGCATTGTGGAGGTTGATGCTCCGTGCATGCACATTTACTTCTGGGGAGTGGAACCCACATGTGGTGGTCCCTCTGGGCAAAGGTGGTGGTGTGTATGCCTGTAGCTGGTAAGTCTCGGTTGTAAGTGGGGTCTGATATGTGTGACCCCTCATGTGTGTTCAGCTGCTCTCCTCGTCTTGACCCATCATGTTCTCGGTTCTGTGTTGTTTGCAGCAACTCTGCCTGGAATGTGGGAGCGGACACTGACCGTTGGAAGTGCAGGGAAGACCTTCAGTGCCACCGGATGGAAGGTAAGGGAGCTGACCGGAGCATTCCAGTCCTCACACTGACTCCGGGCCCTGTAGTGCCAGTAAGGACTCATGTCCTGACACAGCCTTACAGGCCCGACAAGAAAACTGACACAGGGCGCTCCAGTCCTTACGGTGTTTCAGGGCCCCATCAGGATATCAATAAGGGCCCACCTCCTGAGTCTGCCCCAGTTCTCCTTGGAGTCTGACACTGCCTCAGCGCCCCTTAATGTGAGTAAGGACTCAGAATCTGGCACTACCTCAGTGCCCCTTAGTGTCAGTAAGAACTCAGAGCCTGACACTGCCTCAGTTTCTCTTAGTGTCATTAAGGTCAGACCCTGATACTGCCTTAGTGCCCCTTAGTGTCAGTAAGGACTCAGAGCCTGCATTGCCTCAGTGCCCCTTAGTGTCAGTAAGGGATCTGAGCCTGGCACTGCCTCAGTGCCTCTTAATGTCAGTAAGGACTCAGAGCCTGACAGTGCCTCTAAGTGTCAGTAAGGACTTAGAGCCTGACACTGCCTCAGTGCCTCTTAGTGTCAGTAAGGACTCAGAGCCTTACATTGCCTCAGTGCCTCTAAGTGTCAGTAAGGACTTAGAGCCTGACACTGCCTCAGTGCCTCTTGGTGTCAGCAAGGACTCAGAGCCTGACATTGCCTCAGCACCCCTTAGTGTCAGTAAAGGCTTGGAGCCTGACACTGCCTCAGCGCCCCTTAGTGTCCGTAATGGCTCAGTGCCTGGCACTGCCTAGTGCCTGTTAGTAAGGACTCAGAGCCTGACACTACGGCAGTGTCCCTTAAGGTCTGTAAGGACTCAGAGCCTGACACTGCCTCAGTGCCCCTTAGTGTCAGTAAGGACTCAGAGCCTGACACTGTCTCAGCGCCCCTTAGTGGTAGTAAGGACTCAGATCCTGACACTGTCTCAGCACCCCTTAGTGGTAGTAAGGACTCAGATCCTGACACTACTTCAGCGCCCCTTAGTGTCAGTAAGGACTCAGAGGCTGACACTGCCTCAGTGCCCCTTAGTGCCAGTAAGGACTCAGAGCCTGACACTGTCTCAGCGCCCCTTAGTGGTAGTAAGGACTCAGAGCCTGACACTGACTCAGCGCCACCTAGTGTCAGGAAGGGTCTGGAGCATGATACTGCAGTGCCTCTTAGTGTCAGTAAGTGTTCACTGCCTGACACAGCCACAGCACCCTTTAGAGTCAGAGCCTAGAGCCTGACACTGCCTCAGCACCCTTAATGTTGGTAAGAGCTCGGAGCCTGAAATTGTCAGTGCCCACATTGTCAGTAAGGGCTTAAAGCTACCACTACCTCAGTGCCCCTTAGTGTCAGGAAGGTGTCGTTTCCTGACACTGCCTCAGCCTGCGCCCAGTCCAAATACCCTGCCAAGCCGCGACATACCCAGACACCCTTCTGTCCCCACAGCTTAGACCTCTGGGAGGCCACTAGAGCAGAAGAGGCACACAGGTTATAAGCTGCAGCCATTAACGATGGAACAAGATTATTTAATTTACATACAAACCTAAACATGTACACTTAAGCATAGTATGATAAATCAGACAATACTGCCAAACTGCTTGTTATGGGGAGCTTTTAGATTCATGGGACTGGGGTTCGCCACATGGTATAGTTTACAGACAAATGGACATTGGCTGGATAATAGTATGTTGTTCAGTGCTATTGCTATGTTCCTATTCGGTGTTGGCTTGAGTGTGGGATCCTATTGCAGGTCAGTTACTCTGTGGCTTGCAGAGGAGGCCCACACCTGAGTTGCTTATTCAATAAATTTAATGTTTAACCTATTCTGGGATCCTATCATCACAACATAAAGTTGGTGAAGAATTGTGCCCAATGCAGCTTCATGGGACCCAGGAGATGATACAGGATGTTGTTCCACAGATAAGCTGTAAGGCTGATATCCGCTTTTGCCCACAAATCAGTGGTTTTGGCACATGTCTATGGGTGAGTCTCTGTCTAAAGAATTGAAGTGACCGAGCCTCAAAGAGAAGCAGAGTGCCATGTGGGGATTCAAACAGTTTTTGGCTGGAATTAGGGACTACTTGCAAGCTGTGGTTCAACACATCTGGATAGTCTTTGAAGACAATGTTTGATGTGAATGATTTACCCAAACACTCATGACATCGCATGACCACTTGAAGAAACTACTGCAGCCGTGTTTTTTTGATTCGCAACAGCACGACCGAAGGCTTTGACTCAGAGTGCCACGTGAGCATGCCACGAATGCAGCAAATATTGCGCACACTCGCGGTGAAACCAACAGTTAAATCCTGACTCTTTTTCTGCTGTGAGTGAACGAAATACAATATTGACATTTTATTGCGAACGGTACACATCAAGAGCCATCAAGTAAAAAGGAAAATGTTCGAGGCATGTGTGCTGTAGATACACATGCTTTGCATTAGTCCATCATCTAGTGTTGGGCTCGGATGATTACAAGTTGTTTTTCTTCCAAGAGGTTTTCTTCAAGTCACAAGGCTGTGTGACCTCTCCTCTTGGTAATACTGCGCATGGTCATCGATGCCATCTTCAGATTGTTTTTTCCCGCCGACGCGCTCGGATGTAGTATCTCGCGCTCCAGTTCAAGACACCTTCGGGCTCCCTTCCGGCCGTTTATTCTGATTCAGCGGTATTGTCGCGCCCAGTCTACCTTGCTTCCCATACACCCTCTCCACAGCGGGTCTTCGGCTCGCTTCCTCGGCCCATGGGCCACGCCCATGTGTCTGAAAAGTTCAGCGCTCCATCCATCATCTCCTTGTGTTTGCTTTGTTCGCCCTAAGTTGGCAGGGTATGCCCAGACGTGGGTCCCTTGCTCACTTTGCCACTGGATTCAAGCTAGCCTGGCTGATGAGGGCTGTTAGCCTGAAACCGGTCCCAGGATGCTTGTTTCCGGTCCAGGGAAGACATGGCTTGGCAGTTCTGGCTGGACTGTTCTCATGAGGCACAGGGTCCAGACTGATTTGCATATAGCTGTGTGTGAACTGGGGTGGCGAAGTGAGCTAAAGAACGATGATGGATTAAACCCAGATCTGTGACTGAGGGTGAGTGTCTGAAAAGTTTCAGCGCTCCGTCCATCATCTCCTTGTGTTTGCTTTGTTCGCCCTAAGTTGGCAGGGTATGCCCAGGCATGGGTCCCTTGCTCACTTTGCCACTGGATTCAAGCTAGCCTGGCTGATGACGGCTGAATAGCCAGAAACCAGTCCCAGGATGCTTGTTTCCAGTCCAGGGAAGACATTGCTTGGCAGTTCGGGCTGGACTGTTCCCATGAGGCGCAGGGTCAAGACTGATTTGCATATAGCTGTGTCTGAACTGGGGTGGCGAAGTGAGCTAAAGAACGATGATGGATTAAACCCAGATCTGTGACTGGGGGTGAGTGTCTGAAAGGTTTCAGCGCTCCGTCCATCATCTCCTTGTGTTTGCTTTGTATAGTGAAGCACCTATCATGACCCACCACAAATATGACGTCATTGCTTAGCCCGCTTGCCTCTATTCCAACATCCTAAGAAATATGGCCCCAAGAAGAATGGACGATACCTGAAGGTAAGAGCATTTGCCCTTAAATTCAGCCAGAAGTAAGAAACAAACGTGTGCCTTCTAAATAGACTCAATTCTGTATCCTTGCGAGATGACCCTCCAGCAGTGTCTTCTGGGATTGTAAGCAGCCGCTGCCCACTGAGCTCCTCTGGGAATCATAGAAACCCTTGCCTGTGGCTTCTAATAGCAATGAGAGGAGACAAATCATCACTGGTGGACGCGGTCTTGTCGAAATCACAGAACGCAGGAGACGAGTACGCAGCCTTGCAAGGAGTCTGGCAAAGGGTGCGATCTATTGAATTATGGTGGGCATCACTCTCTGTAAGACATGTACCTTTATTAAACATATAAAAGTGTAGTCACACAATAGTACAGTTCCACCTTCTGATACTGTAGTTCAGGCTACCTGTGTTACTCTCTTCTATCCTTGTACTTGTGACACCCTCCCTTACCTCACCCCCAATGTTCTCCCAGTAAGGACCCACTTGTGTCTTGGAGTGACATTTTTAGAATGGATTATGCAGAGATGCTCAAATATTATAAATTTGCTTTGCACGACTGTCGTTTGGCATTACAGACCACTTTCAGATATGCGCCATTGCAGTTATTCCTTGCCGATGGGTGAATACCTGAATTTTCAGAATAAAAGATCTAAAACTAAATACAATAAATACACCAATGAAAGAGCAATTTAAAATAATGTACAACCATAACTTCATAAGGAAATCGAAAACATTCAACCTTTGTAAAAAATCACTTTGTTGCACTTAGTGGACTACATCTATGGATGTTATTTGCAAACCATACCATGTCGGCTTACGTCAGGCCAATGGGATTAGAGTCAAGTAGGTAGTGAGGAGGTCTACCTCCTTGATAATATCAACAAATGCGACACTTATGAAAAACGTGACATTATTGCATCTTTAGTGTTCACAAAAGGATTGATGATGGAAGGAAGAAACTTACATGTGACACATAGGATTAACTAACCAGATGTGGTAAACAGGGATCGATCACATCCATTCCAAGATGGATGCCGCACACCATTCCAACATGGATGCCACAAACCCTTCCAAGATGGATGCCGCAAACCCTTCCAAGATGGATGCCGCACAAGCAGTTGAAAAGTAAAGGAAAGTGCCTGTTATACATTACATGGATATAACCTGGAAGTGGAAATGACTAAGATGTATGGGAAATGACACCATATTAGCACAAGTGCTGATATAAATTGCTTTTAGAATTGAATATCTACAATATATGGAAGAGCAAACAGTGTGAGGACAGCAAGATTGGACCAGAGAAACTGATGGGTTTCGAGTATTTCAAACTAATTGTTCAAAACAGAGAATTTTTAGCTTCTCATAAATGGACGCGATTAGGAGACCATATATTTCCAAGTTTCCATCCTGTAAGTTTCAACACTGTGGCATTCTATAAAGATAAGTTAAAACATGTTATTTTATATTTTTGACAATAGACAATTATCCCACCATAGCATTATTTTCCACACCCCTGGTGAAAGAGCCCTGTTTCATGTCAAGTGTCATATATTTTAAGTTACTACAGATATAGTGGAGATAAAGTCTGAATTATCATTAAAGTCCATTTAAATTATCTCAGCTGAAACTTTTTTTGCTTTGGAATGTTTTGATGAAAATTGTGGAGAAATATAAAGAGAGCTACACAGGCACAACAGATAGTACCCGTGTTACAGATAATGTCATTACCAATAATGATTTATATTCAACTCCTAAAATGCTTAGGCTTCATACATAGAAGGTTTAAAAACCATTCAAAAGTAGGATTTGTGTGGCATCTTGGTTAAATAATATCACTGCTTCGCAGGACCTCTGCAACAATCTCTCTCAATTCTTCAGCAACCAAATCACCGCCATTTACAGCACCTGAAGCCCGCAACCGACCCTGATAGACCTCGCCAAACCGCTCCTGATCTTATCCAAAGAACAATTCTAGCCACATGTCCCATCATTCCCCCAGAAGAAACCGCCGCCACCAGGATGTCCATCCACTCAGGGGCCCTATCGGACCCTGGCTCCCACCACAACTACTCCAGAGGCCTGCATCCCATCAGCGCCATGCGCACAACCATTCTGCAAGCTTGGAAACACGCAACTGTCCACCCTCTGTGGACCCTTATAATGATCACTAACTGCAGACCAATCTCCCTGCTATCATTCCCAGCCAAGCTCTTACAGATAATCATCAACAGACACCTCCTCGAATACCTCAACAACCACCAACTATTTGACACCACTCACTCTATTTTCAGACCAAACCACAGCACGGAAACTGCCCTAATCGCTACCATGGATGACATCCGAATGACTCTGGACAGAGGAGACATGTCGGCCCTCATCTTCCTGGGCCTCTCCGCAGCATTTGGCACGGTCTACCACCCCATCCCCATTCAACACCTACACGACATCAGAATCGAAGGACACGCATTCCGATGGATCTGCTCCTTCCTGACTGAAAGGACCCAGTCAGTCAGCCTGGCACCGTACACCTCAGATTCCTGCGACCTCATCTGCGGAATTCCGCAAAGATCCTACCTGAGCCCGACCCTGTTCAATACATACATGATCCTTCTAGCCAGCATCATCCGCTCTCACGATATCAACGTCCTCTCCTATGCCAATGAGACACAAATCGTTCTCTCCCTCAAAGACAAGATGCCCAGTACCCGGATCAAGTTCAGTGCCTGCATGACTGAAATTCACCACTGGATGAAGACCAACTGTCTAAAGCTGAACACCGACAAGACCGAAAGACGGAAGAGCACATAACTGTGTGACTCCACCTGATGGCCAACATAGTTAGGACCGACATTCACCCCACCACTTACGCCAAGAACCTCGTTTCTTGATCGACAACATACTCTACATGACTGCCCAAGTCAACACCAACACTGCCTCGTTCTTCCCTTCCCTGACGATGCTGAGTAAAATTTTCAAATGACTCCCAATCAGCACCGGGAAAACTGTCACGCATGCCGTGTTCACAAGCAAACTGGACTACGGGAATGCCCTCTATGCCGGGAACAGCTAGAAACTCACCAGAAGGCTGCTGACCATTCAGAACTCGGCAGCCAGAATCACTCTCAACTTCCCACGACACACTTTCATCACACCACACCTGAAGTAGCTCCACTGGCTCCCCATTAACAAACGAGCACAATTCAAACTCTCACCCACACTTTCAAGGCACTACATAACACTGGCCCAGCACCTGAACAATCGCATCTGCTTTCACAAACCTTCCAGACACCTCCGCTCGTCCGGACTCCAATTTACACAAATCCCACGCCTACGGAAAACCAGATCCGGCAGTTGAGCCTTCTCCTGCATCGCTCCTAAAGCCTGGAACGGCCTGCTGCTACACATAAGAGCATCCTCGCATTTTGAATTCCACAAGAAGCTTAAGACCTGGCTTTTCGAATAGTCGCACTAGGCCCTGCGTGTGACTAGACTCACACCTGCTCAGCGCCCGGTTACCCTCCCTGGTGATAGTGCGCTCTACAAATCTGTATAACATAACAATATAGCCTGCTGTATTGATGTAATTTCCGTTGTGGTAAGGGAGAAAGTGAATTGTTCAGGAAATTGATAAATATTGCATTTCTTTTAGAAAAAGAAAATTGCCTAAAAATGTCAGTGCATCAAATAGGTCGTCCGATGAATTTATAGTTTTGTTAGCCGTCCAGTGTCGTTCCAACTAGTCCTAAGGATACCTTCACAGGCTGGAGTCTGATTCCGCTTATAATATTGTGTTCTGGTCCTGTTCTCTGTCAGGTATCTTTGTCTTATTCGTTGGCCTGTCGGTGTATGATTTTAGTGCACAAGGGACCAGAGGGCTTTGTTATTTGTTTGCAGATGGGAAGGGGCTCTTAGAACTTTGTTATTGTTTGCATATCATCTGAGTGAGCAGAGAGGCTCCCAGCCTGGGAGAGGGGATTCCATAACTGTTTATAATTTGCACATCATCTGAGTGAGCAGGCAAGCTCCCTGCCTGGGGGAGGGGATTCCATAACTGTTTATAATTTGCACATCATCTGAGTGAGCAGGCAAGCTCCCTGCCTGGGGGAGGGATCTCGGAACTTTGTTTGTTTGCACATTTTGTAAGTGAACAGTCAAACTCAAGCCTTGGGGAGGGGAGCTCATTCCTTTATTATTTGTTTGCACACTTTCTAAGTGAGCAGACAAGCTCACGACCTGGGGAAGGGATCTCTTAACTTTGTTATGAGTTGACTAGAATGCCCCCTCCCACCCTCCACTGAAGGTCAAGACCACTCTCCCAGGGTCAGTGCTAAACTGTGGCCCCCATGCATGCAGTTTCAGATGTGGACATCAGATCTTCAGTACATACCGTCACCTGTCGGCCCTCCTCCTTTGCTTGGATAATAATGCAGACTTCATTCTAAAATAAGGGATCTGCATTAACAAACATCGACTAGAACACTGACACTCAAAGTATGGCCCGCGGGCCGCATACGGCCCTCCTGGCCTATACATTCGGCCCTGTGGTCAACAGCAACACTGGGCTGCTGTTTACTCGACTAAGCACTAACGTTAAAAATATGTTAAATAAGATGTTAAATAAACAGCGAAGCATTAATTTAAAGGTTAATTGAAGTTAAACTAAGTAAATAAGTTGTCCTGCACTGCTTTAGTAACTTCTATATTTTTAGAGACATCTTGCAGCAAAAGTGTAAAAATATGACAGTCAAAGTTCAAAAAATGTTTCATCAGAATGCAGAACCGTTTTGCCTCAGTACATCAGAATATACCAATGCATTCAGAAGCGTTTGTTTAAAAAGTGATAGTTTTCAAACATTAATTTAGAAACATTTGTTTCCCACCCACCCTGACAACAATGCCAGGAGTGAGCTAAGAGGCCCGTCAGTTGCTAGGTGCACTCTTTGAGTAGCCTGAGTTCCTATTATACATGAACAACATTATAGTGTATTGAGTCAAACACAGGAGAAGATTTTTTACCGCACACATCCTGAAGACATGTATGTTGCGGTCCTCTTATATGTGATTATGAAGGTAAAAGAGTGAAAGTAAAATACAGCACTTCCCTAGGATCACACAGTTTGGTTAACTGGGAAGCTGAGATTAATCCCCTTTTTTCTGGTTTCACATTGTTCAATTCAGCCACTAGCTGTATATGCTTTGCTTTCCCTACACCCACATTACTGCCAACATCCTCAGCCCCAATCCCGACTGCCACCCGGCTGGCATCAATGTGGCCCTCGGTCACATCACAGACCAAACAATTTGGCCCTTGGGAAAATGTTTGCGAGTACCCATGGACTAGGAGAACCTGGCTAATCTCACATTGCCACTCTCTCTCTCTCACTAGGACTGACCATCCGGTGTTGCTGTTTGTGATTGAGAGCTCACTTCACAGGGTCAGTGTATGTGATTGAGGGCTGACCACACAGTGTCGCTGTCTGTGATTGAGGACTGACCTCACAGTGTCACTGTTTGTGATTGAGGGCTGACCTCACAGTGTCGCTGTCTGTGATTGAGGGTGGACCTCACAGTCTCACTGTTTGTGATTGAGGGCTGACCTCCCAGTGTCACTGCTTGTGAATGAGAGTATTGCTTCCAGTGTGGCTGTCTGTGATTGGAGGCTGACCACACAGTGTCGCTGTCTGTGATTGAGGACTGACCTCACAGTGTCACTGTTTGTGATTGAGGGCTGACCTCACAGTGTCGCTGTCTGTGATTGAGGACTGACCTCACAGTGTCACTGTTTGTGATTGAGGACTGACCTCACAGTGTCACTGTTTGTGATTGAGGGCTGACCTCACAGTGTCAGTGTGTGATTGAGGGCTGACCTCACAGTGTCGCTGTCTGTGATTGAGGGTGGACCTCACAGTCTCACTGTTTGTGATTGAGGGCTGACCTCCCAGTGTCACTGCTTGTGAATGAGAGTATTGCTTCCAGTGTGGCTGTCTGTGATTGGAGGCTGACCTCACAGTGTCGCTGTCTGTGATTGAGGACTGACCTCACAGTGTCACTGTTTGTGATTGAGGGCTGACCTCACAGTGTCGCTGTCTGTGATTGAGGGTGGACCTCACAGTCTCACTGTTTGTGATTGAGGGCTGACCTCACAGGGTCGCTGTTTGTGATTGAGGGCTCACCTCACAGGGTCGCTTTTTGTCATTGAGGGCTGACCTCACAGTGTCAGTGTGTGATTGAGGACTGACCTCACAGTGTCACTGTTTGTGATTGAGGGCTGACCTCACAGTCTCACTGTTTGTGATTGAGGGCTGACCTCACTGTGTCACTGTTTGTTTTTGAGGACTGACCTCCCAATGTCACTGTTTGTGATTGAGGGCTGACCTCACAGTGTCAGTGTGTGATTGAGGGCTGACCTCACAGTGTCGCTGTCTGTGATTGAGGGTGGACCTCACAGTCTCACTGTTTGTGATTGAGGGCTGACCTCCCAGTGTCACTGCTTGTGAATGAGAGTATTGCTTCCAGTGTGGCTGTCTGTGATTGGAGGCTGACCTCACATTGTCACTGTCTGTGATTGACTGCTGACCTCAGTGTCGCTGTTTGTGATTGATGGCTGACCTCACAGTGTCACTGTTTGTGATTGAGGACTGACCTCACAGTGTCACTGTTTGTGATTAAGGACTGTCCTTGCAGTGTCGCTGTTTGTGATTGAGGACTGAACTCACAGTGTCACTGTTTGTGATTGAGGACTGAACTCACAGTGTCACTGTTTGTGATTGAGGACTGACCTCACGGTTTCACTCTTTGTGATGGAGGACTGACATCACTGTGTCCCTGTTTGTGAGTGATGGATGACCTCATAGTGTTACTGTTTGTAAATGAGAGTGGTGCTCCCAGTGTCGCTGTTGTGATTAAGGGCTGACCTTACAGTGTCTGTGATTGAGGACTGACCTCACAGTGTCACTGTTTGTGATTGAGGGCTGACCTCACAGTGTCAGTGTCTGTAATTGAGGACTGACGCCACATTGTCACTGTTTATGATTGAGGACTGACCTCATAGTGTCACTGTTTGTGATTGAGGACTGACGTCACAGTGTCGCTGTTTGTGATTGAGGGGTGACCTCACAGTGTTGCTGTCTGTGATTGACGTCTGACCTCAGTGTCGCTGTCTGTGATTGAGGGCTGACCTCAAAGTGTCACTGTTTGTGATTGAGGGCTGACCTCACAGGGTCGCTGTTTGTGATTGAGGGCTGACCTCACAGGGTCGCTGTTTCTGATTGAGGGCTGACCTCACAGGGTCGCTGTTTGTTATTGAGGGCTCACCTCACAGGGTCGCTGTTTGTGATTGAGGGCTGACCTCACAGTGTCAGTGTGTGATTGAGGGCTGACCTCACAGTCTCGCTGTTTATGATTGAGGGCTGACCTCACAGTGTCACTGTTTGTGATTGAGGGCTGACCTCACAGGGTCGCTGTTTGTGATTGAGGGCTGACCTCACAGTGTCACTGTGTGTGATTGAGGGCTGAACTCACAGTGTCGCTGTGTGTGATTGAGGGGCTGACCTCACAGTTTCACTGCCGTGGTTGAGGGTTGACTTCACAGTGTCGCTGTTTGTGATTGAGGGCTGATCACACAGTGTCACTGTCTGTGACAAAGGGCTGACCTCACAGGGTCGCTGTTTGTGATTGAGGGCTGACCTCACAGTGTCAGTGTTTGTGATTGAGGGCTGACCTCACAGTCTCTCTGTTTGTGATTGAGGGCTGACCACACAGTGTCGCTGTTTGTGAGTGAGGGCTGACCTCACAGTCTCGCTGTTTGTGATTGAGGGCTGACCTCACAGGGTCGCTGTTTATGATTGAGGGCTGACCACACAGTGTCGCTGTTTGTGATTGAGGGCTGACCTCACAGTCTCGCTGTTTGTGATTGAGGGCTGATCTCACAGGGTCGCTGTTTATGATTGAGGGCTGACCTCACAGGGTCGCTGTTTGTGATTGTGGGCTGACCTCACAGTGTCACTGTGTGTGATTGAGGGCTGAACTCACAGTGTCGCTGTGTGTGATTGAGGGGCTGACCTCACAGTTTCACTGCCGTGGTTGAGGGTTGACTTCACAGTGTCGCTGTTTGTGATTGAGGGCTGATCACACAGTGTCACTGTCTGTGACAAAGGGCTGACCTCACAGGGTCGCTGTTTGTGATTGAGGGCTGACCTCACAGTGTCAGTGTTTGTGATTGAGGGCTGACCTCACAGTCTCTCTGTTTGTGATTGAGTGCTGACCACACAGTGTAGCTGTTTGTGAGTGAGGGCTGACCTCACAGTCTCGCTGTTTGTGATTGAGGGCTGACCTCACAGGGTCGCTGTTTATGATTGAGGGCTGACCACACAGTGTCGCTGTTTGTGATTGAGGGCTGACCTCACAGTCTCGCTGTTTGTGATTGAGGGCTGATCTCACAGGGTCGCTGTTTATGATTGAGGGCTGACCTCACAGGGTCGCTGTTTGTGATTGTGGGCTGACCTCACAGTGTCACTGGGTGTGATTGAGGGCTGACCTCACAGTGTCGCTGTGTGTGATTGAGGGGCTGACCTCACAGTTTCACTGCCGTAGTTGAGGGTTGACTTCACTTTGTCACTGTTTGTAAATGAGGGTTGAGCTTCTGCTGCCTATATTTGTTTTTGGTTAAATGTCCATTTGACTGATCCCTAGGAGAATGTTTTGAAACTCATCTCTCCCTGTTTTTCCTCAGGTTGGCTGGGTGATGGGTCCTGATCACCTCCTCAAGCACCTAAGAACTGTCCATCAGAATTCGGTATATCACTGTCCTACGGCAGCACAGGTAAGCTTCAGCGACTCTTCTATAATGTGTGGGGGATAAGTCCTATAAGAGGGACGCTTGGAGTGTATCTGACGGCTGACTGAGGTACCATAAGAGAAACCTCTGGGCAACAGCAGCAGTGAGGGAGAAGCTCTCAAGGAGACCCTTCTTGGGCACCTGTGGGTGATGACAGATTACAAGGAGAGCACTCTGGAGCACCTATAGGTGATGGGGACACGGTGAGGACCCGTCCAGAGCAGCCTGGGGGTGATAGAGGATATTAGGAGGAGGTGATGGAGGATATTGGGGAAGACCCTCCATCATACCTGAAGGTGATAGATGATGTTAGGAGGACCCTCCCTTCTACCTGGTGGTGGATGGAGGATATTAGAAAGACCCTCCATCATACCCGGAGGTGATGGAGCATATTAGAAGGTGATGGAGGATATTAGGAGGTGATGGAGGATGTTAGAGGAAGACCCTCTTTCATACCGGGGTGATGGATGATAGTAGGCAGGCCTCCGGAGTTGATGTGGGTGATGGAAGACCTTTCCAGTGTACCGGGGGCGATGGAGGATATCAGGGAGACCTATCTGAAGCACCTGGAGATCATGATGGGCACGTTGAGGACCCCTCCAGATCAACACGGGCCGATGGATATTAGTGAGACCATATCATCATACCTGGTGGGGACAGAGGATATAATGGAAATCCTTCTTGAACACCTGGAGGCGAAGGGCCATGGAGCTGCTTCCAAAGCCCATTTGAGTGTGGGGGGTTCTATGAGGTGGACTTTCCTAAGACCTCCTAGAAGCCAATGAAGGGGAGGCCGTGAGGCTTCTAAGCAATAGGATATGGGCCTAAGGCTTGGATCATAAAGCGAGGTGCTGCAGCTGGGCCGCCACCTCCCTACATATGATCTACCTGAGAAGTGGCCTTTGTACCAGTTATTTCCTCGCCTAAAGTAGGCCGTATTTCACAAGTGCTTCATTGAGCTCATCACATTTCCCTTTAATAAGCAGTATTCAAAGGTAATGCCACCCACTACTTCTGTTTTTGAGCTTCCTTCCCACTTCCAATTAATGGATATAGCAACATCAGGCAGCACTCAGACACACGTGAGCACAGGCTCTTCTTTTTACAAATCATTTTAGCGGTAGCTTCATGCTCAAGGGATTTTCTGAGCTGTAGACAAGGCCCCTGAATATTTTTGACCACTGTGTGTAGTGTATCTATCAGGGCAGGGCACTGTGTGTAGTGTATCTATCGGGGCAGGGCACTGTGTGTAGTGTATCTATCAGGGCAGGGCACTGTGTGTAGTGTATCTGTCAGGGCAGGGCACTGTGTGTAGTGTATCTGTCAGGGCACTGTGTGTAGTGTATCTATTGTTGTAGGGATTCTGCACATACACAGAGCTATGCACTGGATAATAGGACCTCGGAGTATAGTGGTGAACCAACCATGCACCTTAGTACCCACAATCCCAATCCGACTAGCTTTAGCGTCTCATTAGCAACGATGCTACCAATGATTAGACAACCCAGAACACGGTCTCTCTCAGGACTCGCGGGAGCAAGAACACCCTTTCATAACTCACTCATACCTGTCCACAATGTGCGTAATAAGAGACACTGTATAGTTACAATTCCATAGAATACAAACGGGGAAAGCATTTCATAAAGCAGTGGATATAGGGCTAAATGACCATACCACCCTCCCCGTGCTATTAGCTAGTTTATTATAAAAATAGAAGACCTCTGGGCATTGTCAGGCGAACCCCCATACCTCAATATCTAGATGCAAGGTTTACATCATCAGACAAGCACAGCTCTTCTCTCTGGAAAGGTTTTTCTCCAAGTGTCTCTAACAGTGAAATCACAATATTAAAAGCACACGAATTTCTCCAGTGCAGCTGCATTCAGTGTTATGTCTAAGTGCGAGGGGCTGATCAGATCAGCAAGAACAAGGGACATTGTTTTTCGACCTTGTACATGATGTGCAGACACAACCCAAAGGGAACAGGAGGAAAGGTGAAAAGCAAAAAGGCAGACAGTTCTAAAATAGCCGGGCACAAGCAGAGGCTGGAAAAACAAAGTCACAAAGTAACGTGCGCAAAGAGGCATCATGGCAGCCAGGCGTAAGCTAACTTAACAATGCAGACCATGAGTCCACGAACCACATGACACCCTCCCCTGGTCAGTCCATTGGTGAAGACATAGGACGAAGACAGAGTTCAAATAGATGGAGCAGAACGGCAGCGTCTGTGATGGAACATTCCCCAATGAAGGGGAATGAATGAAACAAAAAAATGCAGAAGAAAAAATGCCAGGGAGGCATGACGCCGAAAGCGGAGGCCCCCTAATCCAATAGAGTGTAAGTGCAGAAAAACGCCACACCTTCCAAGAGGACATCGTTGGAATCGTCAGAAAAAAGAGACGCCATCCAGTCCAATAAATCAAAACTGCATTCATGTTCCTCGCAAGATGGAACAGCGAACAGCATTGCGGGACAACTTGCGTGACAATCAATAAAACTTTGTTGTAGGAGATTCCGAGCAGCCGCCCAGACAACCCATTGTGCCAAAATTCCAAGTGCAGCCGCACGCGCCATGTAGCCAGCCCCGGAACAGTCCCGTTCATAGGCTTCTAAGGGACCCATCAACTGGACAAAATCCGGGCGAGACAGAGACGTATTGGAGAGGCAATAATCCAAAGACCATGAGATAGGACATCGGATGCAAGACATCACAGGTTGCACGCAAGTGAAATACGCAAAGCGAAAAGAAAGTCTATATGACACACTCAGAGTCGCCAATGGCAGGACGTCACAAGAAAGCACATAAGTACGGGTCTGTTTATATAAACCACGCCACCAGTAACGCTGCTGCAAGATGGAAACTGTCGCAGACACGCCAGCATGGGCCGAAGCCAAGCCTTCGTGTGCGGCCGTTATCAAGGAAAGTCTGCGTTGGGAATCAGCCGATCACCAACGTCTGGAATTCTTACGTAAGGAGCCTGTTCGGGACCTAATTGATAAGAGTATTTGGAAGGGAAACCCCGTGGGTAATTAGCACATTCCTTTGTTGCAGCAATAGCTGGCAAAATATCATTATCTATTTTAGTCATGGATCTTGTAACTGCCGCTACTGAGCACGTGGCTACTGCTGATTTGGCAGCTTCATCTGCCAAACCGTTACCGACAGCGTGTGCGCCCACACGCTGGTGGCCAAGAGTGTGAATCACCTGTGTGAGAGGCAGACGTTGTTTCAGATCTGCCACCCGAACCCAAAGCATCTTATGCTTAATTGTGCTGCCCTTTGCATCCCTATAGTCGTTTTGCGACCAAAAGAATAGATTGTCATTGAAAGACTGAACACAGTAGTAAGAATCGCATACAATGAGGGTCGTCACGTCGGGATTAGCGAACTCAAGTGCGAGCACCAAAGCGCGCAGCTCGGCCAATTGTGCAGTGCTGTCTCCTAGTGCCTGTGTGTGCACTACAGTCGATTTGAACTCACCGTTCACCATGGTACCTGCAACAATAGCACATGCTGCTGAATAAGCATGCTTGGAACCCGTGGCCGGTTGTGCCGAACCATCGGTATAGATAATACATTCGTACTCCTCAAGCGGTAGCAAGGACAGAGGAGGAGGATGAACAAATTCACACTGTAAAAACTCCTGCGTCTGAAGTGAAGAATCAAAGATAAAAGTGACATTCGGAGATGTCAGAGATGTAGCCCATTGTATCCAACGGGGGTGCAAAGCCTTAGAGTTCGGGACACTTGCTTTCGTCACTGCCTCAAGGGCAGGATATGGTGTTACCACCAAAATGCGTTTTCCCTGTGCCAGTGCGCATTCCTTTAGAATCGCCATTTGCACTGCAGTCAAAACTTTCTCCACAGAGGAAAAGCGCATTTCTGCGGAAGTGTAAAGATGTGACTTGTATGCAATCGGTACTGTGTCACCTTCGTTAAAGGTTAAGTACGTGAAACCCACTGCCCCTGGAACGATTGTAATCACCAGGTTTGTGTGGTTATCACGAGTCAACAAGAATTTAGATTCAAGTAGATCTGACTGCAAAGATTGCAGTATAGAGGAATGCTCGGGAAGCCAGCAAGACTTCGAAAAGTTAGGTTGTATCAAGGCATAAAGAGGCTTGATACGCTGGGCATATTCGGGAATGTAAGTACGCCCGAAGTTCAGAAAACCCAGTAAACACTGAAGCTTCTTCAGAGTAGTTGGAGGGCACAAGAGTGCGCATTTCTCCAAAAAATGTGGAGCTAAGCCCTTACCTTCATTGTTGAGCTCATAGCCCAAAAACAAAACGGTAAATTCAGCAATGTGAGATTTGGCAAAGTTAAATTTGTAACCTAAAACCGCAAATTCAAGAATAATGCGGTCCACTCGGGAAAGATGCGGCCATAATTCGTCGTCTGTCAGATAGATATCGTCGACGTACGAACACGCGTCTGGGTCTATGCTGTCCAACAGAGAGACAACACGGGCGGCGAATACACCCGGACTGTTCTTGTAGCCCATGGGTAAACGCCGGAATTTGAATTGTTTACCACCGGAAGTGAAAGCACTCCATTGGCTACAATCCGGGGCTAAGTTGTGCGTGTAAAATCCATTGGATAGGTCAAGTGTCGTTTTATATTTTTTACGAACAAGACTGTCTACAAGCGCAGAACTGTGGGTATTTTGCACCGCAAAGGTCCGACAATGAGAGTTCAAATGTCGGTAATCCAAAACTAGGCGGTACGATCCATCGGGTTTAGAAACCGCGAAAAGGGGATTATTCATGGGTGACACACATGTTTCAATTACGCCTTGATATTCTAACTGTGTCAGAATTTCGGAAACGGGACCTTTAGCTTCCCGCTTGATGGGATATTTGGGTTGTGGCTGTGGCAGCGACCGCAAAGGAATATCATGGGGGGGAGAATCTTCATCCCAGCCCACGTGGTTGCGGTATAACGCTGGAGCCAGGGACACAGCCCACCCAGCTGCGAGAGCCTCCGCTTTGTCCTTGGGGACATGACGAGAAAAGCTCGGAAGGATTACCTCCTCCCCTCTACGCGCAGCAAGTACGAATGGGGGCGGCCAATCCGCCTCCGCCAACAAAATGTCGTAAGAAGAGGTCAGATTTTCCCAAAAAATCCCTTTTATAACACGCTCAATGTCACCTTCAATTTGAAGGACAATATTATATAGTCTTGTCAGGGGGTGCCACTAGGGTGTCGGCTGTCTCGACAGTAATGAATGTGTCAGTTGCTGTCGCCTCCACATGAGGACGTAGTGCCTCCCGCACTATGGTAACTTCCGCGGCGCTGTCTAGGAGCGTCACTACCCACGTCCAATTCAGGAGTCTCGTTCTCACCGTCTGTGGCATACCTCGCTGTTACAGCTGCAACTTTCTTCTTCTGAAACTGTGGGCGAGAACGTGGAAAGTCTTCTGGTTTCCCTCGGACTTGCTGTCGAGGTTGGTCTCGTCCCTGTGGAGCCTCACGATCCCTGCCTCTATCCTGGCGTTCTCCTCCACCAGCCTGGGAGGTTGTTGGTGCCTGTGAAGAACGAGGAGAACGCGAATCAGGGACTTGAAATCTCTCTGGAGATTTAATTCTCGCCCTATCGCGCAAATCATAAGTGCGTTCAGAAGAGACGGAAACCGGGGATGCGCCTCGCGACCCTGGCTTCTTCTGTTGCTTGCCCTGTTTTTTCAACCTCCAGCTCTTTTTTAGTAAAGAACGGTTTCTCATCTTTCTCAGATTGAGTTTTCGGTTGCGGTTGCCATTGTGTTTGCGTTTTAGCAAAAGGCTTAACTCCCAGGCTATTGCGGCCAATGGTTTTGTAAGCCTGTGCAATAATTTTCGGTAATTCGCGCGGCTTGTCCGGTTCTGGGATCAAAGCCAAAGCGTTAGCTACTTGAAAGTTAACTGCATCGCCCTTGACATTCGCAAGGATCAAATCAGCTACTACATCGAACACTCCCACCAGTCTCATCCCTAATTCCACAGCCGCTTCAGGGCCATGCTCATCCTGCACACGTTTAATTACAGAGGGGAGAACTGTCATGGAAGGAGTGCCGAAACACTTTGCATACACTGCTGCGAATACCTTACCCCAGTTGTTGCATTCTGCCAACTCGGGGATTAAGTCTTTTGGCAAACTAATCGTCAAAATCCTGTGTTTTTCCACAGGAGAAGTATTTGGAAAAACTGCCTCCAGCTGGTCAAATTTTTCTGCAAGCCAATAAGGCAAATCGTCCTTATTTTGTGGGCGCTTGCCCATCACCGAATTAACCATGACGGGACTTATGGTTAGGTTACACCGCCCGGTCCAGCTGGATGCGCTGCAACTCCAGGCGGGGCTCCCTGGATATTGCCTGTTACATACTGTACTAAAGCTCTGTGCACACGTATCAAAGACGTATGCAAGTCACGCAGTTCAGCAACTGCTAGCGTCATATAACGCGGATGTGGGGTATACCCGGCCAAAACTGGCCAAGTGGCCCCTTCAATCGATAAGGGGCCTAAACGAATCGGGGTAACCGGTTGGGGGAGGGCGCCATTAAACCAAACACGGTGTTGCCATGCCGTGAGCGGTACTTCAAGATTTCGATAAGGCCTATAAATTATAGGAACAGCGGTGGCGGCATATTCATGGAACACATTATCCGTCCCATCCACCGCCGGGAAGGTGACCCAAGAGTAAAACACCTCAAAGTGGTAAGCAGGATCCGCTTGTACCACAAAGATCAGATCGACACCCGCGTCAGGCACTCCATACACTGTCAAGTGAGCCCGGAGCGCAGCGCGGCTATGTGCCGCAATTTGGACAGCCATTTAAGGCTAAAAATATTCGACAAACTAGTATGAGGCAGCACAATATAGGGTTGTATTTAAACACCTTTTAACAACTTCAAGCTTGAAAGAACCTATAAAAACGTCAATATAGGAGGTATCACCCTCACACACGCCTCCGGAAGCGTCTGCGAAGGGGGTTGTGGACAAGCACAAGTACTACTCAAGCGTCTCGCAGATAAGCAGCCCACTACGTTGGTGGCGCCATGTTGTAGGGTCTCTGCACATACACAGAGCTATGCACAGGATAATAGGACCTCGGAGTATAGTGGTGAACCAACCATGCACCTTAGTACCCACAATCCCAATCCGACTAGCTTTAGCGTCTCATTAGCAACGATGCTACCAATGATTAGACAACCCAGAACACGGTCTCTCTCTCTCAGGACTCGCGGGAGCAAGAACACCCTTTCATAACTCACTCATACCTGTCCAAAACGTGCGTAATAAGAGACACTGTATAGTTTTAAATGTTTATTTCAACTACCGTGCTCTAAGATACAGTACACGTGCCAGTACTATCAGCATAATGCATAAGGATAAAACAATGAGCATAGTTACAATTCCATGGAATACAAACGGGAAAGCATTTCATAAAGCAGTGGATATAGGGCTAAATGACCATACCACCCTCCCGTGCTATTAGCTAGTTTATTATCAAAATAGAAGACCTCTGGGCATTGTCAGGCGAACCCCCATACCTCAATATCTAGATGCAAGGTTTACATCATCAGACAAGCACAGCTCTTCTCTCTGGAAAGGTTTTTCTCCAAGTGTCTCTAACAGTGAAATCACAATATTAAAAGCACACGAATTTCTCCAGTGCAGCTGCATTCAGTGTTATGTCTAAGTGCGAGGGGCTGACCAGATCAGCAAGAACAAGGGACATTGTTTTTCGACCTTGTACATGATGTGCAGACGCAACCCAAAGGGAACAGGAGGAAAGGTGAAAAGCAAAAAGGCAGACAGTTCTAAAATAGCCGGGCACAAGCAGAGGCTGGAAAAACAAAGTCACAAAGTAACGTGCGCAAAGAGGCATCATGGCAGCCAGGCCTAAGCTAACTTAGCAATGCAGAACATGAGTCCACGAACCACATGACACTATCAGGGCAGGGCACTGTGTGTAGTGTATCTATCAGGGCAGGGCACTGTGTGTAGTGTATCTGTCAGGGCAGGGCACTGTGTGTAGTGTATCTGTCAGGGCAGGGCACTGTGTGTAGTGTATCTATCAGGGCAGGGCACTGTATGTAGTGTATCTATCAGGGCAGGGCACTCTGTGTAGTGTATCTATCAGGGCAGGGCAAAGTGTGTAGTGTATCTATCAGGGCAGGGCACTGTGTGTAGTGTATCTATCAGGGCAGGGCACTGTGTGTAGTGTATCTATCAGGGCCGCGAATACTCTGACATAAAGCAGGGTCACTGACTTCAGTACTCCAGTGCTGCTGGGGGCGTCAGTGGGTGGATCTGTTTGCTTTAGACACAACAGCAAGTTGCATCCTGGATTGGCAGGAATCCCCTCTGCCATGGGGGTGTGATCCTGTTGGGTTGGATGCCCTGCCTGCACCTCTTCCTCTTGTCCCAAGACTCTTCCCCAAGTTTAGCTCCAGCTTGGGATACTGTGTGATACTGGTCTCTGCTCTTTGGTTCATATGTTTTTGGTTCACTGACATGGTGAAATCCCTTCTCCTGTCTCAGCACAGGGGCTTTGTGCTTCACCCTTCATCTAAATCTCACAGATTACTCTCTTGGAACCAATGGAGGTCCATGTTCATCTGGACAATCAGACGATAATCTGGATATTACTCAGGCTGGCAGGAAGAATGCTGATTACAAAAGAGCAGGTGGCTGGCAAGGGGCACATGCCCACTCTTATGCACTTTGGGCTGTTATCTTTCTTTTCTTTCCCAAAGGACCCTTTTGGCTGTTTAAGATGAGGCTACAGATTGGCACTCCTGCAAGACACGCCAGCAGGGCATCACCAGCAGGCTTGGCGAATATATTTCTTCATTTCGGCACCCATTCTGTAGGGTCCTTCAGTCCGGTCCTCACTATCCCGGCTCATAAGCCCCATTCTGTAGGGTCCTTCGGTCTGGTCGTCAAAATCCCGGCTCATAAGCCCCATTCTGTAGGGTCCTTCGGTCCGGTCCTCACTAGCCCGGCTCATAAGCCCCATTCTGTAGGGTCCTTCGGTCCGGTCCTCACTATCCCGGCTAATGAGCTCCATTCTGTAGGGTCCTTCGGTCCGGTCCTCACTATCCCGGCTCATGAGCCCCATTCTGTAGGGTCCTTCGGTCCGGTCCTCACTATACCGGCTCATGAGCTCCATTCTGTAGGGTCCTTCGGTCCGGTCCTCACTATCCCGGCTCATGAGCCCCATTCTGTAGGGTCTGTCGGTCCGGTCCTCACTATCCCGGCTCATAAGCTCCATTCTGTAGGGTCCTTAGGTCCGGTCCTCACTATCCCGGCTCATAAGCTCCATTCTGTAGGGTCCTTCGGTGCGGTCCTCAGTATCCCGGCTCATAAGCCCCATTCTGTAGGATCCTTCGGTCCGGTCCTCACTATCCCGGCTCATAAGCCCCATTCTGTAGGGTCCTTCGGTCCGGTCCTCACTATCCCGGCTCATAAGCCCCATTCTGTAGGGTCCTTCGGTCCGGTCCTCACTATCCCGGTTCATAAGCCCCATTCTGTAGGGTCCTTCGGTCCGGTCCTCACTATCCCGGATCATAAGCCCCATTCTGTAGGGTCCTTCGGTCCGGTCGTCAAAATCCCGTCTCATAAGCCCCATTCTGTAGGGTCCTTCGGTCCGGTCGTCAAAATCCCGGCTCATAAGCCCCATTCTGTAGGGTCCTTCGGTCCGGTCCTCACTATCCCGGCTCATAAGCCCCATTCTGTAGGGTCCTTCGGTCCGGTCCTCACTATCCCGGCTCATAAGCCCCATTCTGTAGGGTCCTTCGGTCCGGTCCTCAAAATCCCGGCTCATAAGCCCCATTCTGTAGGGTCCTTCGGTCCGGTCCTCACTATCCCGGCTCATAAGCCCCATTCTGTAGGGTCCTTCGGTCCGGTCCTCACTATCCCGGCTCATAAGCTCCATTCTGTAGGGTCCTTCGGTCCGGTCCTCACTATCCCGGCTCATAAGCTCCATTCTGTAGGGTCCTTCGGTCCGGTCCTCACTATCCCGGCTCATAAGCTCCATTCTGTAGGGTCCTTCGGTCCGGTCCTCACTATCCCGGCTCATAAGCCCCATTCTGTAGGGTCCTTCGGTCCGGTCCTCACTATCCCGGCTCATAAGCCCCATTCTGTAGGGTACTTCGGTCCGGTCGTCAAAATCCTGGCTCATAAGCCCCATTCTGTAGGGTACTTCGGTCCGGTCCTCACTATCCCGGCTCATAAGCCCCATTCCGTAGGGTACTTCGGTCCGGTCCTCACTATCCCGGCTCATAAGCCCCATTCTGTAGGAGTACTTCGGTCTGGTCGTCAAAATCCCGGCTCATAAGCCCCATTCTGTAGGGTCCTTCGGTCCGGTCCTCACTATCCCGGCTCATAAGCCCCATTCTGTAGGGTCCTTCGGTCCGGTCCTCACTATCCCGGCTCATAAGCCCCATTCTGTAGGGTCCTTCGGTCCGGTCCTCACTATTCCGGCTCATAAGCCCCATTCTGTAGGGTCCTTCGGTCCGGTCCTCAATATCCCGGCTCATAAGCCCCATTCTGTAGGGTCCTTCGGTCCGGTCCTCACTATTCCGGCTCATAAGCCCCATTCTGTAGGGTCCTTCGGTCCGGTCCTCACTATCCCGGCTCATAAGCCCCATTCTGTAGGGTCCTTCGGTCTGGTCGTCAAAATACCGGCTCATAAGCCCCATTCTGTAGGGTCCTTCGGTCCGGTCCTCACTATCCCGGCTCATAAGCCCCATTCTGTAGGGTCCTTCGGTCCGGTCCTCACTATCCCGGCTCATAAGCCCCATTCTGTAGGGTCCTTCGGTCCGGTCCTCACTATCCCGGCTCATAAGCCCCATTCCGTAGGGTACTTCGGTCCGGTCGTCAAAATCCCGGCTCATAAGCCCCATTTCGTAGGGTCCTTCGGTCCGGTCCTCACTATCCCGGTCGGTCCGGTCCTCACTATCCCGGCTCATAAGCCCCATTCCGTAGGGTCCTTCGGTCCGGTCCTCACTATCCCGGCTCATAAGCTCCATTCCGTAGGGTCCTTCGGTCCGGTCCTCACTATCCCGGCTCATAAGCCCCATTCTGTAGGGTCCTTCGGTCCGGTCCTCACTATCCCGGCTCATAAGCCCCATTCCGTAGGGTCCTTCGGTCCGGTTCTCACTATCCTGGCTCATAAGCCCCATTCTGTAGGGTCCTTCGGTCCGGTCGTCAAAATCCCGGCTCATAAGCCCCATTCTGTAGGGTACTTCGGTCCGGTCCTCACTATCCCGGCTCATAAGCCCCATTCCGTAGGGTACTTCGGTCCGGTCCTCACTATCCCGGCTCATAAGCCCCATTCTGTAGGGTACTTCGGTCTGGTCGTCAAAATCCCGGCTCATCAAGCCCCATTCTGTAGGGTCCTTCGGTCCGGTCCTCACTATCCCGGCTCATAAGCCCCATTCTGTAGGGTCCTTCGGTCCGGTCCTCACTATCCCGGCTCATAAGCCCCATTCTGTAGGGTCCTTCGGTCCGGTCCTCACTATTCCGGCTCATAAGCCCCATTCTGTAGGGTCCTTCGGTCCGGTCCTCAATATCCCGGCTCATAAGCCCCATTCTGTAGGGTCCTTCGGTCCGGTCCTCACTATTCCGGCTCATAAGCCCCATTCTGTAGGGTCCTTCGGTCCGGTCCTCACTATCCCGGCTCATAAGCCCCATTCTGTAGGGTCCTTCGGTCTGGTCGTCAAAATACCGGCTCATAAGCCCCATTCTGTAGGGTCCTTCGGTCCTGTCCTCACTATCCGGCTCATAAGCCCCATTCTGTAGGGTCCTTCGGTCCGGTCCTCACTATCCCGGCTCATAAGCCCCATTCTGTAGGGTCCTTCGGTCCGGTCCTCACTATCCCGGCTCATAAGCCCCATTCTGTAGGGTCCTTCGGTCCGGTCCTCACTATCCCGGCTCATAAGCTCCATTCTGTAGGGTCCTTCGGTCCGGTCCTCACTATCCCGGCTCATAAGCTCCATTCTGTAGGGTCCTTCGGTCCGGTCCTCACTATCCGGCTCATAAGCTCCATTCTGTAGGGTCCTTCGGTCCGGTCCTCACTATCCCGGCTCATAAGCTCCATTCTGTAGGGTCCTTCGGTTCGGTCCTCACTATTCCGGCTCATAAGCCCCATTCTGTAGGGTCCTTCGGTCCGGTCGTCAAAATCCCGGCTCATAAGCCCCATTCTGTAGGGTACTTCGGTCTGGTCGTCAAAATCCCGGCTCATAAGCCCCATTCTGTAGGGTCCTTCGGTCCGGTCCTCACTATCCCGGCTCATAAGCCCCATTCTGTAGGGTACTTCAGTCTGGTCGTCAAAATCCCGGCTCATAAACCTTTTGAACTCTTGCCTACCTGTAGCATTAACGGAGTGACTCGAGAGAGGTTTTTCTAGTTGCAGTCACTTCGGCTTGCAGAAGGCTTTTTCATGCTCTTAACCTGACACATCGTTCCAGAAGGAAAAGATTGTCCTCCGTGCCCATCCTCTGCTCCTGACTTCTTCTGTCATGGCTCCTCTGAGAGGACCTATCATACTTCACATGCCAGTTGGCATCTCGAGTAGTTTCCTGACAGGACTAATGCTCTTGGACCTGGGACAGAAGCTCTGTCACCTTCAGTGGCACCTTTCCCTTTTAGCACATTGGTAACTCATTGGCGGTCTCTTGTACACCTGATGGTTGGAGTTGCTGGTCTCCCTTCTCCTGAAGTCATCGATCGGTGTAGGAAGGGCCAAAGCTGCGCCTATCACCTTCCAGTGTCATGCTCTCTTGAACATGAACATCAAGACAGCCACAAGGGTGCACCGCAAACCTTCTGCAAACACTACGCTCTAGAAGTTGGCTCATGAGCGAATGCTCGATATGTAGGGCTCTCCTCAGGATCGTTTTGGTTGAGTTGCCTGCGTAAAAGGGTTTCTGTTCACCAGCTGTGTGCTTTTCATTCCTCCCACAGCATGGGAGAGAGAGGGGACCCATATGCAGTAACCAGTACTTGCCAGTACAAGGATGGTCCTTGACCCAGTGACTAAAGAGAACCCCACCCACTGCCAATCACTACTGCTTGGAGATTGACAAGTGAGGGGGATGCGAAAGTCCGTAGGAGTGGAGGAGGTGGAATCAGGGATGCCCATGAGGCGGTTCTTGAAGAGTAACTCTTTGCAAAAGATCCATTCAGTGCCTGTTCGGTGACTCCCAGCACAGAGTGAAGCTCTGCTGTCTGAGAGTCACTATGGTAAGTGACCTCTATTTATGTGAATAATTGAGTCCATATGGTTTGCTGGGAACTAAGACTACAGCCCCCAGAACACATTATTTAGTAAATAGTAGCTCTTGGGGGGAAGGGAACTAAGACTACAGCCCCAGAACACATTATTTAGTAAATAGTAGCTCTTGGGGGTGGCAACTAAGACTACAGCCCCAGAACACATTATTTAGTAAATAGTAGCTCTTGGGGGGTGGGAACTAAGACTACAGCCCCAGAACACATTATTTAGTAAATAGTAGCTCTTGGGGGTGGGAACTAAGACTACAGCCCCAGAACACATTATTTAGTAAATAGTAGCTCTTGGGGGGTGGCAAGGGCATTATTGAGGGTGTCGCGGAAGGGGAAACCACTGTAAATTGGCAGTTCTCCTACCTCACCTGATGGTCAGTTGCCTGCCTCCTTGAGAGGTGGTGGAACCACTGGGTTTCAGACTCCGGCGCCTCAGCTGGTTCCCCGGGTCCTTAGGCCACATGGTTGGTGGGCTCAGTGTGTCAGAAGTCCTGCCCTATTTAGGGTGGATCTTTTGATACATATTTTATTATCCAGGACTGCCGTGTTAAGATGACCCTTGGCAGGAGCAACCATCCATGACTCTGCGCGTAAGGGCCTTTGTTTGATTTTGTATTTCAGAAATATACCATAGTTTTGTGCTGGTGTTTCTAAAATTTTAAAACAATGCTGGCCTGCCTCCTTGTAGTGGTGGCCTGTCAGCATCACATTTCTTCCAAAATGTCTTAATTAAAGGGGCAGTCCTGCATCCGATGGGTGCGAGCAGAGGCTCTGCGCTCCAGTTGATTTGCAGTGGGTTCCATATTGTCCCAGTAACAAGGGTTCAAGATGGCCACCATACTCGGTCAAGGCGCCAGGTTGTCCTGGTATGGATGTCTGGAGTGCCGCAGGTTCAGAATGTTTCTGGGTCCAATCCTACACATTGGGGTAGTGTGAATAACCATCACACACACTTTAATTGGGTTATTTCCACGTCAGACTGGAGACCTTTTCAAGCTTCTAATGTTGCCTCTTTTTCCTCCTCTTGCCTTCGGTCCTGCTTTCGTACTCCCCCATAGACTGCTCTCCCAAACATTGTACTGCACTCCCACAGCACTGTCATGCTCCCACCATGCTCTGCGGCCCCTGTTATCACTCTGTCATCTGCCCCTAATGCTTTACCTTGCTCTCTGATCCACATTGTCTTGTTCCCCACACCCTGTCTTTCTTGCCTCTCAACCTTGTGTCTGCCTGACGATGCCATGATCCACTCTGTGAACCACCCTATCTTCTCCCCCACTTTCTTTCTACACTGTCACCCCTTCGATTCTTCCTCCACTCTTTCCCTCCTCATCTGCTGTCCACTTCTCACCGGTCACCCATCACTCCTTTACCCCATGCAGGAAGCAGTGGCCTATGGGTTCCAGTTGGAGATGGACCGCTTCGGGCAGCCAGAAAGCTATTTTGTGCAGTTGCGGCAGGAGCTGCAGCAGAAGCGTGACCGGCTGCTGCAGTGTTTGACGGCTGTGGGCATGCGCCCCATCGCACCAGAGGGCTCCTACTTCATGCTGGCTGACATCTCTGACTTCAGTAAGTGAGCATGTACCACGGCCAGCATATGTTCTCAGCCCAGGGTCAAGGCTGGGGTTAAAGGCACCGCTTTCGACATCAGACTGTTCTGTGCGAGGTTAAATCATAAACTCTCTTCTAGGCCTCCTGATGCTCTGTGTGGAACTGGCACCTAGACTCCTGTTAGGATGTTAGACTGTTCTGTGTGGGGCTAGGAACTCTACTCACATTTAGACTTTAGACTCGGCTGTGTTGGGCTAGGAAATAAACTATTAGCAGTATGTGTTGCTGTAGATGCACATGCTCTGCATACTCCTGCCATCTACTGTTGGGCTCAGACGTTTGCAAATTGATTTTCTTTGAAGGCATCTTTTGAGTCACAAGGTATATAGTGCCTTCTCCCTCAGCTGGCAATGCGCATGGGTACTGACTCCATGTTAGATTGTTTTGTTTTCCGTTATGGCTCGGAGTTGGACACATTTTTCTACACATTCATTCAGGTCCAGCTGGTCTATTCCTCGACTCCGATATCTGGAAATGACTTTCATTGCCTTTCGTCCAACCGCCATCTTCTAGAGACCGATCCACATAGACTCCTGCCCCACAGGGCTTTGTGCCTTCCCAGGGGCCTTGTATCCCTTGTCTTAGATGACGTTTGACAAACTTCTGGTGGAGAATGTACACAGGGTGATGGAACAGAGGCCATTTCAGAACTGTCCTCAGTGTCATGCAAAGTTCCCTGGACTGACCACCACCAGGTGTGTAACCTTTGCTTGTGTCCTAATCATGACGACACCATGTGAGAGGCCTGCCTGACCCGCCATTCCCGCCCCATCTCCCTGCTGCCAGGCATCAGCAAGATTGCTGAGAAACACGTAAACTCTGTACTGTCAGCCTTCTTGGAAAAAATAACTGTCTCCACCCGTCCCAGATGGGTTTCAGACCTCAACAGGGTACTGAGACGGCTCTCCTGGTGGTAGTGGAGGAGTCCAGAAAAATTCTAGATGCTGGAGGCTGCGAGGCTATTATTCTCTTAGACTTGAGCGCGGCCTTCGATACGGTCAATCATCAGTTGTTGATAAAAAGGCTAAATGAGGTGGGAGTGACTGGGGCCATGCTCAACTGGCTGCAGTCGTTCTTAGAAGATAGATTCTTTGAAGTTTTTGAAGACGGAATCTCCTCAAAGCCGATACCTCTTAACTGTGGAGTGTCCCAGGGGTCTTCTCTAAGCCCCACACTTTTTAATGTTTATCTGAGGCCTTTGGCAGAGGTGGTGCTACCATTTGAGATCCAGATCGTCACATATGCTGACGACACCCAGTTGGTTGTTTCTCTCAACCAACGGGAGTCCACTAGTTCTGGTCTCACTCTCTGCCTGGACAAAGTATCAAGGTGGATGGAAGATTCGTTTTTGCAACTTAATGGGTCAAAAACTGAGCTAATGCTCTTAGGGAATAAAGAAATGGCTCATATTGGACTATTTTGGCCCAGTTCTCTTGGGCCTGCCCCATTCCCTAAAGACCAAATCAAAAGTCTCGGTGTTTGGCTCGACCAGAACCTTGATTTTAAAGAGCAAGGGCAAAAAGTAGCAGCAAGCTGCTACGAGATCTTACGAATGATCCGTAAAGTGCTTCCACTACAGTGGCGGTGCGTCCATTGGGGGCGCTGGGGCGTTGCCCCACCAATGCCACGGCCCCATTCAAATTCTTCGTTCTACTTCTCCAACGCTATTAATTCCAATCAGGACTCCTGATTGCAATTAGCATCGGAGAAGTAGAACGAGGGACGCTGAAGGAGGTGGGAGGGGGTGGGGGCGGGCCGGGGCTGTGGCAGCACTCAGGGAGTTGAGTGACAGCAGTGCACTAGACAACTGTCACAGCAATAGTGCGCATGTTCGTTTTTGGGCTTGTAATTTCTACGATCAGCCCGAACATGCGCACTAGCCTTCCCCTTAACAGACCGAGGGTTGCTTCATGCCGCAGCCCCCGATCTCCTAATGGGCAGGAGGTATCCCTGCCCTCAGCCAATCCTGGCGCTGCTGGAGCAGCGTCAGTAGAGGGGTTGGCAGTGACGTCGCGGCTGTTCCTGTTTGAAGAGCGCGGGACCCCATGTGAGAGGCCTGCCTGACCCGCCATTCGAAGAAAACTCTTTGATATTGGCAGGAGGGACGCTGGGTGCACCACAGGATGCAGAGACAGGCTTCCGACGACACCCCCCAACATCTTCAAGGGGCAGCCTTCCCCCGACATCGAGGAAGGTGAAGAGGCTGACCCATCGGACACTCTGCTCCACCAACTGTCACCTAGCCCAGAAGCCATCTTCTCGTCTGGTTCCGAATCAGAGCACAAGGCCAGCAATCTCCCAGCAACTCCACACCTTCCAGACCTCGAGTGAAGACCTCGGCATGGAGCATGAGTGTGGCTGAAGTAGAGACACACACCAGGCCTCCAAAATAAAAAGGTCTTGTGTCGAGGCAAAGTACCGCCCTGAGGTGGTCAGGTGTCGAGTTTTTCAACAAAGACTCAGCCCTCCGGGGCCCCACTACCGCCTGGCACCAGTTGGCACTGACCAATCCTCTTGGAGCCAATACTGCCCCCATCCATGGGGCTACCCCATCAAGCCCAGAGGTGCACCAGAGGCCAAAGATCCTCTTGATGCCAGCACTGAATCTAGCCTCTGCTTTGAAGCTGCCATCGGCCCCAAAGGTACTATCGGCGCCCAGAGCACTTTCAGATTAAAACCCCCCATGGTGCACAAGCCATCAGTTTTGAAGACACGGTCTGATCCGAGGGCCACATAGGCACCCAAACCATTTATGCCGAAGACGCATTCTGTGGAAGGCTCCAATGCATAGAGCTACCGAACCTTCAACGCCTTCAGATCTCCAGAAGACTGCCTCCTAAGCTGGTAGAGACTTTGCCTCAGAAGCGAAAGCCCACGTTTGAGGAGTAAGTTGCCTTGGAGGGAAAGTGTGCCAGGGCGGCTAAGCGTTCACTGTTTGCTTGCACCATTGTCACTGGTGGGGTGGGGGGGCGTTAAGTGCACCTGGGTAATCAGGCACTCAGAGTATTGCTGGGTGGGATGCGCCCATGGGTTACTAAGCACTTACTATTTGCTTCAACCATTATCAACGGGTGGGGATTGTACCTAGGTGGGTCACTGTTTGATTGCACCATTATCACCGAGGTGGGGAGTGCCCCAGCGTGGCTATGCGCTCACTGTCTGCTTGCACCATTATCGCCATGGGGTAGGGGGGTGTACCTGAATGTAAAAGCGCTCACTGTTTGCTTGCACTATTATCACCGTGGGGTAAGGGAGTGTACCTGGGTGACTAAATGTTCACTGTTTGCTTGCACCATTATCACCGTGGAGAGTGCACCAGCGTTGCCATCGCTCACTATTTGCCTGCACCGTCATCGCCGTGGGGTAGGGGGGGGGGTGAGTATCTGGGTGGATGAGAGCTCACATTTTTGCTGGCACCATTATCACCATGGGGCGGGGAATGCACCAGCGTGGCCAAGTGCTCACTGTTTGCTTGCATCATCATCGCTGTGTGGTAGGGGGGGTCTACCTGGGTGGTAAGCGCTCACTGTTTGCTTGCACCATTACAACCGTGGGGTAAGGGGGTGTACCTGGGTGGATAAGCGCTCACTGTTTGCTTATACCATTATCTCCGTGGGGTGGGGAGTGCACCAGCGTGGCTAAGCGTTCACTGTTTGCTTGCACCATTGTCGCAGTGGGGTTGGGGGGTGTACCTGGGTGGATAAGTGCTCACTGTTTGCTTGCACCATTTTCACCGTGTGGTAGGGGGTATACCTGGGTGGATAAGCGTTCACTGTTTGCTTGCACCATTGTCGCGGTGGGGTGGGGGGTGTACCTGGGTGGATAAGTGCTCACTGTTTGCTTGCACCATTGTCGCGGTGGGGTGGGGGGTGTACCTGGGTGGATAAGTGCTCACTGTTTGCTTGCACCATTGTCGCGGTGGGGTGGGGGGTGTACGTGGGTGGATAAGTGCTCACTGTTGGCTTGCACCATTGTCGCCGTGGGGTAAGGGGGGTGTACCTGGGTGGATAAGCGCTCACTGTTTGCTTGCACCATTATCGCCGTGGGGTGGGGGGGTGTGCCTAGGTGGATAGGCGCTCACTGAGTGGATAAGCGCTCACTGTTTCCTTGCTGTGTCCTCTCTCTCTCAGAAGCTGAGGTCCCGGCGCCTGAAGATTGCGACCTGCCCTATGACTATTTCTTCGTGAAGTGGATGATGGAGAAGAAGGTATTTAGTCAAGGCCATGGTCAGAAGTATCTTTAAACAAACAGGAGGTAGACCCTGGAGGAGGGACGAACCACCCAGGAGGGAGGGGAGACCTTTTAGAAGCTGAGGAAGACCGGGATACGTCCTCCCGGAACTTGAACCTCAAACCAAATAAAGTATCCGTCTGCCTACACAGAAACACGTCCATTGCACATGTAAGATGAGCACCGTCTGGGATGACTCAAGCTACGAGGGAGTCTTTCTCTTTTTTGTACAACCCTCACTCACTCTAGTAGTGTCATGCTTCATCATCGGGTTCATCCTGGCTCCTAAAGGCCAGGGTGGGCTCGACCGTATTCCAGGGAGCTCCCTGGATATATTTTCTGGTGATTGGGGGGTACAACTGAAAATGACTCGTCCACTCCCAGGTATCCCTTTAGTAGCAGGGTGGATGGATACAATAGAAATACTAATAGTATCATCATCATAAAATCTTTATACGGTTTTAAAAACAACCATAAAAGAGCATAAAACACAACACATACAATCACACAAACCTAGAACGTGTGCAGAAAACACAAATGGATTACATTAATTACCAAATAGCAATAGAAACAGATTAAAACCCTCCTTTAGCTACAATACAGTAGTCAGTCGGGTCTAGAGAGCTTCGATCTCCACACAGCTTGTAAAAAAAAAGAAACAGCATATAAAAAATGTTTGTTAGATGCAGCTGCAGGTACATAAGTACAGGACGTACTTGTGTAAAGTTCAGGGGCTTCACCAACGGGATAATAAACTGCTTTCTGGGCACACTAAAATATTTACGGGACATAACAAAATGTAAAGTATCCTGTGGAGACCTATTGTCGCAGCCGCAAGGCAACATGGTGCCAGAGTGAAACCAGCCGATGGGTGATACCAAACCTGAACCTAGCTGAAACAAATCTGTCCCTCACATTAGACACCTGGGAGAGGTAGGCTACAGGCCCTGAACTGTTTTTAAAATCATGTGTCCCCGCACTTTGGATTTCATCACCTCTGCTTGTTCTCTGGTTAACAAAACACGCTCTAAAAAGAAGTCTGTCACCTGACTCGATTCTGAAAGAGACAGTGAGTGGGGATTAAAAAATATATCAGCTCGGCCTAGGTTAGCAAAGGCTGCCTTCGCATACCAATCCAGGACATTTTATTTGCTTGGTCAAGGGACAGACAGTCTGAAAGAACCTGTCTGTTCAGCTTAAGTCCCTCCCTGTTCCAGATCTTTATCCAGCACATCAAAGCTCTGAGGGCCACAATATCAGCTAAATATCTTGTACCAAGCTCCTCATGGACAGAGGAGGCCGGAGTGTTTTAAGGGGCCTGTACCAGCCATTTTAAAAATTGGTTTTCAGCGGTCTGAATTTTGTCAGTCTTCACATACCCCCACACCTTACTGCCATACAGGACCTATGAAACACATTTGGCCTGATAGATCTTGAGAAAAATATGTGGCCACCAGGAGCCCAACCTGCGTGCAAAGCTGGCATCTGCCCCCGTGGCCTTAACAAGCTCGCATCTCCTCCCGTCAGTCAGGGGCTTCCAGTTTTTGTTTGCATCAAATAACACCCCTGAATAGGGATAGGCCTAGACTTTTGCCAGGGTGTGATTGGCCACCTTGAACATCTTAGAGCTAGTGGATCAAGGGCCTACTACCATAAGATATGATTCTGTGAAATTTACTGACAGATCCAAACTATCCATAAAGGCAACAAACTTGTTCAATAATAGCTGCAGCCCCACAGCAGTGCGGGCCATGAGAACCGCGTCGTCGGCATATAATAATACCGGGAGCGATCTCGTTCCCACCCTCGGACTGTCAGCCTGGGCGCAGGGAAGGGCTTGCTCGAGATCATTAATGTAGAGGGTGAACAGAAAAGGTGCAAGGATGCACCCCTTGTGAACACCCCTTACTTGTGGATAAAGGCTGGGCGCAGTCTCCCCCTTGACAAAACCGCACTGATGCCCAGGTGCCAGAATGCAGATCTAATAAAAAGGCCACAATATTCAGGTCCACCCCCTATCTCAACAAGCAGAGCCCACGGCTTTACACGATTAACCCTAATAAAGGTGGACGTAAGGACCATGAATGCGAAATGGAGAGATTCCGACCGGGCGACCCTATACTTGTTGATAATTAAGTATAAATGTAAACATGCTGGGCCTAAAGCCATATTGAACCTCTGAGAATGTATCATTAGCATCGGCCCACGCCATCAACCTGTTTAGGGGTACCCCCCCCCAGAACCTTGACTACTGCATCAATCCATGAGACAGGGCGGTAACACTGGGGGCCGTCCTTGCCCCTCTTCTGTATCGTTTCTTGATGTCACCACCAAGGGTAACGATGGGAAGCTCACCACTACTTTATACACCAATCCCACAGTTCGTAATAGCCTCTTCACTTCAACAGCGCCCACCTCCGGTCGCTGAGAGAAAATCTCCAGGAGGAACAGATCCTCCGCACCCAGAGAAACTGCACGGAGGTAGAGGACTTCAAAAAACAGAAGCAGAAACCCTCACGACCTAACTCGTGGAAAAGCAGTATCCTGGCAAAATCATTACAAAAGCAAAAAAACGTGCACGCAATATCCCAAGAGAAGCCCTTCTAGAGACAATTCCCAGAGAGGACACAGAAGCTCTGATTTGTGTCAGCACCTACAACACCTCCTCGAATGAAGTCAAGAGGATCATCAGTAAACATTGGGGGATTCTTGCATCGAATCAGTTGACTTTCACCGAACCCCTTTTCTGCTTTAAGAAAAATAGGAGTATAAAGGACATGTTAGTCCACACTAAAACCTGGAATACTAACGTCGAGAGACAACATACCCTATGGAACCTGCCACCAGTGACAGGACATTACCCCTGTGGAAGATGCTCTGTATGTTCTCTCAGAAAACACTCAAAAACCCTAGACCTGGGGCTTACGACACCATGGGAGCAATAAGCACATACAAATTGCAGTAGTGACCACGTAGTATTCCTGATAGAATGCCTGTGCGGACTGCGATGTGTAGGCATGACCTCTAGGAAAATCATGGTCAGAACAGGTGAGCACAGAACAAGCATTCGGTGCAAGAGATCTTCCACAAGACTTACCTCTCACAATCTCGAAAAATCATGGCGATAGCGACCTGCACTGGACGGTGATCAAAAAAATATCACAGCTGACAGGAGTGACTTCAATCCTCCCCGAAAAAGAGCAATGGTGGCTCTACAAGCTTTGCACCCACAGAATGGGACTCAACGATGACATCCCTTGGCACCAACTGAATTCCAGATGACTCTAGTCTTGAGCCTCTACCTAATAGCCATTCTGTAGCTCCAGGTACTAACACATGAGGAGTTGTAACATAGACCTCCCTACAGACAGACGTCTACTCTAGAGACACTAGACTGCAACAGACATGTGCACACAAAATATGTTTGCAACTAACCCTCTCATACTGTAAACATGACAGTAAGTCACCACCCAAGAGTGACAATAAGTTTCACTTCTTTGTCAATAAGGCGACCCTATGTGTTGTTGCTGTTTTAAAATAACTTTTTGAACTCACACACGTGAAAAAATTACACTTTATTGTGATACTCGCACACACCTGAGTAGAAATCCAGTGTTATCTTTTTGCTAATTGTATTTTATTTTTCTGCCAGTGTGCTTCTCTTAAAACAAGGCGATGCCAATCCGAGGCGCTCTTCAGAAGCCAGACTCTTTGCAGCAAGGCCACATACTACATTTCCCACCAGCCTCTACAGAGCTCTTGTGTTCACTACTCCACACTGGTGCGAGCAGCGTGGGGTGATACATGCACCGCAGTATAAACCTTAATTTAAGCTTTATGGTTATTTTTATCTTTTTGCTCCTCTGTTTTCTCTTTAAAACAAGGCTGCATGAATCCCAGCCGCTCTTAGAAAACCCGGCTCCTCGCAGCGACAGGGAGCTCAGCACTACATTTCCCAGCAGCCATTACAGAGGTCACGACCCGTTCTGCGACTGTTCACACATGATCATAAAGCAGCACAGGTGCAAGCTGCTTCGGGAGATAAAAGCTCACCCTGGCAGCCGGTCCAATAGTATGGCAAGCCGGGTGAGTGTGGTAGTAAGTAGGTAGACGGGCGATTTCGGGACCCTTGAGGACATGAGTACTGGGACTCCGGTCCCCATCTGCACACATGGCGCTTCTCTTACCACAGTCCCTGAGACGAGCAATAGTCTGTGCGTGTGTATTTGTTTTTTGTCTTTTGTATCTTGATGTTGCATGCATTGCACATTTGAGCAACAGTGTATGACTACAGGGCCAAACTTCCTCCTGCACCCTGTGGGACTTGATAATGACACCTGTACGGGTAACTTTTAGCGCGTACCGATTACATGTGCATGAACATTTTGTTAATGATGCCAGACGCGATATCACGGCACGCCTTGATAGGTTTTCATCCTTTTGAAAGAAACACATGGTTTGCAGTGACCACTTAGAACACCACCTTCGCAGTGTGAAAGTGCAAATGCTCACTCACACACCTCAGCGTATTTCACTGTGTTTCACATGAGGCAAGGCCAGCACTCCAAATCGGCAGTATACAAGGAATGAAGCATGCAGCAACGTGATACCCATTTGTGACCCATAACAACATGCATATCTGTTTGTCTCCTATAGGTACCACTCATTAAGTGTTCTTTTACCTGGCTCTGAACAGGCAAGTAGACACTCACCTCGCATGTCAAGATATGTGCATGCAACAAGTGATTAGACACCCATAGATTATCACCGGGGCAGTCATAGTTTTTTCTGTCCTGACGAATGCCCTGGACCAGATTTGGCCATCAGAGTATGGCAGAAACATGTTGACAAACTGAGGGTCATAGGACCATTGTATTGCTTGAGTGTCCCTCCTTATAATGACTATTATTATTTTTATTGTGTCCATCCACCCCACTAATAAATGTATACCTGGGAGCGGATGAGTCACTTTCACATTTACCCCCGGTCACCGGAAAATATATCCATAGAGCTCACTGGAATACGGTCGAGCCCACCCTGGCCTTTAGGAGCCAGGATGAACCCGATGATGAAGCATGTCACTACTAGAGTGAATAAGGGTTATATAAAAAAGAGAAAGACTCACTCGTAGCTTGAGTCATCCCAGACGGTGCTCATCTTCCATGTGCACTGAATGGGTTTTGTGTAGGCAGATGGATACTTTCTTTGGTTTGCATGTTCAAAGGTAGAGATGTGGCACTCTGGGTATTTGAAGGTTAAGAACAATCGCCCAGTCGCAGGATGGCTACCTGCACATATCACCTTGATTCACACTACAGCCTAAGCGCAGTGTGAGTTGCTGCTGGGAACCCCAGCATTACCTCTCGAGGGTGAGCCCAGCTTTCCCCAGGTGTGGGCCAATGCTAGCCTTGATGCTGAGTCTCCCAGCCACCGTTCCTCGCCAGACGCACCAACATCTGCTAGTGTTTGGGCAGTAAAGTGATTCCCCTTTCAGTGTCAAGAGTGCCAGGAATAGGGCACTTCACAGATTGTACTGGCAGGGCACTGTACGTGACGTTTAGTGAAACTAGCCTTGTGCAGAAGCACTGTGATCACCCTCTCGAAACTAAATATTGTAACAAGCAAAGACAGAAAATCTGAGCTGTGGAAGTACTGAGGAAAGAGCAGAGTTCAATATCCGTCAAGATCATTTGCGTGACCTTGAGATGATTTGACAGCAGATCTCTGATCCCAGATCTTCCGAGATTCCAGGTGATCGCAGCTGTTCTGAAATCTTCTCCTTGCCTTGCGCATATCCATCTCTCCCTGGGTCGCAGGTCACATTCTCGAAGCATGCATCTGTTTCTGGACCCACATGAGAGTTCACCATTGAGACCCTCAGATCCGATGTGTGACTGACCTCAAGCCCCTGATTAGATCCGGTATTCACTGCGGAGCACTAACCGTGTCCACTGCAGGCGCCAGCGACTGACCCTCGTTCACAGAAGTGAAGCCTGTGGACTCTGCAGGCACCGGCGACAGATCCTGTTCCACTGAAGTGAAGCCTGTGGACTCTGCAGGTGCCAGCAACAGATCCTCGTCCACAGAAGGGAAGACTGTGGACTCTGCAGGCGCCGGCGACAGATCCTCGTTCACAGAAGTGAAGCCTGTGGACTCTGCAGGGGCCGGCAACAGATCCTCGTCCACAGAAGGGAAGACTGTGGACTCTGCAGGCACCGGCAAAAGATCCTCGTTCACAGAAGTGAAGCCTGTGGCCTCTGCAGGCGCCGACGACAGATCCTCGTTCACAGAAGTGAAGCCTGTGGACTCTGCAGGTGCCAGCAACAGATCCTCGTCCACAGAAGGGAAGACTGTCGACTCTGCAGGCACCGTTGAAAGATCCTCGTCCACAGAAGGGAAAACTGTGGACTCTGCAGGTGCCGGCGACAGATCCCTGCACACAGAAGTGAAGCCTGTGGACTCTGCAGGCACAGGCAACAGAACCTCGTTCACAGAAGTGAAGCCTGTGCCCCCGCAGCTGCCAGCGACAGATCCTTGTTCACAGAAATGAAGCCTGTGGCATCTGCAGGCGACGGCGACAGATTCTCGTTCACAGAAGTGAAGCCTGTGGCCTCTACAGGTGCCAGCGACAGATAGCCGTTCACCCGTTCAAAGAAGTGAAGCCTGTGGCCTCCGCAGGTGCCAGCGACAGATACCCTTTCACAGAGTGAAGCCCGTGACCTCTGCAGGCACCGCCGACAGATCCCCATTCACAGAAGTGAAGCCTGTGGACTCTGCCGGCGACAGATCCTCGTTCACAGAAGTGAAGCCTGTGGACTCTGCAGGCGCCAGCGACAGATCCTCGTTCACAGAAGTGAAGCCTGTGGACTCCGCAAGCGCCAGCGACAGATCCTCGTCCACAGAAGTAAAGCCTGTGGACTCTGCAGGCACCGGCGACAGATCCTCGTTCACAGAAGTGAAGCCTGTGCCTCCGCAGGCGCCAGCGACAGATCCTCGTTCACAGAAGTGAAGCCTGTGGACTCTGCAGGCGCCGGCACTAGATCCTCGCCCACAGAAGTGAAGCCTGTGCCTCCGCAGGCGCCGGCGACAGATCCTCGTTCACAGAAGTGAAGCCTGTGGACTCTGCAGGTGCCGGCGACAGATCCTCGTCCACAGAAGTGAAGCCTGTGGACTCTGCAGGTGCTGGCGACAGATCCTCGTTCACAGAAGTGAAGTCTGTGGCCTCTACAGGTGCAGGCGACAGATCCTCATCTACAGAAGTGAAGCCTGTGGCCTCTACAGGTGCCGGCGACAGAACCTCGTTCACAGAAGTGAAGACTGTGGCGACAGATCCTCGTCCACAGAAGTGAAGCCTTTTGACTCTGCAGGCGCCGGCAACAGATCCACGTCCACAGAAGTGAAGCCTGTGCCCTCTACAGCTGTCGGCGACCGATCCTTGTCCATGGAAGGAAAGCTTGGGGGTTCAGGGGTGGGGCCAGGATCTTGTACCCCTCCTGTGCTGTCCCATGGGGATTGTGGGGTCAGTGGGGGGGGTCAGGATCTGGTACCCCTCCTGCGCTGTCCCATGGGGTGGAGGGTCAGAATCTGGTACCCCTCCTGCGCCGTCCCATGGGGCTCAGGGGGTGGGTGGGGGTTCAGGATCGGGTACCCCTCCTGCGCCGTCCTATGGGGCTCAGGGGGTCGGTGGGGGTTCAGGATCTGGTTCCCCTCCTGTGCCGTCCCATGGGGCTCGTGAGGGGGGGGTTCAGGATCTGGTACCCCTCCTGCGCTGTCCCATGGGGCTTGTGAGGGGGGGGTTCAGGATCGGGTACCCCTCCTGTGCCGTCCCATGGGGCTCAGGGGGTGGGTGGGGGTTTAGGATCTGGTACCCCTCCTGCGCCGTCCCATGGGGCTCATGAGGGGGGTTCAGGATCTGGTACCCCTCCTGCGCCGTCCCATGGGGCTCGTGAGGGGAGGTCAGGATCTGGTACCCCTCCTGTGCCGTCCCATGGGGCTCAGGGGGTCGGTGGGTTTCAGCATCTGGTACCCCTCCTGCACCGTCCCATGGGGCTCGTGAGGGGGGGTTCAGGATCTGGTACCCCTCCTGCGCCATCCCATGGGGCTCTTGGGGGGGGGGGTTCAGGATCTGGTACACCTCCTGCGCCGTCCCATGGGGCTCAGGGGGTCGGTGGGGGTTCAGGATCTGGTACCCCTCCTGCGCCGTCCCATGGGGCTCGTGAGGGGGGGGTTCAGGATCTGGTACCCCTCCTGCGCCATCCCATGGGGCTCCTGAGGGGGGGGTCAGGATCTGGTACCCCTCCTGCGCCGTCCCATGGGGCTCCTGAGGGGGGGTCAGGATCTGGTACCCCTCCTGCACCGTCCCATGGGGCTCAGGGGGTCGGTGGGGGTTCAGGATCTGGTACCCCTCCTGCGCCGTCCCATGGGGCTCGTAAGGGGGGTTCAGGATCGGGTACCCCTCCTGTGCCGTCCCATGGGGCTCAGGGGGTGGGTGGGGGTTCAGGATCGGGTACCCCTCCTGCGCCGTCCCATGGGGCTCAGGGGGTGGGTGGGGGTTCAGGATCTGGTACCCTTCATGCGCCGTCCCATGGGGCTCATGAGGGGGGGTTCAGGATCTGGTACCCCTCCTGCGCTGTCCCATGGGGCTCAGGGGGTCGGTGGGGGTTTAGGATCTGGTACCCCTCCTGCGCTGTCCCATGGGGCTCAGGGGGTCGGTGGGGGTCAGGATCTGGTACCCCTCCTGCGCTGTCCCATGGGGCTCAGGGGGTCGGTGGGGGTTCAGGATCGGGTACCCCTCCTGCGCCGTCCCATGGGGCACAGGGGGTCAGTGGGGGTTCAGGATCGGGTACCCCTCCTGCGCCGTCCCATGGGGCTCAGGGGGTCGGTGGGGTGTTCAGGATCTGGTACCCCTCCTGCGCTGTCCCATGGGGCTCAGGGGGTCAGTGGGGGTTCAGGATCTGGTACCCCTCCTGCGCCGTCCCATGGGGCTCGTGAGGGGGGTCAGGATCTGGTACCCCTCCTGCGCCGTCCCATGGGGCTCAGGGGGTCAGTGGGGGTTCAGGATCGGGTATCCCTCCTGCGCCGTCCCATGGGGCTCGTGAGGGGGGGGTTCAGGATCTGGTACCCCTCCTGCGCTGTCCCATGGGGCTCGTGAGGGGGGGTTCAGGATCTGGTACCCCTCCTGCGCCGTCCCATGGGGCTCCTGAGGGGGGGTTAGGATCTGGTACCCCTCCTGCGCCGTCCCATGGGGCTCGTAAGGGGGGTTCAGGATCTGGTACCCCTCCTGCGCCGTCCCAGGGGGCTCTTGGGGGAGGGGAGGGTTGGGATCTGGTACCCCCTCCTGCACCATCCCAGGGGGCTCTTGAGGGGGGGTTTGGATCGGGTACCCCTCCGGCGCTGTCCCATGGGGCTCTTGGGGGGGGGTTCAGGATCTGGTACCCCTCCTGCACCGTCCCAGGGGGCTCAGGGGGTCGGTGGGGGTTCAGGATCTGGTACCCCTCCTGTGCCGTCCCATGGGGCTCGTGAGGGGGGGTTCAGGACCTGGTACCCCTCCTGCGCCGTCCCATGGGGCTCGTGAGGGGGGTTCAGGATCTGGTACCCCTCCTGTGCTGTCCCATGGGGCTCGTGAGGGGGGGTTCAGGATCGGGTACCCCTCCTGTGCCGTCCCATAGGGCTCAGGGGGTCGGTGGGGGGTTCAGGATCTGGTACCCCTCCTGCGCTGTCCCATGGGGCTCAGGGGGTCAGTGGGGGTTCAGGATCTGGTACCCCTCCTGCGCCGTCCCATGGGGCTCGTGAGGGGGGGGGGGTCAGGATCTGGTACCCCTCTTGCGCCGTCCCATGGGGCTCAGGGGGTCAGTGGGGGTTCAGGATCGGGTACCCCTCCTGCGCCGTCCCATGGGGCTCGTGAGTGGGGGTTCAGGATCTGGTACCCCTCCTGCGCTGTCCCATGGGGCTTGTGAGGGGGGGGTTCAGGATCTGGTACCCCTCCTGCGCCGTCCCATGGGGCTCCTGAGGGGGGATTAGGATCTGGTACCCCTCCTGCGCCGTCCCATGCGGCTCGTAAGGGGGGTTCAAGATCTGGTACCCCTCCTGCGCCGTCCCAGGGGGCTCTTGGGGGGGGGAGAGGGTTAGGATCTGGTACCCCTCCTGCCCCGTCCCATGGGGCTCTTGAGGGGGGGGTTAGGATCGGGTACCCCTCCGGCGCTGTCCCATGGGGCTCTTGGGAGGAGAGGGGGGGTTCAGGATCTGGTACCCCTCCTGCACCGTCCCAGGGGGTCGGTGGGGGTTGAGGATCTGGTACCCCTCCTGCGCCGTCCCATGGGGCTCGTGACGGGGGGTTCAGGATCTGGTACCCCTCCTGCGCCGTCCCATGGGGCTCGTGAGGGGGGGTTCAGGATCTGGTACCCCTCCTGCGCCGTCCCATGGGGCTCGTGAGGGGGCGTTCAGGATCTGGTACCCCTCCTGCACCGTCCCAGGGGGCTCTTGGGGGGGGTTAGGATCTGGTACCCCTCCTGCGCCGTCCCATGGGGCTCTTGGGGGGGGGGGTAGGATCTGGTACCCCTCCTGCGCCGTACCATGTGGCTCAGGGGTGGGGTCTGGATCTGATACCCCTCCTGCGCCGTCCCATGGGGCTCTTGGGGGGAGGGGGGGGTTAGGATCTGGTACCGCTCCTGCGCCGTCCCAGGGGGCTCTTGGGGGGGGGGGGAGGGTTAGGATCTGGTACCCCTCCTGCGCCGTCCCAGGGGGCTCTTGGGGAGGGGGGTAGGATCTGGTACCCCTCCTGCGCCGTCCCAGGGGACTCTGGGGGGGGGGGTTAGGATCTGGTACCCCTCCTGCACCGTCCCATGGGGCTCGTGAGGGGGGGGGGGTGTCAGGATCTGTTACCCAGAATCCTTGTTTGATGGACGGTCCTCTGATTCACAGCTGAGGACAAGGAAATGTCTGAATTTCAGTGTTTTCTCAGGGATTGTTGTAAATCTCACAGAAGAGAGAGCTTGTGAGTCGTTTGTGTGAGCACAGGGCACATTGATGCACACAACTAACGGACGCACATACCTTATTGACGGACATCAGGGGCGCAACTAGACCTGAACTTCGGGGGGGGGGGGGTCAAGCACTCCCAGCCAGCGCTGGCCCTAGCACTGGTCGCACACAGTGCTACAGGCTTTTTTGGTGCCCCCTCCCCCATTTCCTCCTTCTCCATGAATTCCCTCTCTACCCCTCACTAACAATGCACCTCATCTCTCTATAGCTCCTTTCTGACAAACGTTTAATTTGTTTTATAGCGCTACTCATAGTACACTGACACTCATTTCTGTGATCTGCATGGTACACGTTCTTTGAAGCAGGCACATTAACCCTCTGCGCTGTGTGGGTGGCAGGAGTGCCCATGTGAGTGCACGGTGAGCAATGCGACATTGTGAGAGTAGGGTAAGAGGAGTGACTGCAGGGTGGGTGAGGTGACCATATGGTACGGATGTAAGTGCAGAGTGGGATGAATGAATGCATGGTTAGTGATGGGCTTGTTTGAGTAAGATTGCAGATTGAGCAGTGAGGGGGACAGGTGGATGAAGTGTCACATGAGTGCGGGTGAGTAGTGTGTTCGTGTGACTGCAGGGTGAGGTACAGGCTGAACAGCGCAAGTGCATTGTGAGTGCAGAGTGATCGCTTTGAGTCCAGGGTGAGTGGGTGAACGGTGTGACTGCATGGTGATCAGTGTGAGTGCATTGTGATCGCTGTGAGTGCAGGGTGAGCGTGAAAGTGAAGGACAAGAACGAGGAGTGAGTTGTCTGAAAGCAGGGTGCATTCCCAGACACTTGATGTAACTCAGCATGCTATTGACGGCAGCATAGAGTTTCAGGTATAAGTTAAACTATTGCTGCTATGCAGGGCTTTAAGTGGGATGAAAAAACTGGGGAGTGTAGGAAGCTGAGTTTCTGTTGCAGTAACCCCCCCCCCCCACCTTTTGCTAGATTTCTAATGCACTTTGACTTGATGTGCCCTGGGTCCCTGCCAATCAGGTTCCCAGGGCCTGTGTTATTTCCCAAAACTGTACCTTTGTACCCCCAATTGGCACCTCTCTGGCCACAGGTCTGCCCCTGGTAAATGGTACCACAGGTACCCAGGGCAGTGAACCAGGGAAGACCTCTAAGGGCTGCAGCACTTATTGTGCCACCCTTAGAGGCCCTGTACCTCTACACACACACACACACACACACACTGCCTTTGCAGGCTGCATGTTTTGGCGCAGAACGAAGTGAAGAGTCGACATGGCACACATCCCTCTGTGCCATGCCTACAACCCACTGCCCTGGCATAGATCAGTCGCCTCTCTAGCTGGGTGCACTATACCACTGGTGAGGGTACAGGTGCATGAGCACTGTACCCCTACAGTGTCTAAGTCCATTTTTAGACATTGTAAGTGCAGTTAAGCCATAGAGTATATGGTCTGGGAGTTTGTCATTACGAACTCCACAGCACCATAATGGCTTTACTGAATTCTGGGAAGTTTGGTATCAAACTTCTCAGCATAATAAATCCACACTGATGCCAGTGTGGGATTTATTATACAATGCACTCAGAGGGCATCTTAGAGATGCCCCCTGAAAAACGACCAGCCTCAGGTGGGCTCCCTGACTGGTACACACCAGCCTGCCCCCACGAGACCTGTTTCTGGACCCCTGGGGTGGGAGCCTTCGCTCCCTGAGCCCAGAAACAAAGCCTTTCCTGGGCGGAGGTGTTCACACCTCCCCAGGTCAGGAAGAGCCATGTGTGGCGGGGGAGCTTCAAAGGCCTTGCAGCCTTTGTAATGCGACCCCCAGCCTCTCCTGCTATCAGGAGCAGGCCCCCTTCCCGTCTCCCCTCCTTTTCGGCAGGAAGACAGGCGGGAAAAATTAGCACAGCCCAGAAGTTGTGCCCACCTCTGCCAATCCCACCCCTCCGGTGGGGGAGGCGAGGTGAAGCCCACTCTTCAGTGCTCGCCATCTTGCAGATGACATGCACTCTCCAATCAGGATTAGGGATTGTGCTCACTCCCCCACGTGGGGTTAACACACCAAGGGTGTAGTCACCCTAAGGTCAGTAGCCCATTGGCTACTGACATCGAGACCCCTAAAACGTCCCCTAAATTCAGTATTTAGGGGGCAGCCCTGAACCAAGAAGACAGATTCCCACAACCTAAGAAGAAGAAGGACGAAAGAAGACGCCCAGCAGAAGAGACTGCAGAGAAGAACTGACTTGGCCCCAGCCCTACCGTCCCGTCTGCAGTTTCCAGAGATCCTGCGCCTAAAGTCACCTTGTATTGCAGCCAATGACGTCCAGAACCCTTGGGAGAACTGACTGCCTTCAATAAAGACTGGATCTCCTGTTAACAGCAGCTCTGTTCAAAAGAAACTCCCAAGACAGACTCTGAGCCTGCTGAGGACAAGGAAACCCGACGCCTGGAATCACCACTGCACCTGACGCCTACGGCCCGAATCTGGGTGGCCCACCGGTCCCAGCAAGGTCCCCCAGTGCTCCAGAGTCTGAGTCCACTGTGGGTTGCCCTCTTCAGGACTCCCTGACGTCGCCTGCAGCCTCTGCACGGAGGCCCCCCCAATCGCGACTGGCCTGGTAAGGTGAAATCTGACCTCAAAAGACACCCCTGCCTGCAGCCGCCCTGCGCTCTGGAGAAGAGAACCCGAGGTGCACCTACGTCTCCGAACCCTCCAACTTAACTGCCCAGCTGTTGGTTCCTCCCGGAAGTCTTCCTGGACCGGCCTGCAGCCAAAAACTAAAACCGGCAATCCCCATTGAAAACAACAGGGCACCCAACGCCAAAACAGCACCCTGCACACGGCCGCCCCTGTGCTGCCCTGGGTGCACCTTGTATACTAACTCGGACCCCCCTTTGCCCTGAGCCAAACACCAGGAACTTTGCTCCCACAACCTTGTGGCCTGCTTGTGAGCAGCCACCAACCGGAGGCTCCCTATCCCACATTGGATAACATTGGGCCTCAGCACTCTGCACCCGGCCGCCCTAGTGCTGCTGAGGGTGTTCCGAGAGTGCACCCTCGACCCTGGGTGAACCCTGGTTCTAACTCCAGAATACCAACTCCCACAAACCAGTACTTACCTGCAAACTGATAACTTCATTTCCTCCCATAGGATTGCATTGACTGCTTTTCCTTGAAAATTCTTCTGTGTGGAGTTGGTTTGTATGAAACATTGAAACTTACCTTTTGTCTAGGAAATGTCTCAGTGTGATATCTACGCATATCATACTGATTAGCAAAAGTAATCTAAAAAGTAACATACACAGTAATCTGTAAAGTAACTAAAAAATAATTTCGAACTGTTTACTTACCTGTAAATCAACCAACTGCATTTGAACCTGCATTCAACTGTAAATCACTGCATAAGATTTTGCAAAGTATTATTTCACTTACCTGCACCAGGTCTGGCTTCGTTTTAGAAATAAAATAACTAAATAATATTTTTCTACAAACAAATTGGTCTGAGTTCAGTCTTTGAGTGTGTGACATCATTTCTTGCCTGAGTGTGTACAACAAATGCTTAACACTGTCCTCTGATACTGCCTTACTGCTCGACCACACTACCACAAATAGAGAGTATTGTGCTATCTACTTTTATCTATGCCTACCTTTGGGGTTCCACTGGACTCGGTGCACACTATACCTCATTTTGGTATAGTATATACAGAGCCAGCTTCCTACAGGGGGGTCTCTCAAAGGGGCAATATAATTAAGGGCATGGCTTAAAACATTTATGCTAAAAATCTGTGCTCAGCTTAATGTGCTGCCCGACTGGTATTTTGCTGCTTCTGTTATTGCGTCCACATAAGTAACATGCAGCCGCGGTCCGTGCAGGTAACTGCGGTGGGGCCGGGTAGGGGGGGTTTTGAGGGGTGATGCAGAGGGAAAATTAAATAAATAATTAATTTTCCCTCTGCATCGTCTGTTGGAATCCTCCCACACGCCGCCCCACCGCTGTTACCTGCACGGGCCGCAGCTGGTAACATTACACCTCCAACAAGCCAGGACTATTGGCTTTGTCAAAAGTTGTTAGTTGCATAAGATAAATATACTACATGCATACATACAACTATGGCTTCGTTGTATATAATATTGGAAATGCTTTAGTTCTTGTTCAAGAAATTGTGGTGTAATGGCTAGAGCTGCCAACTTTAGAGCTGGGGAAGCAGGTTTGAGTCTCAGCGTCGGCTCAACATCCTGTGTTTCTGGGCAAATCACTTAATCGTCCGTGCCTACCAAAAAATAAATTAAGATGTCCTTGTTGGTGCTCATGTGAAGCACTTCAGGTTGAGCAATACATAACTGCAAAAAAATAAAAGTTACATCAAAACAGTGAACTGTTGCAGAGTTAAGATTTTTTTTCCCAGTCTAAGTGTAAGGGTGAAAATGGAGAGCCGGATAGGGACCCTTCTCGGCACCTGCTTTTACGAACTGCTGGTGCTGAGCACCGGCAGGACCCGGCCCACTTACAGCCCTGCTATTATGGCATTAATCAGGGATCCAGGGTGAGGAAATAAATAATGTGCTGATCCTGCAACAAACTTCCAGTCTTATGATTAGTTTTTCCAGCTCATTAATTTGATGTCCCAGACGGTACAAATATAAGCAGTCACCTAAAGCCGTACTTTCAGCACTTATCTGTGCATACTTCGAACAGCAAATATAAATGGAAAGCACTTTTAATTGTATTCTAGGGCTGGCTGAATGATCCATGGCTAATAATTAAAGGGAACAAAGACAGAGAAGTCACATTACAAATGAATACATACTTTTTTATTCATAACCCTATTTATTGTCAAGAGGAGGTCTTTGCAGACTCTTTAAACAACACATGGCTGGCATGTTTCTTTTAGCAACCCTACTTTATATTCCTTTTTATGAAATGTATTCTCACACTACAGCAGTAAATGTAAAATACAAATGTAAGGAATAGGCAGAGTGGGGGCCCAGGGGGTACTGGAACCAGAAAAAAACTAAGCCTCGGTGACCAGTTTACAAAGGTATCTAAATATGCAAATGGTCTTTAAAGACCTGTGAATAACTTGGGCGTGCCGGAGATTGGACTCCAGACACTGCCCAGCCAAGTCCACAGCAGCCAAGTCCACAGCAGCCCAGGCTGCAGCAGCCCAGGCTGAGACCCACGACGGGGGGGCTAAAGCCCATTCAGCCCAATGGGCGTTGCGCGCCTGACGCACATATCTTATTGATGGACACACCTCATTGACGCACACAAATCTTTGTCAGTGGACCGGGTGGAGGGAAGGAGGGTGTCCGACAAGGCCTCTCCTCACTGGGGCCATGTGCGCCCTCCTCTTGGCAAAGACCACCAGCAGCAGGCGTGGAGAGGGGAGGAGCAGGGAAGGGTGAGTGTGCAAAGCCACCAGTGTTATCTGGCAATAAAGGCGACAGCGGGGTGTGCCGAGACTTGGGGAGGAGAGCGACAGAGACGGGAAAGAGAAAACCATTCGCTAATGTGTGGAGTCGGGGTGCAGATGTGAAGAGGGAGACTAAGGGTTAACTGAAGCCTAAGAGATATTGAAAACAAGGAGCAGACGGGAGGCTGTTGAGGCCCAGTGGTACTAAAGGAAGGGCGGAGGGGCTGGGGAGATAACGGATACATTACCGCAGAGCTAGATCAGACCTTAGAGCGCCTAGCGAAAGAAGGCGCTTCAGAAACCAGCGTAACGTTGTCTCTTCTCCCCAGGGTCTAGCTGCAATCCCCGTGTCTGCCTTCTATGCAGAAGATCACAAGAAGCAGTTTGGCAACTTCATCAGGTTCTGTTTTGCAAAGGTGAGTGCTGTGACCTGGGACCCTCTGCGTGCACATGGGTGGAGAGGGGTGGCTAGGGGGTGAAAGCCAGCCACCTAACCTGGGGCCTTCTGCATACATGTGGGTGGAGTGGGTGTTTGAGTGGGTATGTGACGGAAGGTGAGCTGTGTAGATTGTGGCCATCTGCATACATGTGGGAGGAGTGGGGTAGGTGAGTGGTTTGTGGTAGAAAGTGAGCTGTGTACATTGTTATGTTATTATTTTTGTAGAGCGCTCGATTACCAAAAAAACGTCTTGGCGCTAGCTGAGATACAAAATGATGGATACCGCAAAGAAAGAAGTTATTTTACAGAGAAGAACCAGGTTTTCACTGCCTTTCTGAAGGCAAAGAGATTTGGCATGACTTTAACATAAAGTGGAAGCGCGTTCCAGGCTTTCGCAGCTCCCAGCACAAAGCCTTTGCCGCCCCAGGACATGCGATGAAACCTGGCAGTGCCACCAGTTTGGCAGAGGTTGAGCGAAGAGACCTGCCTGGAGTATACGAGTTAAAGCTCTCTCTAAGAAAATCTGGGCCTTGGCCATGCAGTGCTTTGAAGGTAATGCAAAGCTCTTTAAAAGCAATCCTACGTCTCACCGGAATCCAGTGAAGTTCCCTAACAAACTTTGAAATAGACCGATATTGTGGACTCTTGAACAGTCGCCGGCCGGGCTGCTGCGCTTTGCAAGATTTGTAACTTGTTAATGACATGCTGATGGGCATTGAGATTTAGCCTGTTACGATTGTCGATCTTTGACATAACCAATGAGGTGGCAGCCAATTTCTGCAAGTGAGCTGGGATGAAAGGAAGAACCTTCTTGATCAGCCAAAGCGTGTTAAAAGCAGCCGAAGTGACAACATTGGCCTGATCCGAGAAGGTCAACTTGCCATTAATCTTGACTCCCAGATTCTTTACTGTCCTAACTGGAGTAGGAGGTGAGCCGAGATCAGATGGCCACCAGGAAGGAGACCAGAAAGAGGATTTAGTCCCAAAGATCAAGACCTCAGTCTTAGCTGAGTTAAGCTTAAGGCAATTCATGGACTTCCGCTGACTGACAGCCTGCATATACTCGCAGAATCTCGAATCGCTTCCTGAAACGCCTGGGGCGAACAACACGACGATTTGTGTATATGACGTCAGGAAGAAGTCATATGATCTTATGAGTTCAGCTAAAGGTGTAACATATACATTAAAAAGTGGCGAGCTGAGCGAAGATCCCTGGGGGACCCCGCATGGAAGAGATTATGAGGGAGAGGTGTAGTCACCCAAATTAACAGACTGTTCCCGATCACTGAGGAAGGAGTTCAACTACTTCCAGGCTGTTCCTGACACCCCTATCCTGCTCATGCGATCCATCAGCAGCCCATGATTAACTGTATCAAAGGCTGATAATGGATCAAGCAGGACAAGGGTGGCTCTTCCTCCCTGGTACAGGCTGGCCCTGATCTCCTCAGTAGCTTGTATATTGCAGTCCTCTGCATATGTGTGGGTGGAGAGGGGTAGGTGTGGGTATGTGACAGAAAGTAAGCTATGTACATTGTGGCCCTCTGCATACGTGTGGGTTGAGTGGGGTAGGTGAGCGGGTGTGTGGCGGAAACTGAGCTATGTACATTGTGGCCCTCTCCATACATGTGGGTGTAGAGGCGTAGGTGAGTGGGTATGTGGCGGAAAGTGAGCTATGTTGGTGGAAAGGGGGAGGTGAGTAGTTATGTGGCAGAAGGTGAATTACGTAACTGCATACATGTGGGTGGAAAGGGGTCAGTGAGAGGTTATGCGGCAGAAAGTGAATTACGTAATCTGCATACATCTAGGTAGAGAGTGGTCGGTGACTGGTCAGAGGGTGCAAGTGACCTGCTGCCCTTTATCTGTGGGCAGATAGTGGGATATAGGTGGCTGGTCACTGGGAAAGGGTCAGCTAAATTACTTGATGCCCTGACCTCTACATAAACAGTGTGAGGGTAGCTGGTAGTTGGGAGGTGAGGTACATTACCTGGTGCCCTCTGCACACGGTGTGAGGGGTAGCTGGCTGTAGAGAGGTGATGGACTTTACCTGGTGCCTTCTACACAAACGCGGTGTGAGGATAGCTGGTTGTATGGAGGTGAGGTACATTACACAGTGCCCTCTGCACACACGTTGAAGTGAGGGTTTGCTGGTTGTATGGAGTTGAGGTGCATTACACAGTGCCCTCTGCACACACATTGATGTGAGGGTATGTGGTTGTAGGGAGGCGAGGTACATTACCTAGTGCCCTCTGCATACACATGGTGTGAGGGTAGCTAACTGTAGAGAGGTGAGCTGCATTACACGGTGCCCTGTGCACACTCTTTGGTGTGTGGGTAGCTGGTTGTAGGGAGATTAGGTGCATTGCACTGTGCCCTCTGCACACACAGCGGGAGGGGTAGCTGGTAGTAGGGAGGGTAGGTGCATTACACACTGCCCTCTGCACACACGTTGATGTGAGTATTAGCTGTTTGAAGGGAGCTGAGGTACATTACCTAGTACCCTATGCATACGCAGTGTGAGTGTAGCAGGTTGTACGGAGGTGAGGTACATTACCTAGTGCCCTCTGCATACACGCAGTGTGAGGGGTAGCTAGCTGTAGGGAGGTGAGCTACATTGCATGGTGTCCTCTGCACACACGTGGTCTTAGGATAGCTGGTTGTACTGATTTGAGGTGCATTGGCTGGTGTCCTCTGCACCCACACGGTGTGAGGGAAGCTGGTAGTAGAGAGGTGACGTGCATTACACGGTCCCCTTTGCACACACGTTGGTGGGAGGGGTAGCTAGTAGTAGGGAAGTGAGGTGCATTATCTGGTGCCCTCTGCACACACGTTGGTGGGAGGGGTACCTGGCTGTAGGGAGGGCAGGTAGATTATCTGGTGTCCTCTGCGCACTCATACAGTGTGAGTGTAGCTGGTTATACTGAGGTGAGGTACATTACCTGGTGCCTTCTGCACACACATTGGTGGGAGAGGTAGCTGGTTGTAGGGAGGTGAGGTGCATTACACGGTGCTCTCTGCGCACATGTTGGTGTGAGGGTTAGCTGGTAGTAGGGAGGTGATGTGCATCACACGGTGCCTTCTACACACACGTTGGTGGGAGGGGTAGTAGGGAGGTGAGGTGCATTTTACAGTGCTCTCTGCACAGATGTTGGTGTGAGGTTAGCTGGTTGTAGGGAGATGAGGTTCATTACACAGTGCCCTCTGCACACACGTTGATGTGAGGGTAGCTGGTTGTAGGTAGGTGAGGTGCATTACCCGCTGCCCCTGCACATACATTGGTGGGAGGGGTATCTGGTAGTAGGGAGGGGAGGTGCATTACACGGTGCCCTCTGCACACACAGTGGCAGGGTAGCTGGCAGTAGCGAAGTGAGGTGCATTACCTGGTGCCCCCTGAACACACGTTTGTGTGAGGCGTAGCTGGCTGTTTATTGGTGAAAGGTAATTTGTTGATGGAGTAAAACTCCTTCGGAGGCACGAAGCTTTAGCCAATGGATTCATTGATTTCCGTAGGTGTCGCTGGGCTGAAGCCATGCGCTGTTTAAGGCTCTGCCTGTCCAGATGTTCTTTGGGGAGCACGGCCTGGGCAGGATGAATCTGGTGGTCTGCTTGTGGGGTGTTCTAGGAGTCAGGTTGGTGGGTGTGTGAGAGATGTTTCTCGTATCTAGCCTCCTGCCAACGGGCTGAGCCCCATCAAACATTGACTCGCCTCAGCACTCTTAGCTTTGAGAAAAACTCTAGAAATGGGTCTGTTTCAGCCCCTCTTTCCCGGTCTCCCTGCAGCCCCCACAACACCTTAGTAATGCGTGGGTGGTGCCCCTGCCATGGTGGGGCCACCACAAGCACAAACCTGTGTGTGGGCATTATGAGGGGCTCCTCCCCCCTTTATGAATATTTGATGAGCGCTGTTCCTCTGCTTTAGCAGCCTCGCGCCTTTTTCATGGGTGCCCCGGTCCCACCTGGGGCACCCACCGTGGCACAAATCATTGGAGGCAGTGTGGATAGCCCCAAAGGTCCCCACGACCTCGGCTGGCTCCCCAGCACCTCCCAGGGCAGGCATGGGAGCCAGCACCCTTCTCTTCACCCTCTCTGCATGGCGTCCTCTCGTGGCCGGAGTGATGCTGAGACCACTGTCCACGAGGAGCACAGCCAGGGAAGGACTCTCCCCCACCCACCCAGACATGGATACGGGGCGGGCAATGCACCCGGCCCTAGGTGAGCGGGTAACTTTCTTTTGTCAGATTTCTGGGTCCAGGCGATGGGGGTCAGGGAGCCCAGCTCTGTACTCGCCGGACCTCGGGATTCTTCTCCCCCACCCCCCAGGGGCAATCCAGATTTGGGCAAGGGGGCCTCCCAAATTCTCACTCCCCTAGAAATGAAAAATTAATTCTATGCCCACCCCGGAGGTAGGTTAGACATTGTGCGCAGCCACGCGCACTCCATTTTTCGTTTATTTCTAGAGGTCAAAGATGAAACCTTTACAGTGCCATAATTCAGGCCCGTTGGGTCAATTTCATGGACCTTTGGCTTGTTTTGCTCCTGGTGGCAAAACTCTAGCTGTCGTTCCCATTTGCAACAGGCCTCCTGGCTTCTAAAGGGGCGCACTTAGCTGGAAGCTGGACTTACTGGCTCTCTGCTCCAGCCTTCTCTTCCAGCTCCTTGTGCTCCCCTCCTGCTGGCGGGGGCATCTTGCACAGCCCCTCCGCAAGCGGCCAACAGAGCGCCCTTCTTCGTGCACTTCCCGCCCCCATAGCTTCATGGCTGTCTTGCAGAGCACCTGAGGTGGCGGTGGAGTCCAGGGGCCAGATGTATGACCATTTGCTTTTGCGACTCGCAAATTGCAAAACATGGCGAGTCGCAAAAGCAAATGTACAAAAGTGTCAGAGACACTGTTAGCGATTCCCAATGGGGTCGCAAAAAGCGAGGCTCATGAATATTAATGAGCCACTCGCAATTTGCGAGCCCATTGGGAATGGCTGGCCCTCCCAGGTATGGTGGCCTGCTGGGCTCAGCAGACCTCCATGTCTGGGAATGCTTTAAATAAAGCAGTTTTTTTTAAATGCAGCCCGTTTTCCTTAAAGGAAAACGGGATGCATTTAAAAAAAAAAAAGAAAATTAAACGTTTTTCTTTCATTTTTTAAGGGCAGGTAGTGGTCCCTGGGACCACTGCCTGCCCTTAAAAAATATTTTCCCATGCATTCCCAAAGGGGAAGGGGTCCCCTGGGGACCCCTTCCTGTATGCGAATGCTTTACTACCTACTTGAAGTAGGTGGTAAATTGCGACTGTTTTGCAACCGCAATTGCGGTCGCAAAACAGTCAAACATAGGGCTCAGACTCGCTATTAGGAAGGGACGCCCTTGAAACGCCCCTTCCTAATAGCGAGTCGCAAATCTTAATTAGCAAGTCGCAAATAAATTGCAACTCGCTAATTACGGTTTGTACATGGCCCTTAGGTATTTTTGCACGCGCAAACAGGTCGCAAACCCGTTTGCGCATGCAAAAATACTTTGTACATCTGGCCCCAGGTCTTCCCCCAACTGATCCTCATGGGGCGTAAGGGGGCCAGCGTCACTAGCCCGGGAGAGACTCATCTAGTCCTGGGGGTCAGTGGGAGACAAAGTCCATCTTTGCAAGGCTTTAGGTGGCTTTTCTTTCGAGCTGGCCAATCTTCCGCTGTCATTGCTGCCCAGGTCCAGCATCATCTTCCATGTCTCTTCCTTGTGCAGGGATTTATAAGCAGGGGTGGAAAGTATTAGATGCCAGGCACATCCACATCATCCCTCCAACACTGTCCCAACTCTCCTGCTCAGCATTCTGGAACAAACCAATATGACGCTGTCAAGTTTTCTCTGCGAAGAGCTCCTCTTAGGTCCTCCCCTCCACCCTTTGCTGACATCACTTCCAGATCGCTTCCTACCAAAACCTCATAGACGAGCCTCTCATGTGTTGGCTCTCGGTGTCTGGGCTTCCTCATTTGTTCAGTTGCCTGGCCTGAGCCAGCTCAGGTGCAGTGTGACAGCTAATTATCAGATGCAGTTTTCCCTGCCCATTTCCTCTTCCATGAGGTAGGTCAATCACTGCTAATTGCTCCCTTTGTGTTGGGAGGCCTTTGTTCCCTCTGATGGAGAGCTTAATAATTAACTTGGCCCAGCAGGTGGGTCCAAGGACTGAAATGTAATTATAAAGTGACCCAGAGAAATATGACAATTCCTGAAGTCCCATAAGATGGATATGTGTGATATTGGAACCTGTATATTCAAACTCAGTGTACCTGTTTCCCGCCAGTTTGACACCGTGCTGGACTGTGTAGGCCTCAGTGGGGTGAAATGGCACTTTAAGGCAGAATATATATATATATATATATATATATTCACTGAAAAAACCATAGGTTTCAGGGACGTTATAGTTACAAATTAGCATTTAAAAAACCTTAGAAATTCACTGAAAAAACCATAGGTTTTAGGGACAGTTATAGTTAGTTGGACATTGCACTCGTACAAAACCTGTGAAATTCCCCCGTTATAGTTAGTCCAGCTAACTATAACTCGCGCCCCATAATGCACTGCTGATGACGTCACATATTACATCACTCATGACATGGTCAGTGACATCACTGATGACATCACTGATGACATCTCAAATGACATCACTGATGACATCATCCAGTGACTGTGTGTTTCTGTAAAGTTTAAATATTTTTAATATATATAGGAAAGACGTATTGAAGAATGAGTGGGTGTGTAAGTGTCTGTATGGATGATTTAGTAGGTGCGTGACTGACTGTATAAGTGAGTGATTTAACGTATCTTACTGAATGCATGGGTTAGTGACTAAACTGGGTGAATGTCTGTATCCGTCTGTCTGTTGCTGTGTAAGTGGCTGCATGTCTTTGTGAATAGCTACATGAGTGTCTATATGAGTTATTGAATGCTTGTGTGAGTATCTGTATGGGTGCCTGAGTGTTTGTGTGGGAGGGGTGTGTGCGACTCTGTGCATAGATGTGTGAGTGGGTGATTCACTGGGTGGATGGTTTCAAGAGTGCATCTGTGATAGACTGTATGGGTGGGTAAGTGTGTGTAAGAGTGTGTTAGTGAGTGAATGTATGTCCCAGTGGTACATGTGTGAGTAACTACATATGTGAAAGGCAGTATATATGTGTGTTGGAGTATATAAATAGCTATAAGCGAGAGTGAGTGATTGTGATAGTGGCTGTGTGGATGAGTGTGTGCTTGTATCAGTGATTGTATAAGAGCGTAAGAATGTGCTAGTATTTGTATGAGTAAGTGAGCTGGTGTGTGTATAACTGTTTAGGTGAGTAAATGGTAGTGTGTTAAATTATTTGCATGACTGACTAGGTGTGTGAGTACCTCTATGGATGAGTGGCGGTGTTTGAGTGTCTATATAGGAGTATGAGTGCATATGATAGTCCTGTACTGAGTGACCGTAAGTATGAGTGACTGTACGGGTGAGTGAGTGGATGTGTGCGTAGACCTAAGAATCAGTGAGTGGGTATGTAGTTATTGGTGTTGGAGTGTCTATGGTTTTGCGAATGGCAGTCTGTAATTTAGAGTGGGTGTATCAAAGGTTATATTAGGGTGTGAGAAGATGCATGAAATTATCACGTGGATGATGTCATTTGAGTTGTCATCAGTGATGTCATCAGTGATGTCACTGACCATGTCATGAGTGATGTAATATGTGACGTCATCAGCAGTGCATTGCGGGGGCGCGAGTTATAGTTAGCTGGACTAACTATAACGGGGGAATTTCACGGGTTTTGTACGAGTGCAATGTCCAATTAACTATCACTGTCCCTAAAACCTATGGTTTTTTCAGTGAATTTCTAAGGTTTTTAAATGCTAATTTGTAACTATAACGTCCCTGAAACCTATGGTTTTTTCAGTGAATTTCAAAGGTTTTTTAAATGCTAATTTGTAACTATAACATGTCTGAAACCTACGGTTTTTTCAGTGAATTTCAAAGGTTTTTTAAATGCTAATTTCTAACTATAACGTGCCTGAAAGCTATGGTTTTTTCAGTGAATTTCAAAGGTTTTGTAAATGACAATTTTTAAATGTATTAATTGTTATATTAATTTTTTTCATACTGATTTACTACATTTTTAGAAACAATTTTTTTTACATATTTTATTTTTAAATTACATTGTAATTACATTATACATTACATTACAAAAAATACTTTCTCAGAATGAATTACTTTAGTTTAAATACTTTGCAGATAGGCAATAGACTTAAGTACAGTAGTTACAGTTGTTGCAATGGGCAACACATTTTCAAACACAATGCAACATTCAGCTCAATGTGAATTTCTAGTTAAATGCAATTAGTTACTTTATGGATTACTTTTCTAACCACAGGACTGGATCCTAGATTCAGTCCTGGGACATCTCCTGTAAACAGTTGAGTAAAAGCGTTTTGGTTACAGTACTGATTTTTAAGGAATATTATTGTATTTTAAAAGTTGACACTTGAAACTTTTTCTCATATAGTCACCAATGTTATCCTATGGAAGGAAATTCACTTAGCAGGTAAAAACTGTTATCGTTACTTTTTCTTACTCAGTGTTGGATCCTGGATCCAGCACTGGTGCATCTCCTGTAAACAGTTGAAAGAATGCGTTTAAGTCATACAGGTGATTTTTAAGGAATATTTGTAGTTTGTAAAAATCAACACTTTGAAACTTTTTGCTGAAAACCAGACAATGGATTCCTATGGAAGAAAAAATAAGTTACTGGTAAGTACGGTTAAAATTACTTTTCAGGGTCAGTGCTGGGCTAAAAGATGCAGCACTGGGTTCTCTCCTGATAACAGGTGAGTAAATCGGAATTCGTATTTCGGCTGATTTTAGAGGAATATTTTAAAGTTCCAAAACTCCACACTTAGAAGAATTTCCAAGTGAAACCAGTCAATGTTAGCCTATGGAAGGAAATTCAAGTTACTGGTAAGTACGGTTAGAATTACTTTTCAGGGTCAGTGCTGGGCTAAAAGGTGCAGCACTGTGTTTTCTCCTGATAACAGGTGAGTAAGTCGGAATTCGGATTTCGGCTGATTTTAGAGGAATATTTGTATGTTTCAAAAATCAACACTTAGAAACTTTTTCAGCAAAAAGCAGGCAATGATATCCTATGGAAGGAAATTCAAGTTACTGGTAAGTACGGTTAAAATTACTTTTCAGGACCAGTACTGGGCTGAAAGATACAGCACTGAGGTCTCTCCTTATAACAGGTGAGTAAATCGGAATTCGTATTTCGGCTGATTTTAGAGGAATATTTGTATGTTTCAAAAATCAACACAGAAACTTTTTCAGCAAAAAGCAGGCAATGATATCCTATGGAAGGAAATTCAAGTTACTGGTAAGTACGGTTAAAATTACTTTTCAGGACCAGTACTGGGCTGAAAGATGCAGCACTGAGGTCTCTCCTTATAACAGGTGAGTAAATCGGAATTCGTATTTCGGATGATTTTAGAAGAATATTTGCACAATGGTGAAGGGAGGGGGCGGGGCTTCAGGTGACATCTGTGCAAACGCGCCCCGTGGCGCGTTTTAAGTTGGGGGATTAAGTCCCCTTGAATCCTGAGGGTCCCTAGGGGCCAACTAGCCCACCAGGAACCTCCAATATGCGCCAGGGGGCTGCGTTGCAGAGACGTGTAGAGAGGCCACACCCCTTTTTACACCTCTCTGCAACGCAGCTCTGTGGCGCTTTCTGGATGTACCTGTTGGGCTAGTTGGCCCCCAGGGACCCTCAGGATTGAAGGGGATTTAATTCCCCATCTTAAAACGCGCCACGGGTCCTGTTTGCACACATGTCACCTGAGCCCCGCCCTCCCTTCACCACTGTGCAAACACGCCCAGTGGCGCGTTTTAAGTTGGGGGATTAAGTCCCCTTGAATCCTGAGGGTCCCCGGAGTCCAACTAGCCCACCATATACCTCCAAAAGCGCCACAGAGCTGCGTTGCAGAGAGGTGTAAAAGGGGCGTGGCCTCTGTACACCTCTCTGCAAGGCAGCCCCCTGGCGCATACTGGAGGTTCCTGGTGGGCTAGTTGGCCCCCAGGGACCCCCAGTATTCAAGGGGAATTCGTTCCCCCTCTGCAAACGCGCCAGGGGGCGCGTTTGCAGAGTGGTGAAGGAAGGGGGCGGGGCCTGCGGGCCCGATCGGTTTTTTTTTTTTTGTTCCCTGAAGGGGGGCTGTGTGGCCCCCTTCCTTTTTCATGTTTTTGGGCCCTGGGGACCCCATCCCCCAGGGCCTTACCCCTTTACTTGTAATTAAAATAAAAAATAAAAACGGGAAGGGGGCCGCGTGGCCCCCCTTCCCTGGGCCTGTATTGGCCCCGGGGACCCCATCCCCCGGGGCATGGCCTTTTTTATTTTTTCTTTGGAGGGGGGCTGCGTGGCCCCCCTCCTCAGGCCATTTAAGGCCCCGGGGACCCCATCCCCCGGGGCCGGCCTTTCCATTTTTTTTTTATTATTTTTTTTTTTTTTTTTGGGGAGGGGGGCCGCGTGGCCCCCCTCCCGGGCCACTACTTGCCCCGGGGACCCCATCCCCCGGGGCTGGCCCTCTCCGTTGGGGACTGTGGGGGGGTCCCCAATCCCCCCACAGTCCCGCCGGCTCCCCGCGTCCCTTGGGAGCCGGCATTGCTTTTACACATGGGGAGCAGCTAACATGCTGCTCCCCATGTGGAAAAGCAATCGGCTTTGGATATTGGAAGAGAGAGCAGGTTTCCCTGCTCTCTCTTCCAATATCCAAAGCAGTTTGCTATGACAGGGCGGGAGCCGCGAGGCTCCCGTCCTGTCATTGCAAACAGCAGTGTCCCGGGGGTAGGCACCCCGGGACACTGCAGGAGCCGGCCCTGGGGGTGGCGGTCCCCAGGGCCATCAAGGGCTCCAGGAGGGGGCCGCGCGGCCCCCTCCCCTTAAATTGCACAGCCCCGGGGAGGTGGTGGTCCCCGGGGCTATGGGGGTCCGTAATGGACCCCCACATTTATTTTGTAAGTGCCCCGGGGAGGTGGTGGTCCCCGGGGCGTGTGGGGGGGCTGGAGCCCCCCCACACCTTATTTAACATAAAAAAAGAAGCCCCGGGGGGTGGCGGTCCCCGGGGCTGCGGGAGGGCAGAAGAGCCCTCCCGCACCATTTTTTATATAAAGCCCCGGGGGGGTGGCGGTCCCCGGGGCTTGGGGGGCCCTTTGAGGCCCCCCACACATAAAATTAACCCCCCCCACCATGCCCCCGGGACTTGGGCCACCCGGGGGCAAAATGCAATCGAAGCGCGGGAGACCGCGCTTCGATTTTTTTTTTTTTTCCGGCAGGATTCGCGCACCCTGAGCGCATCCTGCCGATTTAAAAAAATTTTTTTTTTTTTTTTTTTTGCCCAGGGGTCCTTGTGGGACCCCCTGAGCAAACCTAGGGGGTCAGGGTGTTTCTACCCTGCCCCCTTTGTGCGCTTTGCGCACTTGTTTCTGTCCCTCGGTTCTACCGAGGGACAAAATGGCTGCCAACATTTCCTGAATCGGAATGTTGACAGCCAATTAGCATGCAGCTCATGATCGGGAGGGTACGCGGACCCTACTCGGCCATAGATATCACTATCTTTTTACTTTTGATTTTCTCAGCAACTACTGAACGGATTTACACCATTTAACAAAAGGGTTCTTTCTGAACCAAGAACTACCTCTTTGCCAAATTTGGTGTAATTCCGTTCAGCAGTTCGGGCTGTAGCCGTGTCTAAAGTTTCCTATGGAAAATTGCATGGGGAAAACGCGTTTTGGGACCCCCCTTTTTTCTCGGCCCCCGCTTGACGAATCCCCCCGAGACTTTCAGGGTAGGAGCGGACCGGAGGGGGCCACAAAGTTTGAAAATTTTGCGAAGATACGTCAACCGGCAAGAGAGTTATTTCAAATAGAATGTCGCGGATTTCCTATGGATAATAGGTTGTAACTATAACTATCTACTGGCGACCGCCAGTAGATAATTATATATATATATATATATATATATATATATATATATATATATATATATATATATACTACAGATTTCCCAGTAATCCCTACTGACCTATCTTTGAATGCCCATTAATATTATAAGGCCTACCCACGTCAGCACCTATCCTTGCAGTGTCCCTTCGGTGCCAGTCTACCTGTGCACAATTACTGGGGTGCACATAACGGTAGTCTCGCATACACAGCCCGCGCATGTTTGCTCATAGGTGGGAACATTTGTTCAGGTGTAACCAGCCCAGTGCTCCTTACCCTAGCCACACAACAGCGGCCTTATCTTAAAAAGGCAGACACTGCCGGTAAACATACTCAGTCCAATACTGTGGTTGAGACTCAACTAGTGAGATTGACCTACAATAAAGGTCCAAAGACTGGGTGTGAAAAATGAAAAATCCCGGAGTACTAATTGGGCGGAACCCATTTTCCAACATTACAGAATTGCTCCTCGGGTTGTAGCACCTAGGAAATGCTTGCTTCTATTATGCACTGTAAAAGCACATTCGCATGGCTTAATCTGACCTGCCCCCCCACCACCTCCTCCTCTCTCTGTCAACTTGGTGAGGCCATTATTTCTCTAATAAGGACATGATTTGAAGCATCAGTACCAGTATTCAACAAGAATTGAAGACTTGACTGTCCTCAGGCGCCAAAAGGACCATCCATTATACTTCTATGCCGGAGTATTTTATTCCCTTCTTATAGATGCTAAACGTTAAAATACTTTTAGAGACGAGCATAAATACCTTATAATTGGAATAAGGGGATCTCTTTCTTCCTGGCTAGTAATTCATGTCCATATAAAGATGTGTTTTACTTTGGAGGCCCTCTTCAGAGGATCATCATGTCAGACAGCGATAGACAACCTCTGTAGCCTATCAGCAGTGCGACTGAGGGTGGCAGGGGGCAACCCTCTATATTTTGTTGAACATATAATTCCCTATTTATTGGTCAGAGATTCCACCAGATTTAGGGTATAAAGTGGATTGGAACACCCACCCTTTAGTGCTGGCCAAGGGATCACTCCCTCTTCTACCCTCTCTCCCTTTATTCACTGCAGCTTTCTGTGGTGGGCTTTTTCTAAGCACAAGCCATAGCGCCCATAGGCGGTGGAGTTTGTGGACTGAAGTTAATAGAGCTCAGAAGATTACAGTTGTCACTTTATTTAATAAACAGAGACACCAGGCCCAGAGTACAATCTGTTCACCACTAGATATCGACATTCACACCTTGATAGTTACATCTCGATTTGAACTTGACTTCAATCTCCAGACTTCTCATTCCCACAGTGGTCAAGAGGCCGCTGATAAGCTGATCCGTCCTCAAAGGAGAGTGGATGCTGAAAGAAGGGGTGGAGGTAGAAGGTGGTCTCAGCCAGTCAGCGAGTCTTGCACAAATGTTGCTTGCGATGAGAAGTAGGGTGGGGGATGAAAACAGCTGCGTAAACCAATTATAATAATTATTGATTAGCTAAGCATACCTTTACTGCATAAGCGCTATATAACTATGTTCACAAGGATAGCAGATACTTCAAAAGCACCGGGACTCTGGGTGTAAATCAGACTTCCCCTTGAGTGATGGCTGGTGGAAACAGGGGAGGCTTCCGAGATTGCGTAAATCTAGGGCCATGTCTACGGTAGAGGGGTCTGGATGATGCCTAGTGGACAGCAGGAAGGTGGGCAAGAAAGAATGGCCGGCTTGATCAAGTGTTCGAGGAGAGGTTCTTTTTTACCTGCCACACAGCCTAAAATCATTCAGGTTTTCCTGCTCTCTAATTTGAAAGGTGCTAATATTAAGCTCCTCCGTGTCTGCTCAAAGTACATGGTTTTCGTTCCAGCACAGACTAAAATGGTCATGAAAAAGTCCCCTTGGAAGTTGTGATCGCTGGTCGTCGTGCAACTATTTTCACTCACTTGCTCAGGGCACCTGGTAATGAGGTTGGGAGCCTCCCACTGGGCCTGCAAGAAGGCGGGTGGCTGTGCTGCTGTTTGTGGGCGTCTGATTTCTGCACCTACTGTACTACACACATCCTCGCCATTTAAAACAACAGCAAGGAGCTTTTCAACATCGTGAAGGAACTCTCCAACCCCAGCTCCAACACCAACGACATCCCGCCGTCGCAACCCCTGTGCGATTCCCTCGCCACCTTCTTCCACCGCAAGATCGCCGACATCCACGACAGCTTCAACACCCAGACAGCCCCAACTAAGATCGATGCACCAGACCCGCCGCACACCATCGACCACGACCCCCTGCCAGCCTGGGCCAGCGTGAACATCGAGGACACCATCAAGACCATGAGCACAATACATTCCGGCTCCCCGTCAGACCCTTTCCCGCACCACATCTTCAACAAAGCCAGCAGCTCCATCGCACCCCACCTGTGCAACATCATCAATCTCTCCTTCGAGACCGCGACCTTCCCAGAGAGCTAGAAACACGCAGAGATCAACGCCCTACTCAAAAAACCCAAGGCGGACCCGACAGACCTCAAGAACTTCCGGCCCATCTCCCTGCTTCCGTTCCCAGCCAAGGTCATCGAGAAGATCGTCAACAAACAGCTAACCCGATACCTCGAAGAAAACAGCATCCTGGACCCATCCCAATCGGGGTTCCGCAGCAACCACAGCACTGAGACTGCCCTCATCGCCGCCACCGACGACATCAGGATCCTGCTGGACAACGGTGAGACCGCAGCCCTCATCCTGCTGGACCTCTCCGCCGCCTTCGACACTGTCTGCCACCGCACTCTACGCGCACGCCTCCACGACGCAGGGATCCAAGACAAGGCCCTGGAATGGGCCACCTCCTTCCTCGCCGGCAGAACCCAGAGAGTCCGCCTCCCACCATTCCGATCCGAAGCCTCCGAGATCATCTGCGGCGTACCCCAGGGATCGTCCCTCAGCCCAACACTGTTCAACATCTACATGGCCCCGTTCGCACGCATCGCCAGACAGCACGACCTCAACATAATCTCCTACGCCGACGACACTCAACTGATCCTCTCCCTCACCAAGGACCCCCTCGCCGCCAAATCCAACCTCCAAGAAGGAATGAAGGCCGTCGCCGATTGGATGAAGATCAGCCGACTAAAACTGAACACGGAGAAGACAGAGGTCCTCATCCTCGGCTCCAACCCCTCAGCCTGGGACGACTCCTGGTGGCCAACGACGCTGGGAGCAGCCCCGACACCCACCGACCACGCACGCAACCTGGGAGTCATCCTCGACTCAACGCTCTCCATGGCCAAGCAAGTCAACGCAGTCTCATCCTCCTGCTTCAACACCCTCCGCATGCTTCGCAAGATCTACAGGTGGATCCCGACAGACACAAGAAGAACAGTCACCCAGGCCCTCGTCAGCAGCAGACTTGACTATGGGAACGCCCTCTACGCGGGAGCCCCGGCCAAGCTCATCAAGCGACTGCAACGCATACAAAACGCCTCCGCACGCCTGATCCTCGATGTACCACGCCACAGCCACATCACCCCCCACCTGAGGAACCTGCACTGGCTCCCCGTCGACAGGAGAATCTCCTTCAAACTCCTCATCCATGCACACAAGGCACTCCACAAGACTGGCCCAGCCTACCTCAACAGACGACTCCTCTTCTACGTCCCCAACCGCCAACTCCGCTCCGCCGACCTCTCCCTCGCCACCGTCCCTCGCATTCGCATTCGCCACCGGCGGCAGATCCTTCTCCCACCTCGCCGCCAAGACCTAGAACACCCTTCCACTAAGCCTACGACCGACCCAAGACCTGCTGACCTTCAGGAGGCTACTCAAGGCCTGGTTGTTCGACCAGTAGCAGCACCCCCCCCCCCTTTTATTCCCCAGCGCCTTGAGACCCTCGCGGGTAAGTAGTGCGCTTTACAAATTCTGTGATTGATTGATTGATTAAAACAAGCATTGGCATAGCCAATATGTCTCGCCTTTGGGTCTTTATAAGTGTTTAGCTAGAGTTATTGGCTTAGCCAACGTGCTTAAACTATGTTGTAGAGCAGTGTGGCTGCTGGCAATTATGTCAGCTTGTTTTGAAATGAGAGAGAAAGAGTAAGAAATTGTGTGTGTGTTGTTGATATCAAGTTGGAAGTTGAGGTCACTGAAATAAGGAACAGCGAGAATTAGTGAAAATGAAAGAGGGGGAATAGATGGTGTGTGGGTAAATGTGAGAGATGGAAAGAGAGAAGGTAGAAGAGTAGAAACAGAGAAAAAAAGAGTAGTATACCGGAAAAGCAAAAGAGTAGGTGGGAATGTTGAGAGGATTATTGGAAAGAGACCAACAGAGGAGAGAAAGTGGAGGAAGAGAAAGGGCGATAGAGGAAGTGCGAAAGTGATAGAAATGAATATTAAGGATATTGTGAATTGTGGGAAAATATATGAAAATTAGGGCGAAAAAAAAAGTAGTGGAGGGGAGAATGTGAAAATTTGTGAAACAAATTGTGAAGGTATCGTTTTGAAAGAAATAAAGAGAATGTTTGAGAACTAAAAGTGTAGGTAATGTCAGAAATAAAAAGCTGAAATACAAGAGAAGAAAGATGCTAGTTATGAAAGAGTGAAAGTCAAGTGAGGTGAATATAGGAGCTTAGCGGATGTGCACGAATAAAAATTAGTTTGCATAAGCTTGCTTTGGCCATTAAGGAAAACCACACACATGATGTATGCAGAGTCAAAAAATTTGTATAGATATAACCAGATGAAGTCACACACCTGTCATTAAAAAATGCTCTCTAAAACAATAAGCCTTTAGTCTTGGCTGTTTCTGGAACTTTTATATAATGTGAACTCAAAGCAAAGTAATCGGCACAATTCACATAAGCCCCAGTTACATCACAAACGGACACATTCATTCTTAGGTTTGGGGAGAGTATGTGATTTGACTGAAAGCAGAAGATGTGGAATCTCCCGCCAAAAATTAAACCTGGTTGCCCAGCGTAAATTCTATCACCTCTAGGCATAATGCCACGTTAATGCATAGAAAGACAGGAAGGGCTGAGACAGTGTCAGTGCCACTGCAAAAAAAATCCATCAAATAAATATGTAAGCACATTATTTATAATTATTGTTTTGTCAGAAAGTGATCGATATTTTGATTAACTGCCAGAAAGCATTGGGCCCGGTGTCGAGTACCCCACACTGCATGGAAGGCACAGGCATATCCATTTGTCACTAATTACTCGTCTGTTGGACTTCCAAGCATTGGAAGGACATCTATAGCACTCAGAAGCAGACTGTGCAGCGCTTTGCAGCGTACGTGAGCAAGCCCATTCCATGTCTTTTGCAGCGCCGAGTCGTGGGAGGAATTAATGGGCAGAGTTGGTTGTCCTTTCTATGTACGGGCGCCTTCTACCTTTTCTTTTTAAAGAAACTTGTCTTTATATTGCACATTTGCTTGGCTTTGTAGTGCCACGAGAAAGAGGAGTCTGTGTGCTATATTGTGAACAGTTAATAGAGGTGTGATCATGGAGTGTTCAGCCACGTGCTGTGGAAAGTGCCCATTTCGAATGCATAGATCAATTGCATGTAATGAATTGTGTTGCGACACCCGTGCAACACAATGTCGCATGCTGGCATCTGAATGCCTTGTATGTGGTGCCATTTTGTACGTGTATTTCAGGTACATGTGTTTAACACTATCACTTGCTCAGGCGTAGACATTGAGACGTAAAGAAACTACACTTTCCTTCATGCACTAGTTATGGTGATCGCAAGAATGGAGCTCTTACGCTCGTATCGCCAATCAATGGTTCCAACATTATTAATAGAGATGGGAACCATCTCTATGTTATTATATTTTTGTGCACTACTGACATTAAGGGACATGACATGACCTGATGGAAAAATTGAATCCGAAGTTAGACCGAGCAAACACCCTTTTGTGACATGATGTATGTGTGAGCCTTAATTATGCAATACTTCCCAATCAAGACAATGCTGATTCAAACAAAGTTGGCAACCATGCAATCTAAACCAAAATGACTCCTTTATTAATAAACTTCGCACAAGCCACGGCACCCCTAGTGTTCAAAAAGGCTGTGCGTAATTAAAGCGGAAGCTGTGGAATAAACAAAGACGCCGAGTTAAACTGCTGGAAATTACATCTCTAAAGCTCTCATATAGCGGATTAATTTCTTTGGATGTCAATGTGAAGATTTCATCATAACACAACTATCCGCTGGCAGTGGCACCGCATGAAATAAATAGCTGTGCCCGAAGGAGGCGGGAGCTGTGACTGAAAAACACTCCAGTGAAGGCCACTCTTGTGGTGCAAAATATTTCGGAAACTAAAAATTTGCATTCACGGTATGACTGAAAGTAATTACTTCGGGAGTAAATGCGACGCCTTCACGAACCACCAAAAGAGTGTAGGTGCCTGAACGCGGAACCCACATTAGGTTTTCAAGTAGAGCTTGGGACTGAGGAACCGGGTTCGAATCTCGGTGTCGGCTTTCCCAGGGTCTGTATAACAAAAACCAGCAAAGCAGATGTGCACGTTTTTTAACTGAAAGAAGAAAGTCTAGCAAGAGGCAGAAATAATAATAAAAAAAAGTCAGTCCAGGAACCCTCCAAGCTAATTAATCTGCTTGCGACGGTTCCGTCCCGCCCCATATGAGATCATTATATCACGCGCAATTATACAGTGTTTAACAATTATTTATTATTACCACTGTTAGTCACAAGGTGTCAGCTTGTAGATGCGCGCATATGGAGCAGGATTACTGAATACACAATAAAATCAGAGAATGATAATGTTCCTGTGCAGTGCGACATAAAACGTTTTCAAGTGCAAACTGTTTGGAGATCAAATTGCTTAATAAAGCTGAAAGATGCGTGATTTACTGAAGCCTCGTATTCCCATGCCGGGGAGAAAAGCCATTCTGTCTGAAGCACAGGAGTAAAAGCGCAGCGCCCGGTATGTACGTGGCTGTGAGAGAATCACGTGCTGCATCAATCAGTAAATCCTGCTGGTAGCATTATGCTGCGTAAAAACGATGTATCAGGTACAACAAGCTCAACGTGCGGGCTTTAAGAAATAAAATTTCATAAATTATGAACAGAAACTAAACGAAAACATAATCAAAGACTCCAAGCACAATCAAATCCGAAGTAACATGCTCGCAACACGCCTAACATAAAGAAAAAAAGCAAAAGCGAAAGCACTGCGTGTAACCTGACCCACCAGGAATGCTGCCACCCTGCACGCCGCTGCTCGCTCCCGAGAGCAAAACGCCGTGGGAGTGACACATTGGAAAGGAGGTGGGACATGCACCCGCCTTTGGCCATTTGCGTACTTTCTTTATTGAAAGACACACGCAAAGGCCAATCCAATGTGTGGTAGGAGTCAGACCCACACGGAGAAGTTTGGAGTGCTCACAAGAAGCCTCCCATAGAGCAGCGCATGCGCGCTGCACTAGGCTCGACCTAAACAGCTGCTCGTTACTGGTTTTAGGAACATCTGCGACCCTGGTGTGGGGGTTTGCTGAGACGGGGAGGGCACATGGCAATACCAGACAGCTTTGTAAAGGCCGCTGCGGGCGCCATCTTGAATGCCGTCAGCCAAGCAGGCTCTAGTTACCCATAGCAGCACCAGGTCCCTGCTGAACACTCAATTACATACTTCAGGGGAAATTAGGTGTTTAACTTTTGTATAGAACTGTCAGGGGATTAGTATGTTCAGTGAGTAACTTACTACATAGAAGCAATAAAACAACAATAAATGATATACATTGAAATAAACTAATTCCGTGGCTATAACTCTGTTCTAATCCCTACGCTGAATACCTCCTTTTGTGCACTCAGTGCTTGCCACAGTGTGCAGTCAATACCCTGATAAATCTGAAGGAAGCCAAAAGGTCTTTGATGATGTCATAATGCATATGATTTATAATTCTTTTTTTATAATTAGTAAAAACTGCTCTTTATGTTGTTTCTTTAGAAGGATGAAACATTAGACGCAGCTGAAGGAATTCTGCGGAGCTGGAGGGGCACCTCGAATTCACCATGACGCCCACCTCTTCCTTCACAAACTGAGGGTACACACCGATCTGCACAGACGCTTCCTGACCCAGGCTGACTGCACCGATGCAACCTCCAGGCGGCGCTGCCTGGAGACAGACCTCACAGTCCAGCGATGGGCCCTTTCGCAGTCCTACCCAAGATCAAGAGATGAAATTGAACTGAGACTCAAGATGGAATTGACAACAGCACAATTCCTGCCCCGCTTAGATCATAGCAACATAGTTTATTTAGGAGCTTCACAGAAATATTTCCAAAATCTCTAAAGGATTCAGACGCAAGAAGCGCACATTAAAGAAATCTGAAGCACTTCACCCCAGCATTAAAACAATCACACTGGCTGCTGGAATGAATCAACTGTAAAACAAGCTTTGTTTAAATGGTCTTGTGGCGCAAACCCTAGGCACCTTTAGGAATTATCCGCCGCTATGTTCTGGGACACCTGCTCAGATCTACTCTAATGAAATTAACACAATAAATTTTATTTTAAAAAAAATATAAGGAAAAAACACTTAGGCCCTCATTATGAGTGGCCCATAAAAACTCCCAGATTTTTCCCCACTCCGTGGTCATCTATACTGGGTTTATCGGTAACTTAGTGGAATATCCAGGCTATTACTAGTGTGACCCCGAGTGTCCCCTTAGAAAAGAGAAATTACCAAGGAAATCAGTAATTTCAGTAAGTACAGTTACAACATAAATTTCTCCTTTCCTCTCGGATTTTCTCACGGAGATTCCAGCACCAAAACTCTCCATATTAAAAAAAAAAAAATTTCCACTGGGGTGGTGACTCCTGTCACCAACCCCTCTGGATTTAAGAGGCCACTCGTAATGAAGACAGGGAATCTCCCTATGAAATGCTCTGGATCCTCTCATCTGAAATTTGCTGAACATACCAGCCTTCAAGAGAGCATTGAAAATGAACTCTTCAGGGAAGCCTTTAATGAGCACTGAGTAACTGTCCTGGTGTTCACCCCCTCCCCCTCTTTTAGCCACCGCCTATCCTCCCCTCGCACAAGATGATGCTTCTTATTGCTCTGCCCTAGACACTGCACTACAAAGTGGCCATAACGACAAGTTGACGCATTATAAATCCAATAACTATTTGGATGGTTTTCTGTGTTGTATCCTTTAGGATTCACTGTGGGTCCCACTCATTCTTATATATGGCCATTTTCCCTCTCGTATCCTTCAGGATTTCTGGGCCCTCCCTCATCGTCTTACTTTGTCAATTGTGTGTCCTTCTGATCCGTTATCAACCCCTTGCCCTGTTCTTCACAGAATCATTGTTGAAATCCCCCTGCCCCTTATCCTGTAGTCCTCTTTCCCATCTCTCCTCTCCTTCATAGGAACAACAGGGTCCCCTGTCCTGTTCTCCACAAATCTACTTTGAAATCTCCCCTTCCCAGTCCTCAGGATCCACTGTGGTCTCTTCTCCCACAACATGATCTGGGTCCTCTTTAGCCGATACTGTGATGTAATATCTGCTGCATCCTAAGCTGTCCTTCTGTCATATGCACCTTGCTTGTGGTATCAAACGTACAAAGTGATGCTGCTTTTCAACAAAGGGCACCCCGGTGGGGTGGCCTACATATACATGCCGTAGCTACACTCAGGAAATGTCTTGTCCTTAACTCTGTGTGCAGATCTACTGTCTCCGAAACAAGCCACTAGGCTGACCTTTGATTAAAGGAAATGGCAAAATCTAATGTTTTCTTGTTGTCAAATCAAATCATTTACCTGTACACAAATAATTATAGCCACAATTAGCAAACACTGAGCAGTGCAGATGCATGGTTGAACTCAAATGACAAACTTTTCAAATAACATCTGCGCTGTCTTTGCTAATACGAAGTCCGTAAAGGATCAAGTTAGCTATTTGGTATCTCTGGCCTGTGGTGTAAAATACAGTCACTAAGAAAGCTCCGTTTAGGGTGGCAAACTATCAGACCACCACTTTATCTCACTTTTACATGTAGGCTCTTGCTGTGTTGCATTTCCTGTTCAATGAATACCCTTGTCTGTCCATTTTGCTTGTGTTCTTTTGCTTGCCTGTCTTTTTGCATAAAACACTCTCTCCTGTCAGGTGGAGTCCTGTATAAGTAGATAAATTAAGTTTGCCATTTATTTCATTCCAAAATATGCATTTTCCACTTACAGTTAAGGAAACCTAAAGCATTCATTGGTAGTGCAAAAGTAGTAGAATCTCTGTGCCCCAGACAAAATGTATCTATAGTGTATGGCTGTTGCTGAACAAGGAACTAGAGACGCTGTGTAAGAAAATAGCAACTAAACACAATAGACCTGTTGCCATTGGTCACACCCATGGTCTTAGGGAAGAAACTCTAACCAACAAATAAAGATGTGTATAGATCTCTAAGACCCAACATATAAAGAGCATTTTGAAGACTATTCAGAATGTTTCTTATCTGGCTTTCTGCCTATGCATAGCATAGTACCACAAATTCTTAGCCACGGTTACCTTCTCTTGCAAGGACTGAGTAATTTTGATCACTCTTTCACAAGACATGAAACCAGTAGGAGACGGGATATTATCATCCATCACTTTCTTTCAGTATTACCAGAACTTCCCCCACTGCTCTTTCGGAAGCATCAGTCTCTTCAGTGAACTTAGAGGTATCTGATTGACACAAAATTGGAGCTTCAGTGAAAATCTTCTTTAGCACATTTAAAGCATTTTCAGCTTGGTTATCCCAGCGAAAACCGCATATGTTTTCCTTTAAAAAAAAAAGCAGCAGGTGATAGCACTCATTTTCTCAGCAAAATCTTTAATGCATTGACGATTAACATTTTCAAATCCAAGGAAACTTTGAGTCTTTTTAACACTAGTGAAGTCTATTCAAGAATGGCAAAAACCTCATTTGGATCCAGCAAGGCCTGAAACATTCAATCCGAATCCAAGATACTCTGTCTCCACCTTTTCACATTTACATTTTTCAGGTTTACAAGTCAGATGATGTTGCTGGAGTCCAGATAACACTCATTTCACTTACTCTTGGTATTACATGAGAGTTTTAGAAAACTGATTTAGACGATCTGAGTAAGCTAAATCCATAAAAGTTGCAAAATAGCTGGAGTCCTGCATTTGTCACCCTCTTTGATGCAATCAAGATAAAAATCACTTGGCTGATCAGGTTTGGTAAACACTTTTGCTCTTTGTACAGATTATTAAATATCTTTGATACGCAGTAAAGGCTATTGGTTATTGATCAGAATTAGATTTTTTTTTGATAATCAACTTTATTGGTTTTAAGATCAGACACGTTAACAGCACAGGATATATGGTTGATAATACAAGCACTGACTACATTCACCGATTGCAGGTACGTACAAAGTATTTGATAAAGGCACCATCGCAACACCGCCACCCCATCTCCGCCCGGAGGAGGAAGTGTCGTAGTTTTAGATTATCTGGCCCAACCACTTGCCCCAGACTTTGTTGAATTTGGCAGGGCACCCTCGTGCCTCAAACAAAGGTTTCTCCTGTGTGGCGCACCTGTCCACTCCCCGGCGCCATTTTGCCAAGGTTGGGGGTTTGGCCAGCGCCCAGGAAGCCGCAATGTCTCTTTTGGCCACCACAATTGCCGTCCCGAGAAAGGCCTTGTCTGCTCGCGAACCGTCAAGGCCCTCCATCACCCCCAGGATAAGGCACACGGGGTCGTGGGGAATCGGCCAACCCAGGACCTGTGTGAGTTCCGTCTCTAGTCCTGACGAAAATGGAGCGAGGCGGGGACATGTCCAGACCGTGTGGTAAAAGTCCGCTGGTGTGTATCCGCAACGCGCGGTCTGGGGAGGAACGCAGTCCTGCTCTGTGTAGGCATGTAGGGGTGATGTATGCCGCGTGGAGGTAGTACAGTTGTATGAGGCGGAGTCTGGCTGAGGTCGTGTTGGTTTTAGGGGCCATGAGGGCGTCATGCCAGTCTTCATCTTCTAGGGGGCCCACCCATCCCTCCCAACGAGTCTGGAGTGGAATCAGAGTTGCTGGTCCATTATTAACGAGGGTACGATATATACGAGAGATCCCCCCTCTTCCCAGATTCCCCATCATGACTTGGGCTTCCAGTGGGCTGAACTCGGGGAGGGACGTGCCTAATGGGATATGTGTGTGGAGGGCATGACGAAGTTGTAGATATTTATAAAACTGCGAAGCATGGAGGGTGTGACCCTCTCGTAGGTTCTGGAATGTCCTAATGTGGTCACCCGCCCATACGTCGCCCAGCAAAGAGATCCTTATGCGATCCCATTGCCTGAACCCCGGAAGGGCCGTCACCTCCCCCAACCATGTACCGTGCCAGAGAGGCGTGTGTCGTGTGAGTCGTTTGTCCCACCGCGTGTGCCTCAGAGCCGTGCGCCACGCCACCAGGACTGCCCTGGTTATCGGCTGGATCCCATTGGGTATGGGACACCCGTACAGGTATGCTAGTATCTGGGGGAAATCCATGTTTATGAGCTCCGTCATGTATGCCGGGTCCGACTATCCCCCGGTAAGCCAGTCATGGATTACAAGAAGCCGCGTGGCCAAATAGTATAGGTGAAGATCGGTCATGCCCATACCTCCATCAAAGGGCGGGATCCTGCAGCGAGCAAGGGCAATCCGTGGCCTCGTTCCGCCCCACAGAAACTTCGTGATTACCCCATCCATTTCTTTAAACCAACTACGTGGGAGATGAAAAGTGGTGTTCTGGATGATATACAGGAAGCGCGGGAGGATCATCATTTTGAACAACGCTATCCTCCCTAGTGGATTAAGCGGCAGGGTTTGCCAGCGCTTGAGGTCAGTTTTGGCTTTATTGACCAGCGGGGTAATGTTAATTGCCCATTCCAGTTCAGGAAGCAGAGCGACCCACACCCCCAAGTACTTGAAGGACTGTCTCCTGATAGGGATGTTGGTCTGCCAGTCGAAGCAGTCTCGGGAGAGGTGGAGGGGCACCAGCGTCGACTTCTTCGGATTGAGGCGGAGACCAGAGACGCTCTCAAAGGCTCGCAGGACCTCAAGGGAGCGAGGGCCGGAGCTGGCCGGGTCTGACAGATAAAGCAGGACATCATCTGCGTATAAGGAGATTTTGTCAGTGTGATGAGGTCCCCAGGACCAGCCCTGTATTAGGTGGTCGGATCGAATGAGGCAGGCCAAGGGCTCCATTGCCAGAGCAAATAAGAGAGGGGAAAGGGGGCAGCCTTGCTGCGTGCCCCTCTGGATTGGGAAGGTCTCGGAAAGGGTTCCATTGGTCAGCACCCTGGCTCTGGGGCGGGAGTAGAGGACCCTGACAAGGCGCCGGAACTGTTGTCCCAAGCCCAACAGCTGCAGGACGTCCTCTAGATAGTGCCAATCCACTGTGGCGAACGCTTTCTCGGTCGATAAGGAGGAGTGCAAGGTAGGGCGAGAGGACCTGTCGGTGGGCGAGAGCCAAGTGGAGACGGCGGAGACAGTGTCTGGTGCTCCGCGCCGGCATAAAGCCACATTGGTCCGCATGGACCATCTTGTGGAGGATGGGACGTAGTCTCTGGGCAAGGACCGTAGCATAGATTTTAATCTCCGTATTGATAAGGGAGATTGGACGATAGTCCGCGCATTTAGGGGACGGTGGTTGGGTCTTGGGGAGTACGACAATAGTCGCCACGTCAGTGTCTGGAGGGAAAGAGCCGACTTCAGCCACATGCCAATAGAGGTGCATGAGATGGGGGACCAACAAATCCCGATATGCGCGTAGTATTCTTGGGGGAAACCGTCGGGTCCCGGGGTTTTCCCGGCCTTCAGTAGGGAGATCGAGCTGTGTATTTCTTCCGGGGTAATGGGAAGGTCCAGGTCAGCCGCCTCGCCTCCTGAAAGGCAAGGGAGGTGGACTCCCTCTCGACGGAGCACATCAGGGAGAGCAGCCTCCGGCATGCGGGCGGAGTACAACCGGGCGTAATAGTCGGCAAATGTTCGTGCGGTGTTAGGTGAAGTATGTTGGGTGGCGCCCGAGAGGTCCTGGACCTCAGGGATTATCCTGTTGGCGAGAGGGTATGAGGTCAGTCTGTGTAACAGACTACCGTTTTTGTCCCCCAGCCATAGATGCGGGCCACGGATGAGCGCCACAGCATCTTAGCTGAGTCCATGGAGATCCGTTTGATCTCTTCTCGAGTGGTCGTCAATTGTCTGTCTCGGTGGTCATCAGGGGTGTCGGTTTGGGCCGCTTCTAACCGTATAGCTTGGGCTTCCAGGGTGGTCAGGCATTCGGTTATTGCCAAACGTTTTGCGTGTACCCTGCCTCTTGCCACGCCGCGGATGGTGGCTTTACTTGCTTCCCAGAGGGTACTCGGGGAGGGGACTGATCCGAGATTAGTGAGAAAATATTGACGGAATCTGCTATGGCCTTTTTAACCTCACTGTCCTGCAGGAACCAAGCATTTAGTCTCCACACCGCCCTTGCCGCTTCAGAGGTTCCGCCCAGGTGCAGGGATAGGGCTGAGTGGTCCGATATTCCCCGGGGAAGGATGACTATATTGGACACCCTGTGGCAGTCCGAGGCGGGCAGCAGTATCGGGTCAATGCGGGAGTGCGTGCGGTGGGCCGCCGAGGTGTGGGTGTATTGGGTACCCCGGGGGTTCCAGACCCTCCAGACGTCACATAGGCCGAGCGCGGCCGCCCAGTCTGTCAGTTTCCGCGCATGGGCTAACCGTGTTGGAGAGGGTGCACCCGTCGCGTCCAGGGTTGGCTGCATAACGGCATTAAAGTCGCCCCCGATCACCGTCTGTCCCAGGGGCAGAGAGGAGAGTGCGTCTGTAAGGTGTCGCAGTTTAGAGGCGAGCGTGGCAGGAGGGACATATATGGATACTAAGTTAAGGATGTTTCCTTCTAACTTCCCGGACACAATCCCGTATCTGCCTTGGGGGTCCATCGTGACATGGTCAGGGGTGAAGGGGAGTCCTCTCCGCGTCAGAATTGCAACCCCTCTCAAGCCTCGCTCAAAGCCGGAGTGATCAGAATTAGATTTAAACCTCTAAAATCAATACAAAATCTAAGATCTCAGTCTTTCTTCATAACAAAAACAAGATGCCCCTGCCAGAGAAGAGGAATGTACAATCAACCCATTTTGTAAATTTTCCTGTAAATAGGATTTAAGTATACCCTGCTCAGTTTTGACAGGGAATGGAAGTATCCAAATGGTACAGTAGCACCAAGTTTAGTTGTTGTAGCACAATCATATTCCCTATGAAAGGGAAGCAAGCAGACCTCAGGCTTAGCAAAAACTGGAGAAAAACTTTTACTGAGGTGGCACAAAATAAAGATTAGCAAAAATTGCATTTGACATGTAATCTTTTATCTTTTCATTTGGTGACCAATGACTTTCTGACAATCACCGTAGCAAACCAGTGATGACAAGGAAAATTTTTGAAATCCCAATTCATGTACGAACTATACCAGCCAAGGAATTCCAGAAATTAGATCATAATTAAGAGAGGTTACTTCAAAGTGGTTTCCAAAAGAAATCTGTAATGGTAAAGAAGCCTCCTGTACTGGACTGAATCCAAGTGTGTCCCATCAACAGTTTGAAATGGTCTCTTATGAACACTTTCAGGAATATTGTTTGTAAGAACTCAATTGTGATTGATAAATATTCCACATGCACCACTGTCAAAAGTGCTGGAACATTAATTGTCTTCTACGATCTTCAAAATGATAAAATAAATAATTGACTAGCTGAACCACTCATGGAACATCCAATATAAGGTAGCCAATGCACAACCCCTATCTTCCCTTCCTCCGATGCCAAAATTGTATCGATGACCAATGTTCTTATTATGATAAGGAATATCAAAGACAGAAGAACAAGGTATTTACCTTCGGTAATGAGCTTTCAGGCGGATACTCTAACTTTACAGCAGGTTCTTCACCTTGTGAATATTCCCCAGGCATCATACTGGATCTGAAAACTTTGAGAGCAGTTCTGCTGTGTTTCAGTAGGTGGCATCATGCGGCTCCACACCAACGTGGTCCCTCTCCAGAAGTGACAAGCAGAGCTGCATATAAGCGCCACCCATGCACCCACACATATGTCAGTTGCTTTCTAGGCTGTCTGCACCATTAGACACAGAGCCCATCGTAATCAAGTGTCCATGCAATTTAGCATACGTGGGCCAAGCAGAAAGTAAAAAACAAGACTTCTACAGGACTGCAGCAGAATATACTGCAAAAAACAGGGGGCCATCTAGTCCAGCATTTCATCAAGGTGGGCCACTCTGCCGATAGTATCAGGTGGTTAGTTCTAGAAAAGGTATTCAAGAATTCCAGAGGTGGAGATTTAACAGCCGTTTTGAATTTGAGAGGCTGTAAATGGATACACTTGTTGGACACTCCAAAAGGTGGTCAATGAACTTGAGGAAATTGCCAAACAGGTTTTTAACAGTGAGTAATTGCCAAATGTGTGCATAATAAGTTTTGTTTGACACTGTGATCGTGTGGTAATTTGTCTTGTTTCCAAACAACGGTGTCTAATCGAACCACAACTGCTCATGTGTAAGATAAGACTTATCACACTTGGTAATTGCGGGGTATTGTGTCTCATTTCCAATTTATGATGTTTAATCCAACCACTGCTGTTAGAAACTGAGGTTAATAATTATACATAAACAATGTGAACTTCATACTGATTCAGTGGTGACTCACATAATACTAGGTATGGTCTTTCACACTTACTTAATTTTGTTATAAAAATTCCATGATGAGATAGTGGGGCCATTTGAGTCATCATTGTCCTATAACCTTGAGTCTAGAACCACATACGCACATTATATATGTATTGTTTTTTGAGCCGGGTGCTTTGATGATTATAGAACATGAGATTTAGCCCAAAATAATGTTAATGAATTGATGTTTGCAGACACCTATCTAACTCAAGTTTTGAAGAGTGTAATTTGTGCTGAACAGACCGACAAGCAAATCGATCATCTTCCAGCTGGTATGCGATGATACTAAGTCGCGCGTCCTCTTTTTTGAGCATAGAACGGAACCATGTATGTGGCCATCGTAGGAGTAGGTTTTCCACTTCACCAGGAAACGTGCACGCATACATACGGAGCTGCTTCTTCATTATCCTTAGGAGCGAAGATGCCGCATGTTCATTGTAAGATCGCCTTGAGTGGCAGCTGTTCCCTGTGAAGCAAGGTAGGCATATCTTCACTAGTTCATATTGTTGCAAAATTTTAGACTTTTAAAAAAAAACTGTGGTTCACTTTGGCCAAATGGTATCAAAAGTGTTAAGAACACCCAGGGTCTTACGGAATCTTTTTGAAGAGCCGACAATACATAATACACACTGAGCTGTGACACCAGAGCCGCCGCTCAGACAGCTAGCCCGCCTGGCAGCGTACATGGAATAGGCATCCAAAACCTATCCCCCTGCAATGCGATTACCTTGGTAGATTTGGCGCTCCCACCCTAAAAATACTAGGTACTCACACACCTTGTCCTGATGATGATTGCAAATGTATGAGGTCGAAACGCCCTCGACCTCAGATCAACTTGACTCCTTTTTTATTATATAAATAAATCCATAAAGGAGTCTAAGGGCAGATGTACGACTGTTTTTTGCAGTCGCAAACGGGAAATCGGCCCCGACTGCAAAATAGGTCTGCCCCATGTACAAACCCTATTTTGCGGGTCCGAAACCAATTACCAACTCGCAAAATAGGGTTTGCGACTCGCTATTAGGAAAGGCGTGCCAAGGGCGTCCCTTCCTAATAGCAACTGGCACTTCAATTTATTTATAAGGTTTTATATAGCGCGAACGTGACCCAAGCGGGTATCAGAGCGCTTTACAGATGTACCAAGATACAAACAGAGTTGCAGGTAAAACAACAACAACAATGATAAGCAAAGTAAGGTAGACGACAGAGGAGCAGTAAAATATGCAAGAGAAAATAGTGTATCATATAAGTGCAACAAACAAATGGGGTTGAGCACAAACCAGCGGAGTGGGCAGCGTCGATGGAGGTAGGTGCCGTCAAACAAGGGCATTCATCCACAGGGCTGTCACTTCTTTTTTGAAAGACGACGTAGAAGGAATCAGTCTGATGTGCGGAGGCAAGGAGTTCCAAATTCTCGGGGCAATACCCGAGAACGCCCGGTTGTAAGTTTTCTTTTTCTGGAATTTTTGAGGTTTCAGCAGCAGAGTGCTGGAAGTCCTAGAAGATCGGCTCCCGCCAGAGAGTTCCAGCTTTTGGGCTAGGTACATCGGGGTGTTAAAGTGAAGGGCCTTGTGAGTCATGCACGCAATCTTGAGATCAATTTTAGCCTCCAAAGTTAGCCAGTTTAAGGATTTCAGAACCGGCGTGATGTGGCTATTTCTTCTGGAACCTGTGGTGAGCCTTGCCGCTGAGTTCAGGGAAGCCCTGAGCGGAGCTAGCTTGTACCTGGGTAGCCCACTTAGGGTTGCACAGCCATAGTCTAGCCTGGAGATTACTAGAGCTTGAACAGCAGACCTGAAGTCGTCTGGGGGGAGGAAGGGTTTTATCTTTCTTAGAATACTCATGTGGAAGTTGGCCCCTTTGGTGGCTGAGCTAATGTGTTCCTGCATGCTCAATGACTTGTCAAGTATAATTCCAAGAGACCTGGCAGAGCCAATGATGTGAGGGGTACAGTTGAGAGCAGTTAAGTGTTTCAAGTACTCAGCGATGATGGCCATCTTTTTGGTTGGTGCTATCAGGAGGAATTCCGTTTTGGAGGAGTTGAGCTTAAGATGTTGGGTAGTCAGCCAGTGTTGAGTTTTGAGAAGGGTAGAGTTCAGTGAATTGAGGTCGTCTGGGGAAGAGATTTTCAGGTAAAGTTGGGTGTCATCGGCATACATGTGATACTGAATGTTGGAAGAGTTGAGTAAAACCGTTAGAGGCTCCATGAACAAGTTGAATAGCGTGGGGGAGAGAGCAGATCCCTGAGGAACCCCAAGAGTGGATGGCAGGGAGTTGGAAAGGGAGTGATTGACTTTAAATTTTTGCGTTCTGTTGTTGAGAAAGGAGGCAAACCAGTTTATAACTTGGCCAGAGAGACCCATCCTTCGTTCTAGTAAGTCAAGGAGGTTATCATGCTTGACCGTATCAAACGCTGAAGATAAGTCAAGGAGGATTAGAAGGCAAGCTTCATTCCGATCGAGCATTTTTAGAGCGTCATCAGTACTGTGGCCCTGGCGAAAACCCGATTGGAATTGATCTAAGAGCTGGAATTGGTCAAGTGGTTACATAGTTGGGATGCTAGTGATAGGCCGATAGTTATTAAGGTCCTCTTGGTTAGCCGAGGGTTTTTTGAGAAAGGGCGAAACCTGCCCTGCCTTCAGACAGTCAGGAATCATACCTTGATGAAGGGAGGCATTTACTATTTTGGTCCAGAGGGGGACTAAGGACCCTTTTCATCTCATTGAAGAAGCTTGCGGGTAGAGGGTCATTGAAGTGGTTAGAGGGTTTCAGAGTAGTAAGCAAGTTGAGAATAGAGCATTCATCATAGGGAGTGAATTGTCTCCAGCAGGCGTTATTTTTGGAAGAAAGTCCTATGTCAGGCAGAGGCTGGAGTGGAGTGGGTTGGCTCCAGCAGGAGATATTTTTGGATGAGGGAACAGTGGCGGGCAGAGGATGAGGTGGAGGAGGGGAAGTAGGGTTAGTAGGGCAAAGGAAAGTAGGTTGTTTGCATTGTACGTTTCAATGTACGATTGTTTTGCGACCGCAATTGCGGTCGCAAAACACTCGCAGTTTACCACCTACTTCAAGTAGGTGGTAAACTCACAAACAGGAAGTGGTCTCTAAAAAAGCAGTAGCAGACATGGTGGTCTGCTGACCCCAGCAGACCACCATCCCTGGGAGTGCTAGCCATTCCCAATGGGGTCGCAAATTGCACCTGCCTCATGAATATTAATGAGGCATGCAATTTGTGACCCCATTAGGAATCGCACACAGTGTCTGAGGCACTGTTGCAAATTACATTTTGCGAGTCACAAAACAACGCAATTTGTGACTTGCAAATTATAAGGGTCATACATTTGGCCCTAAGCATCTTGTTTTTTTTAAATTGCTGCATGTTTTAAAAAGTCTCGCCACTGCTTGTTTATTTCACTTATTTGTGAGCACTAGATCATAATGTACACTAAAAGTGTCTCAACAAATATGCAATGAATAAATCAGTTGCATTACAATGTTAAGTATTGTCCTGCTCTTATACTTGCCTCTTGTGTATTACGTAATGCCGGGTCTTTAAAAAAAAAATCTGCTCTTAACACTCTTGAGACCATTTGGCCTAAGTGAGCCACAGTTTTTTCTAAAAAAATGTATCACCTCAAGTTCTCTAAAATTGGGGGGGCCTCTTGTTTCACAATGTAGCAAAAGTTTAGCAATCAAAGGACTCTCTGTTACTTTTTCATGCCCTATTCATCTAGTTAGATGCTTTTCGATGCGATGTAATAAGTTGGGCACGCAATCCCACCAGATCAGATGACTGCTCTACTAATAATCTATTTACCCACCTAAACACAGGATGAGATATATTTCCTGACGATATATATCCTTTGTTATATACGCAGAAGCTCTCATCGTAATATGCTCGATGAGCATTAAATGCTGTCTGTCCTCTTATTGCGAGGAATTGTCCTCTTATTGACACGAGGTAACATTATTGAAAATAAGGTTACACTCAGCTCCACTCCGGATTCCAGGTGATTCAAATCCTTGTTTCCAAGCACACATTGGCCTTTAGTAGCCATTTTCACATGGGGTCTGACAAGATATAGGGTCGAAACATCAATGGTTTTACACTCAGCCTGTACCAATCATTTCAGGGTCTTGGGCAATTTATGTACCTACGTACATGGCCTAACAAAGCGTGATTAAAACTTTGAATAACCTGGAGAAGCTTAATGAAGATATCAACTGTTTATGTACAAATGTTTCAGCACAATTTCTCTTGATGTGCTGCACAAGCATTTTCTTTCACCTTTCACACATGGAGCACCTCAGTGTTTGAATTACGGAAATTGATGTTGCTGTATCAATCAAATATAAATAATTGTTAGTAATTTTGTTCCCTGGACCTCAATGTTTCTTTTCTATGATAAGATTTCATATGATTAACAAAAGAAATGTCCGACAGAACCAAATGTTTGTTTGTACAGTCTTCGCTAGTGCAAAGCAAGGACAAATCCATGGAGAGATGGTCCATTTTGGCCCTTTTTTGCTTTGGAGAACCGTAGAAAGAGCTGATGATCCACTCGATGATCCGTAGTACTATCAATATAGAAGCTTAACGCTCTTTTAGGATCCAAACTATGGAGTCTCTTTTCCTCCTTGGAGGGGAGGTGGTACAAAGAATGCCGGAAGAGTGATATCCCAGCTGACAGAAAAGGAGTAACCAGTTTCGGTGTAGATTAAGCTTGGGTCCTCAAAACCAACTTATCAGGGAAGATGGTGGTATAAGATAGATTGACAGAAACAACCTGAAGCTTACTCACACGTCTAGTCGGTGTTATGGGGATAAGAAAGAATGTCTTCAAGGTTAAATGTTTAAAGGGACAACTGTGCAGTGGCTCAAAGGGGCTGCACATTAAGAAGGCAAGGACCAAGTTCAAGTCCCACGGAGGCATCACAATAGGTTTTGGTGTGAACGAATGTTGCAAACCTTTTCAAAAATCTCGTCACGTTATTTGAATAACAAATGCTGTTCCAGTGTAAGAAATTGGTTATTAGTGGCAAAGGGAATGAGCCCTTCAAAAGTAATAGGTCCAGAATTGTTTCCTTACTAGAAGCCAAGAAACCCTTTGTAGCACTTGACGCTCTCAGAGTAGCGAAGCTGAGCAGTCCAAGGCCTACTCATTGGTGGTGGCGTGGACAAGCAATCTCAATTCGCTTGCGTACAACAACAACATTCAATAAATTAATGTCGAGTCAGTGTTGTTTCTTTTAAAATAGAAAGGTACATTTGTTAGACACACAGTGGGGAATAAGACACACCGTACTAAATACTGTGCATTAGTTTACAAATATATACATTCAGGTAGATGAAAATACCTTTGATGACACCCTCTTAACATATTTCCCCTCTAGAGGATGTTGAAACTCCCATACTCACAATGCCCCTCACCTGCACCAGATGCAACATTACAAAATAAGGAGGTGTCATTTTAAAGTCAGTAGTCCTACTGGCTTTGTCAAGGTGTCACCACGTTAATATATATCACAGGTCCATTGGCTTTTTCAGAGTGTCACCACATTGTTAAACAATAGGCATATGTTAGGATTCACCTGTAAAATCAATGGAATCAATAACCATATTAAAATGCATTTATTGTTATTATAAACACTGCAATGTTCATCAACTACCATTGTGTGCAAAAGCATTTTAAATAAATAAAAAATAAAAAAAACACCAACATGTAACAGTCTTTCTTTTACCTCTACAGTCCACAACATGTAGCGATAGCACCAACCACTAGAGGTGCCCGCACTCTAGAACTGAAGAGCACAAACCATAGCTGAGAGTGCTTTGAAAACAACATAACCCTCTCCTGGGGTCATGTCCTCAAGGCACTTGGAAACAGGGCGACCTTTTCAAATACTTCTAGGGGCTGTTTCACTCCCTGCAGCCCCCCACAGTCTATCCATGTAGGGTACACTGGTGGTGCCTCTGGGGCACCACAGATTGGGTAGTACTTCGTTTTAGGGCTTGGCCTGTTAAAATTGGCAAATCTTTTCAAGCGCATATCTTGGGCCTAACTGGGCCAATTTTGTTTATCCTTGGCTCGTTTTGTTCCTGTGGCGAGGTCTTTCAACAGGCCTTCTCACTTCTAAAAGGGCTCATATTGCTGGGAGCTTGGTTTTCTGGCTCACTGTATTTTTCAGGAGTGGCCCAATGGATGAAACTATTGGCTCCCAGCGGGGCGGAGCTTGCCTGGCCCAAAGATGGCCACGTTCTAGAGTAGCTCCGCGAGCCCTGTAACCGGTCCTTCTCGATCCTGCTTCCCTAGGCATTAATCCCTGTCTCCCAGCCATCCACGGGGTGTGGGACTACCCAAGGCATTGGCTGGTGCTCCACTCCCGAACCAGGACAACAGCGCGGGGACCGACGACGAGCGACTTGACTGCGGGCCGAACTGCGGCCTACAACAGGGCATGTCTGGGGCGCGCGCCTGCTCTCCTGCAGCCGAGGCACAAGATCCAAGTAGCGGTGCTGCCCAGCCCCGACACGGACACCGGACGGAGATCACAGCAACGCGCTCACCTTGAAGGAACAGCTGACCGGGCCGCGGAGACGCTGTCTGACGGCTCGAGGGGCACTGCTGGGCCCTGGCAGGGGTTCGGGCGGCGCCACGGAGGGGTCCTGGTCGATCGGTGCCGCTAGGTAGGAGAAACTAATCGGCAGCGCATGTACGCCTTTGTGTTTCCCCCCTGCAGCGCCGGCTCCCAAAGCCCACACGAGGGACGTGAGGCCTGGGTGATCCCAAGCATCCACGCCACAACAGCAATCCTCTACAGGTGCTCTCTATTGAATCCACCTCGACAGCACAAATGCATATGCCCTACTGAGGGGGGACCGAAGAACATCTGGTGCCTCAGTACAGTTGAGTTTTCTCTGGGGCTGGGGGGCGCCTGTTAACACTGGCACCGGGTAGAGGCTTAATTGGTGGCGGAGCCTGAATCGTCACGATTCCCAGCAACACAAGGACAGTGATCAGGAGTGTGCGTGCAATGCAATAAATAAGTGAGGGTGTCACTTGAATTTCATGCAGCCCACACGCTAAAACTGAATTTACGGGCGATTTGCAAAAGACCGCACGCATCCAGTTTGTAAGTGGATTGGGGAGCACCCCCTTAGTAGTGGACTTTATAAAGTACTGAGCAGTCTATTAGCGATGACTCACTGAAGGGAATAGTGCCATCCTCCTAAATCACAGCGCAGTTTCTACATGCTGAGCTGAATCTGTTGAGACTCATTGGTGGGCACCTGGTACAGCGGCAGTGGCACTGGAACATCGCCCTCTTGGGGACTAACCGGAGCTGGCACAGATCTCTACTCAGCTAAGTGAGCCCCCCCCACTACTATACTACTTATCCGGCGACGCTTGTGGGATCTGAGGGCTAACACGATCTCCATGATGGGGAGAACCAAGAAATCCCAATCCAACCTCCAATTTGAACCGGGCAGGACCCCCAGACAACTAGATGCGGAGAAAAATGCTTCGGAATCGGTTTCTGAGATGGGGACACATCTGCGGATTTGGACTTGAAACAAATACTGGCAGCAATGCAACGCAGCCTTACTAAGATTGATGGGAAGATTGATGCCCTCACATTTCGTATGGACAGAATGTCTGAATGGCTGGACAAGCACACGGAACACCCTGACACCGTGGAAAAAAGAGTTTCGGACCCAGAAGATGCACTTAATACCAGCCTAGCTACGACCTCGAAAATGGACAAACTCCTCCAAAGTATACAAGCTAAGGCAGAAGACTTGGAAGCGAGATCCAAAAGGAATAATATTCCCATAGTTGGTATTGCAGAGCCCACAAACATTTGGAATATGGAGTTATATGTTGAACAATTACTGGTAACTCTACTAGGGAGAGATACTTTTTCCGATGTTTTCATTGTGGAGCGCGCACATCGTTCCTTGGTCCCCAGACCGGTGTCGGGTGCCCCTCTTCGCCCCATTATTGCCAGGGTACTCAACTACAGAGATGCTGCTGTCCGGAAGTCCAGAGAACTGCAGTATGTCAGATATGAGAATATGGACATTTCCCTCTATCCAGATTTCACACAGCACTGTTGGAATTGAAATATTATTATCCTATTGCTCATGCGTCGTTCTGCACTAAGTTAGCATTCATGGCTCCATTTTATTAATGGACGCCATTTTGTCTTATTGACCGAAGCTCATTTCTGCTCTCTTAGCTAGAAAACTGCTGTGATGCATTCATGTCTCCAAGGTTAGGCCTCGCTGAAAGCATGAGAAAGTTGCTCATTAGCACGTACCTTTCCCTCTAGATAGAGGTTCGCTCCCACTATTCCAGCTGCGGGCGCAGACAGAATGACCTTGCCAGAGACATAGTGTGTGTCCGGTCTCAGACTCTTAGCTCATACTTGTGTGCCCCTTTGTTTAAACTGTCTCCCTGTGGAAAGTTACAAGGTGGGGGTGTTCCTGCCCAGTTGCAGAATGTATAATTGTGACCTTTATGCTTGTGAAAGGCAGGTTGCGGGTGAGGTTTTTGTTGATTCCGGCGTAGAGTGCGTTGCCGTAGTCAAGTCTGCTGGTGATGAGGGCGTGTGTGACGGTCTTTCTGTGTTCGAGGGGGATCCATTTGAAGGTCTTGCGTAGGAGGCGGAGGGTGTGGAAGCAGAAGGATGCGACGGAGTTGATCTGGCGGTCCATTTTGAGCTCGGAGTCCAGGATGATTCCCAGGTTGCGTGCGTGGTCCGTGGGGGTGGGCTGGTTTCCGAGGCCGGGGGGTCACCAGGTGTCGTTCCAGGCGTCGGGGTTTGGGCCCATGTTGAGTACTTCTGTCTTGTTGGTGTTTAGTTGTAGGCAGCTGTTTTTCATCCATTTGGCGACGGCTTCCATGCCTTCTCGAAAGTTGTGTCTGGCGGTGTTGGGCTCGTTGGATAGGGAGAGGATGAGTTTGGTGTCGTCTGCGTATGACACGATGTTGAGTCCGTAGGTTCTGACGATGGGGGCGAGTGGAGCCATGTAGACGTTAAAGAGCATAGGGCTGAGGGAGGACCCCTGAGGGACTCCGCAGGTGGTTGGTGTAGGGTCTGAGAGGAAAGGGGGGAGTCTGACCCGCTGCGTTCTGCCGGAGAGGAAGGAGCGGATCCATTCGAGGGCCTTGTCCTGGATCCCTGCGTCGAGGAGTCTGCGTATTAGGGTGCGGTGAGAGACTGTGTCGAACGCCGCTGAGAGGTCGAGGAGGATGAGGGCTACTGTTTCTCCTTTGTCCAGTAGGGTGCGGATGTCGTCTGTTGCGGCGAGGAGGGCGGTTTCCGTACTGTGGTTTTTTCTGAAGCCGGATTGGAAGGAGTCGAGGATGTTGTTCTCTTCGATGAATGTGGCGAGTTGGCTGGTGATGGGTTTCTCGATGACTTTCACTGGGAACGGGAGCAGGGAGATGGGTCTGTAGTTTTTGAGGTCGGTGGGGTCCGCCGAGGGTTTCTTCAGGAGGGGGTTGACCTGGGCGTGTTTCCAGTCGTCTGGGAACGAGGCGGTCGCATGGGAGCGGTTGATGGTGTGGCGGAGTATGGATGCGATGTATGGGTGCGATGGTGTCGGCAGCTCTGTTGAAGATGTGGTGGGGGCAGGAGTCCGTGGGGGCCCCGGAGTGGATTGACTTCATTGTCTTCAGTGTGTCTTCGGTGGTGAGGGCTGTCCAGTTGTCAATCGCTGTTGTCTGGTTTGTATTCTCTACTGTCTGATCGACTCTTCTTTGTTTGGAAGGCAGAGAGGCGGTCATGATTGACCCGGGTGGCCCTAATCGGGTCACTTCCTTCAGCACTTACAGGAAGCAAGGCGAAAATTCCTTCCAGTGAAACGTAAGCTTCGCGATCTGAATTTAGAATACAACATGATGTATCCCGCGAAGCTGAAGATACATGCAGATGGAAAATCGCATATCTTCACTGAGCCAAAACAAGCTCTACAGTTCTTGAACAAGAGAGAAATTGATAAGAACCGTACAGGATCTCCAAGGCCCCAATTTGTACATGAAGACGTCGTCTCAGACCCAGAGGAAAAGTGAACTATGTGTTCGAGGCATATGAGCTGCAGATTGTACACTGTGCATAGATCGCCATCTGGTGTTGGGCTCGGATGCTTGCACTTTGTTGTTGTCTTGGAAGAGTCTTTTGTAGTCACGAGATAGGTGACTCCTCCCTTGGACGATAGTGCGCATGGGCATCGACTCCATCCTCAGATTGTTTTTTTCCGCCATCGGGTTCGGATGTAACTTTTGCGCTCCGGTTCGGTACCTGTTTTTCCAAACCCTTTCGACGCGCAAACTATCTACAACTCGACGGTATTGTTTTCGATCGCGTGATTCCAGTCGTCGACGCGGGCCGTTGGGCCCATTGACGCCGTTCGGGCCTACAGCTCATGGAAAGGACTCCATTTAAAAAATGCCCCCAGTGTGGAGCAAAATTCCCACACAGTGACCATCACAAGGTCTGTAACCTGTGTCTCTCGCCTGAACACAACGAGAACACTTGCCAGGCCTGCGCCTCTTTTCGATCCAAGAAAACCATCCGTGATCGCCGGGCCCGACGACACATCATGGCGCAGAGATCAGCTCCGGCACCAGTGGACATCTTCGATGAAGGCCCCGATGTTCCGGAGGACGATTCTGAAGACCTGCAGATCGTGTCTGAAGCAGACGACTCAGACTCAGACGACCACATCACTCCTGGTCAACGAGTGAGTACTACTGCCCCTACCCCAACTCCACCTGAAAAAACCAAGGCCCTGGTCAACACTTCACCTGCTGGCCCCAGTCGCGACCAAAAACAAACTTCAGAAGCCCCGCCCTCGGGCTCGGCTCCGAAGACAAAGAACAGGCCTTCCGGCAGCTCGGAACCGAGCAAACCATATCTCACTGTCCCGCAGGCACCTTCGGCACTGAAGACGGGAGACCAACCTACTCCCAAAAAGAAGTCGGCACCGACCACCTCGACGCTGAAACCATCGACTCCGAAGCCAAAACCTTCGGAACCAAAAAACGTTTCCGGCTCCATAGCCAAGCCGAAGGACCCTAGACCAATTCCTAAGGCCTCCGAGCACAAATCAAAACCTCGTTCGGACCCGAAGAAGTCGGCGCCGAAAGCGGTTACCGAACGGGAAGAACTTTTCCGACCGGATCCTGTCGACATGTGGCTACTGTTCCACACAAGAAGAGGACGTTGGACTCATCAGACACTCCTGCAGTTCCTATAAAGAAAAAAGACTGTGCCACTTCACCTATAAGGCCCTCTTCTCCTGTTTCTCCTTGTCAGCCTGTTCTTCCTCCTAAGCCTGTCCTTCCTCCTGAGCCAGTTCTTCCTCCTAAGCCTGTCTCTCCTCCACAGCCTCTAACACTTCCACCACATCACCACCACCACAGGATAATGTTGATGATGACTTAGGGGGTGGGGGAGGCATCAATGACCCTTTCACTGATCCTGACAACGATACAGACACACCACAGGACGATTGGGACGATTATGATGACCCAATAGGTCCCCCAGACCTCCCTGCTCCCCAGCCATATCTAACAAAACCATCTCCCCCAGATGACAACATTGGTTTTGGACAACTGGTCAATAGAGCTGCTCTGTACCATGGTGTCCCCATACATTCAGACCCTGCAGACGAGGACTTCCTTCTAGACACCTTTGAACAGTCCCAGAAAACTGTCCAAACCCTGCCTATATGACATATTCAGAGACCCAGTCAGGACTAGAATTCTCAATCCCAGGATTGATAAAAAGTATAAACCCTCGCCTGACGATCCCACCTACATCAAGGGGCAGCTACCCTTAGACTCACTAGTGGTATCTAACGCTAGGAAACGCGCCAACTCTCAAACCTCTGGTGACACACCACCTCCGGATAAGGAATCTAAGTTGCTAGATGCCTCTGGCAAGAGAGTCGCTGCTCAAGCAGCTAATCACTGGCGCATAGCAAACACCCAATCATTACTTGCTAGGTATGATAGGGCTCACTACGACCGACTAGAGACCCTATTACAACATTTGCCTGATCAATACAAAACCCAGGCAAATGATTTAATTCAGGAGGGCAAACTCATAACCAACGCATCAATTAAGTGTGCCCTAGATGCAGCTGACACAGCCTCTAGATCTGTTAACACTAGTGTGCTACTCAGACGACATGCCAGGTTACGCATTTCAGGTTTTAAACCGGAGGTTCAAACAGCTATCCTTAACCAACCGTTCAATCAGGAGCACCTTTTTGGTCCGGCTGTAGACACCATACTAGAGAAGATGAAGAAGGACACAGAGACTGCTAAGTCCATGGGAGCATTGCAGTCTCCATCCACACGCGGTTCCTTTCGTCGCTCCTTCTATAGGGGAGCATCCAAAAACACTGGAACAGACACCGCCTCCTCTTCATATAAAAACACCACTCACACATCCCCCAATAGAGGATATTTTAGAGGCGGATACAGGGGAAATAACAACAAGGGGAGAGGCCGAGGTAGTAACAACACTCGTACCTCCCCCGCTCCTAAACAGTGACTTCCCTCCACTCCCTCCAGACCATTCCACTCCGGTCGGGGGGAGACTTTCACAGTTCCTACCTGTCTGGGATTCCATCACAACAGACAAGTGGGTAAGACAAATTATCCAGTATGGTTACTGCCTGGAACTTACAGCAACCCCGCCCAACATTCCACCCAAACAGCGTCCAATGTCCACAGAACACATTACGCTCTTAAAACAAGAGGTTCTCTCACTGCTTCAAAAGCATGCAATAGAACCAGTTCCCTTACAGCATCAAGGAACAGGGGTTTACTCACTGTATTTCCTAATCCCCAAAAGGACGGGACCCTAAGGCCAATCCTCGACCTCAGACCCCTCAATCTCTACATACAGTCCGATCACTTCCATATAATCACTCTGCAACAGGTTCTTCTACTGCTGCAACAAGGCGACTTCCTTGCCACACTAGATCTCAAGGACGCCTACTTCCACATTCCCATGCACCCTGCTCACAGGAAGTATCTAAGGTTCATAGTGGACGGACAACACTATCAGTTCAAAGTCCTACCATTCGGGGTAACCACCGCACCCAGAGTGTTCACAAAGTGCCTTGCAGTAGTAGCAGCGCACCTAAGAAGACAACAAATCAACGTCTTTCCATATCTCGACGACTGGCTAATAAAAGCCAAGTCATTCAACCAGTGTGTTCATCACACTCATCAAACTATCCAGCTGCTACACGACTTAGGATTCACAGTAAATTACCCCAAGTCAAATCTCCAGCCCTCCCACATACATCAGTATCTAGGAGCCACAGTAGACACTTCCAAAGCTCTGGCATATCCATGTCCAGCCAGGATAGCCAGTATACAAGCCCTAAGCAGCAAATTCCAATCGCAGCACTCCCTCCCAGCAAGGGTATTCATGCAACTCATAGGAATAATGGCCTTTTGCATCTTTATCGTACCTCATGCAAGGCTTCAGATGCGCCCCTTACAGGAATGCCTAGCATGACAGTGGAACCAAGCTCAAGGACAACGTACAGATCTGGTGTTGGTAGACAGCCGCACACATCGCTCTCTGCAGTGGTGGAACACACGACACCTGTCCAAAGGGCGGCCGTTCCTCGAGCCAGTTCCACAGATAGTACTAACAGCAGACACATCACTCACCGGTTGGGGAGCCCATCTCCTAGACCATACAATTCAAGGCAAATGGACCACTCAACAGAAAGTGCTCCATATCAACCACCTGGAATTACTAGCAATATTCCTAGCATTACAATCATTCCAAGTACATCTACAACACAAGACTGTCCTGATCCGCACGGACAACATGACAGCCATCTACTACATACAGAAACAAGGAGGCACACATTCTCTGCAGCTGTCCCAGCTCGCACAAAACATTTGGAGATGGGCCATTCCACAGAATATATACCTGCTGGCAGAACATCTTCCAGGGATTCACAATCAGATTGCGGATCTACTAAGTCAACAGACACAGCAGATACTCGAATGGGAACTTCATCCCCAAGTTCTCCAACCCTTTTTCCACATGTGGGGCCAACCAGACATAGATCTGTTCGCCACACACGCAAACGCAAAATGCCCAACCTTTGCCGCCAGGTTCCCACACCCATTGTCCAAAGGCAATGCGATATGGATGAACTGGTCAGGCAAATTTGCGTACGCTTTTCCGCCACTCCCACTGATTCCCCTAGTAGTACGCAAACTCAGACAACAGTCTCTCAAGATGATCCTGGTGGCTCCCACATGGGCACGCCAACCATGGTTCACAACACTACTAGAGCTCTCAGTGGTTCCACACCAAAAACTACGCCTCTCCCCAACATTGCTAACGCAGAGCCATGGAGAGATAAAACACCCCGATCCAGGACAACTGAATCTAGCGATCTGGCTCCTGAAGTCCTAGAGTTCGGTTATCTTAACCTTCCGCCAGACTGTATGAACATCATTAAAGAAGCCAGACGCCCCACTACTAGAGCTTGCTATGCAGCAAAATGGAAAAGATTTGTCATCTACTGCAAAAATAATAAAATTGATCCACTGGATGCTTCCATCCAGGACATCATTTGCTATTTGCTACACTTACAAAGATGTAATCTAGCATATTCATCCATACGATTACATCTAGCAGCGCTCGCCGCTTATTTACAAAACAGACAACATTTGTCATTATTTAGAGTACCTGCAATTAAAGCCTTTATGGAGGGACTTAAAAGAATAATTCCTCCCAGACTGCCACCCTCTCCAGTGTGGAATTTAAACATTGTCCTTACCAGGCTCATGGTTCCCCCATTTGAACCTCTACATAAATGTGAACTTCAGTTCCTCACATGGAAAGTTGTTTTCCTTGTCGCAATTACCTCTCTCAGAAGAGTAAGCGATATCCAGGCTTTAACCATACAAGAACCATTCTTACAAATACATCATAACAAAGTGGTTCTCAGAACAAATCCAAAATTCCTTCCCAAAGTCATTTCTGCTTTTCATCTTAACCAATCGGTTGAATTACCGGTGTTTTTCCAAAACCCAGACTCTGTAGCACACAGAGCTCTTCATACACTAGACGTCAAAAGGGCACTACTTTATTTCAGTGACAGAACTAAGCCCTTTCGCAAAACAAAACAACTGTTTGTAGCCTTTTCCCCACCTCATAAAGGTAACCCCATCTCCAAAGCTGGGATCGCACGGTGGATAGTAAAATGCATTCAAATATGCTACCAAAAGGCTAAACGCACATTGGCAATTCCCCCTAGAGCGCATTCAACACGCAAACTAGGGGCCTCCATGGCATTCTTAGGGAACATTCCCTTAGATGACATATGTAAAGCAGCTACATGGTCTACACCACACACCTTCACCAAACACTATTGTGTTAACGTGCAGGCAAAACAACAAGCTTCTGTAGGCCAGGCTGTTCTCAAAACATTGTTTCAAACTACTGCAACAGATACAGGTGACCACCGCTAAGGGAGACACTGCTGTACAGTCTATGCACAGTGTACAATCTGCAGCTCATATGCCTCGAACGGAAAATGCTACTTACCAGTATGCATCTGTTCTTGGCATGTAGAGCTGCAGAGTTGTACACGCCCACCCGCCTCCGCGGAACCTGTATCTGTTCCAGTATTATCTTAATTAGATACATTCACATGGACATCTCTTACTTCTTACTGACTCCATCTTTTCCCATCATGGCGAAAAACAATCTGAGGATGGAGTCGATGCCCATGCGCACTATCGTCCAAGGGAGGAGTCACCTATCTCGTGACTACAAAAGACTCTTCCAAGACAACAACAAAGTGCAAGCATCCGAGCCCAACACCAGATGCCGATCTATGCACAGTGTACAACTCTGCAGCTCTACATGCCATGAACAGATGCATACTGGTAAGTAGCATTTTCCTTTCTATTTTATTTTCTGGGGGGTAAAAGATAAATGCCTACAAGTTTAACTCATTGATTGCGTGGAATAGAGGGATTGTTCATGATGCGAGGTGGGGCCAAACAGCCCATATTGGCTAAGGTAACTGGTGGATGCATAGACAATTGTACAACTCTTTGTCTTATGATTCTGCATTTCTCTTATTGGCAGGACTGTTGGGATGTGGATCAGTGCTAGTCTACGAGATAGTAGTTCCAAGGAAATTGATAAATTCATTTTGCAATGTATATTTTCTTGGGAAACGAGTTAGAGTGGATATAGACCTGATCTCCCAATTATAGATTGTATGATAGCAGTATATAGTACATTTGAGGATTGCTGGGTGTAGGGATCGTTCAGTAATGAGGAGGCATGTGAGATATGGTATGACTGAATGAGGGAAGCACACTTAGGGGCCGATTCCGATCTCGGCCGGTAGTGCTCCGAATCGGATTCGGCTTTACCGGATCCGATTCGAGCCCTGTTTCCCGACCGAACCGTACGCGGGTCCGGCCGAGCGAGTACGATGCGAAATCGCCGACCGACTCTGCCCGGGCGTCCCGACCGCTCCGACCGACTCGCTCCCGGCTCGAACCGCTCCGACTCGACTCGCTCGGACCTCGACTCGCACCGCGCAATGGAGACGTTTCCCGGCCGGGTAAGTACGATGCGCGCCGCGAGCAGTCCGACCGAGCCGCGCACTCCGGCTCGTAAGAGCTGTCGGAGCCGTACTTTGGGGGTCCGTGTCGGACCCCCTGTACGCGTAGCCGCGCGAGTCGCACACAGGGGGGACCCATGGGTCCCCCTACCTATGCGTGTACGGCGCGACCGCTTCGCCGCGCACCCGCTGTAGGGGGCGCCTTGTCCGACTCGCACCCATTGAGTCAATGAGAGCCCGCATACGCGTTGTACGACCGGCTCCCATTGACATCAATGGGAGTCCGACCCGACTCGAGTCCGATAACATACGGACGCATCGTACTCGTTCGGTCGGACTGCACGGGTCCGATTCGGTCGGAAATCTCTCCGGGTCCGGCTCGGTCGGTGAAATTTCCGGCCCGAATCGGAATCGACCCCTCACTGTTTTTCTTTTTAGGTCGAGCCTAGCGCAGTGCGCATGCGCTGCTCTAGGAGATGACCTTTTGGAATCGGTCTGCACTTTTGTAACACTCGTGCGTGTGGCGGCATCCACCTTGCGGGAGCGAGCAGCGGCGCGCAGGGGCCATCTGTTTCTAATTAGCGTGGCCGCGCTTATTTGTTCTTGTCCTATGCCCCATTCTGTGTCCTCGCTTGTCTGGTGCCCCTCTCACATTCTTCCTTCCCTGCTGCTTGTTTTTCTAAGCCACGAACAAAGTGAACTTTGTGTCTTAATTGGCATTTTTTTGCATTCGTTTTGCGGATATTCCCACATCTTTATATGGAAAGGAGTTTAGCGTTTTTGGGAGAAAATTAGAAAGTTAAGGAGGGAATGGAGTCATCTTGCAGTTATTAAACAGTACTGAGACAATAATATTGACATGTTTATTATCCGACCGAGTGCATAATTTCCCCGGGGTGGTACATTGAAGCACCCTGATTATTTCAGGTCTGACACAAGCCGGCTGCTTTGATTGAAATTGGTGTGGGAGAATGTGCGCTTCCGGTCTTTTGTGATTAGTGGGTTAATGCGCAAGCTGCGGAGGTCCGCGTGCAAACCAGGGGCAGGTTCTAAACCGTTAACCGTATGAACCTTCTATCATGCTGAAATTATTACAATGAGTTCCGTTGAGTTGGGTAAAAAACATCTGTTATATAGAGCGCTGTGAAGTCGCGAGACGATCTGCATGTGCACGAACAATACAAACGTGTCTTCCTGTTGCCTTTCCATGTCTGCAGGCTGAAACCCAGCCTTTTGACTTTTAGTATTGATTTTTCGCAGTAGGTTACTTTAGTTTTATCTAAATCTCAAGAGCAATAAAATGACGCCAGTAATAAAGCGTAAAATGTGCCGAACATCACACGTTGTCTCAGCCGGGAATGCAAGACTTCCAGCTCAGCTTCTTAATAATGACTCTTTGCCAGTTTTATTGTTTCGGTTTGTAATTGTAAAGCGACAATGCGCTGCCTTTCCAGAGTGAATCCAGGAGCAGCTAACAGTGATTAAAAAGTGTGCTGAAGATCACACATTGTGTCAAGGTGGAAAGCCCGATGTCCATCTCCTCTCCTTAGCAATGACAATGTGCTCATTTTATTGATGTATTTTACAAAACACCGACATGCCACCTTACAGCCGCTTCAAAGCGCTTAAGTGGCATTTGTATTTCATTAGACCGCCCATATGGGTCTTGTCTTATCGGCCCCTTCAAGATGTGTTCCTGTGAAGAACTATTGCTCCCGGGGCCCGAGCAAACGCTTAACGTTTAGGAATATTTCACAATCCTCTCTTCAGAATTCAGAGAGAAAGAGATGGCTTCTTGGGAAACATATTTAGACAATTGTGCTGTAAAGTGAACGATTTGACCACATTTTGGAAACATTGGGCACTATATATTCAAGGTTTTTCTCCTTTGCAAACTCTAAGGAGTGCGAAGTGGCAAGAGTTGCAGAGAAGAAGACACGTGCAGTGCACCCGAACAACGTTGGTTTCGCAAATCTCTTTACGAGTTTCATTGTCACCACAGTGATTCCGCCGCAAAGGGGGTTGCACACCTACGCCTATGGAACAGATGCTGCACCAAGGCAGGAATTGCACGGCTTGTGTTTGCACACATGCAAAACATTTTCGAAGCGGTTAACACCTGTGTGCACAGGGACATCTTAAGGATTTTGGGGACTGGGGGCCAAACGTATTCTAGGGGCCCCTGTTCAGGACAGCTTTGAATTTATGATCCATTTTCAGCTCTTTCATGCCCTCTTTGGCCAGGTCACTGACAGTGCACAGGCACACTCCTCCAAATTCTAAATATGCTTACATCTAATATTTGGGGATAGTGACGTGTTTTCAATATTGTAACACAGCAGCAGCTCAGGAATATTACTGCAAATAATCTCTGTGACACCCTCCCGTGACTCATATAAGAGATCCTGTTTTGATCTAAAATTTAAAAAAAATTATGGATGCTGCATGCAACATAAACACATTTCTCTGCAAAATGTCTGCAAAAGAATCTCACACATCACCCGCATTAAAAATAAATGAAAGGAAAACGGTATCTAAAATAATCTGTTTAAGAATTATTCAAGGTCATCAGGGCAAGACTCTGCAGGACAGAGCTGGCTCTATCAGGGCCCCCCCAGAAAGCCTGGGGCCCTGGGCCAGAGCCCACTTTGCCCATGCCTTAAAACGTCTCTGTGTGTGCGTGTCCAGAGCATAGTTACTTAGGCTGCCACTGGTCTGCTCTAAATAACAGTGACCGACTGGTGAAGGCCTGCTCCTCAATATGTAGAAAACCAAATATCAAAACAAGCGGCAGGGCTGAGTGACAGCAGCAGACCAGGATGCTTATGTGGAATATCATATAAGTGAGAATAGTGTCAGAATCACTTATCCACTCACTCATCCACCTATACAGTCCTCTCAGTGACTTAAGCAACCGTTCCACAGGTCTGCCTAGAACCTACATGTCACCCAGAATAATGTGCTGCATGGCTAAAAACTTATACGGTCCCAAAGGCGAGACCTATTGGCTATGCCAATGCTTGTTTTAAAAAGGCCTAACTGGCTAGGAGCTAGACATAGTGCTGGCAACATCTGCCCCTATGTGTTACTCACACGGTTTTCTGGTTTATGTTCATTTTATCACCCTTGGGGCTTGTTTGTTATACGAGGGGGGGGAGGATGAAAGATCGACTGCTGAGTTGGGGATGGCAAAGCGTGGGTGGGGGGTTTATAGTGGGGAATGTTTTCATCAGCTGCTGTAGGGTACATGTTTACGATATTACCATAGTAATACGCAGGTTTCCCCGGGCAAGCGATTTGAACCTGCACATAGTAGGACCATAGCGGGAGCTCCACGGAAAAATGATTAGCAAGGTCAGGCTTCTGACGTGGAATGTCCGTGGTTTGAACAACCATAGAAAATTGGTGGCATACCTAAAACGGCAGCAGATTGATGTGGCAATGATACAGGAAACCCACTTAGCCCCTGACAATCGTGTGTTAACTCCGAGATGGATGCAAGGGCAATTCAGTTCCGCAGGTTTCACCTCCCACGCCAGGGGTGTCCTTACTTGGGTGAATCCCAGATCAGGCATTAAGTTACAGGAAATGGAGATTGACCCCAATGGCAGGTTTGTTATCACTAGATGTTATAAGGAAGGGTTTAATGTGAGGCTAGTGAATATCTATGGCCCCAATCATGACGACCCGCAGTTCTATCACTCACTGGCAGTGCGTTTACTAAAAGTAGCGGACCTTCCACAAATTTGGGGAGGAGATTTTAATTGCACTCTGGACCCCACTCGAGACAGGTCTAAGGGCCCAGTTAGATGACCAGCGGCAGCAGCAGGAGCTATAATAGATATCATGGATCAGTTAGGATTACTAGATGTCTGACGACAGCGCACAAATGCCTCCCCAGGTTTCACTCATTATTCTGCACTGTATGACATTCATACCAGGATTGACTATTGGTTGATATCTAGAATTCTCCTCCCACGGGTCACCGCGTGCGAGCCACTCCCAAGGACATACTCAGATCACTCTCCGGTTATTCTGGAGCTAAAGTTGTGTGCATACCGCGCAGCCCCGTTCACTTGGAGTTTTTCCCCCTTCTCCCTCTTGGACCCAGTGTTCCGCGCAGAAATTGCCACATCCATTGAAAATTATTTTAAAGACAATATAGGGTCAGTCTCTACATTTTCAACAACTTGGGAGGCGTTCAAAGTATATATTAAGGGGAAGGTTATATCGAAGCATACACGGGTATTACGTTCCATACGTGACAGGCTCTCTAGATTAGAGGACAAAATAGCTCGGCTGGAACAAGCGCACTTAAGGACAGGCGACAATAAAAGACTAGACGACATCAAACAAGCCCTTGAGGAGTATCATGACACTGCAGACAGTGAGGTCAAGCGTGAGTATATCGAGAGGGCGAACGCCCTGGGGCTATTCTTGCGAGTCTACAGCGTCCCAAGAGAGAGGCTAGCACGGTCATAGAAATTAAAGATAAGGATGGCAACCTGATCCAAGACACGATTGTTATAGCTAACAGATTTAGCAGCTACTGCGCAGACCTAAATAGGTCTCGGATTCCACATGACGACACAGCAATGGAAGATTACGTAACACATATCAAGATGGCATGCCTAACTGACGCACACCGAGAGCATCTCATGGCCCCACTAGAACCCAGAGAAATTCGAGTAGCATTAAAAACAATGAGAAACGGGTCCGCATCTGGGGTAGACGGGCTGACGGTCACTTTTTATAAAGCTTACCAAGAGAGCTTATCCCGCACTTAGTCACATTATTTGAGGAAATAGTTGAAAACATATCGATGCCCCCATTGATGAGAGAGGCCATGATTGTCACCCTTCTTAAGCCAGGGAAGTCCCCGAATGACTGTTCGTCCTACAGACCCCTATCCTTGTTGAATGTGGACACAAAACTTTTTGCCAAAGTACTTGCTAACCGGCTGGCCCCCTTGGTGCCGATTGCAGTGGGCACGGAGCAGGCAGGCTTCGTCCCTGGCCGCAGCCTAATATATAATCTCAGAACTGTTTTTGGCACTATACAACACATAAATCCGGAAGTAAAAGCTACAGCAGTCTTTCTAGACGCTGAAAAAGCATTTGATTCTGTAGAATGGTCGTTCATGCAGGCAGTGTTAAGAACCCAGTGGCCAGAATCAGATTGGGGAACACAGTTGCATCAACCATCTCCATTTCTCGAAGTACCCGTCAGGGTTGCCCACTGTCCCCATTGTTGTATGCATTGGTGGCTGAACCTCTGTTATGTGCTTTGAGGGAGTATCACGGGCACAGAGGAGTGCGATTTCCAGGCTATCAACTGATAGCATTAGCCTATGCAGATGACATGCTCCTATATGTTAGGGACCCCGAGAGACACCTTACTCCTGTCCTCATGGAAGTAGTCTGCTTTGGGCAGTTGTCTGGACTTAAAATTAACTGGGCCAAATCATTAATTTTTCCATTAACTCCAGTAACAGTACCGGTGAACACAGAGTTTCCACTTCAGTGGACCACGGATTCAGTCCGGTATTTAGGGATTCAAATTCATACAGACCCCGTAATAGTACTTACAGATAATTATGGCAGGGCTCTGGGTAAACTGGAAGAAGATATATCTAGATGGATTAGCCTCCCGTTCTCACTGATTGGCAGAATTTCAATAATGAAAATGATTATCCACCCCAGATTCCTATTTCTGTTCCTCCCGGCACATATATTCGCCACTATTAGATCACTTTTGATTAAACTAGCTTGGGCTGGTAAACAGCCAAGGGTCAAGTGGGAAACACTCACTCTACTGTACTCAATGGGGGGCCTCAACGCCCCAGACCTTGAATTATATTACAGGACTGCCCAGAGCGCACATGCGCATTCATGGATACATGGCCCACAGTCCCTCCCACATTTATACATAGAGAAAGTTGCGGCTGACCCGATCACACTCCCACTGGTTTTATTTAAGACTCCGGAGAGAAAACACAGCATATTGGATTCTCTAATCTCTACCATACACGCCTGGCGTTCCTGTACTCCCCTTTGATTCCTCTAGAATGGTGCACCTGGTTACCGACGGGCAGAGAACAGGGTGCCTCCACAGCTCTAGAGAGGATAGGCCTTTTGGCAGGGGGAGATTTATTTCAGGATGGGGTACTTCACAGGTGGGAGGACATACAGGCAACGGGACAGGCTCCTTCTACACTAGACCAATATCAGTTTTTTAGAGTCAGACATGCAATGCTAGAAATATTAGGCGAAGTGTTACATGAGCCGGCAGAGATGTTAGCACTTTCTCACATTATCCGATCTCCTTCCTCATCTAATTTGGTTACTAGAATTTATAGCCTCACGCAGGACAACAGAAGATTATCATTATTGAAAGTGCGACACGACTGGCAAATAGATTTAGCTTGTACAATAGATGATGACATTTGGCTTTATTGTTGCGAGACAACAAGACGAATTTCACTAAATGGTAGGCATTGTCTGATCCCTTTTAAATATATAAATAGGGTGTATTATACACAAGAAAGGTTGCATAGATATGGTCTGAGAGACTCAGCGACCTGCCATCGATGCTCCGAGCCGGAAGCCGGGTTTCTGCTTGTAGCCTGGCTCTGCCCTAAACTTTCAGAGTTCTGGGTTAAGGTATTCCGCACCCTTAGTGACTTCACTGACCTTTCACTATCTCCTGACCCGTTTTTAGCACTACTGGGATACGGAATTTTTTTTTGTAAAAGTGTACGGCGATTGATAGCAATGGGGCTGCTCCTGGCAAAGAGACGAGTGGCTATGCAGTGGGCAAAGGCCCAATGCCCACAATAGAAGACTGGACCAAAGACATGACATATTGCAACACTCAATCGGACACATACAGCGAACTGCTACCCCCGCAAAACAGACCCAAAGGCTTTGATAGGCAAGGATACAGGAGAACCAGAGAGCAAATACGATACTGATTAGGGAAGGGAATATGGTTATAACTGAATGGGACTTGTATATGATGTACCTGCTTCATCCAATTGTTTTTTTTTTTTTACTATCTCGGAGTATGCCAACAGGAGATCACTGACATTACAATTGCATATTGTTATATCTAAGGTTTTTATACCATGCATCATCCCTGTTTCTCTGCCTCTGCTGCTCAGCCAGTGTGAATGGTTAGGGTAGAATGTTGGTGTGGATGGTGATGTCATTGGAATGTGTGGATTGCTGTGAGGTAGACTGTCAGTTGGATCCTGGGCTGAGCAGCAGGGAGGCTGCTCCTGGTGGGGCCTATTTACATATTTACTGGAAAACCTACTTAACATCTAAGAACAATAAACGTATTCACCTGTAACCTAACCACGTCTACTGGAACTCCTTACTACGACACAACATAAATTGTCGACGAGTTGGATCAAAAACTACGCGTGAGGACTTACTTCAAGCTACTTCTAAGGAACTTTCATTCAAGATTATATTATAAAAGAATCCTCTCAAGGAGTGTGCGCCCTGCTGCCCCACCAGTGTCCATATTCACCGGACAGCCCATTGACAGGGCCAATGTTTGCTGCTGCTGCTATTGACAGGGAGTATGGTTTCTCCTGCCATTGACAGGGCGTATGTTTCCTGCTGCCATTGACAAGGCGTATGTTCCTGCTTAAATTCAATTTTAATGCTGCTGATTACATCCACTACAAGCCAAGTGGCTAACCTCAAGGACTCTACTCATTTCTGCTACTTCCCTATGGATATTTTCATTTCATCTGCCTGATAGACGTGTATTCATGGGTTCTTCTCCACAAGGATTGAGCGTGCCTTGCGCTTTGCCTGCACATCTTTCTGGAGAACTTGCGTTGCTGTGAATGTCTTTACCCTGAACCGGTGTAGATTTATGCCTATTTGACACATCGTGAGTTTTACTGATTTTATTGCTTGGACTTTGCTTGCTTCATCAAAGTTTTTTAGACCTTCGCAGCCTGCATCTTTAAAACCGGACCCTGCGTTCCAGTATAGAACCTTACCGTGTTCCTTGGTGGAGTCCTCCGCAGCCGACACTCCAGCCGCAGCATTCTCCTGACTGACGCTTCTATCAGCGCCTTTTCCGTGACGTCGCACGTCTTTACGTGCCGTACATCACGACTCCTATGTGCAGCGTTCTTCACTCCGTTGCTTAGCAACGCTTGTAAGCCTTCTACGGAAATTTTCTTCAGCACGCACTTGCAACTTCTGTAGTGCTTACAGCGCGTTGGCGTGCACATTTACAAGCACCTACCAGCAGTGTCCCTGAATGTTTACAGCGCGGTTATGCGCACACCCATTCTTCATATTTCCTTCAACAGAATAACATCGGCGGCATTTTTCTTTAATTGTGAGTACCTCTAGCACGGTGACGCGCACACCTTCTTCAAAACCTGTGGTTTTCAGTTTGACGCCCGTGGAGCCATGTGTGTGAGGTATTTCGGGGGACATTATGTTAATGTCTACAGCCTTTCCGCCTTCGGATGAGAGATGCTTTGCAGTTTTCACCTTTATGTGCTGAACTTCAGGTCATACTTGGTACTCAATCAACGTGTTTTGCTGTCTCATTTTGGCTCCCATAACCACGGCGTTTTACTGTTATGCATTTTTCTGTTTCTTCTCGCACCTGCATTTTCTTTCCATCACTATTTCTTGCCATTTCACTTATGTTATTTAACGTTTCTCTTATTATACATTGTGTTGATGCTCAGTTTTTCGTATAGTACTGCCATTATATTTCTGATATTCCTGTGTTAATTTTTTCATATAATGTATTTTTACCATATTGCCATTTACATTCTACTGTGCTGTTACTGCATTTCTTTTTGGCATGCAGGTTTTATACGTTTTCCTGTCTCTACTTCTATGTAGAGCATCTTCTTTTTTATATTTTGCTTCTTTATTTGACTTCTATTTACAGTGTATTCTTTTTGCTCTTGTGTGCAAGTTGTTATGTCTTCTGGCATTTATTCTTATGAGTGGTCTAACTTGAGGTCTGACTGCACTATTGATTTTCTGTGGAGTGCAGTTCACCCAGATCGCACTTTCCTTGCGCTTGCTGTTGGGGATTCACTACTTTGGTGTAGTTTTTCGTTTTTACTTTCTTGTTGTTGATTCTCAGTGGGGATCAGTACACTCAGTTAGTCTCCCTCTGTTTGCTGCTGGTTGGGTGCATTCACTTGTTACTTATTTTTTGGTTGGGTGTTGCTACCCGTTGCTTGCTTTCTAGTTGGGTGTAAGTCACCCGTTTGCTTTTTCTGATTGGGTGTAAGTCACCCGTTGCTTGCTTTCTGGTTGGGTGTAAGCCACCCATTACTTGCTTTCTGGTTGGGTGTAAGTCACCCATTGATAACTTTCTGGTTGGGTGCATGCCACCCGTTGCTAACTTTCTGTTTGGGTGTCAGTCACCTGTTGCTTCCTTTCTTTTTGGGTGCTAGCCACCCCTTGCATACTTTCTGGTTGGGTGCAAGCCACCCTTTTCTTGCTTTCTGGTTGCGTGCATTCTCACCTGCTGTTTATTTTCTGGTTCAGTTGTTTTCTTCTTATTTTTCACTCTTTCAGTTCTGTCTGTGTTTTGTCATGGGACTAATTGGCTTTTCTGGTTGTGTCTTATCCCTGTTTTCTGGTTTCACGTGGTATCCTTTTCTTCTTTCGCTGTGGTCCGTGTTCCCCATTTTCTTCGCCAGCCTGGCCAGCCGGTGTGGTGGTAATTCGAAGCACTCTTTTCTTGTTTGTTTTCGTGCAATACTTTTTTCTTATTTATGTATGTCTCTTTCTCCTTTTGCGTCATTGGACAGTTTCCTTCCTTTTGAAATTTCTTGTTTCATATTTGCTCTGCTAAGGAAGGAGATGTGTGTCTTATCTGGTTTACGCATTCCACAATTCTATTTTCGTGTTTGATTTATTGCTGTATACATTTTGTATTATGCTACATGTTCTCTTTTCCTATATTGTTTCTCTTAAGTATCATATTTCCACCTTGCTTAATTTAGCATGTTTTTGCATAATTACTTTGCAATTGCAATTCTTTCTCTTGCAAGTCTCTTTTGTTTTACTGTGATGTTTCTACTTATATTCGCTTTTGCTTTGTGCATTTTATAAAGGGGGAAGGTGTATTATATCTAAGGTTTTTATACCATGCATCTCCCCTGTTTCTCTGCCTCTGCTGCTCAGCCAGTGTGAATGGTTAGGGTAGAATGTTGGTGTGGATGGTGATGTCATTGGAATGTGTGGATTGCTGTGAGGTGGAGTGTCAGTTGGATCCTGGGCTGAGCAGCAGGGAGGCTGCTCCTGGTGGGGCCTATTTACATATTTACTGGAAAACCTACTTAACATCTATGAATAATAAACGTATTCACCTGTAACCTAACCACGTCTACTGGAACTCCTTACTACGACACAACACATATGTTCCTGTGTATTACATGACTTCACTAATGTATTTGGCACCGTACCCATAACCTGTACATGTATAATTGTATTTATGTTATCTTAATGAAAAAGCAATAAATAAAAAAATTAAATAAATACTATTGGTCTCCCTGGTGTTTTGAGTGCGTTCCTGTGTAAGTTCTAAGTATATAGACCATTTGTCCTTGCACTTCCACGGTGAGGTTTCACAACCACACCATATAATACACCCCACTTCCTTACAGGGTGTTCATCCAACACTGGAATAGCCACACGAAACAGCTCTTTTTGCTTCTGCTGTTTGCACTCACCAGAAAATGCCAGAATCACAAGGTACTGTTTCAGCACTGTTTATTCAGTCATAAGCTTGGGTCTACAACCTAGAGAGGAGAGACACTGCCTGCTTTAGTGTCTGCACTCTCCAAATGTAATTCTATCTAAAACAGACATTCTGCATACACGTGTGGTGTCCTTTATGTATGCTGGAAGAGCCATGACAGTGGCCTGAGATAATGGTCTATATACTCAGAAGTATTTTCCAGGAGTGACCCAATGGTTGAAACTATTAAGCAGTTTGAGTGCGTTCTTGTCTACGTTATACTACAGGTTCGCCTTCCCACCGGAGGATCTATGGAGCAAAATCCTTGCTTTATATATGTATGTAACAGTCCTTCGATGTAATGTCTTGCATACGTATATTGTTCTGGTGAATGTGGGTGTTGCTACTGAGTGCCCGACCACTGGGATTATCATTACTGGAGGACGGAATAAAGCATAGCTCTCCTACCAGACGGGTATTTTTAACTCACTTAAAAATAAACCCCGCCAACTCCTATCTATCCATCATTTGGTACTTGCCATTCAGTGCTTCTGTGTTTTCCACTTGTAGCAACACGCCCTGTTCCACTGCGGAACGGGGAGAACCCTATGATGAAGCATGCCACCAAGGGGTAACCCTGGTGGATGAGGGTTATACAATAAAAGCCTTGCACTTTTTCTACCTGTAGGAGGTTTAGCACTAAGTACTGAGTAGGGCTCCCTTTTTCTCGACATACGAGTCCATCCAGAGACCGCTCAGTCTGTCATGCGCACTTTGAGTACAGAGTGCTGCAGCTCTCCATGGAAACAGCCACGCCCCCTCAGTACCTGGTGGCATTTACAAGTGATTGATGCCAGCCTGCCTTAGCATGAAGCCCAACCAAACATGAGTTTTTTTTTAGTAACAAAACATTAGATTTCACAGGTAAGGCCTGTGTATCTCTATTTTCAGGGTAGGTTCTAGATGGCAACATACCTTTCTGCCTGGTCTGTAGAAGGCCTGGACTCTCCTTTCAGACCTCTCTCTCAAATGACAAAGGTGCATAGTAGGGTGTGGGGAAGGACTGGCCACTGCTTTCAGACCTCTCAATCAGATGACGGGTGTGTGTAGTAGGATGTGTGGAGGGACTGGCCTCTCTGCTGAGACCTCTCTCTCAGATGACAGGTGTGCATAGTAGGGTGTGGAGAGGGACTAGCCTCTCCTTTCAGACCTCTCTGTCAGATGACGGGTGTGTGTAGGAGGGTGTGTGGAGGGACTGACCTCTCTGCTGAGACCTCTCCTCTCAGTAATGACACGTGTGTAGTAGGGTTTGGTAGGAACTGGGCTCTCCTTTCAGACTTCTGTCTCAGATGACGGGAGTGCATAGTAGGGTGTGGGGAGTGACTGCCTTCTCCTTTTAGACCTCTCTCTCAGAATACAGGTGTGCGTAGTAGGGTGTGTGGAGGGACTGACCTCTCTGCTGAAACCTCTCTCTGAATGATAGGTATGCGTAGTAGGGTTTGGGGAGGGACTGGGCTCTCCTTTCAGACCTTTCTCTCAGATGACAGGTGTGCATAGTAGTGTGCGGGGAGGGACTAACCTCTCTTTTCAGACCTCTCTCTCAGATGATGGGTGTGCATAGTAGGGTGTGGGGATGGACTGGCCTCTCCTTTCTGACCGCTCTCTCAGATGACAGGTGTGCGTAGTAGGGTGTGGGGTAGGACTGACCTGTCCACTCAGACATCTCTCTCAGATGGCAGGTGTGCGTAGTAGTGTGTGGAGAGGGGCTTGGCTCTCCTTTCAGATACCTCTCTCGGGTGACGGGTATGCATAGTAGGATGCGTAGAGGGACTGGCCTCTTCTTTCAAACCCTTCTCTCAGATGACAGGTGTGCGTAGTAGGTTGTATGGAGGGACTGGCCTCTCTGGCGAGACCTCTCTATAATGATAGATGTACTTAGTAGAGTGTGGGGAGGGACTGCCTCTCCTTTCAGACCTCTTTCAGATGACGGGTGTGTATAGTAGGGTACAGGGAGGGTCTGTCCTCTCCTTTCTGACCTCTCTTTCAGATGACGGGTGTGTGTAGTTGGGTATGGTGTGTGTCTGCCTTCTCCTTTCAGACCTCCTCTCTCCGATGTTAGCTGTGCATAGTAGAGTGTGTGTGGAGGGACTCGCCTCTCTGCTGAGACCTCTCTCTGGAATGATAAGTATGAGTAGTAGGGTTTGGGGTAGGACTGGGCTCTCCTTTCAGACCTCTCTCTCTCAGATGACGGGTGTGCGTAGTAGGGTGTGGGGTAGGACTGACCTGTCCACTCAGACCTCTCTCTCTGATGGCGGGTGTGCGTAGCAGTGTGTGGAGAGGGGCTAGCCTCTCTTTTCAGACCCCTCTCTCGGGTGATGGGTGTGCATAGTAGAGTGCGGGGAGGGACTGGCCTCTTTCAAACCCTTCTATCAGATGATGGGTGTGCATAGTAGGTTGTATGGAGGGACCAATGTGTCTGCTGAGACCTCTCTCTGTAATGATGGGTGTGCATAGTAGGTTGTATGGAGGGACCGATGTGTCTGCTGAGACCTCTCTCTGTAATGATGGGTGTGCATAGCAGGATTTAGGGAGGGACTGGGCTCTCCTTTCAGACCTCTCTCTCAGAGGTCAGGTGTGCGTAGTAGGGTGTGGGGAGGGACTAACCTCTCCTTTCAGACCTCTCGCTCAGATGATGGGTGTGCGTAGTAGGGTGTGTGGATGAGCCTTATCTCTACTCATAACTCTTCTCAAACCAAAGACCAGAAATACTAAAGGCTGATAAACACCATCTCTATTAATACTCCTTCCTACAGTAACAAGTGTGCCTAGCAGGGTGTATTGGAACATCACCTTCTCCTTCCTACTTTTCACGATCCCGCAAGAGTCTTGCGAGTTCGTAACATTTAAAAAAAAAAAAAGGAATAACATTCTAATCATCACAGTACCTATCTCTTACACACTTCCTCTCAAATACAAGGACCACAGTATTCATTCCTACTAATAGAGTGTATTGAGAACTCATCTATACACAAAAGAGGGGGGTTAGAAGATTTTTGGGCTGAGGCCACCCTCCAAAGCCAGACTTATGTGAACAAAATGAAGGGACCCAGCCTTTTGTTGCGTGGAGTTTGTTTATTCCTTCACTTGGGAAAAACATAAAGTTTTTCGTAAAACCCTCACACACCAGGGTTACCCCTTTGTGGCATGCTTCATCATAGGGTCCTTCGCATTCCGCTACGGAACGGGGCGTGCTGCGACCAGACGAACTACGCGGGAGCACTGAATGTTATGACTATGTGAGGCAGGTGAATCTGCTAGGGAGGAGTGAGGTAAAGGAAGGTGTGCGTTAAAAATACCTGGCTAGTGGGTGATGCTGCTTCATTCTGACCCCTAGCCGGTATGGTTAAAAACAGGGGAAAAGATTAGGAATCATGGGGTTAATGTTTCCAAATCCTAATGGTCGACATGTTTCTAGCCTACCCCTCTCAGCTATTCTTCAGGACCTAGTATAAAATATATGTGATACCTAGTTCCACTCCTTCAGTTGATCTACTAAATACCAACTCTTATACAGTGGATCAATCGCACATGTTTACACAGGTGCAGTAAGAATGCATACCACCTGGTAATCCTATTGTAAATTATCTGAAAGAAAAAGCGAAAGAACACTAATTAAGTTATCCCCACATCTGTTTAGCCGTTCTGCAAGGGCATGCTCAATTAGCCCCACATCACAAGTGTGCACCTCTTAGGTGGAAAAGACAAACCAATAGTGACTTGTCTTAATGCGCAACTGTGAATACCCATGGCACATCTAGTAGGGTGGTAACAATAAAATAGTGACATTGTCATATGTTTGAACACATTGCACTCATGAAATACATCACGCATTCACTATTGGCGTGTCTCATATCGTGGCTGTAGACTCACAAACCATGAAATCAAGGACATATAACACAAAACGAACACACCACATACTACACGTACGTTTCATAGCTGAAGCCTAGGCTCCATGGTTCTGTCGGCGGGAAGTTCTGCTTATAGTCAGACGCTGTTTAATAAAAATGTGAAACGAAAGAAACTCAATGAGAATGGGATTGAATTAGTAAAAGGGTTTTGGCCATCCTTAGTTGTCGGGGCCCTCGTGCCGTTTCACTCACCTCGTCAAAGTCAGAACTCCGCTAGTTTACCTACATCTGATCCGCTCGGGAACCGCATCTTGATTGGTCCCGCTGTGGTATCGGGCTAAAAAGCAACCGCAAGCACGTTTGCATGCTCACATGTTGCATCGAAAAAAAGACTAGGGCGCTGTGGTACCAAAATGGCTGCTGCGTTATGGGCAATAGCCCTAAACACGGAAGTGAGGACAGCGGGGAAGTGAACATGATTGTTTTTTCTTACTTGGTGCCCGACATTATACACCACGTTGATGTAAATTGTTTATTCAACTGTTGGTGCCTCATATGTGGAGCCCATTCTTAAAAAGGGTACTTGTCTAGAACACCGTTAATTGCATAATTCAATTACGTTTTCAGTATAACTAGTTACCTAGGACTTGAATAGAGTAGTGATTCCAGAGTCCTGCGTATTAGGTATTAAGCAGCAAACATAGTTGGTGACCTTATAGGAAAAATGTATGAACTCAGAGTCTTTGACGATTGAGAAAAACGTGAAACCATTATGGGGAGCCCCTGGGCGTTATCCACACCATCAGCTCCAGCCCTTTAGGTGACAAGGTTGGTTGCGTTAGAGATTTGTTATAGAGCCATTATGGGGAACGTCCAGATACAATCATCACGGTATCTGTTGACACAACTGTGTCTGAGGATGTCTGTGATCGTAGTGTATTAATGATCTCATTCTGGTGTTTCTGGTGCTTGCTATCAGTTGCTATGAAATCTATCTTACAAAACTATCCCATGGTATGTTGTCATTCAATCCCGCTATGTGTGTTTTTAATTTGAAAACCCATCTTTGCTCCTTCTTCAACAGTTTTGTTTCTACTGTCTCATGATATTCCATCGATTCCAGGACTACCCACCTGAAATCTTGAATGGTGTGTTTCTTGTTAATGTAATGGGCCGCCATTTTTGTGGTTGTTCTCCCACAGCGTACATTACTCCTATGTTCCCAGATTCGAGTTCTTACTTTCCTAGTGGTCATCCCTATGTAGTGGAGGTTGCATGGGCATGTGATCATGTACACTACCCTCTCTGTGTTACAATTCGTAAACTTTCTGAGTTGCCATGTCATATTGTCGCTCAGTGTGAGAGTTTTGGTAGGTTCGGTTAGGTGGCCGACACTACAATTGCCACATGGGTAGTGTCCCACCACATGGGCCAGTGTCCCTTGAGTGGTCATCCTGATGTTAAATGGTTGTTTTGGGCGTGTGTGTACTAGGATGTCCTTTAAATTCCTGCCTCTCGTGTGTGAGAACATTGGGAGTGGTATTGACATTGAGCCACTGTTCAGAATTTGCCAGTTTTTGTTAATGATCTTGGAGACCGCATTTGCTGCTATGCTATATGTAGTAATGCAAATGGGTCTCTCTTCCTTCTCTTTAGGAGGGGGTGGTTCCAGAAGGGACTCGCGTTGTTATTTCGGGCCCTTTTGTTGGCTCGTGAGATCATTCTTCTGGGATATTTCCGCATGATCAGTTTCTCTGACAGCTTGTTAGCCTGTTCCTTGTAGTCCTCTAATTCTGAACAGTTCCTCCTCAGCCTCAGGAACTGTCCAAAGGGGAGATTCTCCCTTAGGTGGCGTGGGTGGAAACTGTCGTAGAGCAAAAGGCAATTCTTTGCAGTTGTTTTTTCATGTGTAGTTGCTCTCAGTTTTTCATTCCCGTCCACTTTGATGTTCAACTCTAGGAAGACAAGTTCTTCCCTGCTCAAGGTGCATGTAAACTTGAGGAATTCATCCTGTGTATTAAGCCAGTGTAGAAAATCCTGGTCTCTGTTCTCGTCTCCTTCCCAGATCACTAGGACCTTCTTCGATGTACCTCTTCCATAACTTTATATGGTTCCTGTATCGGTTCGGGAGTGCAAGAATCTCATGGTTCTTTAGATGATGGACATAGAGGCCGGCTATGCTTGGGGCGAAGGTACTACCCATGCTGGTCCTGTGTCGCTGGAGATACAGCGTGTCTTCGAACCGTAAAAATTATGGGCCAGTGCCCACTTGCAACATTCCATAACTAGGTTCCTAGGTGTCTGGTAGGCCCAGTCCACCTCAAAAAGGACCTCCTCTATGATGTTGAGGGTTTCAGCATGTGGGAGACTAGTGTAAAGGCTCTCCACATCCAGGCCCATGAGGAGGTCTGTTTCCGGGTTGAATTGAAGATCTTTTAATAGGTTCAACACCGCCTTGGTATCCTTTAGGTATGATGTCGTTTGCTGTATCAATCAATCAATCAGGGATTTATAAAGCGCGCTACTCACCCGTGAGGGTCTCAAGGCGCTGGGGGGGGGGGGGTGCAGCTCCGGTTCAATCGAAGAGCCAGGTCTTGAGGTTCTTCCTGAAGGTGTGGAGGGTGGGGGAGCGTCTGATGTTCACAGGGAGCTCGTTCCAGGCTTTGGCTGCGATGTAGGAGAAAGCTCTTCCTCCTGCTCTGGTTCTGCGGATGCGGGGGGTCTCCGCGAGTGCGAGATCTGCGGAGCGAAGGTTCCTCTTGGGTACGTGGAAGGAGACTCTCTCATTGAGGTATTTGGGTCCAATGTTGTGGAGGGATTTGTAGGCGTGGGTGAGCAGTTTGAAGGTAACCCTCTTCTCGACGGGGAGCCAGTGGAGGTCACGTAGGTGTTGGGTCATGTGTTCGTGCCATGGGATTCCGAGGACGAGTCTGGCTGCGGCGTTCTGGATGGTCTGTAGCCTGTGTAGGAGAGTTCTGTTGATTCCGGCGTAGAGGGCATTGCCGTAGTCCAATCTGCTGGTTATGAGTGCATGGGTGACGGTTTTTCTGCATTCTGAAGGTCTTGCGGAGGATCCGAAGGCAGTTGAAGCTGGTGGAGGCAATGGAATTGATCTGGCGGGTCATAGTGAGGGAGTAGTCGAGGATGATGCCGAGGTTCCGTGCGTGGTCTGTCGGGGTGGGTGGACTCCCGAGGGCGGAGGGCCACAGGTGTTGTCCCAGGCGGAGGTGGAGGGTCCGAGGATGAGGACCTCGGTCTTCTCCGAGTTGAGCTTCAGGCAGCTGTTTTTCATCCAGGCGGCTACGTCTCTCATTCCTTCCTGGAAACAGAGTCTGGTGTCTTCGGGGTTCTTCGTGAGGGAGAGGAAGAGCTGGGTGTCGTCGGCGTATGATACTTTGCTGAGCCCGTGTTGTCTGACGATGGCTGTGAGAAGTTGGCCTGGCATATGCTGTCCACTAACTATAGTGGGCACCTTGCACCAGTCCAAATCGACTCTTATGGTAGGTAGGTTAAAGACAACCTTATTGAAAGCTATCCTAGTGGTAGCTATGGAGAGCAGCCTTCAGGCTAAGTCTTGAAGGAATGTAAAGCAGCTTGTTTTACCAGTCTATAATCTCTTGAGTGACCAAATGAAAGAGCACCACACCAGGTATATATTCAAAATATATGTATTTATTACTAAACACACCCCTCTAGTCTCTTTATGAGGCTAGAGTTCGAAATACATAGGTTATAAGATCTTAAATCACAATAATAGCACAAATACACGTTTGGGCCCTAGGGGCGTACCAAACCATATACCAATAAAGTGGTATGCGAACCACGACTGAACTAGACACTAGGCCTAGAGCCTCTAGAAGTGCTTGGACCCCAAGGAACCACCCAAGGTAGTGACACAGGGGACCCACGGGAGACGCGTGCAGTGTAAATACACAACCGCGATACGCCGTTAACTTCTATGGAGAAAGTCGGGATCGGGAAAATAGAGGAAAGGGACACTTAGAAGAGGACTAGGACAAAACCCTTTGAGATCTAGGACTTTGAAGAGTCTCTACCCACGGGAGCACCGGAGTACTCGTGTTACCTCACCCAGGGAAGCCGGGTGCATAGGTGCCTTTCGGGGTCGGGTTTCGTCGTCGATTCGAATGGCGATCTGCTGCAAAGTGCTGCTGGCGGCCAAGAGAAAAGTGTCCGGGTGGATCCAAGAGTGGATCGGAGTTCTGGTGAACCTGAAAGCAGAGGGGACAGAGTCTGGGTCACTAGCCAGTGACCAGGAAGGCGATGGACAGATGCCCACCGATGTCGAGTGCTTCAGGTGCGTTGACGGTCGTCTTGACTCTTCAGCCACGAGGTCCGGGAGGCGTTGTCGGCGACCAGGAGCAGGATTCGGGCTGGTGCTCGATGTCTGTCGAGTGCTGAGGGTGTCGGCGACCGGATTGGACCCAACAAGCCTTGGCAACGGCAAGTCTCGAGTAAGATGTAGATCGTCGATGGTGCAGACCAGCAAGGTCTGTGGAACTCACCCAGCGAGGGTAAGTGAGGGCAGGCCTGGAGCAACCAGGATGCCAAGTAAGGAAAAGATTGGCCTTCGTTAAGGGCTACTAGCCAACGGGCTAGCGACCGCGAAGGAGCCTCGTGACGCCGCACGTGGAGCTGGCTTGCAGGACACTCGTGGAGTGGGGGCCAGTGATCTTCGGTGCAGGTGGTGCTGGAGGCTAGGGCTACTCGGAGCCCAAAGCACGACTTCTTGGGAGACCCAGAAGATGGTGCACTTGCAAATGTGCTCGGTGTCCAGGGTCACGGTCTCAAGTCACCCACGATAGCCACGGGCCTCAGCTTTGCTGGGGACTCAGGGTAGCCTCGGGGAAGTCTGAGAATCCACCTCTGGTGATGCGATGACTTCGGCGTCCGACGGGAGCTTCAGTAATGCGAACCGGACAGATGCTTCTTTGGTGCCTGCCAAGCAGGGAGTCACTCCTTGACCCCAAGGGAGATTCTTCAGTCCTCTAATCTTGTCGTAGAGCGTCGAAGGTCCAGGATTCAGTGTCAGAGTTTCGTCCAGGTATAATCTAAAGTCCTAAGGACTGGGTTCCTACCTTTATTCTAAAAATAGGGGTTGGACTACTCTGTGGCCCCACCTATGGGTGGGTCAGGGCAGAGGGTGGCTACACCCCTTTCCCTTTGTCCAGTTCGCGCCAAAGCAGGGGCTGCAAGCCCCTGATCCGGTTTGAACTGGGGTATGCACAGGGACACCAAATGTGCCCCCAGTGCAGGACTTCAAAGCACCGAAAGTGCTCCCGCCCAGCCCCAATACACATTATCCTGTCTGGGGAGGTGGTCACACCTCCCTGGGACAGGAAACCTATTGTCCAGGCCTCCCCTGCCGGAGTTTCGTCCAGCAGCAGGAGGCCAGACTCGTGTCTGTGGCAGCAGCATCCATTTTGTGATGCCAGGGCTCTGGAAAGAAGTTACCGGACTCGTCAGAGTTAACATGTCTTTCCCTCTAGAAGGGTGGAATGCTACCCCCGCCGCCAGGATTGGCGGGGGGTAGTATTCCAAGATGTTTGACACCAAACACGACATGTTTAGGTGCAGCCATTCCAAAGTTAGCATTTTACCGCGAGGATATAATGCGCTTAAGAGTATATGGTCAGGCTGCACTACAAACAGCATCAGAGATGGTCTCCGAACGCTGCAGAGGGGCCCTGCTCATGCAGGGGCACCCTCTCACATAGGAACCATGCACTCTGCCTTTAGGATTGATAAGGCCTGCCTTAGGAGTGACTTATAGGTTTATATGTGTGTATGTATTTCGTGATATAGGTAACCTATATCACAGTAAGGGGTGCATGCACCACCTTACCCAGGCTGCAGTAGCAGACCTGTGGTGTCAGTTTGGATGGCCTTCCAGGGGTGGCATAATACATGCTGCAGCCCCTGGCAGGCCTCTGAGGTACCTATGCCCTTGGTACATAGTATACCATATACTAGGGACTTATAAGGGCACTCCAGATCCCAATCAGAGATGTGCCTAAGGCACATGGAAACCATTTTAGAGAGGAAGCAGCTAGGCTGGGGTTCTGATTAGCAGGGCCCCAGCCAGACTAATGTCGAAAAACAGTGAAGCATCAGCAAAAAGTGGGGGTACCCATGTGAAGCAGATCCTACTCTCCTACACAACCCCCCCAAACGTAGGGACATTAAACTAACCTTGCCCAGTTAAGTCTTCATGTTCTAAGTGGAAATACCTAGAGAGTCCATCTGCATTCGCATGGTTACTCCCAGGCCTATGTTCCACTGTAAAGTCCATCCCCTGTAGGGAAATGGACCACCTAAGCAGTTTGGGGTTTTCACCCTTCATTTGTTTTAGCCATAAGAGGGGCTTATGGTCTGTCTGAACCAGGAAGTGTGTACCAAACAAGTATGGCCTCAACTTCTTCAGAGCCCAGACCACAGCAAAGGCCTCCCTCTCTATGGCTGACCAACGTTTCTCTCTAGGGGTCAGCCTTCTGCTAATAAAAGCTACTGGCTGATCCTGACCTTCTTCATTCAATTGTGACAGTACAGCCCCTACCCCCAATTCAGATGCATCAGTTTGAACAATGAACTTCTTGGAGTAATCAGGACTCTGCAGAATTGGAGCAGTGCACATGGCCTGCTTGAGGTCATCAAATGCCTTTTGACAGCTAACTGTCCACTGAACCTTTTTGGGCATTTTCTTAGAAGTTAAGTCATTCAAGGGTGTCACTATTGATCCATACCCCTTGACAAATCTCCTATAGTACCCAGTCAGGCCTAAGAAGGCTCTCACCTGAGTCTGGGTAGTGGGAGCAGTCCAGTCCATGATGGTCTGGATCTTGCTCTGCAAAGGTTGAACCTGGCCTCCACCCACAAGGTGGCCCAGGTACACAACCTGACTCTGCCCTATCTGGCACTTAGTGGCCTTGATAGTCAGGCCTGCCTTTTGCAGGGCCTGTAAAACATTCCTGAGGTGGACCAGGTGATCCTCCCAGGTGGAGCTAAAGACAGCAATATCATCTAGATAAGCTGCACTATAGGCTTCCAGTCCTGTGAGAACTGTGTTCACCAACCTCTGGAAAGTGGCAGGTGCATTCTTCAGACCAAAGGGCATTACCACAAATTGATAATGCCCACTAGGGGTTGAGAATGCTGTCTTGGGCTTTGCAGTATCAGCTAGTCTGATCTGCCAGTAGCCAGCTGTTAGGTCAAATGTGCTGAGATATTTGGCAGAGGCCAAAGTATCTATGAGCTCATCTGCCCTGGGTATTGGATGGGCATCAGTCCTAGTGACTGCATTGAGACCCCTGTAGTCTACACAAAACCTCATCTCTCTTTTTCCACCACTGGTGTGAGGTTTCGGTACTAGGACTACTGGACTAGCCCAAGGGCTATCTGAGGGCTCAATTACTCCCAATTCCAACATTTTCTGGACTTCAGTCCTGATACAGTCCCTGACATGGTCAGGTTGCCTATAAATCTTGTTTTTAATAGGCAGACTGTCCCCAGTGTCCACTTCATGAGTGCACCAGGTGGTCTGACTGGGTGTCAGTGAAAACATATGTCGAAACTGATTGAGGACTTGCCTGCAATCAGTTTGTTGCTGGGTAGTGAGGCTGCCTGCCAAGGCTGCACCATCAACTGACCCATCGTCAGGGTTCTGTGAGAGCAGGTCAGGGAGTGGGTCACTCTCTTCCTCCTGCCCTTCATCAGTAGCCATGAGCAAGCCCATGTCTGCCCTGTCCACATATGGTTTTAACCTGTTGACATGGAGAACCCTGTGGGGACTCCTGGGTGTTCCTAGGTCTACTAAATAAGTGACCTCACCCTTCTGTTCAACAATAGTGTGGGGTCCACTCCATTTGTCTTGGAGAGCTGCTGGGGCCACTGGCTCCAACACCCACACCTTCTGTCCTGGCTGGTAAACAGTCAGAACAGCCTTTTGGTCATGCCAGGCCTTCTGAAGTTCCTGGCTAGCCTCAAGGTTTTTGGTTGCCTTTTTCATGTACTCAGCCATCCTGGAGCGGAGACCAAGTACATAGTCCACTATATCTTGCTTTGGGGGCTTGAGAGGTAACTCCCATCCTTCCTTCACCAAGCACAGTGGACCCCTCACAGGGTGGCCAAACAGAAGTTCAAAAGGGCTGTAACCAACCCCCTTCTGAGGCACCTCCCTATATGCGAATAAAAGGCAGGGCAAGAGTATGTCCCATCTACGCCTAAGCTTTTCTGGGAGCCCTTTAATCATGCCCTTCAAGGTTTTGTTGAATCTCTCAACTAAACCATTGCATTGTGGGTGATAGGGTGTGGTGAACTTATAAGTCACTCCACACTCCTTCCACATTGCTTTTAAGTACCCAGACATGAAGTTAGCACCCCTGTCTGATACTACCTCCTTAGGAAAGCCCACTCTTGAGAAGATTCCCAGGAGGGCCCTTGCCACCACAGGTGCTGTAGTGGTCCTTAGGGGAATAGCTTCTGGGTACCTGGTGGCATGATCCACTACCACCAGGATAAACCTGTGCCCAGAGGCTGTTTGGGGATCCATGGGACCAACAATGTCAATCCCTACCCTCTCAAAGGGCACCCCCACCACAGGTAGTGGTATCAGGGGGCCTTTGTAGTGCCACCTGCTTTGCCACTGGCTTGGCAGGTTACACAGGAGCGACAAAACTCCTTACTGTCTTCAGACATGTGGGGCCAGTGAAAGTGAGGGACAATTCTGTCCCAAGTCTTGTTCTGGCCCAGGTGTCCTGCTAAGGGAATATCATGGGCTAGGGTCAATAGGAAGCCCCTGAACTTCAAAGGTATTACCAACCTCCTGGTAGCACCAGGTTTGGGGTCTCTACTCTCTGAGTACAGGAGTCCATCATCCCAATACACTGTATGGGGACCACTAGCTTTCCCAGCAGCCTCAGCAGCAGCTTGCTGTCTGAGGGGTTCAAGGGAGGGGCAGCTCTGCTGCTCCTGGCTCAGATCTGCCCTAGAAGGTCCCCCTGTCCCCAAGAACTCAACCTGGTCAGGTTCCAGTTCCTCTGGGACAGTTCCTTCTTCAGGGCTGAGATCATCCCCCTCAAGGGACTGATCTTCCTCCTGAGCCAAGGGGAAGGCACTGCCTTAACCCTACTACTCCTCCTCTTGGAAGGCACTTGGTCCATTCTTCCAGAATCCAAGGCCTGTTCAGTGCTAGACATTTTGGCTTGTGACCTGGTCACAGCAAACACATCTGCAGGGATCCCCAGCATTTCTGCATGGGTCCTGAGCTCCACTTCTGCCCAAGCAGAAGTCTCTAAGTCATTGCCAAGCAAGCATTCGACTGGTAGGTTTGCACTTACCACAACCTTCTTAAGGCCAGTTACCCCTCCCCAGGAGAAGTTAACAACTGCCAGAGTATGGTCTGTTCTGACATTGCTAGCATTGGTCACTTGGTACATCTCACCAAGCATAACTTGCCCAGGAAGCACAAGGTCTTGTGTCACCATTGTGACACTTGCCCCTGTGTCCCTAAATGCCAAAGCCTCACGTCCATTAATTAAAGGCTGTTGTCTGTACTTGCCCAGATTACTGGGACTCACAGTGGAGGTCACATCCATGCCTCCATCACAGACTAACACAGCCTGAGTCAGTTCCCTGACTAAGTCAGAGCCCAACTCAGTTCCCAGGGTGAACCCTACTAAACCCTTTGCTGGAGCACTTCCACCAACTGTACTAGGGGGAACAGGTGCCTTAGGGGCATTGGTGGGTGCTGGACTGGAGTCTTTGGACTTGGTGCAATCACTGGTCCAGTGGGTCTTTTGCTTACAGACCTTGCACCATGGTTTTCTTTGGCCTTTACCCTTGGTAGACTGGGAATCCCCACCAGAAGAAGATTTTTGGGGGCCTGATGAAGACTTTTGATCTTTACCCTTCTCCCCACCCTTGTCAGAGTTCTTAGCATCTTGCTTCTTGGTTTCCCCACCTTGGTTCTGTACCTTCTGCTTCACCCTGGTCCTGACCCATTTGTCTGCCTTCTTTCCCAATTCTTGGGGAGAGGTCAGATCAGAGTCTACCAGGTATTGATGCAACAGCTGATTTTGACAGTTATTAAGAATCTGCTCCCTCATTATCAGATTATACAATCCTGAGAAGTCACACACCTTACTGCCCATCAACCAGCCTTCCAGAGCCTTGGCAGAACAATCCACATAGTCTACCCAGTCTTGAGTCTGTGCTTTTTGGGTGTCTCTGAACTTCAACCTGTACTGTTCAGTGGTTAGGCCAAACCCATCAATAAGAGCACTCTTCAAGACCTTGTAATTATCAGCATCCTCCTCTCTAACAGTGAGGAGCTTATCTCTACCTTTGTCAGCAAAGGAGAGCCACAAGATTGCTGCCCACTGCTCCTGAGGGACCTTCTGTACTTTACAGGCCCTTTCTAAAGCAGTTATCCATTTGTGGATATCATCCCCACTCTGGTAGGGAGGGACAATCTTGCTCAGGTTCCTATGGTCATAGGACCTTTCCCTATCTCTAGGGACATGGCTGCCACCATGGGACTCTAGTCCCAACTTTCTTCTCTCTCTAAGGAGATCTAGGGATTCTCTATCTAAAGCTAATTGCTTTTTTCTGAGTTCCAGCTGAGTTTCCTCATACTGGACTAGCCTCTTTCTTCTCTCATGAGAGGATTCTCTCCTATGAGATGAGACAGAGCTCCCTATAGAGGTGCCAGAGTGGTTAGACTCCTGAGAAGGAGACCTAGACCTTCTGGGCACACTCTTAATCCTTCCTGGGGGGACAAAGAGGGCATCATTCTGATCATCCTCATCATCTTCCACAGGAGGGATTGGGTTATCCAGGTCAGGGTCATTGTCACCCTCCTGGCCAGTTTCAGAGGGGGGCTGGGGGTATTGGTACCCCTGGCCTCCTCCTCTTCTTCTGCCCCACCCTCAGCTCCTACCCCTTCAGTCCCTACAGGCTTACTAAGGTCATAAGCCACCAACAACTCCTTGAGGTGTTGGGTGGTGAGGCTTTGGCCTGTCCTTATTTTTCTCAAGTTGCATAAAGCTCTCAATTCCAAGAATGGGAGTGTATCATACTTGGAGGGTGGAAGCTCAATGGCTTCCTGCAAGGATTCTTTAGATCCTACCCTTAAAGACATTACTAGTGTGGTGTGGTGTATGCACTACCTACTCTAGTGTGGCCTACTAAACTCTCTTGAGTTGTAGAAAGGGTTGTGCTATCCCTTAACACACAACTCTAAGTTCAGTAGAACTTACTGTTATTCTAAGCTTAAATTATATGTACCTTAGGTACCTTTAGTGGTTTTCAGTTGATCAATTCAATTGAGATTATCTGGTAAAACAATAGCAAGCTGGAATCCCACACGCTGCACACCAATGTGAGAAGTTGGCCTGGCATATGCTGTCCACTAATTATAGTGGGCACCTTGCACCAGTCCAAATCGACTCTTATGGTAGGTAGGTTAAAGACAACCTTATTGAAAGCTATCCTAGTGGTAGCTATGGAGAGCAGCCTTCAGGCTAAGTCTTGAAGGAATGTAAAGCAGCTTGTTTTACCAGTCTATAATCTCTTGAGTGACCAAATGAAAGAGCACCACACCAGGTATATATTCAAAATATATGTATTTATTACTAAACACACCCCTCTAGTCTCTTTATGAGGCTAGAGTTCGAAATACATAAGTTATAAGATCTTAAATCACAATAATAGCACAAATACACGTTTGGGCCCTAGGGGCGTACCAAACCATATACCAATAAAGTGGTATGCGAACCACGACTGAACTAGACACTAGGCCTAGAGCCTCTAGAAGTGCTTGGACCCCAAGGAACCACCCAAGGTAGTGACACAGGGGACCCACGGGAGACGCGTGCAGTGTAAATACACAACCGCGATACGCCGTTAACTTCTATGGAGAAAGTCGGGATCGGGAAAATAGAGGAAAGGGACACTTAGAAGAGGACTAGGACAAAACCCTTTGAGATCTAGGACTTTGAAGAGTCTCTACCCACGGGAGCACCGGAGTACTCGTGTTACCTCACCCAGGGAAGCCGGGTGCATAGGTGCCTTTCGGGGTCGGGTTTCGTCGTCGATTCGAATGGCGATCTGCTGCAAAGTGCTGCTGGCGGCCAAGAGAAAAGTGTCCGGGTGGATCCAAGAGTGGATCGGAGTTCTGGTGAACCTGAAAGCAGAGGGGACAGAGTCTGGGTCACTAGCCAGTGACCAGGAAGGCGATGGACAGATGCCCACCGATGTCGAGTGCTTCAGGTGCGTTGATGGTCGTCTTGACTCTTCAGCCACGAGGTCCGGGAGGCGTTGTCGGCGACCAGGAGCAGGATTCGGGCTGGTGCTCGATGTCTGTCGAGTGCTGAGGTGTCGGCGACCGGATTGGACCCAACAAGCCTTGGCAACGGCAAGTCTCGAGTAAGATGTAGATCGTCGATGGTGCAGACCAGCAAGGTCTGTGGAACTCACCCAGCGAGGGTAAGTGAGGGCAGGCCTGGAGCAACCAGGATGCCAAGTAAGGAAAAGATTGGCCTTCGTTAAGGGCTACTAGCCAACGGGCTAGCGACCGCGAAGGAGCCTCGTGACGCCGCACGTGGAGCTGGCTTGCAGGACACTCGTGGAGTGGGGGCCAGTGATCTTCGGTGCAGGTGGTGCTGGAGGCTAGGGCTACTCGGAGCCCAAAGCACGACTTCTTGGGAGACCCAGAAGATGGTGCACTTGCAAATGTGCTCGGTGTCCAGGGGTCACGGTCTCAAGTCACCCACGATAGCCACGGGCCTCAGCTTTGCTGGGGACTCAGGGTAGCCTCGGGGAAGTCTGAGAATCCACCTCTGGTGATGCGATGACTTCGGCGTCCGACGGGAGCTTCAGTAATGCGAACCGGACAGATGCTTCTTTGGTGCCTGCCAAGCAGGGGAGTCACTCCTTGACCCCAAGGGAGATTCTTCAGTCCTCTAATCTTGTCGTAGAGCGTCGAAGGTCCAGGATTCAGTGTCAGAGTTTCGTCCAGGTATAATCTAAAGTCCTAAGGACTGGGTTCCTACCTTTATTCTAAAAATAGGGGTTGGACTACTCTGTGGCCCCACCTATGGGTGGGTCAGGGCAGAGGGGTGGCTACACCCCTTTCCCTTTGTCCAGTTCGCGCCAAAGCAGGGGCTGCAAGCCCCTGATCCGGTTTGAACTGGGGTATGCACTAGGGACACCAAATGTGCCCCCAGTGCAGGACTTCAAAGCACCCGAAAGTGCTCCCGCCCAGCCCCAATACACATTATCCTGTCTGGGAGGTGGTCACACCTCCCTGGGACAGAAACCTATTGTCCAGGCCTCCCCTGCCGGAGTTTCGTCCAGCAGCAGGAGGCCAGACTCGTGTCTGTGGCAGCAGCATCCATTTTGTGATGCCAGGGCTCTGGAAAGAAGTTACCGGACTCGTCAGAGTTAACATGTCTTTCCCTCTAGAAGGGTGGAATGCTACCCCCGCCGCCAGGATTGGCGGGGGGTAGTATTCCAAGATGTTTGACACCAAACACGACATGTTTAGGTGCAGCCATTCCAAAGTTAGCATTTTACCGCGAGGATATAATGCGCTTAAGAGTATATGGTCAGGCTGCACTACAAACAGCATCAGAGATGGTCTCCGAACGCTGCAGAGGGGCCCTGCTCATGCAGGGGCACCCTCTCACATAGGAACCATGCACTCTGCCTTTAGGATTGATAAGGCCTGCCTTAGGAGTGACTTATAGGTTTATATGTGTGTATGTATTTCGTGATATAGGTAACCTATATCACAGTAAGAGGTGCATGCACCACCTTACCCAGGCTGCAGTAGCAGACCTGTGGTGTCAGTTTGGATGGCCTTCCAGGGGTGGCATAATACATGCTGCAGCCCCTGGCAGGCCTCTGAGGTACCTATGCCCTTGGTACATAGTATACCATATACTAGGGACTTATAAGGGCACTCCAGATCCCAATCAGAGATGTGCCTAAGGCACATGGAAACCATTTTAGAGAGGAAGCAGCTAGGCTGGGGTTCTGATTAGCAGGGCCCCAGCCAGACTAATGTCGAAAAACAGTGAAGCATCAGCAAAAAGTGGGGGTACCCATGTGAAGCAGATCCTACTCTCCTACAATGGCGGCGAGGGGGGCCATGTATATGTTGAAGAGCGTGGGGCTGAGGGATGATCCTTGGGGAACTCCGCAGTTGATCTGTGTGGGTTCGGAGAGGAAAGGAGGTAGTCTGATCCTCTGGGTTCTGCCGGAGAGAAAGGATCGGATCCAGGAGAGGGCGGCTCCTCGTATCCCAGCGTCGTGGAGTCTGGCTGCGAGAGTGCGATGTGAGACGGTGTCGAAAGATGCGGAGAGGGCTAGTAGGATGAGGGCTGCGGTGTGCCCCTGGTCTAGTAGCATGCAGATGTCGTCGGTGGCAGCGAGGAGGGCCGTCTCCGTGCTGTGGGTGCTGCGGAATCCGGACTGGGAGGCGTCTAGGATGGAGTTTTGTTCGATGAAGGCGGTCAGCTGGGTGTTTGCGAGTCTCTCGGTGACTTTGGCAGCGAAGGGGACGAGGGCGATGGGCCGGTAATTTTTCAGGTCTGTCGGGTCGGCCGTGGGCTTCTTGAGGAGGGGTTTGACCTCCGCCCGCTTCCAGTCGTCGGGGAAGATGCCTGATTCGAAAGAGGCGTTGATGGTGCGTCCTAGTTTGGGTGCGATGACGGCGGCGGCTCTGTGGTAGATGTGCGGTGGGCAGGGGTCCGTGGGGGCTCCTGAGTGGGTGTTCTTCATGGTCACGGTGGTGTGTTCGACGGTGGCAGGATTCCAGGTAGTGATGATCGGCTTTTTGTCGGTGGTGGTGGCACGTGGGGTGGTGTCCGGCGTCTGTTCACTGAAGTTGTCGTAGAGGGCCTTGATTTTCAGATGGAAGTAGGAGCTGAGCTTGTTGCAGAGTTCCTGAGATGGTGTGATGTCCGTGGCTTCGCTGGAGGGTTTGGTGAATTGCTGTATGACGTTGAAGAGTTCTTTAGCGTTGGTTGCGTTGGTGTGGATTTTGTTCCTGATGAAAGTCCGCTTGGTGTCTCTTAAGCGCTGGTGGTACTACTTCAGGGCGTTCCGGTAGCTGTTCAGGTCTTCTGTGGTTTTCCGGTTTCGCCAGGTTTTCTCGAGGCGTCTGCAGGAGCGCCTGGCTGCTTGGAGATCGGTGGTGAACCAAGCTGCTTTCAGAGGGCATTGTTTGCCAGGGTGGCGGAGGGGTGCGAGCTTGTCGGCGCAGCTGGAGATCCAGCGGTGAAGTTCCTGGGCTGTGGAGTTGGCATCGGTCGTGGCGCAGGGTGGGTCTAGGAGGAGGGTGGCGTTGAGGTGGTCCTCTGTGATCTTGCTCCAGTTCCTTCGAGGCAGGCGTGGGGGGGGTTTGGGTCCGGTGGATGTGTTGAAGGTGAAGTGTACGCAGTGGCGGTCTGTCCAGGGGGGCTGCGAGGTATGGCTGAAATGGATGTTCGTCCCTCCTGCGAAGATGGGGTCGAGGGTGTGTCCAGCTCTGTGCGTGGGGGTGGTGATGAGCTGCTTCAGTCCGAGGTTGGAGAGGTTGTCGAGGAGGGTGATGGAGTCGGGGTCGCTGCGGTTGTCGAGGTGGAAGTTGAGGTCTCCAAGTAGAATGTAGTCTGTGGAAGCGATGGCGTGGGGTGCAACGAGGTCGGCGATGGTGGTTGCGGACTGGGTGCGTGGTCCAGGGGGTCTGTAGGGGAGGGTGCCCCGTAGCGTGGTCCTGGGGTTGATCTGGAAGTGGAGGTGTTCTGTGTTGGAGTGGGGGTCGCTCGTGTTGGAGGTGGAGAGTCGAAGGGAGGTCTTGTGAGCGATGGCGAGTCCTCCTCCTGGGCGGTGCGGGCGGTCCCTTCTCTGGATCTTGTATCCGTCGGGGATGGCGGTGGCGATGTCGGGGCCGGAGGTGGCGTTTGTCCAGGTTTCGGTGAGGAAGGCGACGTCGGGCGAGAGGGTGTCGAGCAGGTCCCAGATCTCTATGGGGTGTCTGTGTAGGGAGCGTACGTTGAGGAGGATGCATGTCAGGGCTCCGGTGGTGCGGGCGTCCAGCGATTTGTCGGTGGTCTTGGGGGCGCAGTCGATGGTGAAGGACCGTCGGCAGTGTCTGCAGGAGAACTGTCCTTGGGTGGTGTTTGGTGTGGCTCTTTGGCAGCCGTTGAGTCTTCCGGGGTTGAGTGCGTGGATGGCGGCGGAGATGTATCGGCGGGGTTCCGGAGATCCAGGGTTCCTGGCGCTGACGGGCGCAGACGGGCTTGCCTTAGGTGTGCCTTCGGCGCGCCAGCGGCGCGACCGCACAGCGGTCGCCATTAAGTAGGGGAGGGGTGAGGGACGTGCAGCTGGGAGGCGAGGGTGGGTTATGGCGGGAACGGCGAGGGCGGGAAACGGAGAGCAACAAGCAGTTACCCAACGAGGAGTAAGTGAATGGGGCAGACAGCGAAAGTCACACACAATAAGGTCACAGCACAGGGAATAAAAACAGAATGACACAATAACCACTACGGAGGGAGAAGAATTACAGTGGAAAAATAATTCAATGGGCACAGAGGAAAAGTATTACAATGGGCACAGAGGAAAAAGTAATTCAGTGGGCACAGAGGAAAAGTATTACAATGGGCACAGAGGAAAAGTATTACAATGCAGGGGAGAACGAAAAAACAGTACCGGCAACAGGCACCAGCAAGGTGCGGTCTCGAACCCTGCCTGGGTGGGATCGCAGGCAGAGGACAGTACGGCGGAGCTGCAGGGGGTATCAAAGGTCTAAGGAATGCGTCTGCAAATTTTGAAAGGGGTTCTAAAATAGAACCAATCCCTGACACGTTGGGACGACCGGGAGGTTTCTCCAGGGCGTTATGGACCTTCGGTATGTATAAAAGTAGGGAGTTGTTGGATTCTTGTTATTTAGAAATTCCCCTTCATTTGCTGTGATTCAATCGTGTGCTAGCGCCTCCTCAATCATGCTTGTGATCTTGACCCTAAGGAATTCTGTTTGGTCAGTAGTCAATGGGATGTAATTCCTTCTGTCCCCCAGTAGTCATAGGCATTCTTCCCGGTATGCTTCCTTGGTCTGGATTACTGTTGCTCCCCCTTTTTCTGCTGGTTTAATCACAATTCTGTCATCCGTGGCCAGTTCTTGTATTGCTTTTTCCTCCACTTTAGAGGTGTTATGGAAGACCCATATGGTTCTGGGGTCTATTTCCCCAATTTCTGCTCCTTTTTACTAGTCAGGATCCTACAAGAGTGCTGCGAGATCGTAAAAATTAGTTAAAAACAATGTACATTTATTTTCTTCACAGTACTTATCCCTCAGACACCTCCTCTCTAAATCTAGGGGGACAGGATGCCATTCTGCTGCCCCTTTATATAGCTTTTTTCTTTCATTTCCAAAACTTAATTTTTTCACAGTAAACAGTAATGGTGGCCATTTCATATCTAACATTCCAACAGCCAGGCAATCAAACTGCTCGCTGTTGCGGACGCTCCCGCGTGAGCTCATAGGAAAACCAGGCCTCTCAACCAATCACAGGCCTCCATTTTTGTTTTTTCACTGTTGTGGGACGCCTGCAGGACTCTCACAAGCCCAACTGCCAAAATATACAATTATTTTTCACCCTTAACAGCTCAAAACTACTGAACGGATTTACATCAAATCACAAAATGCACAATCTACTGACCAAGATCTAGCTTCCTGTCGAATTTGGTGTAATTCCATTTAGCAGTTTTTGTTGTAGCCTTGTCTCAAGAGTCTTTGGAAAATGCAAGGGGATTTTGAGTTTGTGGACCCCCCTTTTTTCTCAGCCCCTGTTGGACGGATCACCCAGAATCCTTCCAGGAAGGAGCTGAGGTGGATAAACTTTTTTTTTTTGGAAAGTTTTGTGAAGATTTGTCAAATGGGGCCAAAGTTATTAGCTCACCAAAAAACACTCCGTCTATCGAAAAGCAGACCTCACTATAACTACCTACTCGCTATCGCCATTGCCCAGTGGTGGTTGCCACTGGGTAGTTATAATTAGGGCTACTTTTCTATAGACAGAGCGTTTTTTTTGGTTTGCTAAAACCTTTAGCGCTATATGACAAATCTCCATGAAACTTTCCCCCCAAAAAGTTAATCCTCCTCAGCTCCTTTCCGGGAAACTTTTGAGGTGATCCATTAAGGAGGGGGGGTCCCAAACCAAATTTCCCTATGCATTTTCCGTAGACTTTTTTAGGCAGCACTACCGCAAAAACTGCTAAGCGGAATTACTCCAAATTTGAGTAGCTGGGTTTTGATACAGAAAGCATGCTTTTTGTGATTTGGTGTAAATCTGTTCAGCAGGTTTTTTTTTAAAAGATGTTTTTATTGGTTTGAAAGACATATTCACAAATATCTTCATATTTATACATCTCAACACAGTTACATCAGCAGTATATATATAACAGAATTCAATATTAGATCAGCCACTTATGCCTATACTATCCCCACGGTTCTCTTTCATCTCCATCTCCCTGGTAGGCGAGGTACACAATTCCCCCCGGTGCGTGTTCCATTTGCTCCATTTTTTATCCCATTGCTTAGGACAACCTCTGGACTTGAATACCTCCTTTTCTGCTATCATACATTTGTCTAGGTCCTTTGCCCAACTCTTCGATGATGGCCCCTCTGCCAACCCCCACTTCATTGCAATTGCACGTTTCAACAACGTATATCCCAGGGTAGCCACTTGTTGCTCCACCTCCGTAAGGTCTGTCGCCTCCCATATATTAAGGAGCCCTAATTGTGGTGTTAGTTTAATCTCTTTTCCTAGTGCTCTCTGCATGTGTCTTGTCGCCTTTTCCCATAGGGCTCGTATGTAGGGATATTCCCATATAGTGTGGTAAAAGGTTGCCTCCTGATGACATTGGCGGAGACACAAAGTATCTTGTCTACTCCCCATCTTTGCTAGCGTAACCCCAGTAAGATAGGTTCTATGCAGGATTTTTAATTGGATAAGACGGAGCCTAAGAGGGATGGCTGCTTCCCTTGGGGACATCAGTGCCGTTTGCCAATCGTCATCTTCTATTTGCCCAATATCTGTTTGCCACCGTTCTCGAAGGGTTTGAAACAGATCAGGCAAATTATTACATAGTTTCCGATATGTTAATGATACGGCTTTCTCTAACATTGGTTCCGAAAGCAGTCGGTCCTCCAGGGGGGATGACTCCGGTATGTTCTCCCTGCCTAAGAGTGCTGCTTTAAGGGCAAGACGGACCTGTAGACAGCGGAAAACCTCCCCCTGAGCCAGTTCATATTTCTCCCTTAATTCCGCAAATGTTAGTATTGTTCCCTTTTTCACTAGGCGGCCTATCGAGGAAATCCCAATAGTGTCCCATCTATCAAAGCCGGGTTGGTTACATAGTAGTCCTAATTTTGGAGTTGACCATAACGGGGTGGCCTGAGTCAGTACGTACGACCAGCCAACACGTCTATTAGCTTGGCTCCAGATCTCCAGTGTGTGGGCTGTTGGGCCCAGGTATCGACGCTTTCTGACTTTCGAGTAGAGGGCTCCCAGGCAACCCATTTGATATTTGTCTAACAGATATGCAGGGTCCAACGGGGAGCGATACACCCACTACCAGCTGCGAAGCCCAATAATATAGTAGCATATCCGGGAGTGCAATACCTCCATCGTACCAACCTTTGGTTAATTTATGTAAAGCGATACGGGCGCTCTTCCATCCCACAGTAGAGTTCTAACCTCGCTCTCGATATTCCTAAAGTAGGAGTCAGTTTTGAAGGATGTACAAGAAGCGGGGGAGAGCCAGCATCTTAATTAGGGCAGCTCGACCCAGTAAGAAGAGGGGTAAGGATCTCCAGTGCTTAACATCATTACGCAGTCTCTCCAGAGGGACGGCTAGATTTCTGGCGTAGAAGATCTGGGGGTCTGAGGTTATAAGATCCCGAGGTAGCGGAATCCATCAACAGCTATCTCCACCTCGCATCCTGATGGGAGTTTTGGAATTGGTCCCTGAATAGCAAAACTCACAAATTTGGACCAGTTAATTGAATATCCGGAATATTTGCCAAAATTTGTGAAGATGTTTAAAATTCTATGCACTGATTTTTTAGGTGACGCCAGATAAAGCAGGATGTCATTGGCGTAGAGGGATATCCTATCTTCCTGCCCCTCTGCCCATTTCAACCCCCTAAGCAGTGGATCTCCCCTGACCCATGTGGCCAGTGGTTCTAACATTAGTGAGAAAATCAAGGGGGTTAGGGGACAACCCTGTCTTGTACCCCTTCCCAGTGAGAATGTTCTGGACAGGCGATTGTTGACCTTGACCTGGCCTTTTAGGTCCGTATAAAGCAGCTTAATCCAACCCAGAAATTTTGGGCCAAACCCTAGGCACCATTCTATTGAATCAAACGCCATTTTGGCGTCCAGGGATAACACCATTGCATCCTCCTCTATGAATTGTTTGCGTCCCAGGACATTATGAAGGCGGCGGATGTTTAGTGCAGTATTCCGGCCTGGCACAAAGCCCGATTGGTCCACATGAACCAGTGATGGGATCAATGGGATCAGGCGAGACGCCAGGAGTTTTGCAAGGATTTTCGCTTCCACGTTAATTAATGAGATCGGCCTATAGGATCCGCAGCTGTCAGCGGGTCTCCCCCGGTTTACGAATAACAACAATAGAAGCCAATCTTTGGTCCTCCGGAAGGACCCCTTTTTCATAACTTTCGTTATACATTTCTCTCAGGTGGGGCGCGACATGCGAGGCCATTGTTTTTAGGAATTCAATAGGGACCCCATTGTGCCCCATTGCCTTCCCCGATTGTATACTATTTATTGCAGTGCGGATTTCATCGTCTGTGAGATCCTCCTCCAGTATATCTCTGTCCCCAGTGAACAGGGTGGGCATACGGATATCAGCTAGTAATTGGCAGGAGTCCTCTGCCGTAGTAGTAACCGAGGATGTGTAGACCTTCTCCAGGTGATCCGCAAATGCATCTGCAATTGCTTGCGGGTCTGAGATGCTGTGTAGTACTAAGTATTAATCTGGGTACCCAGCGCTCTGCCTGTTCCCTTCTTTCCAACCATGCAAGCATATTGCCAGCTCTATCTCCCAGTTCATAAAGCCTGTGACGTGTGGTAAGTAATTGGGCTCTCACCCGCTCTCCGGCCAGGGTTTTATATTCTAATTGCTTAATGGTTAGTTGATGTTCGGTAGGTTCGCTAGGTGACCGTGCGTGCTCTGTTTCGAGCTGCTGAAGCTCGCTCTCAAGCTGTTCTAGTTGCTGTTGCTGCTTTTTATTGTAACCCACTTTGAGCGCCAGCGCCTGCCCCTTCAGCACTGTTTTAAAGGCCTCCCATATTATCTGTGTTGAATCCACAGAACCGACGTTTTCTTTAAAATAATTTTCCGAGTGTAATAGTAAGCTCTCTTTTATATCTGGAATTTTGAGCAGCCAGGGATTAATGACTATTGTGTTACGCTGCCTTTGATTATAGTATGTAAGCTCCACCCATGCCGGAGAGTGGTCAGAGATGCCTCGTGGTAGAGAGCGTGGGTTCCGAAAATTGCCAACATCTGCCAAGTGTGTCAAAAAATAATCTATACGGGATAGGCTTCTATGGGCACTCGAGTAATAGGTGAAGTGGGTCAGGTCTGGTTGAAAGTATCGCCAAATATCAATGACTCCCATGGCCTTGGTAAACTCTGACATATGTGTACTGGGGCGTGTCTGGGGGCGTATTGGTTGTCTATCTATGTGGTCGTCAAGGGTTATATTAAAATCCCCTCCCAGAATAAGGGTTCCTATCAGGAGATCCACCATGATTTTCCCCAGGTCAGTAAGCGCCTCTTTTCCTAGTGCTGGTGGGATGTATATTGAGATTACATTAAGCACTTTTCCCTCCCAACTTGCCTCTAGGACAGCAAATCAACCTTGGGGATCTGCCCATGTACATATCGGAGTGAGTGTGAGACTCCTTTTTACTAAGATACCTGTTCCCCTAGATCCTGAGGTATATCCCGCGTGAACCAGAAGTTTATATCCCCATCGCATCAGGGCTGTACACTTATTCCCCACTAGATGTGTTTCCTGTAGCAGGATGAAATCAGGGACTTGTCTTTTGAGATATTGTAATACAATGCCCCGTTTTATTTTATCCCCATCCCATTGACGTTCCATGTCAGGACGGAGACTGACGTTTCTAAAGATCTTCCCGCCATTGTCTCTTTAGATGAGTTTTATATGAGCCCTGGGACAAATCGTATGGAGCACTGACTACGATAACCGATTCTTCTCGTACAACTCTAGACATTGAATGACATTCAGGCATGCAGGTCTTAAATAACAACGTGGCCTCATTCCGTTCAAATGTGGAGATATAGTGTGTGGCTGATTCCATTGATTCAAACCTTGTGACTTGGGTACATGAACAAAACATACCCCCCCCCTCCACTGGCCCTGGAGAAACCCATCTAGTCTTGTGGGTCAGCTGGAGACAAAGTCATTAGCCCATCTTGCAGGCAATCAGTTGGCTTCTCTTTCTTGCTGGCCATATCCTCTGCTGTCATAACCACCCAGGTCCAGAATCTTCTTCCTTCTCTCTCCGTTGTGCAGGGGTTTTTAAGTGGTGGTGGGAAATTGTAGATGCCTGGCACCCCTGGCCAATCCTAGGATGCCATTTCGGTGAAATGTAAAATTGTAAATAAAGTTAATAGAGAGGGAGAAATAGGCGAGCCAGTGCTCCACATCAAAGCCAGAAGTGTATCCGGCTGCTCCAACTGAGAACATGTGTCATCTGTGCTCCTAAAAAGGACGGTGCAGCTTCAAAGACTTTCAGCAGGACCCCAGCCCCCAAAGACATGGGGCCACATGGAGAGAGAGAAGGGTGCAGCGAGCGAGGGGATAGAATCACCATCTGGAACAGCAGAGTGAGGAGGGACAGAGGACAGTGGAGGACACGGGCTACCAGCTCCAATGGACACCTGTGGATCAGACAGAAAGCAAGAGGTCCCCCAAGCACGTGGGCCACATGGAGAGAGACAGGTGTGCGGCGAGCGAGGGGATACAACCACCATGTAGGACAGCAGGGCAAGGAGGGACAGAGGACTGTGGAGGGCAGTGGAGGACACGGGCTCCCAGCTCTAATGGACACCTGTGGATCAGACAGGAAACAAGGGGCCCCCAAGCATGTGTGGCCACATGGAGAGAGAAGAGTGTGCAGCGAGCGAGGGGATACAACCACCATGTGGAACAGCAGGGTCAACTGGCACAATGGGCTTAACTGTAGAGCCTGTTCCGCACAATAGCAAGCCACAAGAGCCCCACCTCCCCACTGTCCGAGATCACATGCACTCGCAGACACAGTGGGACTGCACGCGGAGGTGCCAACAAAGCCTCTTGACGTGGCCCATCCTGCCAGGCAGCAGAGTGAAGAGCAAAGCCCCCACTCCACAGATAGTGACTGCAATGTGGCCCGAGTCACAAAAATAACACTCTCCTACCATCGCCCGACATCTCCACAGCAGTGCTCAAGGATATGGCGGTGGAGGGGAAAGGCGGCAGCGGTAGTCGCACCTCCAGACCTCCCCTGATGGGTAGTTGGTAACCCTGGGTGGAGTTTGCGGAGTTGCGCTATGCGAAACTCCGTGAAGTGGAAAAAAAACTCTGCTGCCCTACGCGGAGCTCCGCAAGCGGCGGAGTGCGATAGAAAAATGCAGTTCGCTGTGATTTTCAGTGCCGGATGCTTGTCCGCACTGTGCAATCATCGCAAACGGCACCATGCACAGCGCAAGCGAGAGCTGCTTTCTTTTCTGCCGCTCGAGTAGATTTTTACTCGAGCAGCAGCTTTCTCAACGTGAACGGGCAGTTTCTCAACGCGAGCTGTCGCGAGCATACGCGACCACTCGCAATGAGAAACCCGACCCACCCGCGTTGAGAAATCTCGCCATGTCATGTTGTCATTAACATAACATAACGTGTATTTGTAAGGCGCACTTTCACCCAAGGGTATCTTGGCGCTGAATAACCGATGTTCATTGACAAATTCACCTAACTTTAACATTACTTTAACCTTTGTTTTTTTCAGTGAATATATATTATATATATATATATATATATGTACTGCTTGTTATATCTATATATATATAATCTATACATTGTAAATATATATATATACTCCACACGCAATTCCAAGAAATCCAAGAAAAAACAAAGCGGCACACCTTAGGACAGCACAATACATATATATATATATTTTCACTGACAAAAAACAAAGGTTACAGGGACGTTATAGTTAGGCTCAGGTTTCACTTGTACAAAATCAGTGAAATTCAGCAGTTATAGTTACCTGAGCTAACTATAACTTACGCCCCCGCAATGCACTGCTTATGACCTGACATATTACATCACTCATGACAAAATCAGTGACATCACTGATGACATCATGTGAGTGAATATGTTTCGCAAATATTTCTGAGACTTAAAGATGTGTAGTAAGCTACTGCATAAGTTAAAATAATATTCTTTCTAAATTAGTAATGAGTGATACTGTTTCTAACATATATCATCTGAGTGGGTGTGTGACTGTATCAGTGTGGGAGTGGGTGTCTGAGTGGGTATGTGAGTGGATGTACAGGGGAATAAGGGTATGTGTCGCTGTAGGAGTGTTTGACTGTGTGAGTGGCTGTATTTGTGATTGAGTGTGGTTGGCTGTATGGGCCCTTAGTGGCCATATGGGTGGGGGAGTGTGTGTGTGGCCCTATGGATGGGTGAGTGGGTGTGTTAGTGGCTGTATGGGTAAGTTAGTGGCTGTTTGAATAAATGTATGGGTAAGAGAGTGTGTGTGAGTGGTTGTTTTGCACAGTAAGTGTCTGTGTGACTGGCTGTATAAGTGAGTGAGTGGGTTTGTGACTTCTTGTATGGATGTGTGAATGGGTATGCAAGTGGTTAACTGGATTAGTGAATGGATGCATGAGTAGCTGTATGGGTACGTGAGTGGCTGTGTGAGTAGCTGTATGGGCGAGTGAGTGTTAGTGTGAGTAGCTCTATGGGTGAGTGAATGCTAGTGTGAGTGGCTGTATGGGTGAGTGGGCGAGTGAGTGAGTGAGTGACTATATGGGTGAGAGAGTGGGTGTGTAAGTATCTGTATGGGTGAGTGATTTGCCTGTGTTACTGGCTGTATGAGTGAGTGAGTAGGTGTATATGAGACATTGAATGCGTTTGTGAATGGGTATGTGAGTGGTTGTGTGGGTATGTGAGCGAACGTATAAGAGAGGTTGTATGGGTGTGTGAGAGGGTGTGTGAGGGCTTCTGTGGATGATGTCATCATTGACAGCATTTGAGATGTCATCAGTGATGTCACTGACCATGTCATGAGTGATGTAATATGTGAGGTCACAAACAATGCATTGTGGGGGTGTAAATTATAGTTAGCTCAGGTACTATAACTGCTGAATTTCACTGGTTTTGTGCAAGTGAAATCTAAGCCTAACTATAAAGTCCCTGCAACCTTTGTTTTTTCAGTGAATTTCTAAGGCTTATTCTTAAATTCTATTTCCTAAATATATCGTCCTTGTAACCTTTGTTTGTGTGAATTTCTGCATTTTTTTTAATTCTACTTCCTATCTATAACGTCCCTGTAACCTTTGGGTTTTTAAGTGAATTTCTAAGGTTTTTAAATTTTATTTCCTAACTGTAACCTGTAACGTTTGAGAGTGAGTGTGTGAGTGAGTGCATGAGTATCTCAATGGGTGTGGGAGTGAGGCATTAGTGTCTCAATGGGTGTGTGAGTGGTGTGTGAGTGTCTGAGTGGGCCTGGGAGTGGCTGAATAAGTGTCTTATTGGGTGTCTGAGAGGGTGCATGAGTGCCTGAGTGGGTCAGTGAGTGGGTGTGAGAGTATCTGAGTGGGTTTGTGAGTGCCTCCATGTGTATGTGTTAGTCTGTGAGTGAGTTCATGAGTGTCTGAGTGGGTGTGTGCGTCTCTGAGTGAGTACCTCCATGAGTGTGTGAGTCAGTCTGTGAGGGAGTACATGAGTATATGATTGGGTCTGAGAGTGGATGTGCGAGTCTCTGAGTAGGTCTGTGAGTGAGTACATGAGTCTCTGAGTGGGTCTGCTAGTGAGTGCATGAGTGTCTGAATATCTGTCTGAGTGGGTACATGAATGTCTGAGTGGGTGTGTGAGTGTCTGAGTGGGTCTGTGAGTGGGTGTGTGGGCCTGTGAGTGAGTACATGAATCTCTGAGTGGGTCTGTGTGTGACTGCATGAGTCTCTGAGTGGGTCTGTGAGTGAGTGCACGAGTATCTGAGTGGGTGCATGAGTGTCTGAGTGAGTATCTCAGTGGGTGTGTGACTAGGAGTGGGAATGTCTGAGTGGGTTTGCGAGTGCCTCCATGAGTGTGTGAGTCAGTCTGTGAGTGCATGAGTCTCTGAATGGATCTGTGAGTGAGTGCATGAGTCTCTGAGAGGGTCTGTGAGTGAGTGCATGAGTCTCTGAGTGGGTCTGTAAGTGGGTGCGTGAGTCTCTGAGCAGGTCTGTGAGTGGGTGTGTGAGTCTCTGAGTGGGTCTGTGAGTGGGTATATGATGGGTGGGCACTGGACGCACTGAGTAGACTATTGCCTGCTGCAGATTTCAGGTGCAGTCTCGTATTCAACTGCCCGTTACTGACAGAGACTCCACATCTAAGAATACTGTATTGCACCTGCTAATTGGCCCTGTAAACTCAAGATTGTATGGGTTGTTGTTTAGAGTGGTGACAACGTTTTTAGCAGATTTCTCATGCCCTTTCCAGATGACACATATGTCATCTATAAATCCTGTCCGGGAAACAGCGTTTATAACACTGTCATTACATCGTGCTACTATTACAATGCGGTCGTTACAACGACAGCGTTGTTAGTACAAGATGCATTTACATCGCAAGTCATTACAATGACTTGCACTAGGGGGTGCTGAGGTATTGGAAATGAATTCCAACACCTTCCCTACTGTTGCGCAAACTGGGGTAGGAATAGTAATTAATACTATTCCTAAGTCCAGCGCGCCCCCTAGTGCAAGTCGTTGTAATGACTTGCGATGTAAATGCATCGCGTACTAACAACGCGGTCATTGTAACGACCGCGTTGTAAAAGCACGCGATGTAATACATCGCAATATAATGAGCCATATTCATCTTGTCCACATGATAACCTGGTTTTCAAAGCTCTCCAGCTCCGTGGACACCTGCTCCTCCCACCAGCCCATGGACAAGCTCACGTAGCTGGGGGCAAAGCAGGTGCCCATCGCTGTTCCTTGTATCTGCCTTAATCTGGCTCTCATGAATGGCACGAATACCAAAATCATGCCTAATGCTGATATATAGGCTGCTCATGTCCAGTGTTATCAATTTGTGATCTGCTTCCCAGTGCATATTCTCAATCATGGTAAGGAAGTGTGTGGTGTCCTTTATGTATGCTGGAAGTGCAATGACAAATGGTCTGAGATAATGGTCTGTATACTTAGAACTTATACAAGAACACACTCAAACTGCTTAATAGTTTAATCTATTGGATCACTCCTGGAAAATACTTCTAAGGGCCCGATTCCAATCTCGCTCGGAAACCCTTCTGACCAACACGGATCGGGAATGGCTTCCGACCGACATGTACGCGCCCTGTCCGACCAACGTAGTACGATGCAACGCGTGTCAAATACAAACGGCTCACACGGAGCGTAATACGGACGACCGACATGGACGGGAATCAATCAGTCCGAGCGAAATGTCCGGAAAAGAGCCCGACGCGAACGCTGTAACATAGCTTAGCGTGAATGGGACATACTCGGACTACCCCACAAATACATGAAAAAGCATCCGTTGCTGTCAACAGAACGTTTCCGTCATGCTCAACAAAATACACTAGAAACAGACAGAAAAAGTCCAAACAAACATTGTCAAAGGCAAAAAAAATAAAAAATGAAGACACACCCACAACTCCACCTATATATAGGGCCTAACTCCTTACCATGATCATTTGCAAATTCAACAGACCTGCCAGCAGATACCACCACTACACTGCACTGATACATACACTCACAACTCACCCACCACACAACCTGTACACTACTAGCACCTGTCAAATACCACACTCACAAACACACACCTTTACTCATACTCACTCACCCTCACCTTCACACTCACCCACACATCCATCTCCACCACCCCCCATCACCATGCCCCCAAAGAAGAAGCCAAAGTTCACAGACAGTGAGTTGGAAGTCGTGGTAGATGATATTCTCAGAGTAGAGCCACAGTTATTTGCCACCTTGGTCCAACAGACCCCCCTGTCCCAGAGAACCAAGATGTGGGAGAGGATTGTCAACAAGGTGAACGCTCAAGCACCTTGCCTGCGCATAATGGACGATATCAGGAACGGATACTATGGTGTGCGAAGGAGGGCCAAGAAGCTCATCAACAAAGAGCACGAACTGAGTCAGCGGACTGGCGGTGGCCCTCCTGCAACACCTGTGCACTTCACTTCCTGGGAGGAGAAGGTGCAGGCCATCCTTCCACCGGAGGGCGTCCATGGAATATCAGGAGTACCAGAGCCTCCTGATATTCCAGTATGGATAGCAAATACACAGCCACAGACATCACTGTCAAGGACACAGCGATACAAATCAGTGTCAGCAAAGCAAAGCCATAACAATATTAAGCAAATGAGCCTGTGACGTGTATGCCAGTTTGACAAACAAAATACCTGCAATCTCAGAGTAATATGTAACTATTTCATGATATGTAACAACTTACTAAAAAACACAGCAAGGCTTTGGGCTCTAAACAGCAACCACCACTGTCAGCCATCTTGCCAGCACTGTTTCACTCACTCACAGGGAAGCTGAGTCACAGGAAGGAAGGTTGGGATGGCTGGGAAGGTGGGTGTAGCTGAAAGCATGATGGGAGTCGTAGTCACAGCCAACAGTCCTCCTCCCACATGGCCCAACAATCCCACCTTGAACCATGCTCATCTCACAGGGAGTGGAAAAGTACTGGCAAGATGGCTGACTCTGGGCTCTGGTGTGTGAAGCACAAGGCCCTGTTGGGAGTTGTGCTCAAACAAACACCAGGCCCCACTGTCAGACATCTTGAACGTAAAGTTTGACTCACTGTCATGGAAGCATGGTTCATGGTGGCCTATCTGTTCTGGGGGGAGGAGGAGTGCTAGCTCTGACTACATCTACCAGCAGGCCCTGTCACACACACACACCCCTCCAACCAACACCAAACAACACACCTGGGACTATGCTCTACTTGAGAGTTAAGGAAAATCTACTCCCAAGATGCCTCATACTGGGCTCTGGTGTGGGGAGCACAAGTCCATGATGGGATATGTGATCAAAAATAGATTTTTACTAACAACATACCTGCAATGTAACTGGAAAGCTCACCATTCACAAAAATGTACTAACTTAGCACTAACCCACAGCAAGGCAATGTGATCCAAACACCAGTCACATGCAGCAGCCATCTTGTTTGCACACAATCACTCCCAGGAAAGCAGAGTCACAGGAAGGAAGGTTGGGATAGCTGGGAAGGTGGGGTTAGCTGAAAGCATGATGGGAGTCGTAGTCACAGCCAACAGTCGTCCTCCCACATGGCCCAACAATCCCACCTTGAACCATGCTCATCTCACAGGGAGTGGACAAGTACTGGCAAGATGGCTGACTCTGGGCTCTGGTGTGTGAAGCACAAGGCCCTGATGGGAGTTGTGCTCAAACAAACACGAGGCCCCACTGGCAGACATCTTGAACGTAAGGTTTGTCTCAATGTCATGGAAGAATGGTTCATGGTGGCCTATCTGGTCTGGGGGGGGAGGAGTGCTCCCTCTGACTACATCTATCAGCAGGCCCTGTCACACACACACCCCTCCCACCAACACCAAACAACACACCTGGGACTATGCTCTCCTTGAGAGTTAAGGAAAATCTACTCCCAAGATGCCTGACTCTGGGCTCCGGTGTGGGGAGCACAAGGCCCTGTTGGGAATTGTGCACAAACAAACACCAGGCCACCACTGTCAGCCATCTTGCCATCGCTGTTTCACTTACTCACAGGGAAGCTGAGTCAAAAGGAAGGAAGGTTGGGTTTGCTGGGAAGGTGGGTGTAGCTGAAAGCATGATGGGAGTTGTAGTCACAGCCAACAGTCCCCCTCCCACATGGCCCAACAATCCCACCTTGAACCATGCTCATCTCACAGGGAGTGGAAAAGTACTGGCAAGATGGCTGACTCTGGGCTCTGGTGTGTGAAGCACAAGGCCCTGTTGGGAGTTGTGCTCAAACAAACACCAGGCCCCTTTGTCAGACATCTTGAACGTAAAGTTTGACTCGCTGTCATGGAAGCATGGTTCATGGTGGCCTATCTGGTCTGGGGGGGAGGAGGAGTGCTAGCTCTGACTACATCTACTAGCAGGCCCTGTCACACACACACACACACACACACACCCCTCCCACCAACACCAAACAACACACCTGGGACTATGCTCTCCTTGAGAGTTAAGGAAAATCTACTCCCAAGATGCCTGACTCTGGGCTTTGGTGTGGGGAGCACAAGGCCCTGTTTGGAATTTTACACAAACAAACACCAGGCCACCACTGTCAACCATCTTGCCATCGCTGTTACACTCACTTACAGGGAAGCTGAGTCAAAAGGAAGGAAGGTTTGGTTTTCTGGGAAGGTGGGTGTAGCTGAAAGCATGATGGGAGTTGTAGTCACAGCCAACAGTCCCCCTCCCACATGGCCCAACAATCCCACCTTGAACCATGCCCATCTCACAGAGGGTGGAAATGTACCAGCAAGATGGCTGACACATGGGCCTTATGTATGAATTGGCTACAAGTCACAACTAGGCCCTGGGCCTCTCACACCAGTCCCCACTCTCAGCCATCTTCACTGTACATTTCCACTCACTGTCTGGGGATGCATTGTCCCAGGTGTGCTCCCTGGGCTGGCTGGGTAGGTGTGTGGAGTACAGGACATGGTGGGAGTTGCAGTCATAGCACTCATCACTACCCACACACAAAGCAACATGTCCATCAGTGACAATGGATACCTGACAGTGAATGGAAGGGCCACAGTAAGATGGCTGACACTGTTGCATGGTGTCATGTACACAAAGCACTGTTGGGAGTTGCATTCAACTCCTACATCATGCAGCGTTGTCAGCATCCTTGCCACTACACTCCCCTCACTGTCATTGATACTTTGTCCACAAAGAGTAAGCTGGACTGGGTGGGAGGAGGGGTACAACTTCCAGCAGCATAGCACAAGCACACAAACCTCTGTACCTCACAGCTCTGAGCCTGAAAAAGCAAGAAAGCAGCCTTGGGTAACTCATCTGTCCATGGAGGACAAGGACAATATACATGATGTGATCAGGCACAAAGCAAAGCAGTCAACCCATTCGCTACTGACAGCTATTCACATGTGTGCAATTAGATAAGAACTAGGAACACATTCTTCAAAATACCTTAAACCAAATGCCACATACATTCCGGACTGTGAGTGTGTAGGTAGCCACACCAATTTGACTGCAAACGACATGTACAAACGCCAGCACCCATGCACAAATCTTGAAACATATCGTAAGAGGAAGAGTACGTATATCATTGGAAAAACACAGATGTGGGAAATACCAACACACCTGTGTCATGCACAGGGTGTCACTTGCCAGTCAATGCCTATGTACAGTCAAATGAACAAAACATGCCCATTTATGCACAGAGCTGGACATGCTCAGCAAAACACTTCTTGTTAAAATCACAATGTTCACTGAAAAAATAGGCCTGGGTCTGTGACGATAGAGGACTATTCAATGTACATAAACTCATCATAATGTACAATAGCAAATGTAATGTGTATGCTACGATGAACTGTGCAAAAACACAACAAACATTGTGTCTCTCATCTTCCCACAGGGCCTGCTGGGGACACTGCAGGAACAGAACAGGAATCCCAGTCCCAGACTCTGGTTGACCCTGAGCTCTCCGGTGTGGACGTCTCTTAGCCCTCAACGGATGACGATGAACTACCTGGCCCCTCCGTTGTGGGTCAGCATACAGCACCAGCAGCTCGAACACCAGCAACTCCTGTGACCACTCCGGCAACTTCTGTCAACCCCCAGATGACCTCTACCAACACGGACACACCAAGGCAACAAAACAGCGAGAGCACAGCAACACAGGGCACTCTGGAGTTGACGGACAACAACACCAGTGTCAACGATGAAGGAGGCTCAGTGTTGTCTGTGCCTGCAACAACAGGTCCTGCTCGTGTGGGTAGGGATGGTGGGAGGGGCCGTGGGGAGAGGTCCCGTGAAGCAGCTGGTGCTGATGATCAAGCAGACCCACAGTTGGCACGCATTCTATATGCATATCGAGAATGCACCGGAGACTTTGGCCAGGTAGTTGGGATCCTCAAAGACATGCAACAGCAGCAGGCTGCCCATTATGCCAAAATTGACTCACACATGTCCAGAATGGACTCACACATGTCCAGAATGGACTCACACATGTCCAGAATGGATTCCAAAATGGATAAAATTGATGACCAGACTGTGGTGCACAGGGACATACTTACCTGCCTCCGCCAGATTGCTGACAACATGACCCCACCTCCCTGTGTGCCCACCACATCTGTTGCTACTACATCTGCAACTGCCACTGGGAGGGATGAGGACTCTGGCGGAGAGTCCCCTGAACCGCAGCAGCCTGCACCTGAGGGTCCCCCAGAAAAACGTAAGAGGGGTCGTCCGAAGAAGGACAAATGAGAGACAGATAGCTATGCACCCCCCCAGGAAGTGACAACCTGCTCCTGATATCCTCCATTGTGTGCGAAGCGTTCACTTTGTTGACTGTCACTGAACTCCCCCACATGGGATGGAGGGTCCAAGTTGGATCAATGACTCAAATGACTGTGGACTTGGCTCTGAAAATTTCATCTACTACCACCACCAACTCCTCTGTGAACTATGGATTTTAAAAATTGGTACAGCACTATCACTTTCTTGTTAAATTTCACACATGCACTGCAATAAATCTTTATTCACACAATACTTGCTTCTGTCGTGAATTAAACACTGTTTGTAATATAGAGATGATGTCCTGTAAAAAAATGCTTTGGCTGAAAAACAAGTAGAGCAATTTACCTACTGTCTTGTGAGTAAATGTAACATGACACATATAAGAGATACACACAACAAGGTCAACACAACACAAATAGTACATGGCATACATCCTCATTGCTTACACTGTTGTAAACTGAAACCACATTTCAATGCACGAACACTAATCATTGTTAGACAAACTGAACATCAGGGCACATATACAGTATGTAAATGAATGTTGGATGTGTGTATACAGACGAGGCACACCTCAATGTGGAGCACAGGTTTATTACACCGGCACAACATGTTGCCTCCACAACAAATAAAATAAAATCACACTGTGACAATAAGCACAAATTAAACAAGGCATTTGAAAAATGGCAGAATTGAGTGTGTGGCACAGATTCCTGATCCCAAGAAAAGTTGCACACTGTAACTGCATTGTGTGTCTGGGAGGTCACATGTCTCCATACAACAGCCAAAGAACCCTGTGAAGGAGAGACATAGAACAGTCTTGAAATACAAAATATTATGCATACATCTCCAAGAGACATTTCATACTTAAAATGTTTATTTTGTGAACACTAGCTAGGAGCAGGGCCGGACTGGGAACCGAAACCGGCCCTGGCAAACTGCTCGGCTGGTACCCCCTGGGGTGAGGGGGGGTGCAGCCGAGCAGTTTGCGAGGGCCGGTTTCGGCCGATTTTGTTACAGGGGGCCGATATTTCCGACCCCCGGTAACAAAATCGGCCCCCACCCTAGCGGCCCACCGGGGAAACGCCCGGTGCCCGCTACGGCCAGTCCGGCCCTGGCTAGGAGTCATGTCAACACTGTACTGGTGGACATACTCAATGGACACCAAACAACTCCAAGGATCATGTTAAGTAGCATGCACCCACACGTATACAGAGATATTGTACAACAGACACATATCATGCAAAGAAAGTGCTTTGTCAACTCATCATTGCATACTTACAATCATGAGAAAAAGTTGTTGATGAGCTGTCTCCGAACATCCTCCTCCTCCTCATCATCACTGGAAACATGCCCCAGACCTGGATCCTCCCCTGCTGGAGGCTGCTGGTCCCTGTCATCTTGGATGAGAGGTAGCTCATTCCTCACTGCCAGGTTGTGTAGCATGCAACACACGATGATGATCTTACACACCTTCGCTGGTGCATATTGGAGGGCTCCTCCTGTACGGTCCAGGCAGCTAAATCTGGTTTTCAGTAGCCCAAATGTCTGCTCAATCACTCGCCTGGTCCGCCCATGTGCCTCATTAAAACGAAACTCAGCAGGGGTGACAGGGTTCCTGAGTGGGGTCAGCAACCACGGCATATTGGGGTATCCAGAGTCTCCTAAATTTAAACAGAAAAGACTTCATGTGTCTGAAAACAGGGTACAACCTGACATACAAGCAACACACAACATAAACAGACAACATTACCCACCAGCAAGCCAGGCATGCTGATTTGGCAGCTGAGACATCATCTGTGGGATCCTACTGTTTCTCATAATGTAGGCGTTGTGTGCTGATCCGGGGAAACGCGCACAGACATGTGAGATTGTCATGTCAGGCAGACATACCACCAGGGCATTTATGGAGTGGTAATGCTTACGATTCCTGTATGTTTGTTCATTGGCTTGTGGTGGGACCAAAGCCACATGTGTACCATCAATGGAGCCAATGACATGTGGCCTTCTGCCCAAAGCATAAAAGTCACTCTTGATGTTGGCAAACTGTCCTGGTGTTGGGAACTTTATGTACATGTTCAGGAAATGTAACATTGCCTCCAAAAAATCACGAAGCACACGGCTAAGCATTGTCTGTGACATCCCACCAGCAGTAGCCACAGTTTACTGGAAGGTTCCTGTGGCAAAGAAATGTAAGGCTGCCATCACCTTCACCTTGGGGGTCAGCGCAAATGGATATGGGCGTCCAGGTAGCAAATGTGGGGCCAACTGCTCTGCCAACTCCTCAATGAGTGGTCTGGTGAAGCGGTAACGTCTGATGCTGTCACGTTCTACCATGGTCTGGAGGTCGGGGAAGGGTCTGTGGGCTGGTGGGCTGGTCTCCTGCGGTACATAGGTAACAAATCAAATCATTATTCATACACTTTCCAATTTGGCAAGGAACATGCAAAAACTCATATACTACATCAAAGCAAGACTCAATGAAGTCAGATGTGTAATGTTGAGCCGTGACACAAAGGGCAGCTATGTGACCCTTACCGGATATTTCATTTTATAATGGTTTGTCCACAATTGCAATGCTGTGCTGTGACTAATCACTGGTGTCTAAAGCAAACACAAAGAGATGATGGACGGAGCGCTGAAACTTTTCAGACACTCACCCCCCAGTCACAGATCTGGGTTGAATCCATCATCGTTCTTTAGCTCACTTCGCCACACCAGTTCAGACACAGCTATATGCAAATCAGTCTTTACCCTGTGCCTCATGGGAACAGTCCAGCCCGAACTGCCAAGCCATGTCTTCCCTGGACCGGAAACAAGCATCCTGGGACCGGTTTCAGGCTAACAGCCCTCATCAGCCAGGCTAGCTTGAATCCAGTGGCAAAGAGAGCAAGGGACCCACGTCTGGGCATACCCTGCCAACTTAGGGCAAACAAAGCAAACACAAGGAGATGATGGATGGAGCGCTGAAACCTTTTAGACACTCACCCCCAGTCACAGATCTGGGTTGAATCCATCATGGTTCTTTAGCTCACTTCGCCACCCCAGTTCAGACACAGCTATATGCAAATCAGTCTTGACCCTGTGCCTCATGGGAACAGTCCAGCCGAACTGCCAAGTCATGTCTTCCCTGGACCGGAAACAAGCATCCTGGGACCGGTTTTGGGCTAACAGCCCTCATCAGCCAGGCTAGCTTGAATCCAGTGGCAAAGTGAGCAAGGGACCCACGTCTGGGCAAACCCTGCCAAATTAGGGCGAACAAAGCAAACACAAGGAGATGAGGGACGGAGCGCTCTCCATGCCACTGGAGTCAAGCTATCCTGGCTGATGAGGGGTGAAACCCCGAAACCGGTCCAAGGATGCTTGGTTCCAGTCCAGGGAGGACCTGGCCTGGCAGTTGGGGCTGGACTGTTCCCATAGGGCACAGGGTCAAGACTGATCTGCATATGACTGGGTTCAAACTGGAATGGCATGGTGAGCAAAAAAACGATGGATTTAGGCCCAGATCTCTGTACTGGGGTGAATGTATGACATTGTTCTGCATTCTGTCCATCAATTGTTCTTTTTGCATTAATCACTGGTGTCTGTCACAGTCCATGTGATCAAACATTACATACTAAACACACCCCTAATAAAGTATCAAAGATAGATGTTTGTAACAACTATCACATGGTGGAAAGGTACACAGACAGGGATCATGTCATGCCAACTAGGTGGAACACTAGATACAGATAGCGTGTCACCATGCACACCACTGTCATAGTGTGGACACTGTCATGATGTCATGTCTGACATTCATGTACTATCACAGACATAAAACATTCATGATGTGTAGCACATCTTCTTTTGACAGGCATACATGTATGTCTGTGACACAAAGACACAACAGCAACTCACATGCAAAATACAAGTTGATATCTCAAGTAAATATCATTAACAACATCAACAATGGAGTGTGTGCGTTGTACAAGACTCAGATACTGTGGATTCACACAATGCACTTTCTAACACACAGTCCAATAAAGCAGTGATTATGTGTAGATGTAACCTGTGTTAACACATTGATCCCCTGGGACTGTGTCCAAGCCTAGGAGGGTGATCTGTGAAGTGGTCACTCACAGTTGTGAGGTTCCTCACAAACAATGTATTTGGTGCATATCAAGGTTGGCTCATCTTGGGAGTGTGAGCTATAAAGTACTCTGTCCAACATGACATGTGAATCACTGTAGCCACACATGTAATGCAGCAGAACATAAAGATTTGCTATACTGTCTGACATGCTGATTGATTAGTGTAGGGCGCCTGAGCCTCACCCAAAACGTGTGGTTCGCATCCTCTGGCTGTTGACTGTAATGGTGAACGATGTGGGTGAATATTGAGTGCACCCGTGTGCCGCATCAGAACCAAGCATGACGCACACACAGCCCTGCCAAGTACCACGCATCAGGCGTTAGACTAACGCATTTCAGTGTGGTGGGCCGCATCACCGCACTGAAATGCGAAGACACGCATATTAGCCTGTGCCTAAGCTCTGCGGCCCAAGCACTGGTTGCTAATCATAATTACACCAAAGTTGGGTGATACAGGCAGGGTGCGGTGCTACAACGTAGCACTGGTTCAGTCTGGTTCAGTCTGGTTCAGTCATCGTGCGGCAGACATTTCAGGAACGTCAAGTTGTGCCTGCCAATGTCTACTACAGAGACATTGATGAGAAAGTGTGAGTTCAGTCAGACTCACAGTCATAGGTCAAGTGGGTTGTTACGTGGTCTAGAGTGCCTCCCGTGGCGCAAGAGGGTGGCAGTTGAAATCAGATTAGTGGCTGCTGCCTAATGACTCAGGAACTTGCGGTGCTGCGGTAATGAGCACTACGGCGCAACTGACCCGACCCAGCTGGGCCTACAGCGTCTGACAAAAACACCTGGACTCTCAGTGCGGAAGCAGGAGTGGGACTGGGAAGCACCACACCCTGCACAGTTCTTCAGCCACCCGGCCTGCCCACTGGCGTTCCTTCAACCTGCCACAGTAGCCTCGGTAGGAGTGCCAAAGTCACCCGAGGTGGGACGATGCCTCAGAGTCCGTACTAGTGACCTGCTTGTCACATATCATCCCCGGCAGCGCCCTCACGATAATCCGCATGGCGATGTGATGCCTTGCCTGTTGTTCATGTTGCTTTTCAGCAATTGGCACTGCTCCACAGGTGTAACGTCAGTGACACTGACACTTTCTGTGGTGTATGCAGGAAGATATTTTGAATTTTGACTTTTGAAACTCATGAGCCTCCTGCTTGGGTCAGGCGTTTCGCATAGTTGAACCCAAATGTCTTTCTGCATCATTAGATACATTCTGTAGGTCCCTGCAGCTAAGTGAATCCCCACTGTCTGCATGTTTAGTGTCACAAGTAACTCTATCCCCAAAACTGATTTAGATTGATGAATGGCAACAGAACCTCGTTCTGTTCACTTTTCTGTAGCTTTTCTCCTATGACCATCCTAAATGTATCAAAGTCTGATTCAACCAATAAATGGTCAAGTAACGTATTAAAGAAGCAGCCAAGACACAAAAATGAATGAGTGCCTGCCTGCCCTCTGTTACTGAGCACTGCAGTCACGCAGTATGTCTCCGGGTAGAGCCCTTCCACCTCTGGTCCTTTGTAGCAATTTTGAGATCTCCTAATTTGCTCCTTGCTCAAATGGGTGTAATTCATGATATTTACATGTTTTAAACATCTTCATTGCTTGATTTTCATGGGGAGAAAGTGTCACTCATAGTCGTTGAGCTGTCACTCATAATTACACTGAAAATATGAAAATTACACACATAGCAATGTGAAACATTGGCAGCTATGCACACATTGGCTGTTGGTCGTCATGGTGACAGACGCGGGTGAGTATTCAAAGTACGCGTTCTCCTCCGAACCGAGTCTGGCGCACACATTGGCTGTTGCTCGTCATGGTGACAGACGCAGGTGAGTATTCAAAGGACGCGTTCTCCTCATCCGAACCGAGTCTGGCGCACATATTGGCTGTTGCTCGTCATGGTGACAGACGCGCGTTTCATGTACGAATCTCATGCAAACGGATTCTGTTAGCTTACGACAAAAATGTAACAAACTCAATAGTGTTATGATGCGGAATATTTGAACGACCCGGTAGGCGTGTCAGATGTGTGCAATGTTATGGATTGGCCAAATTCGGATAATGTGAACGCCTCGGACCTATCGCTTTGGACACATGGAACAGAATCCGCCTCTGCTGCACAGATATAAGTCTGTCTGTTCCCAAGAGACTTCACTTGCCTGCACTATATGCTACTTGACAAGAGTTCTAGCTACCACTGCTACTGTCTCTGCATCCTCTGGGATCTACAATGGCACGTACTGTGGAGAGGGCACCAGCTTTCACAGAGGAGGAGAACCAGGCCCTGCTGGACAGCCTCCTTCAACAGTACAGCAAGCTGTATGGAAAACCAGGGGAGCAGGTGAGTGTTGTTAACACTGCCTTTTCAATTGTCCATGTTTTAAGACAGGCACTACTAGCATTGTGATCCCCATGGGCAAGCTTGCACACATAGCTAATGTAAGTCTTACAGTGTGTAGAATCATGTTCTGGACAGGTACAGTGATGTAGAAGTGTTTTTGGTGGGATTTATTTCTCTGCACTGTTCTCATGTTATTAAGGGAGACTTGCACACAGGACAACTGCCCATGATGATAGTTGGCTAACCTTCAGACATTATCTGCCATTCTGACCATGACCTATATGTCCAAGTGTGTGATGAATAAACATGTAGGATGTGTAGTAATGGTGTGTCACCATGTCAACCTTACAGGTCGACGCCCATCACAAGAAGGAAATTTAGCAGACCATCGTCCGGGCTGTAAGATCTGTGGGGGTCTTCAAACGCCGCATCTGCCACTGCCAGAAGAGGTGGCAGGACCTCCGTGGCTGGACAGGGAGGATTGCAAGAGTCCAGTTGAAGCTGTCACCTCCTCGCAAAAGGGGTGGACGATGGACCCTGACCCCCCACATGCTCTGGATACTGACGGTGGTCTTCCCTGACCTGGATGGGCAGTTGAAGGCCAGACAGCAGCAAGGAGGGGGTGAGTATGTGCCATGTTGCTGAGCTATGTTTGACATGCATGTTGCACTCCATCAGCCTGGTAACCCTCTCACAGGTCGTATGTCTGCTGAGACACCACTTCTGTGGCAAAATGTACATATGCCCCATTATCATCTGATGCCCAGGTGTGTCCCTTTCCGTCTGTGACATGTGACACTTAGGTCCTGTGTATTTGCTGTTGTCCAAGGTTAATGTGATCAGCACCATATACAACAGGTGCATT